>CM028366.1:30404420-31604420 GCA_016624345.1 Platycodon grandiflorus
GGACTTGGTCGTTGTTAGCGGTTCGTCATCTTTGTCAATTCCATATTAGCTTCTTAATTCGGTGACTGAATTATCTGCATCGACCATCTTTGAGGTGATGGTCGGCATACCTACAATATAACCGGAAGACTTGTTGCACATGGCAATACATCAAATGTTTTCCAAACATTTGACATTTCTTCTGGGATCTTTTTGTGAAGTTCAAGTATGCAAGCAGACTTCCAAAAGTGGAATGAGTATGTGCTAATTGATTTTCCCGTGATTCATCTGTAGACATTTTAGAGTATCAATGAGATTGATAGCTAAAAGTTAGAAGAGAGAATGAAATCACTTTTCTTGGCATTAATTGATGGTTTTCTATCTTACTTTTAAAACTAATTGACTAAAAAGAGTTCTTAAGTGTTCGACAATCATGGTTTGCGGCATATAAATCATGCTTGATGGCAAACTTCTATGATTATCGGACGAGACAAAAGAAGATCTTTTTATCAATTGTTTTCTCAACAAGTGGAACCATAATTAATGATTTACGTATACAAGACTTGATGCAATTTCTCTCATGTTTGGAAGCGTGTATTGAAAAAGATTTTGAAATGATTTTCACGGTTTACGTATGATATTGAAAATATATTTTTGAGAGAAATTTAGATCAGCTCTTGTGAAGTAACGAAATAAAATTGAAACAACTCGAATGAATATGAAGAAATCATACCCGAGTTGTTGAGGAATTGACTTGATCCAATCTTAGGACTTGGATTTAGTAACATTTGTGAGATTTTGAATCATCGATTTGTAACTAGTGTAATCTATAGGCGGTTTGTGAGTTTTGTCATAGTAGAGATTTGAATGAAGAAGGCTCTACTTATACTCACGGAGGTTAGGCGAAGGATACTCAATAATGAAGCATTACTTGTTGAGTTGTCCTTCGATCACGCCTTGGCGAGGATAGGGTGTGAAGTCTAGATATTCTCAAGATTCTTGGTAAGGATTGATGTTGTTGTCTTGTCGTTTTCCAAGATTTTGAAAATAGTCTTAACTTTAATCGAAGCGATCAAACTTCGAAAAGTGTGCCTCCACCTTTAATAGACTTGAGAGAGTAGGTCTTTAAAGGGTTTTACTCCTATAAGTCATACATACAAGCGAAGCTTATGAAGTGTTGGTTGGCGATATGGAAATTCAAGCTGGGGTTTTCGAGAAAAACATTTGAAACCGGTGATAGGAAAAATCTTGATTTTTTTTGAAAACCATTTGCATAAAACAAATCATACAATCAATATATGTTGATAAAAATGCGTATGACGGGTTATTATGCATTATTGTCGATGATATGTGTGAGCATATTAGTTCGCGAGACATGAGCACGGGTCATTAGAAAGCAAATAGCTAACTGTTTTGTATAGGCATGAGAGGGTCTTTATCAACTCCTTTGGACTTATCGGCATTTTTTTTTTTTACATAGTTATAAAGTCCAAGGTGAGGATTTTGACCTTGAGTGAGTGAAGGACATGAGTGAATTCTCATGAGTGATCGCGTCCTTCATGAATCGCGGCCATGTTACTATCTAGATGGAGAGAGGTGTTGCATGATTGACCTTTTTCATATGAGTTCTGCCTAAAGTACTCATAGAGAAAATTAGCAACATTTATGAGCTAAAGATAGCTCTAGTAATCCAATAATACAAATGAGACTTAATAAGCATGACAAAAGAATAATTATTCAAAATACGGCTTATAAGTGTAACCCAAAGTGTTAAGAAATTAGGAGGTGGGGTTACTTCTCATTAAACTCTTTGAGCGCGTCGCTCATAGTTGTTGAAGCACCGGTTCTAATAGCATAGGTTCTTTGAGTGTATTCTTGCTTGGTGAGGCTTTTCATTGAAGGAAGACAAATTCATCATTGATGTCCTTAGGCCAAGAACTTACAATCTCGGTGATTTTGAAGATGACATATCTTTGATTTCCTTTGAATTTCCTTTGAAACTCTTCTTATTTCCTCTGCTCTAAACTTTCATAAAAAGTTTTCTTGAGAAGGTGTTGGATTGGAACAATCGTTAGCCTTATGTCAAGAGAGCATGTTTTTGGAAGGGATTCTAAGTAATTCATCTATCAAATATGAGTTTAACCCATTTGCCAAAGAAGATACCAAGATTTAAGAATAGATTTATAAAACATGCATAATCCTTAGCAAGTCAACCTCCACTATAATACTTCTCTTCACAATATCAATGTAATTCGATATATGATAAATTTTCTTATAGTGATCACATTGTCATCACAATACTCTTTCTCACATGTTTTTGAAAACAAAATTTATTTCGATTTGAAGATGGTTTTCAAAAGGCTTTAGTTTTCTCGGTCAAAGGTTTTGTGGATAAAAGATTTTGAAAAGACTCCTTTGACTATGCATCTAATCGACGGCGGGATCTAAACTCTCGAGGTTATTAAGCCAAATAAGGTTTGAGTGCGGCTCGATACCAATTGTTAGGTCCGAAGGTTGCTCGGTGTATAGGCTAGAGGGGGTGAATAGCCTATACTTTATGTAATAAAAATTTCATCCAATTTTAACATTTAAATGAAGAGTAGATGAAATGATTAATACACATAGGTCATCTTCCTCATTCATTTGTGGCCAGAAGATAGAGACATCGGACGTCCTTGTCGGGACGTAGAATGTGCGTGAAGAAGTTTGTTAAACTTAGGCGATGAGAATGAGTTTGAGCGGCGGAAGAATAAACGGCATAAGTTTAACAATTTAGATTAAAGTAACCGTAAAGATTTGATATGAAGAGAGCTTAACAGTTGACTATAATCTGTATTAGATGCATCATTTACTTTCCTTAAGCAGATTGCACATGATAAAGCAAATTATACAAGAAAGAGAAATCAAGGCTGAATGTAACAAATATATATATTATATTAAAATTCAGCGAGAGGTTTGCTCAAAGGCAAACATGCTTAGTACATCAACCTAGACTCTCTAACCTAGCAATCTCCTTAGGAAAAGAAGGAGAAATGAAGAAAGCGAAATCAAATATATCGAAAATACATTAGAAGATGTACTTAATATTTATTAAGACATCTTCTGTAGTAACTCGATATATTTGTTGTGAGAAGAGAATATTAGGAGTTGTTCAAATAGCAAGTATTTGAACAAGCGAGTGCTGCACTCGACCAAATATGATGACAACTTATTGCCAATGGCACGACTTATAATGTAGTATAAGTGCGCGATATGAATGCAACGGACATGTAAGTTACGGCTCTTCATCGGACATCTTCAAGCTTGATGCTGGCAACGATGCGTAAGATACTTGGTCTCTTTCTTGGATGATGAAGTTGAGGCCTTGAAGAGGCGAGTTCTTCGAAGGAAGAAGAACTCAAATCAACAACAAGGTTGTTGATCAAGCGAGCTTCTCGGCTTTTGGATTTTCTTCTCTCTCTCTCACAAAGTGTTTGTTCTTACACTTGTGATTTCTCACTCTAAAGGAGTGGTTCGGATTGAAGAAATGAAGATCAATACCACAACCTTTCTCAAGCATAAGCATACACGGTTGTGTGTTCTAGTGCTTGTGCTCTCTCTTGTGCTATTTGGAAATGAGGATGAGAGTCTTCTTATATATTTGGAGAAGAAGAGGTGACCGTTGGTGTATTGAATAGGTTTATGCCCGTTGGTGATCTGAATCTCATAATGCAGCAGTACATTTTTGGATTTGTTGGGCAAAGACCTTGATTAGGTTTGAGTCTTGAAGATGGTGTGACACGAGTGGACATAGTTGGACGTGTCGAGCTTGCTTTGGATGCGGTCGGCGGATTTGGCGTATCATGCTTTGGCCGGGTGCAACGTCCTGTGCTTGGCCTTTCGGAAATGAAGCTTTGAAGACCGCGAACACATTCGGAAGAGAAAATGTCCATTGGATAAACGTGAAGGCGCAGACATCGATGCGTATCTTGGATTTGTCGGACAGATCTTGTAACGGATCTATTTTGGCTTGAAGTGCGTTGAGTAACGACCGATGTATCTCGTGATCTTACGGTTTCTGGCGGTTTGTTCGATGAGGATTTGGCCGATCGAGATCGCCATTATAGAAGCTGGCGATGTAGAACCGGCGATGGTCACGATGTTCCTCTTGAATAAATAGCTTCTCTGCTTGCTACGATGAAGTGCTTTGGCGGATACGAGAATCTGCTTGATATAGAATGCTGATGTAGAGATGGCTATTTAGGCGATCATGTAAGGAAATGTACCTAGTGAGACATCTATAGATGATCACGTCGGTGGCAATTTGAAGAGCTTGATTCATATGAGGGTTTGTCATCATTACGGTAGGACAAAGACTCGGATATGTACAAAGACTTCCTAGTCTAGTGACCTATGCATTGTTTCAACAAGTTGCCACGCTAACCGGTACGCAGCCCTTTTAGCCACTTGTGAAACATGCGTTGTAATGGGAACAAGCAAATCACTGTGTTGGAATATGCATACATATATATCAGCTGATTTACAGGCATATTCCTAACAATAGGGCATTTCCTTTGTTGTTGTTTTGCTAAAACAATACTTGTTATATCTACCTGTTCTCTATGTAATATATTCTTTCACTCCTGTTATTATCTCTCCTTGTTATTCTTACACTCCTACTTGTCCATAATGATAACCACTCCTGCTTTATATTCATATAAACACCCAGGATGAGACGTCTATATTGCCATAAACACATAAAGAGTACATATTATTCTGACTCTTTAGGAAAAGTATACTGTAATATCTATATTATTAAGAAGGAGAATACTTTGACATTCGACATATACAAGTGATGAGGTGTTATATACTTTGATATATATATATATATATATATTCTAACCTGTATGTCTTGTACAATTTGTGACATATTCATTCCGAGCTGTATGTCTTATACGCTAAGGATGTGTATACTATGACGTATATGTCTACTCATGCTTGTGACCATTAAGGAGGAGAGTAGTTGGACATATACATATAATAGAGTACATATACATATACATATAATAGAGTACTTGGACATATACATATAATACTTTGAAATGTATGCCTCATATATATTTTAGTACTTTGACATATAAAGGAGGAAAGACATCTATATTTAAGGAGGAGAGTACCTTTGACATTCTGAAATGTATGCCTTATACATTAAAGGAGAAATATTTGACACATATACATTCTGAAATGTATGCCTTATACATTAAAGGAGAAATATATACATTCGAAAACTTGACATATAATACTTTGACATTCTAAAATGTATGCCTTATACATTAAAAGAGAAATATTTTTTAGAAATATTTATAATTAAAGAGGAGAGTACTTTGACATATAGTACTATGACATATACATTCTGTGAATGTCTTATACATTAAGAAAGACATATACTTTCTGAAAATATGATCGATTAAAGTCTTTATGACTTGTCCAATTAAGTCTTTGTGACTTGTTCGATTAAAGTCTTTATGACTTGTCCGATTAAGTCTTTGTGACCTGTCTAAATTTAAACTCTATAAAAAGACTTCAATAACAACATCTTCTAAACTTCTTTTCTTTTCAAAACAAAGTTGTTATTCAAAATACTTTCTTATAAAATTTCTTTACAAGAAAGAAACAAAACCTTCAAAAGAACATTCCTTCTGATCTGATACTGAAATAACTCTTTAAATAGTTATATCAGAAGAATTTCTAAAAATTACCAGCAACTCTTACATCTTTTGTTTTTTTGAATGCTGATCAAACTACTTTCTTGTAGAAACCTCTAAACAAGAAAGGCACATTTATATTTTGCTTCAATACTTAATCAAAATAATTAAGTTTTGAGAAATCTCCTCTATCAAACCTTTATATTAAAGTAATGATCTCAAACTGCTATAAGATCTTTATATCAGGAAGAGAAATTCAAATTAGCACATCTTATTCTTTCTTTAAAACCTGCTGATTCACAATACTGTCTTGCTCAAACTGTTTCAACTCACTTAAATCATATTGCAAGACTACCTATCAATTATATTTCATAATTGCCTAAAAGTGTTTTTATTATTGCTTCGTATTTGTATCTTTATTTATCGAGTCTGTAAATACTTAGCAATAGATGACTATACATACGATATCGCTTGTAAGTTCATTCTAGGGCATGCCTTAAGATAACATGATCATTCATTGGAAGGCATGTTATTACTAAGGATTGAACATCTGCTTTAAGAGCTTTATGTATATGTCAATTGTAGTAATGGTCCCAAGAAAATAGGAGGAGATTGTTAGGAATATGCCTGTGAAAACAGCTGATGCATATGTTTGCATATTTCAACACAGTGATTTGCTTGTTCCCATTACAACGCATGTTTCACAAGTGGCTAAAAGGGCTGCATACTGGTTAGTGTGGCAGCTTGATGAAATATTGCATAAGTCATTAGACTAGGAAGTCTTTGTACATGTCTGAGTCTATGTCTTATCAAGTAACGATGACTCTACATATGGATTAGCTCTACCAGTGCAAGCAGACATTTCTACCAAAGAATGTCTCACCAAATGACCATACATCATGTCTTATCAGCAGTCTTTACCACAGCAGTCTTACAATCGACAGATCTCAATATCAGCCATGCTCTTTATCAGACAACTGCAAGAAAGCTGATAATTCTCAAGAGGAACATTGGTCGTTTCTCGAAGCTACAATTCAAAATAGATCCGTTACAAGATCTTTCTGACAGCTCAAGAGACGCATCGATGTATGTGCTTTGACTATTATTCAGAAGACATTTCCTCTTCCGTGTTTGGTCCCATTCTTCAAAGCTATGTTTCATAAAAAGCCAAACACAGTACACTGCTAACAGGCATTCATGTCACGTCCCATCCTGACAGCCTGAATCACGGATAGACATCAAGACAAAGCTTAAACAGAAGGTCTTTGCCCAACAGTTTGTATAATGTACTCTGATGCATTGATGATTCAGATCTCTAACGGGCAAAACTTATATTAGCTTCAACGACTCTTTCATCTTCTCCAGCCTATAAAAGAAATCTCTTATTCTTCATTCAAAAGGTAGTGATCTTAGTGCTTACAATCTGCAACTACACCTAGAGTGAGAAAAACACAAGTGTAAGAACAAACACTTTGTTGGAGAGAAATCTGAAATTCATAAGGCAAAGAAGCTTTGCTTAATCAAGAACTTCTTTCTTGATTTGAGTTCTTTCTTCCTTCGAAAGACTCAGTATCTTCAGTAGCTATATTTCAAATCTATAGCTAGAGACCAAGCATCCTGCTCATTGTTGAAGACTGACCAAGCTTGAAGATGTCCGATGAAGAACCAGAGCATAATAATCCATACTGCATTCATATCGGCAGACTTATACTACATTATAAGGGCTGTCGATTGTGCAATGAGTTGTCATCATTATTGGCCAAGTGCTCAGCACTCAGTTGTTCAAATACTAGTTATTTGAACAATGCCTAATATTCTCTTCTCACAACAAATTTATCGAGTTGATACTACAGGAAGACAACATAATAAATGTTTACTACGTCTTCCAATGTATTTTTGATAAATTTGATTTTGGCTTTCTTAATCTCTCCTTTTTCTTTCCTAGGAGATTGCTAGGTTAGAGAGTCTATGTTGATGTATTAAGTGTTGGGTTCGCTATATCGCGGGGCTAATCGCAGCGGAATTTAAAATTTTATAAAACGTGTATACAATATACGTTAAACATTAGCACCCGATTCACGTAGCGATTTAACGATCGCGCATGTTGTACAAGTGATAAAGAAGAGTTTTGGGCTCTTACCGAAAACGCTTCCTTTTGATGAAGATGTAAAGGCAATCAATTGCCGGTAAAATCTCCAATCCTTAACTCGTAGAGGTCCACACGTCCCTCCTCTAAAGATAGTCCACACGAACGAACGGAATCACCGAATTAAAATTTCGCTAGCAATTATAATCCGTTTTGTTCAACAATATAAAACCAAAAAGTAAGTTTTTGGTTTATTCTTTCTTGAGAAGAATAAAAATCAAAAGAAACCAAAAGTTTTCAAGGAGGGCGGCGGAAATTTTTTTTTCTCAAAAAGATGACCTAAAGTGTTTTTTCATATAACCTTTTATATAAAAAAAACTTGTGTTATTAAAACCCTAATGTCTACTACATCTAATGTATACACAATAGTGTCTAGGTTCATTAGCATGAAGATATGGTAATATTATTATTACCATATATTGGTTTATTAAAATAACATTTATTTTAATATTATCAATATAACCCCTCATTCTTTTAATTTCTTTCAAATTAACAAGATGGGCTCTCCCAATGGGCTTAATTAAATATTAGGTTTAGACTTTCAATAAAATTCCATCAATTAATCTGAATTAATTGACCGAGCCCAAATTTAATTAAATTGATCGAATCAATTCCATCTATCAATTAATCTCTTCTAATCAACTACGTCCAACAATTTGGAATAATCCTTGATTGAACAAATGAATCCTTCCATTCTAAGTGTGTGACCCTTCAGGTTCACAACTAATGCTAGTTGTAGGCTTACAACAATTTTGTAACTTATGAATAACAATTAATTCTATTAAATAATCCGATTAGTTAATATACTTGAAATTAACTCCTTAATTCCAAGAACCTTGTTAGGAATATGCCTGTGAATCAGCTGATATAAATGTATGCATATTCCAACACAGTGATTTGCTTGTTCCCATTACAACGCATGTTTCACAAGTGGCTAAAAGGGCTGCGTCGGTTAGTGTGGCACTTGTTGAAACAATGCATAGGTCATTAGACTAGGAAGTCTTTGTACATATCCGAGTCTTTGTCCTACCGAATGATGACAAACTTTCATATGAATTAAGCTCTTCAAATTGCCACCGACGTGACCATCGGCAAATGTCTCACTAGCGACATTTCCTTTAGCTATGATCGCTAATAGCCATCTCTACATCGCCAGCTTCTACATCGGCAACCCCGTATTCGCCAAAGCACTTCATCGAACAACCAGAGAAGCTATTTATTCAAGAGGAACATCGTGACCATCGCGGTTTCTACATCGCAGCTTCTATAATAGCAGATCTCGAATCGGCCAAATCCTCATCGAACAACCGCCGAGAAACTATAAGATCACGAGAAACATCGGTCGTTACTCAAACGCACTACAAGTCAAAATAGATCCGTTATAAGATCTGTCGACAAATCCAAGATACGCATCGATGTCCGCACCTTCACGTTTATCCAATAGACATTTCCTCTTCGAAAGTGTTCGCGGTCTTCAAAGCTTCATTTCCGAAAGGCCAAGCACGGACGCCGCACTCCGCCAAAGCAATGATACGTCCAAATCGCCGACCGCATCCAGCTAAGCTCGACACGTCCAACTCGTCCACTGTGTCACGGACCATCTTCAAGACTCAAACCTAACGAAGGTCTTTGCCCAACAAATCCAAAATGTACTCGCTACATTATGAGATTCGATCATCAACGGGCTTAAACCTATTCAATACACCAACGGTCATCTCTTCTTCTCCTATATAAGAAGACTCTTACTCTCATCTCCGGACACGAGCAAGCGGTGTGATTATGCTTGAGAAAGGTTGTGGTATTGATCTTCATTTCTTCAATCCAAACCACTCCTTCGAGTGAGAAATCACAAGTGTAAGAACAAACACTTTGTGAGAGAGAAAAGAAAATCCAAAGGCCGAGAAGCTCGCTTGATCAACAACCTTGTTGTTGATTTGAGTCCTTCTTCCTTCGAAGAACTCGCTCTTCTGGCCTCAACTCCATTATCCAAGAAAGAGACCAAGTATCTTTTAGATCGTTGAAGCCGATCAAGCTTGAAGATGTCCGATGAAGAGCCGTAACTTACATGTCCAGATTGCATTCATATCGGCGGACTTATACTACATTATAAGTCGTGCCGATTGTGCAATAAGTTGTCATCATATTTGGTCGAGTGCTTAGCACTCGGTTGTTCAAATACTTGCTATTTGAACAACTCCTAATATTCTCTTCTCAAACAAATATATCGAATTGAAACTACAGAAGATAACTTAATAAATATTAAGTACATCTTCTAATGTATTTTCGATATATTTGATTTCGCTTTCTTCATTTCTCCTTCTTTTCCTAAGGAGATTGCTAGGATAGAGAGTCTAGGTTGATGTACTAAGCATGTTTGCCTTTGAGCAAACCTCTGCTGAATTTTAATATAATATATATGTTTGTTACATTCAGCCTTGATTTCTCTTTCTTGTATAATTTGTCTTATCATGTGCAACTGTTTAAGGAAAGTAAATGATGCATCTAATACAGATTTTAGTCAACTGTTAAGCTCTCTTTCATATCAAATCTTTACGCTTACTTTAATCTAAATTGTTTGACTTATGCCGTTTGTTCTTCCGCCGCTCAAATTTATCTTCATCGCCTAAGTTCAACATACATCTTCCTGCACTCTTGACATCTGCTGATCACAGATGTCCGATGTCTCTAACTTCGGCTAAGCAGTTAAGATAAGGAAGATGATCTACCTGTATTAATCATTTCATCTATTCTTCAGATTATTTGTAAAAATTGGATGAAATTTTTAATACATCAAGTATAGGCTATTCACCCCCTCTAGCCTATACACCGAGCAACCCTTGGACCTAACAATTGGTATCGAGCTTGTACTCAGAAACCTTATTCCAGGCTTAACAACCCGAGAGTTTAGATCCTCGCTCGATTAGATGCATAGTCAAAAGAGTCTTTTTCAAAATCTTTTATTCACAAAATTTTTTGACCGAGAAACCCGGAAGCCTTTTGAAAACCTTCTCTAAATCAAAATAAATTTTGTTTTCAAAAACGTGTGAGAAAGAGTATTGTGATGACTATGTGATCACTATAAGAAAATCTATCATATATCGAATTACATTGATATCATGAAGAGAAGTACTATAGTGGAGATTGACTTGCTAAGGATTATGCATGTTTCATAAATCTATCCTTAAACCTTGGTATCTTCTTTAGCAAATGGGTTAAACTCATACTTGATAGATGAATTACTTAGATTCACTTCCAAAATATGCTCTCTTGACATAAGGCTAACGATTGCTCCAATCCAACACCTTCTCAAGAAAACTTTTTATAAAAGTTTAGAGCAAATGAAATAAGAAGAGTTTCAAAGGAAATTCAAAGGAAATCAAAGATATGTCATCTCCAAAATCACCGAGATTGTAAGTTCTTGGCCTAAGGACATCAATGATGAAATTGTCTTCCTTCAATGAAAAGCTTCACCGGATAAGAATACACTCAAAGAACCTATGCTCAACATTAGAACCGGTGCTTCAACAACTATGAGCAAACGCGTTCAAAGAGTTTAATGAGGAAGTAACCCAGCTCCTAATCTCTTAACACTTTGGGTTACACTTATAAGCCGTATTTTGAATAATTATTCATTTGTCATGCTTATTAAGTCTCATTTGTATTATTGGATTTCTAGAGCTATTTTTAGCTCATAAATGTTGCTAATTTTCTCTATGAGTACTTTAGGCAGAACTCATATGACGTAAAGGGTCAAACATGCAACATCACTCTCCATCGGCAGATAGCATCATGGCCGCGATTCATGAAGGATCGCGATCGCTCATGAGAATTCACTCATGTCCTTCACTCACTCAAGGTCAAAATCCTCACTTGCTGGACTTCATAACTATGAGGTGAAAAATCACGATAAGTCCAAAGGAGTTGATAAAGACCTTCTCTCATGCATACACAAAACGGGTTAGCTATTTGCTTTCTAATGACTCGTGCTCATGTCTCTGAATTGATATGCTCATACATATTATCGACAATAATGCATAATAACCCGTCATATCGCACTTTTATTGATATATATGTATTGATTGTATGACTTGCCTTATGCAAATGGTTTTTAAAAACTAATCAAGATTTTTCTTATCACCGATTTCAAATGTTTTTCTAAAAACCCGTTGGCTGAATTTCTATATCGCCAACCAACACTTCATAAGCTCGGTTTTATGTGCTGACTTATAGGAGTAAAAATCCTTTAATGACCTACTCTCTCAAGTCAATTAAAGGTGGAGGCACACTTTTCGAAGTTTGATCGCTTCGATTAAAGTTAAGACTATTTTCAAAATCTTGGAAAACGACAAGACAGTCAACATCAATCCTTACCAAGAATCTTGAGAATATCTAGACTTCACACCTATCCTCGCCAGGCGTGATCGAAGGACAACTCAACAAGAATGCTCCATTATTGAGTATCCTTCGCCTAACCTCCGTGAGTATAAGTAGAGCTCCTTCTTCATCCAATCTCTACTATGACAAAACTCACAAACCGCCTATAGATTACACTAGACACAAATCGATGATTCAAAATCTCACAAATGTTACTAAATCCAAGTCCTAAGATTGGATCAAGTCAATTCCTCAACAACGGGTATGATTTCTTCATATTCATTCAAGTTGTTTCGATTTTATTTCGTTACTTCACAAGAGCTGATCTAAATTTCTCTCAATAATGTATTTCCAAAACCATTCATAAACCGTGAAAATCATTTCCAAAATCCTTTTCAATACACTTCCAAACATGAGAGAAATTGCATCAAGTCTTGTGTACCGTAAATCATTAATTATGGTTCCACAATCTTGTTGAGAAAACAATTGATAAAGAAATCTTCTTTTGTCTCGTCCGATAATCATAGAAGTTTGCCGTCAAGCATGATTTATATGCCGCAAACCATGGTTGTCGAACACTTAAGAACATTCTTAGTCAATTAGTTTAAAAGGTAAGATAGAAAGCCATCGATTAATGCCAAGAAGAGTGATTTCATTCTCTCTTCTAACTTTTAGCTATCAATCTCATTGATACTCTAAAATGTCTACGAGATGAATCACTGGGAAAATCAATTAGCACATACTCATTCCACTTTTGGAAGTCTCGCTTGCATACGTGAACTTCACGTAAAAGATCCCGGAAAGAAATGTCAAATGTTTGGAAAACATTTGATATATTGCCATGTGCAACAAGTCTTCGGTTATATGTAGGTATGCCGACCATCACCTCAAAGATGGCCGATGCAGATAATTCTTCAATTAAGTAGCTAATATGGAATTGATGAGGATGACGAACTATTAACCGCCACCATCCATCCCCGAGTTTATCAAAGGGGATTCATGGTCAAAGCTCATCCTCATGGCCATCACTCTTCGGTGCTTCTTTAATGACCCGAAGAAGTGAATTTGTTCTCGCCTCCCGAGAGTTGGAGGAGATCAAAAGAACACGGCCATCTTATCATCCAACTCCTTCTAAATCCTTGACCGATGACTCCTCATCTAATGTCTAGGATTAGGACTTCTAGGACACAAACTTGTAACATGTATTTCTTTCGTAAATTGAATCATTATGTATCTTTCTCATGTAATCTGCGGTCATCAAAATTCCATTGTATTGTTCTTGTAATCACTGATCCTTGCAACATACTGTGTAAAACTACTTGGATTATTGAATACAAGTTCTGCAACTTTTCCTCATGCTTATCTACTTGTCTGCATTCCTTTGATAGCATGAACTAATGTGTCTTAAGTGTGTTGATCAAACTTATTCTTTATGATCTCCATTCTCTTGGTGATTAAAAGAATTGTTCTTAATGAAATGGTCACTCGCCGAGACACAAACTCGCCGACATCCCATCGCAAACCATTCTTGAACAAATTGCTACATCGAGTTATGGTTTCTTACTACTATTTAACTCTCATCCTTAGACTCCCGATAATTGCCTTTCGAATTAGATCATTTCACAATGATTAAATTCAAGTTCGCAAAAACCTCAAGCCTCTCAACAAAAGGATCGCAGTTTCATGACCTTCATGTCAACCTATCAAGGAATCGCTATTACTCAATCTCTATCCTTCATGCTTAAAAGATCAAGATTACTAGTAAATCTGCTTTGAACGAAGGTGTCTCTGAATCAAATCTTTCAAGACAATTCAACAAAGACTTTGTGTTCTTAGTTATGACAACTACTAAATCTTATGTAACCTACGAGATTGTAGTTATAAAGGCATGATTAGTTGTTCCCATTATAATGACCAACAACTAATTGATATACGATTAAATTCAAAACACTCGTTAGATCTTATCATGTGGTTCTTTGTCAAAAGGATGTTGTTAAATATCTCTAGTAACTCGACCTATCCTCAAGATAGTTAGACATTCAAGAATTCTTAGGAAGACTAATGTTTTCAAATATTAAGTCCTTCCTCAGGAGTGAACAGCCGATATGACCCTGCCGTATATAGGCTACGTCTCACTCTCTTCGAACAAGTCCGGTCCGGATCTCTTCCCTTGGTGTAGAATGCCTAGATCGTTGGACGAAAGAAGAACGGACATCACTTCGGTACACATTCAATATCTCACTTACTTGATCTATTTAATATTCTTACTAAGCCTTACTAATCTTAAATAGATTGATGTCCTTTATAAATAGAGTCTATCAATTGGTATCAGCTATTCTCACCTTAGCTGATATTAAACACACTGCCAATAATGGATACAACAATTGGTATCGGCAGTTTCTACTTTAGCAAATACCAAATACACCCTGCTGATAATATTCACATTCCTTAAAAGGCTATCAAAACCCTCAAAATATCTTTGGGAAACAACCTCTTAAGACACACTTCTCCAAAAACTCCTACATGTGTGTCATGTACAACTGTATCATATGGCTTGGACAAGTAATTTCTGTTCCCAACTCGTCCTTAAACAAACAATGCTGTTCTATTTCAGATTAATTTACTCAAACCATTCGTTTGAAGTAAAATAACAGCTCATATTATCTCTAGAAGAGCCTCTATCATTGTCTTAAACACTCAGCAGTTGTACCCATTAATACCACAATAAAGGCAATCAAATTAATCTAATTATAATATTAATTTTAAACCTCTTGTTTAAAAATAATATAAGTTCAATTTTCTCCTAGACTGCCTATATCCTAGCCATAACTACTGCATGATGACATAATCACAAATCGAACATCATTACTATGTCATTAAATGCACTTTCTTCTTTAAGCCCCCAAAACGTCAAATCAAATTCCTCAAATCGAGAAACCCTTTCATCTTCTCAAGGACTGCGAAGAAATGCATAAATAATAACCCTCATAAATTCATCACCTCTTCTTCATCTCCCTGTCCAACTACAACGCCTGACTTTTACCTACTCCAAAATTTCTCCACCATTACAGTCATCTGCATCATGTGTTCTCCAAATCTGCCTAGTCCTCCTCATCGACCCATTTCCCACACTGAATGGCGTCAACGGATGATGATCCTTCTCGCCACTCCTCCACAAGTGCTTCAACGACCTCGTCGAATCACTCGTCATGTAAGGAATCGCCTTCGAGACCCCAGAAACGATGCATCCAATTTCATCCCTTGGATTCCCATAAGAGACATTACCGCTACTATTGCACCTGCTCCCATAGCCTCAAATGCTCACCTCGAGCAACCCTCATCTCAGGAGGAGCTTCACCAACAAACGCCCATTCGTCAAATCCATGGTCAATGTTCCTCCGATTGAAATCAGCAGACCTTCATCCTCTAACTCTACTTCATTAGGATGACTAGCTAGGTCTCCGTTTTATCAAACTAATTTTCTTTTGCTATATTAATGATAAATGTGTAATGTGTTTAGCTTTGTGTACGTCTGTTTATCTACATTTGCCACTTTCTTTTGATTTAAGTCTTCATAATTTGTCCTGGTGCATACTCGTTCATGCCTACAGTTCACTTTCTTGATGAAATTCAGCATACCTCTTAGGCAGATCTTATGTGTCATCTTTAGATGTATATCTCATACATCCAATAAAAGTCAGCATAAGGCTCAACTATACTTGCCTGTTTTAACTAGATATACCTTAAGGAGGAGACTATTTTGAATGCTTTACTACTTAACAGCTTATCCTATTTGTCACTCCTATTACAAAATAAACCTTGTCTCACTACATTCTTGTAAGACCTCCTTACAAGCAATGGAACACAATTCCTCACCTCGATATCCTATTATTTTTTTGTGTATGTCTTATACATGAAAATTGTGCATTATAAGTTATCTGCACACTGAGAAAGAAAATAAACCTGATTAATGACTTGCTACATCCCAAGTTTTTATTCACATATCATGTCTCAAAGAAACTGCCAATATGACAAGTGACTGTACTTACTCGATACTGTCTATATTCTCTGCAGAATTACATCTAGCTGATCACTTCGGCATTTCTAAAAAGGCAGTATTTAACAAGACCAAACCTCCTTCCCTCTACATGTCTCAATTCATAACTTATGAATTACCATAAGTCAGTTCTCTCACATATTTAGTTTCTAATACTCAATATTTCATTTGATAACTATCAATCTATCTTTAGCTTGTGACCATTAAGGAGGAGAGATTGCAATAAGATTGACATTATACATACAGATTATCATTGCAAATAAACAAAGAACTAGTAAGGAGGAGAGATTATATTAAGGAGGAGAGATTGTAACGTAGTAATGACCCCAACTAGTAAGAAAGAGAGTTTAAAAGATTAAGGAGGAGAGATTGTAACGTAGTAATGACCCCAACTAGTAAGAAAGAGAGTTTAAAAGATTAAAAGAGAGATTAAAGATTAAAGGACAACTAGTAAGGAGGAGAGATTATATTAAGGAGGAGAGATTGTAACGTAGTAATGACCCCAACTAGTAAGAAAGAGAGTTTAAAAGATTAAAAGAGAGATTAAAGATTAAAGGACAACTAGTAAGGAGGAGAGTTTGTGTAACTACCCATACAGCGAAATACTATATGACTATTATAGTACGCTGACTATTATAAAACTCTACCTATCCTTCACAAACTTTTAAAATCATCAGATGAAGATGCTTAATCAATTCGATTAAGAACAATATGAACAGTATACTTATACTTTCTACTTCTTGCTTAAGCAACATTCTTCAGATCATCCAATGCAAGAATCACACTCTTAAGGCAATATTATCATTTGCCTAAAAACCATTTCAGTTATTGCTTCGTATCTGTTCTTTCATTTATTGAGTCTGTAAATACTTAGCAATAAGTGACTATACATACGCTATCGCTATCGCTTGTAAGTTCAGCCTAGGGCATGCCTTGATATAAAATGAATACTTATTAGTGGCATGTTATTACTAAGGATTGAACAAATGCTTTAAGAGATGTATGTATAAGTCAATTGTAGTAATGGTCCCAAGCAAATAGGAGGAGATTGTTAGGAATATGCCTGTGAATCAGCTGATATAAATGTATGCATATTCCAACACAGTGATTTGCTTGTTCCCATTACAACGCATGTTTCACAAGTGGCTAAAAGTGCGTAGGTTAGTGTGGCAGCTTGTTGAAACAATGCATAGGTCATTAGACTAGGAAGTCTTTGTACATATCCGAGTCTTTGTCCTACCAGAATGATGACAAACTTTCATATGAATTAAGCTCTTCAAATTGCCAGCTGACGTGACCATCGGCAAATGTCTCACTAGCAGACATTTCCCTTTAGCTATGATCGCCTAATAGCCATCTCTACATCGCAGTTCTACATCGGCGGAACCTGTATTCGCCAAAGCACCTCATCGAACAAGCTGCGAGAAGCTATTTATTCAAGAGGAACATCGTGACCATCGCGGTTTCTACATCGCCAGTTCTATAATAGCAGATCTCGAAATCGGCCAAATCCTCATCGAACAACTGCCAGAAACTATAAGATCACGAGAAACATCGGTCGTTACTCAAACGCACTACAAGTCAAAATAGATCCGTTATAAGATCTGTCTGACAAATCCAAGATACGCATCGATGTCTGCACCTTCACGTTTATCAAATAGACATTTCCTCTTGAACGTGTTCGCGGTCTTCAAAGCTTCATTTCCGAAAAGGCCAAGCACGGGGCCGCTCCGGTCAAAGCAATGATACGTCCAAATCGGTCGGCATCCAGGCTAAGCTCGACACGTCCAACTCTCCCTGTGTCACGGACCATCTTCAAGACTCAAACCTAATCGAAGGTCTTTGCCCAACAAATCCAAAATGTACTCTTACATTATGAGATTCGGATCATCAACAGGCTTAAACCTATTCAATACTCCAACGGTCATCTCTTCTTCTCCAGCTATATAAGAAGACTCTTACTCTCATCTCCAGACACGAGCAAGCAGTGTATGATCATGCTTGAGAAAGGTTGTGGTATTGATCTTCATTTCTTCAATCCGAACCACTCCTTCGAGTGAGAAATCACAAGTGTAAGAACAAACACTTTGTGAGAGAGAAAAGAAAATCCAAAGGCTGAGAAGCTCTGCTTGATCAACGACCTTGTTGTTGATTTGAGTCCTTCTTCCTTCGAAGAACTCAGTCTCTTCAGTGGCCTCAACTCCATTATCCAGTAAAGAGACCAAGTATCTTTTAGATCGTTGAAGCCAGATCAAGCTTGAAGATGTCCGATGAAGAGCCAGAACTTACATGTCCAGATTGCATTCATATCGGCAGACTTATACTACATTATAAGCTGTGCCGATTGTGCAATAAGTTGTCATCATATTTGGTCGAGTGCTTAGCACTCAGTTGTTCAAATACTTGCTATTTGAACAACTCCTAATATTCTCTTCTCACAACAAATATATCGAATTGAAACTACGGAAGATAACTTAATAAATATTAAGTACATCTTCTAATGTATTCTCGATATATTTGATTTCGCTTTCTTCATTTCTCCTTCTTTTTCCTAAGGAGATTGCTAGGATAGAGAGTCTAGGTTGATGTACTAAGCATGTTTGCCTTTGAGCAAACCTCTGCTGAATTTTAATATAATATATATGTTTGTTACATTCAGCCTTGATTTCTCTTTCTTGTATAATTTGTCTTATCATGTGCAATCTGTTTAAGGAAAGTAAATGATGCATCTAATACAGATTTTAGTCAACTGTTAAGCTCTCTTTCATATCAAATCTTTACTTACTTTAATCTAAATTGTTTGACTTATCTTTGTTTGTTCTTCCGCCGCTCAAATTTATCTTCATCGCCTAAGTTCAACATACATCTTCCTGCACTCTTGACATCTGCGATCACGGATGTCCGATGTCTCTAACTTCGGCTAAGCAGTTAAGATAAGGGAGATGATCTACCTGTATTAATCATTTCATCTATTCTTCAGATTATTTGTAAAAATTGGATGAAATTTTTAATACATCAAGTATAGGCTATTCACCCCCCCTCTAGCCTATACACTGAGCAACCCTTGGACCCAACAAACCTACAAATCGTGGGAACACCTAGCAAATAGCACGAATGTCTAGCAATAGGTGAAATAGCGAGCAAACCTATTTCAATTGCGAGTGCATACATGTATGGTCCTTTCGACATCTAATTTCCCGATTAAATCTAGGACATGGATTATAAGTCAAAATTCAATTGATTTAATAACTGTGATTCCATTTCAAGTACCAGTGACTCATTTATGAATCAAATTCATCATGCCTTGGCCAAGGTCTTCGAATCATGAACTATGAAAAACACAGGAAATTCTCTTATCATTTGACAAGTGTCGAATTCTATGTTGGCTACTGATTAACCTCCATGCACACCAGTGCAATACCCAAAATACCCCTTTGCGATTGTCAAGCAATCAGTAAGTAAATTAAAGTGTTACAGGATGTACACAAGGCTACTATCGTACCTCAAGTCCGAGGACTAATCATGTACTATCACAACATGAAAATTCTTAATTTGACAATTGAAATTTCCATTTAAGAATTTCCAACGGGTCATGTTCAGTGAACTTGTTCTCTAACAAGCACCTGCATATATGCACTTGCGTCACAACGTTGATGTTGATGAAATACAACATCCTCGTCATACGAACATACATCATACGCATAAGTCTCACAAGGCTAGTCAATGTCCTTGTCTTGAAAAGCCAACCGACTTAGAACCAATTTTAAGACCAAAGCCTTAGAAGCATTTTCCATGATTACCATCAAATGCGTAACCATGCCCCATAGCTAAAAATGGTCTAAGGACTTTATCAAATATTTATAAACATTTAATATGAAAATATAGGATAAAGAAATGCCTTCATATATAAAAATAAATTCCAATAAAATTGTTTTACACATAGAATAAAATCCAATCAAATTGGAACTCTGGGCATTCTACTCTAACAATCTCCCACTTGCCCCTAGTTCCAATTTCCCATATATTTTAGGCCCATCTTCTCGAGATGTCCATCAAATATCTTCTGTGATAGGGGTTTAGTTAGCGGGTCTGCTACATTTTCTGCTAAAGCGAGTCGATCCACAACGGCGTCGCCTCTACCAATGATCTCTCTAATCAGGTGGTATCGCCTCATTATGTGCTTGGATCTTTGATGAGATCTCGGCTCTTTTGCTTGCGCTATAGCTCTGTTGTTGTCACAACAAATCATTATTGGATCAACAGCGGATTGAACTACACCCAACCCTTGGATGAAATTTCGTATCCAAACAGCCTCTTTTGCCGCATCTGATGCAGCTATGTATTCAGCCTCAGTAGTAGAGTCTGCAGTGGTCTCTTGTTTGGAACTTTTCCACCTAACTGCTCCTCAATTAAAGGTAAATACATATCCAGACATCGACTTTGAGTCATCTACATCGGATTGAAAACTAGAGTCAGTAAAGCCCTCTAGTTTCAATTCTCCATTGCCGTATATCAAAAAGATATCCTTAGTTCTTCTCAAGTATTTAAGAATCATCTTAACGGCCTTCAAGTGTTCTTCTCCTGGATTGGACTGATATCTGCTCGTGACACTCAGAGCATGTGCAACATCAGGCCTTGTACACAACATTGCATACATAATGCTCCCAATAGCGGATCCATAAGGTATGCGAGACATTCTTTCTCTTTCCTCAGGTGTCTTAGGAGACATTGCCTTAGAAAGTGAAAAGCCATGACTCATTGGCAAGTATCCACGCTTGGATTCCTCCATGCTAAACCTCTTTAGCACTTTGTCAATGTACATGGATTGGGATAGTCCGATCATCCTTTGCGATTTATCTCTATAGATCTTTATCCCAAGGATAAAGGATGCATCTCCCAAATCCTTCATGGAGAATTGTTTAGACAACCACGCCCTTGTTGACTGCAACATACCTACATCATTACCAATGAGTAGAATGTCGTCAACATATAAAACAACAAATGCAACTGCGCTCCCACTAACCTTCTTGTAAACACATGGTTCATCCAGATTTTTGTGAAAATCAAACGTTTTGATCGCTTCATCAAACCGAATGTTCCAACTCCTTGAAGCATGTTTGAGTCCATAAATGGATCTCTGGAGTTTGCAAACCTTTTGCTCACTTCCACTAGATATGAAGCCTTCTGGCTGCTTCATATAGATCTCTTCCTTAATGTTTCCATTAAGGAAAGCAGTCTTCACATCCATTTGCCATATCTCATAGTCATAATATGCAGATATGGCCAGCAAAATCCGAATGGATTTAAGCATTGCTAATGGTGAAAAAGTTTCCTCATAATCAACACCTTGCTTTTGAGTATAACCTTTTGCAACCAGGCGTGCTTTATAGGTTGCTATCTCTCCATCTACTCCAAGCTTTCGCTTGTAGACCCATTTACAGCCAATGGGAACAATTCCTTGTGGTGGGTCCACCAAGGTCCAAACCTTGTTGGAGTACATGGAGTCCATTTCGGACTGCATTGCTTCTTGCCATTTCTTTGAGTCGATGTCCAACATCGCCTCTCCATAGCTTTTTGGATCATTGTCCAAAAGAAGTCCCTCTTCTTTGTTTTCTAACAAAAGGTTCAGTTTTTCAGGTGCCCTCGAGACCCTTACTGATTTTCGAAGAGGTTGTGCTTCAGATGGTCCAGCTTCGGCTGGTCTATTATCTGCGACAATATTTGGAATATTTTGTGGTTCTTGAATTTCTTCAAGCTCTACAACCCTGCCACTCCTTTCAGAAAAGAATTCTTCTTCAAGAAAAGTAGCATTTCTCGAAACAAACACCTTTTGTTCCGAAGGGTCGTAGAAATAGTATCCTATAGACTCTCTTGGATACCCCACGAATTTACATAAGATGGATCTCATATCCAACTTATCTCCTACTTGTTGCTTCACATAAGCATCACACCCCCACACTTTGAGGTATTTGTAGAGGGTGTCTTACCATTCCATATCTCATATGGAGTATTGGGCACGGCTTTACATGGCACTCTATTCAATAGATGTGCTGCCGTCTCTAAGGCATGACCCCGAATGAAAGAGGTAAAGTTGTGAAACTCATCATTGATCGAACCATGTCCAACAAGGTTCGATTCCTACGCTCCGAAACTCCATTGAGTTGTGGAGTAGCAGGAGGAGTCCACTGTGAGAGAATCCCATTCTCTTTTAGATAATCAAGAAACTCGGTACTCAAGTATTCTCCTCCTCGATCAGATCGAAGAGTCTTAACACAACGACCAATTTGCTTCTCCACCTCGCATCTGAATTCTTTGAACTTTTCAAATGCTTCAGATTTGAGCCTCATAAGGTACACATAACCATACCTAGAATAATCATCGGTAAAAGTTATAAAGTAGTGATAATTCCCACGTGCACTAACGCTTAGTGGTCCACAAACATCTGTATGGATCAAATCCAACAGACCGTCGGCACGTTCCACTTGCCCAACAAATGGTGATTTGGTCATTTTTCCTTTGAGGCATGATTCACATTTGGGCAACCTTTCCTCTTCCCTAAGGTCGAGATTTTGTCCCAACTTGCGCATCCTTTTCTCAGAAATGTGACACAATCTAGCATGCCAAAGAGTGAGAGACTTATAATTATCTAATTTCCTTTTCTTATTTTGTTGAACTGTGAGTATGGGGCTATCAAGATTAACTGTGTATAAACAATTCGTCAAATAACCGGAATATATAAAGCGAGTCTTTGAAAATGGAACAACTTCCATTCTCAATAACAAACTTAAAACCTTCTTGTCCAAAACAGAACAGAGATAATATTCCTAACAATATCCGAACATAAAGACAATTGTTCAAACACAAATTAAAACCATTCTCTAAAGAAAGATTAACAGTCCCAATAGCCGATGCAAAGAACTCTTGCTCCATTCCCCATCCTAAGGACCTTGTCCTTTCGTCGATTTCGCTTCTTGTCATTATCGCAAATCATTGCAAATGTGTGAGCCACAACCGGTATCCAATACCCAAGAAGCATCATTAACAGATAAATTAACTTCAACAAAATATATACCTGAACTTTTCAAGCTTGCAAGGTACTCCTTGCAGTTTCTCTTCCAATGCCCCAATTTGCCGCAATGGTTGCATTTGTCATTGGCTTGAGATTTGACCTTTTTCTTGCCATTGTCCTTTGCCTTCCTGTTGGGTTTGGAGGAACTCTTTCCTTTCCATTTCCTCTTATTATTAGACTTTGCAGCCTTTGACCCAGAAGTAGATTCAACAAGGAGGACCGGCTTATCCTTTTTGATTGTAGATTTAGCTGTTGTCAACTTATTCACCAACTCAGGGAGACTAGTTTCCATAGAGTGCATATTGAAATTGACAACAAACGAGTCAAATGAGGGAGGCAGAGATTGCAACAAAAGGTCCACATAGAGTTCATTGTCCATAACGACATCAAGGGACTCGAGCTTTTCAATGAGTGCTATTATCTTCACCCCATGATCATGGACTGAAAGAGCCCTCAGTCATACGACATCTGAAAAGCTCCTTAGATATCTGATATCTTACTTGCCTTGCACTCTCACCATACAACTCTTGTAGGTGAAGAAGGATCTCACGTGCAGTGCGTAGACCCTCATTCTGCCTACGCAGCTCATTTGACATTGATGCTAACATGTAGCATCTAGCTTGGAGATTGCCATCAGCATGACGAAGATATTCTCCAAAGGCATATGATGTCTGGTCCTCAGGAGGTGGAGGAGGTGCTTTGTCAAGTACATAAGCCTTCTTCTCATACTCTAGGACAATCTTAAGGTCACTCAACCAAGCATTAAAGTTTAGCCCAGTTAACTTGTTGTGCTCAAGAATTGATGTGATTGGATTCTTAGCCATTTTAGTAGAGTTATCTACAAAATAAACGAAGCAGAAAATGAGTAAACTATGGAAAATATTTATATTTAATATAAGGTCTTTAATATTAAATGTCTCCCACTATTTTATTTAAATCTATTAACCTCATAATAGATTTCGGAAAATCAAATTTTCTTAGTGGGCTTGAAGCCCAATAGAAACATTTCACACCCCAATTTTATGAGCCCATGAAATATTTTCATCGGTAGTCAACTCTTTGACAATTGTATCAATATACAACCCTCAAGATTATTTTGCCTCATCTCTTCCCATATATCCCAATTTTATGAGCCCATATGGTACTAAATGTCAAACACAACCCATCAAACCATCGTTTAGATGGAACATTTAGAGTCCCACGACTCGCGGCCAACATAAAAACGAGTTCATCCTACGAGCATCTATATGCTTGGTAGGGATCACAGCTTTCTCACACTAAATCACTCCACGACTCATGGCCAATGACTAAGAGCGGTAGCATCGTCATGTCATCTACCTTTGATGGAAGGCATGGAACAATATATCTAACATATGTTGTCCATATTTGTTTGATATAGAACTAATCAAATTAAATTCTTTTTAAGTTTCAAAAACTTGGGGTTTTCCTTTTAAGACCTCATCCAATTAACTTACTAGGTGAATTTATTTATATAATGCAATATTTCATCATATGAGCGCAAGCATAAAGCATTAAATAAATCTAACATACATCCTATGTAAAAACGATGGGATGATCATGGCCAACCTATGCGACCCATTTGAGCCAAAAATGGGTCTTGGTCAATCTAAGGGACAAAGTAAATAGAACTACTTCTATTACATTTTATTGTATTTACCCATACAAGCATGGGCCTTCAAAATTCTATTCTATTACATTTGTAAGATCTACCCACACAAGCGTGTGCCTTCGCATCGAAGGTCCTCCAATTCAAAAATTAAAGAACCTCACCACCTAGTCTACTCTCAATGCAAAAATTTAAAGAACTTATAAATAATAGAATAAAAGGCTCACAGGCCCCAAAAATCCAAAGATAAATACATCCAATCACATTGGTCATATGCTCATGATCATCCCAAATAAAGTCATACTAACAACTCATCATATGAAAATAAAGCATAAAAGTTTCCAATTGTATGTGTCAATATGATTTTTGGGATAAATATTTCTTGAATATTCATAAAACTATTTTATTAAGTATTAAAATTAACGCTTTAATTTTAAAACATGAATAATACAAGAAAAATTAAAAGAAGAAGAAACTGTCAAGAGGGTCACGGCTGGAAGGAAAAAGTTTCAAAAACATTTTCTATTCTGATTAAATCTCTACAAAAAGTCTAACTTTCTTGGTTGAACATAATAATGATAAGATTGATTTTGATTTCTAAAATTAAACAAATCTCATCATATATACATATACAATACATGGTCATAGCATGAAACAATATAAAATGATTTGGATGTTTCAAAAACATCGCAAAATAGATGAACCCGAGATCATAAAATGTAAGTTTCAAAAACATTACATCATGTTTAAAGTGAACATGCCGAAATACAAAGAAATGCTTCCAGCCTATTTTATTTTTTTTATCAAATAATTCAAAATCCCCTTTTTAACAAGAAATTAAATTTCTTCAACCTTCTAATTTTTTATTTCAGTTTTATCCCAAATCTAATTGAATAAAACAAATTTTATCACACATACAATTATTCGGTAAACATATTTTAACAAATTAAAACATATTAAAACCACAAACAAACTTGCACAATTGCGAAACCGTGGCTCTGATACCACTGCTGGGTTCGCTATATCGCGGAGCTAATCGCAGTTGAATTTAAAATTTTATAAAACGTGTATACAATATACGTTAAACATTAGCACCCGATTCACGTAGCGATTTAACGATCGCGCATGTTGTGCAAGTGATAAAGAAGAGTTTTGGGCTCTTACCGAAAACGCTTCCTTTTGATGAAGATGTAGAGGCAATCAATTGCCGGTAAAATCTCCAATCCTTAACTCGTAGAGGTCCACACGTCCCTCCTCTAAAGATAGTCCACACGAACGAACGGAATCACCGAATTAAAATTTCGCTAGCAATTTTAATCCGTTTTGTTCAACAATATAAAACCAAAAAGTAAGTTTTTGGTTTATTCTTTCTTGAGAAGAATAAAAATCAAAAGAAACCAAAAGTTTTCAAGGAGGGCGGCGGCAGTATTTTTTTCTCAAAAAGATGACCTAAAGTGTTTTTTCATATAACCTTTTATATATAAAAAAACTTGTGTTATTAAAACCCTAATGTGTACTATATCTAATGTATACACAATAGTGTCTAGGTTCATTAGCATGAAGATATGGTAATATTATTATTACCATATATTGCTTTATTAAAATAACATTTATTTTAATATTATCAATATAACCCATCCTTCTTTTTATTTCTTTCAAATTAACAAGATGGGCTCTCCCAACGGACTTAATTAAATATTAGGTTTAGACTTTCAATAAAATTTCATCAATTAATCTGAATTAATTGACCGAGCCCAAATTTAATTAAATTGATCGAATTAATTCCATTTATCCATTAATCTCTTCTAATCAACTACGTCCAACAATTTGGAATAATTATTGATTGAACAAATGAATCCTTCCATTCTAAGTGTGTGACCCTTTAGGTTCACAACTAATGCTAGCTATATGCTTACAACAATTTTGTAACTTATGAATAACAATTAATTCTATTAAATAATCCGATTAGTTAATATACTTGAAATTAACTCCTTAATTTCAAGAACCTACAAATCATGGGAACACCTAGCAAATAGCACGAATGTCTAGCAGTAGGTGAAATAGCGAGCAAACCTATTTCAATTGCGAGTGCATACATGTACTGTCCTTTCGACATCTAATTTCCCGATTAAATCTAGGACATGGATTATAAGTCAAAATCCAATTGATTTAATAACTGTGATTCCATTTCAAGTACCAGTGATTCATTTACGAATCAAATTCATCATGCCTTGGCCAAGGTCTTCGAATCATGAACTATGAAAAAACAGGAAATTCTCTTATCATCTGACAAGTGTTGAATTCTATGTTGGCTACTAATTAACCTCCATGCACACCAGTGCAATACCCAAAATACCCCTTTGCGATTGTCAAGCAATCAGTAAGTAAATTAAAGTGTTACAGGATGTACACAAGACTACTATCGTACCTCAAGTCCGAGGACTAATCATGTACTATCACAATGTGAAAATTCTTAATTTGACAATTGAAATTTCCATTTAAGAATTTCCAACGGGTCATGTTCAGTGAACTTGTTCTCTAACAAGCACCTGCATATATGTACTTGCGTCATAACGCTGATGTTGATGGAATACAACATCCTCGTCATACGAACATACATCATACGCATAAGTCTCACAAGGCTATTCAATGTTCTTGTCTTGAAAAGCCAACCGACTTAGAACCAATTTTAAGACCAAAGCCTTAGAAGCATTTTCCATGATTACCATCAAATGCGTAACCATGCCCCATAGCTAAAAATGGTCTAAGGACTTTATCAAATATTTATAAACATTTAATATAAAAATATAGGATAAAGAAATGCCTTCATATATAAAAATAAATTTCAATAAAATTGTTTTACACGTAGAATAAAATCCAATCAAATTGGAACTCTGGGCATTCTACTCTAACATTAAGCATGTTTGTCTTTGAGCAAACCTCTGCTGAGTTTTAATATAAATCATATTTTATTACATTCAGTCTTTACTTATCTTACTTGTAATAAATGTTATATATCTTGTGCAATCTGGTTGTGGAAAGTAATTGATGCATCTAATATAAGATTTTAGTTTGCTGTTATGATAAACATGTACTCATTTGTTTACAACTGCTTTAATCTTAATTGCTATACTTATACTGCTTATTCTTCCGCTGCTTTACTCTTTTAACATCAGCAAAGTATACTAAATCTTTCACCAGCTGTCTTTGAGAACTGTTGATCACACATCAGCTGATCTCTCAATATCAACCATGTTGCTTATATATATGGAAGATGACCTATCTAATTAATAATTTTATTATTTTTCCTCATCATAAACTTTAAATCAGATGAAATTTTTAATAAAGGTCATATAAGCTATTCACCCCCCCTCTAGCCTATATTCTGAGCTCAACAACATGGACCTAACACTCATCAGTTTGCCGAGCTAGTTACTCAGTTTGAAACGCGACCTAGGTATATCTCTGGCCGATCGCTCGGGTAGTCTCGGCATTAAGCAACTTCGGCATACATCTCCGCAAGCTCGTCTACCACCACTCCTTACACATGGCTTGTTCCTACTGGATATTAAGGAGTGTAATCCTAACGTGCCAGAAGTATGTTCCACTCTCCCACTTCCTGACAGGAAAGTACAAGGACCACTGTACGGGCAAGAGACCACGATCTCCTGAGCTTGCCACCGCTGCCTACATGAGCTAAGAGACAAAAAAATTGTGCAGGTTGGTCTCCCGGTGGTCTCCTCCAGATGACCATGTTAACCCTCCGCCAGCCTATAAATACTAAGGTATAAATTCCCTTAAGTGGGCATGCAACAAAAAACACCAACGCACACCATCACTCTCTTCTTCTTCTTGCTCTTGCTCTTGCTCATAGCTTGTGAATAAAGCTACTCAGCTTCATTCACAGACCAAGCTCTGTGAATCAAGCCTTATTATAACCCGTATACTGATTCTCACACCGGAGGGTTATAGCTAGGACACTCCCAGCTCCCCTAACGGTGCTTCTTTGCTGCTCACAGGTCACTGTTCCATTCATTTACGCAAGAACATCAAGGACAACTCCAGCAACACACAGTCGGTATCCAACTAGACTACGTACGTGACTTTTACGTGAAACAGACAATTATCCTAAAAAGAAACTTTTAAATAAGATAATTATTTTGAATTAGACATAAGTAAAAAACAAGACAATAATTTAGGGTGGAAGAAGTACAATATTTACCGATAATGTATATAGGTTATTATAAAGCATTTTCCTTGGATAAAATATCGAGATTCACGATATTTTTTTAACTGACAAGCGAATGTCCGGAATGCCAAAAAGAGAAGGTTCCATTCAACAAACTTTTGGATTTAAGTGTATGGATAATTATGGTGTCTGCAGCACCAGTAGTAGTAACTGGCTACTGAAACAACCGCAGCCACGGCCACGGCCACCGTCTTTCAATAGTTCCCGAGGATGGACTCCGGCCACCGCCTGATCCTCAAGATCAGGCTTCTACTCCTCGCTTGGCTTCACCTCCAATCCCGCCCTGGTTGGTACCACTCTCTCTCTCTCACACACAGAGTCACGCGCTCCTTCATATTGAATTGTATTGGCTGTACTACGCATTGTAGATTGTAGGTTACTGTAAGGCAATTCGCGAGAATTGTGTTCAAATTCTGTTAATTTTGTGATGGATTTGAGTTTTAGATTTGCACCGCTGTTTACTTCTTCCGGGGTTTGATCGCCATTTGCTATCTTGATTTGTTTTCCGTGTATAGATAAGCTTTTAAGAAAATATTAATTGTTTCAATGAGAATTCTATGGTACAGAATCTCAAGATCTGTCAGTTTGTTCCGCTGCAGAGGAAACAGTTAATGCAGGATATAGACTATGTATCTTGGATTCATTATTTTCTAGGAAATGTCATGATTTGGAATCTTGGATATGTCTGAAATAGTTTGAACAAATTTGAAGAAAATATGAATACTATTTCAAGTAAACAACATTAGTCTTGTTACGTTTTCCTGGCTTTCGAGCTTCACTATGTCCACATCTGCATTCCTACCATGCTTGTTATACTTCTTTTTCCCTATAATTTTGGCCCTCTTGCTTCTAGTGTTTTCTCCATATTTCTAGCATTTGTTCTTCATCATGTGAATAGATCTATTAAAAATATAAAATTTGGACATTTTGTTGTATGTAGTTAGTCAATTCTAAGGTTGAAATTCTGGATAAGAACCATCAGCTGCACTTATTGTTTAGCTTATTTTCCGTATTTTCTTTTTTTTTTTTGATGGCCTTCTCGTCCATCTTTGTATTTCTTCTCCTTTTAATCTAATCCATTTCTTTTCTCATCAAAAAATTATAAAAAGAAAAATAAAATCTATAAGAATGTATTTCTAATTAAAAAAGAAAAGGCAGTAATCCAGAAAAATGTTATGCTCAATTGATGCGGTTGTTTAAAAAGTAAATCATTGTGGATAAACTATGAATACAAAGCTGTCACTCTCCACTTTCTAATCTTACAAATGAGAATATGTGTGTGTATGTGTATTATGTACATATGTGTGTATATATATATACACACACACACACACATATATATATACATATATATATATATATATATATATATATATATATACACACATATATATATATATATGTATATATATATATATATATATATATATAATATCAACATTGGCCAATTCCTGGCTGTTATGGATGTTAAATACTTGCTATAAATAAAGGATGATATTTAGGACTGTTGTGGACTTTATCGATTACCGGTAATGAATGTAATGGTTGAGTTCCAGCAGCTCCTTGGTATTGGTCAGCAAGGTGCTCATCATCTTGCAGAACCTTGTCTATTAAGGGCAAAGTCAAGGTTCCTCATCAATGCCAAAGAGCATGCAACAAAGCTCTCAAGTATCCATACGAATCCGAACTGCTGCTTACATTGTTGCTTACACATGCATTTTTTATTAGTCCCCCATAATACTCCAAAACATTTATGGTTCAACTTGTCGTCCAACATTGTTGACTATTTCTTTTTATGACATCTACACTGTTTCACTATCCATTCTTAGGTGATTGTTTCTTTTTTTTGCTTCCTTACTGGTGTACTTTCCATTAACAGATGCCTACTTTTGTCTACCTGGGGTGAAATTAATGTTCTATTGAATTCTCATCTCGTATAAAATAATCTTTTCTACTTGTACAATCATGTAAATATATTGCCAGTATCACCAGTAAAATCTCTCTCTCTCTCTCTCTCTCTCTCTCTCTCTCTCTCTCTCTCTCTCACTCTCTCTCTCTCTCTCTCTCTCTCTCTCTCACACACACACACACACACACAAATACACCACGGAAGGAAGCTCATTATTTTGCTTATATATATGACCTTATAAAAACAACCTTCATTTCAAAATCATACGCCACCTTGTAGAAGGCATGTGCGTTGTCACTCATTTATTACTTTTTGAAATGGGAAAAAAGTTCAAAATTTGACATTTTTAAACTTGATTACTTTTGAAAAATGTTTCTAGATATAATATAGTCTATCTTTTTCTTTTCTTTTCTTTTTTCCCTTTTAATAGTTTATAGTGAAAGGGATAGCACTCTCCCGAATTATTGCCACCATAAATCATAAACAAATTTATTTTTTTGTTTGGTCCAGGGGGGGGGCGTGGATCCTTACCCCTGGAGAAAGCTAAGAGAACTGTCTAAAAGACTGGAAACCATCCTTGTCATGAGCTAAGGTCTGGATGCATGAAGACAGTAGCTAGGTGAAGATAACATTGTAGGACTATTTGGATTGGTAACAATAAGCATGAGCTGCCAAAGAGTCAGCTAGATGATTTTGTTTCCCAATAAACATTTCTGAGATAGGTAAACACTCAACTATATTTCCTGCATGAAATGGAACCATTCCGCATGTTAGCCTTATCTGATACCATAGAAACAGGTTCAACAGAGTGTAGTGGGATATTAGGATTGGAGGCCGACGTTAAACCATCAAATAAAGGTTATTTTCTTGGATGAGATATTTGTAACCATGCGGTAATAATTACAAAAAAAATATGCCATGATATTGCAAGCTGATTTCGAATAACACCTCCTCTAGCATGCATTCCATTTGTAGCTGATCTGTGTCAAGCTTAAAACCAGTGTCAGGAGGCATCCAGTCAATCCACAAGCCTCTTTTTGAGTTTCGTGGACATGATATGCATAAGGCTGCTTGAATACAGATACTGTTCAAATAGGAGATTGGGGATTTTGGGGAGTGTAGTTAGAGGTTAGGTTTGAAAACCAGCAAATCACATTGTGTCTCACAGAAAAACTGTTGCTCCTCAACACCGCCCCTGCTTCTATTCACCAACACCAGATTTCTGAGAGCATCGCAAATTGGCAATTGATGATAATTTACTGAAGCCAACTTGGTTTCTGAAATAAGAAAATTGAATAGGAAAGAGTTGCTGCTAGAGTAAATATTCCTAAATAGGTGCAAAAATCGACCAAGCAGAGGTTATAAGATTATATCTTGCTCCTTTCTCTCGCACTTGACTCGCTTTCCCAACCGGTCACCTTTTCCCCTATCTTCCTTCATGTGGAAAGCTCGAGTTCCTTTCAAGAAAAGGGCTTTCGTATAGTCTCTGGTTCTTAATAAGCTCAACATTGATGATGTCCGGCAAGCTCGTAATTCGTAAACCCTATTAAGAGTATTTCTCCAGATTGGCGTGTAAATGTGTAAGTGTGCCTGGAGACTCAATTGATCATCGATTTCTTCTCTGTGATGGATCTGAAATCTATGGAATAAGTTGTTTGGGGTGGCTGGTGAAGGTTGGTTTTGTCCTGTTTCTGCGTCTTCCTTTCTTCAGATGCACTTTAAAGGTTTCGGAAGGGACAAGGATGCTAGTTTTTTTTTTTTTTTTTTGAGAGGGGGGAGGATGTTTGCTATCCTGTGGTGCAGGTTGATCGAGAGGAACTCTAGAATTTCCAATGATCACTTGACGCCTATACTCATGCTTTGGGATAGTACTATATACGGCTTCTTTATTGGCCTCTGAGAGGGGTGCCTTTAGGGTTGGAGTGCTTTGATCTTTTGAGTGGTTCCGGTTTTGATTTCCTTTCTATTCGGCTTTCTGTCGATGGAAATCTTGTCCATCTAATTCTCTCTTCTTATTAATATAATCTTCTTCTCTTATCAAAATTATTTTCTAAGATCCATTCAAGAAGCAATTGATTGACTGATTCCTGAGCTGGAGAAGAGCAGTTGCACTTTGTAGCAGTTACCACTTTTGATGTTTTGAGCCTGATTCATCTGCGTTGTGAACATTGATTTTCTCGTCCTAGTTCATGATCTTAGTTGTAGTTGAATTGAACCATTCTACTTGGAGAAAACATTGTGAATCCATTGCTACTTTATGGTTCACTTGGTCATTTTCTTGATTTTCTGTTGTGGAATTTACTTCTTGAAGCCTTTTATTCAGGTTCTGATCCTGACCGTATTTACTTTTTTTAAGTCCCGCTGATTTTCCTTCAGCGCTTCTCGTATAAGGACATAAAGAGGGCGACAGATGGATTTCACAGGATTATTTTGAATTCTTCGCATGGGACTGCGTACAAAGCCAAGTTTAATAATGGTCGACTTGCTCTGGTGAAAGAAATAAGAGGTTTTGGTCAAGAAGACGATGACTTCTATAGGGAAGTGCAACTCTTAGGGTGCTTGCATCATCGACATATAATTGCACTTACTGGGTTTTCGATGGGACGTAAAAGGTATTGTGTTTTCTCTTCTTAGAACCTCTGCTGCAATTCATCTTTCATTATGAACACCTGATACATAGCCGCTCAGCTCTACTAATTGACTGCCTTTTTATTTTTATTTATTATTTTAATTTTGTATCATCACTCATTATTTCTACAATCCGATGTTGGAACTATTTAAACATTTGCAGTGAAGTCATTGACAGCAAATATCAATTTGAATGGAAAATGCAGACTTCGAACATCTGAATGTAAACATTTGCTGACTTCAGTCTTTTGATCCATCTGATCATCCAGATTGTGGATTTTGGGTTCCGGATGTCAGTGGTATCTTTGCAGTTAAGTCTTTCATGAAAACCTTATCCCGGGCCCATATTCCTCGCACTTTCATTTGGAAATCTAGGATCCCCTCCAAGCTGAAGACATTTGCTTAGTCCGTTGTGCTTAGCCGGTTAAATGCCAAAGATTGGCATCACAGGCGAAGGCCTTACAAGGCTATTTCTCCAGATGTCTCTGTCATGTGCTATCCAATGAGCATCTTTTCCTACAGTGTCCGGTTCTTTGGAAGCTGTAGTGTTCATTTTTTAACATAGATCGTAAGGTTGGGTTTGCCCTAATTCAGTGGAGGCTTTGTTCCTGATATAGGGGTTCTGCCGGCAGAAGATGGGCAGATTTTATGGCATTGTGGGAACTTTGGTACTTTATGGTGCATTTGGACTGAGAGGAATGCTCAAATTTTTCGAGACTAGGCGCTTACTTTTTGTCTTCTAAGGAAACTAATTTCCTTTTTGGGCTTCACTCTTCAGCTTTGGAGGCGGTAGTGAGATAGCAGTAGCCTGAATAGAGGGTAAACGGAGGGGAGGTTGCATGAGGTGGTTTGGCACATACTACATAAACTAATCAGCGCACTGGTAAGGAAGATTGATAATATCTGGCAATGATAGAGGCAGGAAAACCAAAAGACCAAACTGACATGGTTGGCGGTAATTAAGGATACGATCAAGTGTTTTTTTTTTTACTGATAATCTTGCTTAGAACAAGAATTCTTAAAAGGATTCATATTGCCAACCGCAAGTAACTGGTAGAAATTCTGAGTCAAGTGTGTGCGCACACTTGTTTGTATTTAGATCTCCAACTGCTCTAAATAAAATTTCTCTTATTATGTTTATCTGCTTCTATTTCAGGTTCCTGGTGTTTGAGAGCATAGAAAATGGAAGCCTCAAGGAGCATTTGAATGGTAACTGTTGGAGCAGAAAACTTTCATTTAGTGCAACTTGATTTTATTATAAAGTTTGGATCTTGCAGATCCTTTGAGGACTCCCTTGAACTGGAGAACGAGGCTACATATAGCTATTGGCGTTGCTGCTGCATTAGTAAGTTTGAAGCTGCATACTTTTTTTTACATAGCATGCTTGCCTCGAGATATGTCTAGCTGGTCCAATTTTTTCTTAACGGAAAAAGGAAATGTATATGATGGATAATTATGATAGGCTTTGGAAGCCCAAGTCAAAGTCGATGGTCTTGTGCAAGCCAACTAGTCTTTTGGGTCTGTAATTTACACAACAAAGCGCAAGAGAATAAAGAGAAATGGGAAAAGATTGTAGTCTGTTGCACACTTGAGGTATTTATGTCTGACTACCTACTCATTACCCAATTAGATCAATACCCCTCATACACTAACACTCCCCCTCAAGCTGCGTGCGTACATACCAAGTAGAAACTAGCTTCTGTTGAATTTTCTCTAGCACAAAATGACAATCAACCTCTATATGCATAGTCATGCCGTGGAAAACCTGATTCGTGGAGATATGCATAGATGCCTAATTATCACACCACAACCTTATAGGCAAGGCAACCCCTAAACCAATCTTTTCCATCAACTATTGTATCCACATTAGTTCACATTTAGTTTGAGCCATCACACGATAGTCAGATTCTGCACTTAACTTGGACACCACGCTGTGTTTCTTACTTCTCCAAGAAACTAAATTTCCACCCTCAAATACACAATACCCGGTAGTTGATTTTCTAAATACCCTGTGGTTGATTTTCTATCATTCGGTGACCTTGGCCAATCAGCATCAGAAAACCCTCAAACCTACGTAAGCCCATGATCTGCATAGAAGATACCTCTACTAGGTGCCCCTTTTAAATATTTTACAACTCAAATCAATGCATTCCAATGAGTAACAATAGGAGTCGTCATTAATAGACTGACTACGGTTTCAACGGTTACTGGAGAAGCAATATGCGGACAACTCACTACAAGATAGTTCAACTTGCCAACCAATCTTTGATATTGCTCTAGATCTTCAAACATCTCTGTCTCACCAGCTACAAGCTTCTCATTAGGATCCATTGGAGTGTCGCACGGTTTTGCTCCAAGTAATTCAGCTCGCTCAAGCAAGTCAAGGACATACTTTGTCTGTGACAAAGATATCCCCCTCTTGGACCGATTCAATTCGATCCCAAGAAAATACTTCGAAGTACCCAAGTCCAAGACAAGATTTGAGTGTATCATTTCCCTGTGAATCACTACCGGTATTCACAATATCATCAACATAGAGAACCAACATAACTATCAGTATTTTTCTCTCTATGGTAAGGGTATTTTCAAACATTAATGCAACCTCAGTAACATTTTGGCCATCTGGTTATTATCTTGTTCAGTATACATGCATGTCTCGTAAAGTTCCCTGCATTTCATGAGCATACCATATTTGCACAGTACGTTAATCGAAATTCATCATCATGCAGGAATACTTGCATTTTTTCTGCGAACCACCAGTATATTATGTCTCCATCAGTTCGAGTGATATCATGCTAGATGAAAACTTTAATGCAAAGGTAAGAGTTTTTTCCTTTTTCATCTGAAAGTTTTTGACCTTTTGCTTTTGAAGATTTAGGGCTGTTCATATCTCGAGAGTGGACTGTTCCAGTTTCTGAAGATTCTAAAACCATGACCTCCCCTCCCCCACCCCCCTCTTTTTCCACAGCTCTCTGAGGTTGGCCTTCTTGGTTCTGGTACAAATCATACGACAGTTCCACAACCATCATGTTCCAAAGGTGAATAATCTTTTCTCTGTAAAGTCAAAATCCTTCACTTACTCTGCTGCGACCTTCATTTCTGGCTCCTTCTTGCAGAATCTAAGGGGCAAGTAAGCAGAAACATACTATATCAGCTTGGTTTACTGATCCTCGAGCTAATAACTGGTCAGTCCTCAGATGAAGGAGGAGTTGATTTAATCCAATGGGTACAAGATTCTCGCTCCCATAGATCCATTGATAATATGATAGACCCAGATCTTGGAAATAATTATGATTCTAGAGAGCTTGAAGGTCTTTTAGCTGTAGCAAGGTTGTGTATAAAATCTGTGGATAAACCGAATTCTTTTACTCGTCAGATATTTCGGTATCTTCAGGAAAAGGTACGCAGGCATCCACGAGACATGTATTAAGAACGGACCGTATTATGTTAAGGTTAAATTAATTACTTTCTTCGAAAATTAGCATCTTCAGGCTGACTGCAAAGCTCTTGTTCTCAAGTCTCCCTGTTCTTATTCAGTTGTTTGGAATTGGGATCGGGTTTAACTCTCTTAAAACCGAATTTCTGGGTTTAAGCAATTGCAATGCATGTTTGAGTACCTCTTTTGAAGATAATTAGGTCCGAGATAGAAATCCATAGTGGAATCGATGCATATACTTTTCTTCTCATGCACATGTGGCGAAGATTCGACGGTTGAAATAGGAGATGAAACACCTTTTTAAAATAGAGGATAACGTAGTCGTCTTTGTTAAAGTAAGGCCTCAGTTTCTTCTCTAAAACAAGATTTTTTGACTGCGAATACACAAAGGGAATTTCCACCCCACTGCTCGAACAGGGTGCTAAATTACACGATTTATCTTATTTGTATATGATGGTTTTTTTCATTTGTACATGATGGTTTGTGCATTGTACACCGGAGTGTCTTGATTAAAAGTTAGAGTGAGATCAGCATTTCCCATACATAGAATATAAAAACTAAAGACTACAAAATACATGTAAGTCTGAATATCATGTTTATTTGTACATGATGCTTTTACATTTGTACATGATGATTTGTACATCGTACACTCGAGTGTCTTGAATAGAGGTCAGAGTGGCATTAGAAGTTCCCATACATATATAAAAATTAAATCCTAAAAAATACATGTAAGTCTTAATATCATGTTTATGAATCGATTAACATACTAATTCTAATTTTATTAAAAATTACTCCCTCAGTCCTAAAATTATTGTCCTGTTTGACTTTGTTTGGTCAAACAAGACATTTTTCAAACGCAAATTTGACGCATATTTTTTTACTTTTTTCAAAATCATAAAACATGTAATTCGTAGTACTTTTTAGGGAGTATAACGTTTTCAAAGTTTCATAGAAGAATATAATTGTTCACGAGGTGTCTCAAAATCATATTGGGTCTCAAACTAATCTCCGTTCACAATACTAAGTCTGCCACTGACTCAAGGAAATTTTAACACGAAAAAATTTGCAAATATTACAAGCTTCTTAAAAAATATATATAGGAAATTGCTAGCCGGTCTACTTTTTGAAACTTTTTTTCTCTCCAGTCCACCCTGTTTTTTTTAACCGCTAAAAGGCACTTTGAGAATTTTCTTTCTAAAATGCCCTCAACAACATCGTTGCTTCAGATTTGAGGTTCGAATTGATGTATAAATGATTTCATGTTGTTAATATAGTCTTCCCTCATGTTTGGGTATCAATTTCCATGCATAGAACACGAATTTGATCACAATTTGATCAAATTCGAATTTTTTGAGTTCGTCCAGTTTTTCTTTGTTCTTAGGCTGTTTTGGCCACTTTAACCTATATTTTAAGCTTCGAATTTGTTTAAAATCAATCACATATTGTTATCCTAACTTAGTACTACATTTGTGCACAATTTTTCTACCAAAAATACTATTTTTGAGATCCAAATCGAGCTTGGCAGTGTGCTGTCCAAAAACAGAGGGAGATGTTCTTGAACTGATTTTGGGACTTTAATCAACGATTTGAGTTTGAATTTTGTATAATATCAATATCATACTGTTATAGGAAGTCAATACGATGTTTGTATGTAAATTTTTTAACCAAAAACAACAATTTTGATCGATTTTGATATTATATATTAAATTAAGCATTGGGATGCCTTTAATTCGTCAATCGTAGTATGCTACGCAACGCAACGGGGATCAAATCAAGTCCCCTCCAGCGGTTAAAATTCAAACGGTGTCTGGTTGCTCATCGCGATGCCTTGGTTACTCAGCGCGATGCCTTGGTTGCTCATCGCAATGCCTTGGTTGCTCATCGCGATACCTTTGTTGCTTATCGCGATGCCTTGGTTGCTTATCGCGATGATTAACCCACGCGTTGCCTTGGATTACTCATCGCGATGCCTTGGGTTACTGATGCACCCGTGTTTTTCTTTCATTAATGGCATAATCGTCTTTTCGCCCCAAAAATGTTTTTTTCCGATTTTAAAAAAAAGATGAGTGGACTAGAGCAATTACAAATGTTGAAAAAGGGATCGGCTTGTAATTCACCCAAAAAAATATTACTCCCTCCATCCTCAAATTATTGTCTTGTTTGATCCGGCACTCAGATTAAGAAAAATCAATTGACTTGATTATTAATATTCGTATAGTGTGTAGTTTTCATTAATGCCCATGTGCATGTGGCTCATAATTAAAGTAGGAAAAAAAATAACGATAAAGTGATAAAATTATTGTCCTAAAAAATTTTTTTTCAAATAAGATAATTATTTTAAAAACGGATAAAAAAAGAACAAAATAATAATTTATGAACGGATGAAATATCTTATTTTAACTAACTAGAGAAAGTGAGAAAGTACTAATTTGACCAGAGGAAATGAATTGACCTATCTAAACATATTTCAACTTGAGATAAAATCTCTCTCTCTCTCTCTCTCTCTCTCTCTCTCTCTCTCTCTCTCTCTCTCTCTCTCTCTATATATATATATATATATATATATATATATATATATAGTCTCCATATATGGAAAGACCCCGCTAAAACTCACTTCCAAAATATGGAAACCATCCTGTTTACCTTCCATCACGTTTTATTGGTGAAATCTAGCTTTGCTTCCACTGTTTTGGTAATAAATGCACATGATTTTGGTCTCAATATGGTTTTGCTTTAACTTTTTTCTCTGAGCAAGGTTTTGTTTTAATCAAAGTTGTTTTCTTTGTTTTCAACAAAGTTTGTTTTGAAAACTCTTTAAATAATCAGAAATCTCGAAAATTGAACAAATTTTTTCTATTTGCATTTTTTTATTTTCAATATGTCAATATAATTATTCAATAACTAATTTTTATTTATTTCAAACAGACTATGTCAATTTATGATTTAGATTAATACGAAACAGATTATGACCTTTTGTTTAAATTAATTAAACAAATAATAATGTAATAAATGGTAAACAAAACAGGAATGAATAACAATTGCATAATTAAAATTATTCAAATTTCCCTAATATAGTATCTCCAACAGTACGCATTGGGGAGATGAAACATCTGCACACATTGGGGAGATAAAACATCTGCACGCCTTGGCTTTGAAACCACAAATGCAAGCAAATTAAGGATCATTATAAATTTGTTTTCTTTCTTTTGGTTGCAACAACATTTGAATCTCCATTACACTTAAACACCGATCTCCCGACATTTTCTGCTTATTTTCAGATATCAATCCAAGCAAATTGCAAAGGGCACATACCTTCCTATCGTGATAGCTCCAAAATTATTCATTGGAATGTATTTTACATGATCCGGAGGTAATGTTTAACTATTTTTTTATTCTGCTTTACAAAAATAGCTTTAGTTGATGAAAAACAATGAATCTGTATATAACAATTTAATTTACACACGACATTTTTTAGTATTTGTTTGTACAATATTATTATATAGATATATATATATATATATATATATATATAAAGATCCCACCATCTATCTTTTACTTTTCCTCTCTTTTAGATCTAAAATTTCAAAGTTACAGAACATTTAAGTTCTTTAACATAAATTAACCAGCCATCGAACTAATTGTTTACAGAGTTTTAGGCACAAGCAGCAGAAGTTTACGTATCAACACTGTGGATATTTTCAAACCAAGGCAAGTCTGAAAATTACAAAATCTTTGTGTATCTCTAACAAGCGCAAAATCAATATAAGTTTAACCAAAGTTTAGTTTTTGTATACATTTGCTATAATTTTTCTTCTTAATTAATTTCTTAAATTTTTTAGCTCTTAATCCTCATTTGTATTATTTGACTTTAAGAGAGAATTAGGTTTCATATTAATTCAAAACTAAATTTATTACATCGAAGGTTACTGAAATCAGAAATTATTGCGTTTTAGGCTCCGTTTGTTTAATGAAAAATGAAAATATTCTATTTTCAAATGTTTGGTAAATATTTTGAAAATGTGTTGGAATATTATTATTTCAGGTGTTTGGTAAACACTCTGAAAATGTGACAAATAACACTAACGCATTACGCATACATACAAAAATTGTACTTTTTTTAGAACTTAAAATTATTATGATATTATTTCTAAATTGCATATAAAATAATATGTATTCATAGCAGGTTAAACAAAATTGTTGTAAGAGAATATTCCAATATTCTATTCAGTGTAATTGTGTGTATTAATTTATGTGTACGATCAGGTTTAACTTTTGTATAAACATTAGTAAATATTATGAAGTTGAATGGAAGACCAGGAGCAAGTGCAAGGGGATACATCTGTGTGAACTTACTAGGGGTGTAAGTCCGAACCGTTGAACCGCCGAATCGAACCGAATCAGCAAGTTTGATTCGGTTTTGAGTTAGGACGGTTCGGTTTAGGTTTGGAAATTTTATAAACCAAGCGGTTCGGTTCGGTTTGCGGTTTTTGGTGCTAAACCGAACCAAACCGAATCGAATCGAACTACCACCATTTAATTTTTATTTTTATATATATATATATTATTTAGTAATTAGTAATTGAATTTAATAAGAAAATTATTGTTGTTTGCCTACATTTTGATTGAATTATTGTAATTTTAAAGTTAATTTTTTGACTTTTAATTATTTAGTTTATGTTAAAAGTATTTTTTTGATATTTAAAAGTTTTTTCTTTTTTGAAATATTTAAATAATTAAACCGCGGAACCGAACCGAACCGATCGGTTCGGTTCGATTTGGTTTGAAGTTTGTGGCGGTTCGATTCGGTTTGAAATATATGGAACCGTTAGAAGGTGGTTCAATTTATAATTTTGGCACAAACTGAACCAAATCAAACCACCTTCACCCCTAAAACTTACCATCTTGGTTGACAAAACAATTGTTTAATTGTAAAAGGCCAAAGATAAATGATTACAACATCAGTCTTGGTATACTAAACAAGTTGAGTAATTTTTTAGTGTTATTTGTCCACATACTAAAAAATTAATGAAGAAGTTAGTCATTTTCAAATTAGTCAATTTTTTGTGTACCCTTTTTCAACAATATTTGTTTATTGGTCTAAAAGTTACTATCAATCTTTGAAGAAGTTCTTCTGAAGCAAGCAAATCAACATCTTGGAGATTTAAAAATCAAGGAAATGATGGACTATCTTGTACATACGGACTTACTATCAACATCTTGAAGTTTCTATCAATTATGGTAAAAATCATAAAAACAAAGGTAAGATAATGAGCTTTTGGTATAAACATCTTGAAGTTTACATTGTTACTATCACCATCTTGATTTCTATCAACATCTTAAAGTTTTTTTTACCATAATGACCTTTTGGTATTTTAATGGACTATCTTGTACATACGAACTTAGAGAGTCTCAGAGAAACAAAGGTAAGATAATTAATTGAAACACCAAAATAAGATTATGATCAAAAAAACATCAAAAGATAGTCACATAACTCTCAAGTGTACATTTTCATCAACTCTAACAGCAGTATCTAAATAGAAAGCACGATTAAAAAAATATTTTATAATTGAGAAAGTCACATTGCTTCAATTCATAGTTGAGAAGGGCAATTTGAATCTAACCTATAGTTGAGAAGGATTATTCGTAGTTTACCTCTTTTTTTCTTTTTTTTTTTTCTAAGGTTGTGTCTCTTGTTTCTACTAGGATGTAAATGCACAAATTATTTTGGGCCATTTGGCCCGATCGGAAAATTAATCACATCACAAGCGCGCTTCGTGTTGTTGACCCACTCCCACCATTGGGCCCACACGGGAAAAAAGGTTAATTCTCAAGGTGGGTTATGGTATTGTTTCCTTTTTTGTGGTATTTTATTGTTGACTATTAGGTGAAGAGTGGAAGCCATGTTCATCTAGATCTCGTTTGATGCACAATGGATTAAGAAAAATTAATTGACTTGATTATTAATATTGATATAATGTGTAGTTTTCATTAATGTCCATGTGTATGTGATCCATAATTAAAGTAGGAAGAAAAAATAAGGGTAAAATAGTAAAAATATTGACCTAAAAATGAAGTTTTTAAACAAGACAATTATTTTGGAATGAACAAAAAAAGAAAGCAAGAAAATAATTTAGAGACGGAGGGAGTATTATTTTTGAGTTCCATCAAAATTGTAACAGATTTATGTTTTATAGAATATTGATTATGATTTTGAGAATATATTATTTATTTATTTTTCGTTCCGTTGTGAGTTTACGGACTTTTGATTGGGCAAGTTTTAATTGAAGTTTAGGAGCTGATGGCGCAACCGGTCTTGGTTGGAGATGAGATCGGGGAGTGACAAAGTGGAGTCAAAGCGGCCAGGATAGGTTCCTCGAACATGAGTTAGAATTACCTTATTTGTTTTGATGATGTAGTTTTTTTTTTTTTTTTTAACCAGGTTTAATCCTGGGGTAGTAGTCCTGGTCCCTCATTGCTAGGACCAGGAAAATCGCGGGATGTGCCCGAATGATACAGGGTTTGAGAACATGTCAACTAATATCACATACAAGGTCCAACCTCAGAAGAAAGCAAATTGCTTCCACCAAGAATCGAACCCACGCTGCATGCCTCCAGAATCTTGTGTCCCCCTCCTTTTACCACTCGGCTATGCCCCGGGGGACGTTTTGATGATGTAGTGAATATATTCATCTGGGAGATTTGGGCTACAAAAATGTGGCATGATCGGAGATTAGGCGTATACACGATGAAGAATTCTTTTTAAGGAGGGAAGAATATAATGCAACCAAAATTTTGTCTACTTTTATTTAAATAGAACTTATTACATTTTGACTAATTGCTATAGTTTGACTTTATTTTAAATCAATTATCTTATTTAGTAAGGATAGTTGTGTCGATAATTTTATTTTATTACGATAAGAAAATCATAGGTGTTAAATACAATGCATTATCTATTTGAGGTTTAAAAGCACGTCGCGCAACCTGAGGTTTAGGAGTAAGTCGAACAACCGGTCTCGGTTGGATCTGGGATCGGGGCATGACACATGGCATTTCCCGAGCCACGCCAATCTAGAACATCAAGGAATGCTAAATTGGCAAATCCAAGCTATTTCTGCAAAAATGTCTTCCTATTTCCAGCATTATGATGCTAGATTGGCAAAACAAAGACAAAATTTCAGACTTGTACTCTTTCCGTTCTATACTATGAGTTTGCTGTTTTATTTTAAAATGTTTCATTTAAAAACTAACTTTTAGAAATTATGCTTCAATCTTGATAAATTTTTCAATAATACCCTCCACGTATGATATAAATATGTTGACTATGTTTAACCATTTTTGTAATTATTAACAACTCCAACCACATTATATATATTCTTTAATTATTAAAATTTTCAAACATAAACTTTTTGAGTAAAATGAAAAAAAAAAATTGTGAATAATTGTAGGCCGTATTATGTAGTAGAGAAAGGACTACACTCTATGCAACTAATGAATAGAGCATCTAAGTGATGTGCATATTCAGGTTTTGGTTAAAGTGTATCGATTTCTCTCGTACAAGTGGGTTCGAAAATAATAAAGATCCGGTCCATGCAGGTATATATATACCTCTCCTATGTTAACCCGAGGTACGTCATTCTTTACACAAAAAAAATATAGTGTTAGTCTCTAATAACTCATATACTGATTATCACACCAGAGAATTTTGGCGGGGACCATCCCCACCCCTCTCACGATGTCTATTTTGTAGATCAATACATATTCATACCAGATATCCAAACGGAGAGATCGCTCGACAATTTTCCAAGCCGACGAACGACGGCTAAATTCGACACTCCCGTACGACTGATATTTTGTGCCACATCACTAAATTTTTGTATCTAAATTTCTATATCAATTGTTTACCCTAATCTCATGTGTAGCTATATATCTTCCATCTTTGTTTTTCTGATAATCTTCATAGCTAATGTACTCCCATCTTTGCATATTTATTAGTATTGGTAATCTTCAGAGGCAAAATACTCCTCCGTGATTAGATTAAAAATTTCATTCTTAGAAAATATTTCACTCTTTAAAACCAGTATTGATGTTTCTTCCAACCAACTGGGATACTGATCACGCAGAAATGGTTTGGGTGACCTCGTCAGCTCCGTGTGTAGCAAGTTTCCTTGGTCAAGATATCTCGGCTCTCTAAAGATGTTCCTTGAAAGGGATTTGATTATGGGACCTTACACAACCTGCCAAAACAAAGACCGTTAGGGGTGTCGGGGGTTTGTCCCGACTATGACCCTCCGGCGTAAGAATCAGTATGAGGAGTTAAGAAGGGTTGAGAGGCTTATGTGAGGCTCTCTTGGGTGCACAGGCAGTGTATTGAATACAAGTGATATGGTGGTTGTGTGTAAGTGAGCTATGAAGAGTTTTGTCTTGTAGAGAGTAAATGTTACCTTAGTCTTTAATGGAAACTGCTCTCCCGGTATTTATAGCCAAAGGTGGTGTCTGGTGAGTCACCCGTAAAATGAGGAGGATGACCATGCTGAAGTATGGCCATGCTGGACATATTGTCAGGGTAGGTGAGCAGGTAATATCTTCCTTGATTTGAGGGAATGGGAGGCTGATAATCAGGGGCGCCGCCACACGCCAGAAGGGGTGCTGCCATTAATGAGAATGTATGGGTTTTGTTGGATTAGGTACTGACACACAGTGGGCATTTAATGCTGTGAGGCCGACCTGCTCCAAGGTCGCGCGGGGGGTCCTCGTATGTAGTTGTCCTCGGCGACGACTTGGGTTTTAGGTCGCGCCGAGGTCTGGATTGACCGACGACCTCGGCCTGGGGGTCCGAGCTTCTTACTGCCGACGTGGCCCCCTGGGTCCTACTTGGAGACTACGTGGAAAACAAGTGTTGCATGTATTTGGGAGGATCCCATCAGATACAATAAATTAATTTCATTTTCTTCCTGATCAAATTAAATTTTGTTTTCTTTAAAAAGTAGTTTTGTTTCTTACCGGCAAAGTTGATAACAGTAAATTACTAATTTCATTTTCTTACAAAGTACTCCCTCTGTTTCAACCAAAAGTCTACTTTTGACTTTTCAGAGTCAACTTTAATAAAGTTTGACAGACAGTTTACAAAAATTATTTATTTTTACGAAGTTATAAAAATTGTATTTTATAGTATTCTCAAAGCAATTTTTAGTATAACGCACACACAAAACACACAAATTTCTCTCTCTCTCTCTCTCTCTCTCTCTCTCTCTCTCTCTAACAAATGGTATTCAGCGACCTTTCAAATCGTCCTCGCAGGAAAATTTGAAGAAAATTGGAGAAACCCCTTTTTTTTCTTGGAAGCACGACTGAATTTGGTGTTCTTGGAATTGGGGATTTTGAGAGGAATTTTGATGTATTTGGATAACATTAATTGAGTGTGTGTCTTCTTTGGATGGAATGAAAGATGAAAATAAAACTTAGAGAGAGAGAGAGAGAGACAGAGAGAGAGAGGGAGAGAACCTGTGGAAGAGAGAGAGAGAGAGAAAGAGAACCTGTGGAAGAGAGAGAGAGAGAGAGAGAGAGAGAAAACCTGTGGAAGAGAGTGATGGCATTTTCCGGAGAATGTCGCCGGCTTCGTTATTGAGAGTGATGGCAAAACATTGTAGTGGAAGGAGGAGAAATCATTTTTGGCACTTTGACAAATGGTCCCTGTACTTTATTCAAGGAAATGACAATTTTATCTCTGTGCAAAATCACGTGTTTTGCACGTGCTTCAATTTAACGGCTAAAATTTAACGACAATGGACGGAAGGACCAATTGTGTTTTACTTAATTAGTACATGGACAAAATTTTTGCAAAAATTAGTTTAGGGACGAATTCCAAAAATTCAAAAAGTACAGGGATCATTTATGTAGTTTGCCCTATTCAAAACAAAGATAAACAATTATTTTTTTTATTTTCGATATTTAGATACAAAGAGGTCATAGAAAAACAAGGATAAAATAATCAATTGAAACACCGAAAGGGCATTATAATAAGAAAATACATAAAGATTGTTACGTGAATCTCAGGTGGACATTTTCTATTAACTCAAATAGGAATGTCAAGACAAAAGCTGTAATTAAAGAAAATGCTATAGTTGAAGGGGGCACGTTATTTCAATTGGTAGTTGGGGAGGACACATAGTTAAGGTGGGCTATTTATTATTTATTCAATTAATAATACTCCCTCCGTCCCTAAATTATTGTCTTACTTTTTTTTTTTTGTCCCAAAATAATTGTCATGTTTGAAAGTTTTCTTTTTAGGACAACGTTTTTACCATTTTACCCTTACTTTTACTTCCTACTTTAATTATGAGTGTCACACCCCCCATTTGAGCTCCTACGTGGAACCCAAAATGGAGACGTGAAACACATACATCATAATTAACATGCACCTGTATAAGCGAGCTAAACCAGCTCGACACAACACACAAAATAAATAAACGGCCACAACATGTCGTTATCACAATATATAGTACGGAGCTACACGAGCTCACAAAACACAACTATAAACAACAACCTCACGAGCTAACGAGCTCGGAGTCAACTGAGATAAACAAAGTTACACAGGCAACATGTCATATATACAATGTCACGACACCTCGTGTCGGCACAGAAGGAGGTAACAAGTAATAATATACACATCATGTTACTACTACCCAAAATAGAGTTTATATAACTCTATCATTGATGAGGTCAAAACCTACTACTAGCAAGTGCACTAGTCTCAAGTAATAATGTGGAAGTATGAGGGGTTGTCTTGCCCAATGGACTGGAATAAAATCAAAATTTTATATTCTATACTTTAATCTAGAGAGTGAAAGAGATTTGTTGTGAATTTGTCTAAAACAATTAAATTAAAGAAAACAAGTAAATAACCATTTTGAGGACTTTAATGAGAGAAAAGCGCTAGGGTTTAGGTTCACCAATTCACTTCAGGGTAACACATCAACCATTTCGAATTCTGATCAATTACTTATTGTGTGACAATGAAATTTTCTAATTTAATCAATATCCTCTCTCGAGCAATATCAATCATATCATTTCCTAGCAACCTACGTATCTCTAGGTAGATTTAGTTATATAGAAAACAATGCATTAGGGTTTATGAAATTCTCTTAGCTTTCGATACAATCTATGGTTAATTGTATGTATCAACTCATCTATCTCTAGCATGAATTTAGATCCATGATATTAATTCATACGATCCATCATATAAAATCTCCTCTCGGTCTCATCCACATGATTGAAAATAATTAAAAGGTGGCCAGTCTTTCAAAGCATTAATGTAGACACCCAGGATTCGTACACCTAGATTATACGAATTATCCTATAAACAATCGTTTATTTACAAATGGACTAATACTTGTTTCTATGATCATTTCAGGAAACTACATATTCAACAGGACTAACGGCGTTCAACAATACAAACAACTTCAGTTAGATCAACATCAAGGGTCCAGACTGAAGATACAAAGCTTAGAAGGGCCAAAGTGCAAGACACAAATCCTGGAAAAGAGAAAAAAAACAAGTTTGGTACGCTGAAACAACCAAAACAAGGTTTGGTGCGCGGGCACCATACCTGGTGCTCCGCGCACCAAACCATGCAGCACTGCCTCACAAGTCAAGCCGCCCAGCTACTATGGACTTTGGTGACCAAATGAAGCTTCGTGCATTGCTTGACCCCGAGAGTAACACAAATATCTCTCAAACTCTCACCTATAAATACATTCCTTCTCCCTCAAAGAAAGGAGGAACAACATCATCAGCTCCCTCTCTCTGAGAAAGAAAAAAAGAAAGAAAAGAGTTCTCAAACTCCCCTTCTTTCACACACACACAATACACAAACACACTGTGTTCCTCGAACACGCAACACAAACACAAAATATAAGTCTTCTTTTCCTTGTATCGGTAGCATGGCACAACGGTCAGGCTACGAGCTAGCTTAATCCAATATAACACAACGGCCTAGAACTTGGCCCAAATTCTATAAAACGACAGAAGGTAATCCCTTCCGTTCGTTACCTTATTTGTCCAATTTTAATATGTAAATAATACATTTGAATTATAAATGTGTACATATTTATTTCAATACATTTGATATATAAATACATGTATTATATTTGTACATTATAGTAATAAAACATAAACGAAGATATAAATATTCCGTATACATTTTCAGTCACATAAAATAACAAACCCGCGATACTTAAATACGAGCATGCAAACATGTAGAAACCGAAAGGGCGAGATGAATGCGTAAAACCTTCCCAAATCGTAATTTGACCCCCGAACCCACAATCTCAGTTTTTCTCTCGTTTACTTTATAACCGAGGATGACGACTTTGTTTTCAAAATAAATGTATTTTTTCACATTTATCGAACACCAATCACAGAGGGAAGTCCAAGAGCGAAAATGCTCGGGTAGCGATTTGCGGATCGAGCCGTTCACAGTGACGACTTTGCAGGAGACATTTGTTTTTTAAAAAAAATAAAAAAGAGAGCCAGACTCATTTTTTATACATGATTGCATGCTCACATATTTAAATATCGAGAGTTTGTTTTATTTTTTTATAACATGACTAAAATGTTATTTTTGTCGCATATATTATGTGTATACATTTTTGGTACTTTTTCCATATTAACCCCAGCAGGTACAGATTCATTTATTCATTTTTGGTACTCTGTTCGTAGTACATCAATTGAGTTATCCTACTAAGCCACTTAAATAAATAGAGTCATTATTTAAATAATATAAAAGTTAATTAAAATTATACATGTATGAAACATATAATATTTTATCACAAGTAACTAGTTTACTAGCATGGATCATACTAAAATTAAAATAGGATCATTTTATATTACGAACTAAAAATAGTAACTTATTAATATCACAAAATTACCGATTAAAATGCAAAATCTTTCAAAGATATTAATCTACTAGCTAAGAATATCAATACTATAGTGTTCATTCTTTAAAAACTCAAAGAAACGAGAACCAAATTAATCGCATATGCAAATAACGATTTACACGGCTTGAACGAGAGAGAGAGAGAGAGAGAGAGAGAGAGAGAGAGAGAGAGAGAGAAGGAAATGGCGGACTGTTTATGTGGGTTTCGTGAAGGTTCTCGAGGGTGAAAACCACTTTCTAATTGATACATATCACTTCCAAAAGTCAGCCAGGTCAAACATAGTGGCTGTTCATGTTTTAGTGGATAAAGTGAGGAGGTTGTTTAAATAAAATACTAATTCTAACTAACTTTTTTTTATTTTTAATTAATTATTATTAAAACTAATTAAATTTAATTGAGTCTAATTATATTTTATTAATACTAATTATAATTAATTAATAAGTTTTAAATGATCAAAGTAAAGTATATAAACACATTAAATATCATAAAATACAAATGACGTATAAATAATACAAGTACAAAACTCTTCGATATTATAATGGGTCACATGTACATAAACATTAAAAAAAATTAGATATTATATTAATATTAAAAATAAAGTTAATTATTTTTTTATTAACTCATATATCAAATTAAATAAGATAATAATTTAAAAACAGAAAGAGTAATATTTATTCCGCTAAGCAAATAACCCCAAAGTCTGTAAAGTAACCTAGTGACACCACCCCTCCACAAAAGTACAAACTAAAATCAGTTTCTTACTACTCCTTCCGTTATTAAATTATTGTCTTGTTTAATTTGGTATACGAATTAAAAAAATAATTAATTTAATTATTAATATTAGTATAGTGTGTTTTTTTTTAATGTCTATATATATATATATGACCCATAATTAAAATATAAAAAAATAATAAGTATAAAATAATAAAAGTAATATTTTGAAAAAAAATTTAAAATAAAATAATTATTTAGGAAAATAGAGAGAAAAGTAAAGATAAAATGGTAAAAATAATCTCCTAAAAAAGAAAGTTTTAAATAAGACAATTATTTAGAAACGGACAAAATAATAATAATAATAATTTAGGGACGGAGAGAGTATATTTTAATAATTTTTATTTTAAAATATTAAATAAAAGTATATTGTGTTCAAATAAAGTGAAGAAAATATAGAAGATTTAAATCACTATTCATGTTAAAACTCCCTCTATATTTACAGGGTGATTTAATTGGTTTTAGAAATAGAGGGTGGACTAGAGAGACCACTGTAGGATCAAGAGTGGGTTAAAATTTCTAAAAATCTCTAAAATTATTTTTAGGGTGAGGTGGGAGGGCGTGGACGCCTTTAGAGCATCTCCAATGGTTAGAAATTTTTACACAATTCTTAGCTGGGTCCCACTACCACCTCCCCATTTTAAGAATTTTTATCTTTACGAATTTATCCTCCCAATGGTTTTTATTCTTCCCCATTCTTACATGAATCCCACTATCAAATCATCCACTTTATTTACACTACTTTTTATTTTTATACTTTTCAAACAAATTAATTTATTTAGTTTTAATTAATATATTGCATTTTCAAATATTTTGTATAAATAAATTAATTCATTTATAATTTTAATTAATCTTTTACTTTTTTTAAAGTAGGAATTTTTTTTAAAAAAGAACAAACGGTGAGTTTAAAAAAAAAATCAAACAAACATCCAAATAGTAATAAAACAATTCCAAAAAGCGAAAAAAAAAATTAACAATTAACAAAAGTGGGGCTGGAAAGGCAGGAGGCCTCCACGCCATATTGAGCAAGTGATCCGCACGTTCCATTCAAAAGTGGCTGTGCGGCTCACATCCTCTCTCTGCGGCTGGGCTTCCATTTTTGTCAAAATTATTAGAGCATCCACGATGCTCAATTCTTACCCAATTCTTATTTGGGATAAGAATTGCAAATCATTGGGAGCAATTCTTCAAAAATTCTTATCTCAAAATTCTTGCCAAAATTCTTGCTGGAGCAATTTTAAGAATTTTGCCAAAAATCAAAGCCCAGCCGCAGAGAGAGGACGTGAGACGCACAGCCACTTTTTAATGGAGCGTGCGGTTCACTCGGCCAAAATGGCGTGGAGGCCTCCTGCCAGCCCCACCTTGTCTGCCACTTTTGTTATTAATTGTTAATTTTTTTTTTGAATTGTTTTATTACTGTTTGGATGTTTGTTTGATTTTTTTTTTAAACTCACCGTTTGTTCATTTTTTTTAAGGTTCCTACTTAAAAAAAAAAGTAAAATATTAATTGAAATTATAAATAAATTAATTTATTTATACAAAATATTTGAAAATGCAATATATTAATTAAAACTAAATAAATTAATTTGTTTGAAAAGTATAAAAATAAAAAGTAATGTAAATAAAGTGGGTGATTTGATAATGGGACCCAAGTAAGAATGGGGGAAGAATAAAAACCATTGGGAGGATAAATTCTTAGAGAGAAAAATTTTTAAAATGAAGAGGTGGCAGTGGAACCCAACTAAGAATTGTGTAAGAATTTCAAACCATTGGAGATACTCTTAAAATGGCTCCCGCAAGAATTTTGACCAGAAATTTTGACAAGAATTTTGGGATAAGAATTTTTGAAGAATTACTTCCAATGGTTGACAATTCTTATTCCAATTCTTATCCCAGAATTGGGTAAGAATTGAGCATTGTGGATGCTCTTTATTAAGAACAGACTCTCACTTCCCCAGCAAGCAAAAATCGAGTAACTCTCTCTCTATCTCTCTCTCTCTCTCTTTCTCTGAGCACGGGGAGAGTATGGGAACATCGAAGGCGACAGTTGAAATACATATCGACGACACTCTGATGAAGTTTGATGATAGCCGCTTTGTCGAATCGATGGAGCTGCTTGGATTGGATGCGTATTTTACGAAATTGAAAGACGACCTGTATTTATTGAGGCGTGCTAATTTAAGGGCTGGATCAGATGGTTCGGATCCGGCAACGGAGGAAGAAGAGTATGAGAAATTCGCAAATTTTGTGTTAGGGATTGCAGAGAGTTTGGACCGGTTCATCGGCGGCGTCTCTACACAATCGGCGGCTTCAGATAGTGATGCAGTCAGCAGAGAGATTGCGTGTATAGAGTCCGACATGAAAGAAGGCATGGCGATGAGCCGATGGCTAGTAGATTTGGTCTTTAGTAAGTTTGGGTGGTGGATCCCGAGTAGGCCCAAATAGATTGAGTCGTGTGTCCCTGCACATTGTCCTTTTCATGTTCTTCATTCTGTTTTATTTACTTTTCTCTGTTTCAGAAATGAAAGTTTAATTTCTAAAAATTTTACTTTAAATTATGGCTCCATTGTTATACAATATGATATTTTTAGAAAAAAATAGAGGCGACAAGTAGTCAGACTGGGCGGGTATGAACAGCGCCCATGTGGGCAACGAACTCAAATAGTCGGGCAAGTGAGTATCCAGTTTATTACATCGACATAAACGGGCGGGCCTCAAATAGACGTGTGCACCTGTTTATCCATTAAAATAAAAATAAATATAATAAAAATTCACCACTTAACATTTAAAATTTAAACTATATAACATAAACATACCCATACAATATTTTTAAAAGATCACTACTTTGTTAACCGAGCTCAAATACCACAAAAGCAGAATAATACTACTAAGAGCCCGTTTGGTACAGCGTTTTAAAAAACGCAGTGTTTTAAAAATGCAGCGTTTTAAAAAACGCAGCGTTTTAAAAACGGAGGTCTTTCCTTATAAATACGTTTGGGATATCACTTCAATACGCAGCTTTTTTTTTCTAGTAGCGTTTTAAAACCTGCGTTTTGGGAAAAAGCTGGGAATTCCAGCGTTTTAAAACGCAGCTGCGTTTTGAAAATGCTGCGTTTTCTGCCGCAGTATTGAAACACATTTTTTGCAAATAAGCTGCGTTTTATCTCTGCATTTTAACCAAAACGCTCGACCAAACGGGCTCTAAGAACCTACGACTACAAATGCTAAAGCCATATCCACCCTTGTTCATGGAAAGGTACAAGATTACCCAAAACGAACACACGATTACCAAACAAAGAAAATAGAGCATAAATCATTGCACACTATTGTTGGTAAATAACTAAACTAGAGAAGTTACGGAACACGGGGAAAAACTAGTCAGCACCTAGATGGCTATCACCATAAATGACATATGTGTTAGATGTACGCTCACTTAAGCCTATATATCCATCAAAATTAGTGGTCTTAAATGTGCATGTTCATTTATGTCATTAACAATTTTATATGTATTTATACCCATTAATTAGTTGGCGGATTGGAAGGCATATGGACATGAACAAAAATTATCATCTCTAGAAAAAACACACTATCCAAATATTTATAATATAATAAATTATTTATTTCTTAATTTGTATATTGCATCAAACAAATATTCTTACATTATCAATTTACCTTATAAGTATTAGTTTAATTTATATTTAAGTATTTCTACCATTTTAAGTAAAGAGTTCATTATTTTATTTTGAGATGTTTCACTTAAATAGTTTTTTTTTCTTTTTTTTTTTTAAGGGAAACAGGGATGGCACCTTGCTAGATTTTATAAGAAAAATAAAAGAAACAAACTTAAGGGAGACAACCAGCCTGACCCTTGTAAATGACAGAAGAGCCTTACCTCAAAAGAGAAATGCTTAAGAAATACAAAGAAAGCAACAAAGCAAGCAAAGAAAAAAATAGAAAGGTATTAAGAGATCCGAATCCTAGAAGTTCCAGAAGCATCCATACGGAAGTTACGTCGAACAGAATGAGGCATATCACTGGCAGTGAAAAAAGAAAAGTCCTTCAGATCTGAGCAAGCGAGATTGGCAAGACTATCAGCTACATAATTGGCTTCCCGAAAGCAGTGAGAGAAGACAAAGTAGCAATCTTTATGCATAGCTAGAATAGCCCGAATATAATACAAACGTTTCCAAGGAGGGGAGTAAAGTTTAGTAAGGCAATCAAAAAGGATATTCGAGTCCATTTCAACAATGGCCCCCGTAAAACCATTAGCATGAAGCCCACGCACTCCATGAAAAATAGCTCTAGCCTCCGCAACAGTATTAGTCCTATTACCATAAAAAGAAGCATAGGCTTAGATGAGACCTCCTGCACAGTTCCAAATCACACCACCACCCCCACTTAGACCAGGATTACTCTTACACGCACTATCAGAATTAAGTTTAATCAGCCCCGATTGAGGAGCCACCCATTTAACAGCCCTTATAGTGATTTGTCTTTGCCTACCAAAAGTAAAGATAGGGCAGGAAGAGGATCCCACCACCCGGAACTTAGCAGCTAAAAGAATGCAATGAAGATCCCCTTGAATCAAAGAAATAAGCGTCAAAATAGATCCAGGGTTGTTATCAAACAAGGCCTGTTACGATTCTTCCAAAAATTCCAAATAATCAAAGAAGGTAAGAGAGACCTAATAACAGATTCTTTACTAAGCCACCAGTTGAAACAACTCTGTTGTATAGAAGATCCACTCAACCGAATGCCATAAATCTGATGAAAGTAATACCAAACAGCTTGGGCTGTTGCACAAGATAGAAAAACATGGGAAAAACTCTCCACATTGGTGTGACAACACGGGCATCGAGAAGCCAAAGTGAAGCCTTTGCTCAATAGACCTTCATCAATAGGCAACATGTGAAGAAATAAACGCCACATGATAACACTAATCTGACGAGGAAGATGTTTGTGCCAAATAAATTTAGAAGAAAGAGTTGTAGGCTAAGGATTTTTAACCAATAATCTAGCTGACTGAAGGGAGAACTGACCATTTGACGTTAAATCCCAGCACGGCTTGTCCTCAATATCAAAAATATGAATGTTAGAAGACTCAATTTCAGCAACCACCGGAGGAGCAAGAAGAGATTTTGCAGCAGTAGAGATACCTAAAGAGAGCAGCAAGTCCTTTACACAACGCAAATGATCAACATGAGGCTAAGCGAAAATAATATTTTCAAGCCAACGATCCTGCCAGATGGAACAGTCACCTCGACCAATGATCTAGTGAATATGAGGCTTAGCCATCTCCTTAGCCTTAAACAATCTAGCCCAAATATGAGACCCACGGGAATGAGCTTGGGAAGGATGAATCGAGCGGCAATACTTGGCTTTCATGAAAGAGGACCAAATATTCTTTCGAAAACGCCACCAAAGCTTGATAGAAAAAGCCATAACAAGAGAAGATATAGAATGAATTCCTTTGCCTCCTTCCGTGGTAGGGCGGCAGCACTTATGCCAGGAAACCCAATAAACTTTATTCTTTCCATCCAGCTGCCCCCAAAAAAAATTGGACAACAGAGTCTCAATGGTTTTAATAACCGTGACCGGAGGATCCAACGAAGCTATTTGATAAGCTGTCATGGACTGAAGCATAGAATTGATCAGGGTTATTCGACCATCCCCAGACAGAAAATTCCCCATCCAAGTACCAATTCTATGTTGGAGTTTCAAAATCAAAGGGTCGAAGATTTGTTTTTTCTTGCGGCCAACATATAAAGGACACCCCAAGTAGATAACAGGCAAAGTTCCAGCAGCGTAACCCAAACAGAAGGAGATACTTTGAAGCCTTTCGTGAGGAACATTTGGAGCAACATAGAAGGAGCTTTAAGCTACATTAATGAGTTGGCCAGAAGAGAGCACATAAGCAGATAGAACTTGCTGGTGTTTAAGCAAAGAATTACGACTTCCATTGCAGAAAATGACCACATCATCGACAAAAGCTAAATGCAAAATAATGGGGTAGCCACTAATAGATGAGAAAAAAATATTTGGATGACTAGCATGAAGTTTGTTAAGGCTACGACTAAGGCATTTTGCTGCAATAATAAAGAGGCTTGGCGATAGCGGATCACCTTGACGAAGACCTCGAGAAGATTGAAAGTCGCCAACAGAGTCACCATTTATAAGAATAGAAAACCAATTATCTGCGATGATCCTCCAAACCATGTCTATGAAAACCTTGCTAAACCAAATTTGTGTTAAACCTAGGTGAGAAAGACCCAGGAAATACGATCAAAAGCTTTTGCCATGTCTAGCTTAAGAACAATATTAGAACCATTCACCTTCTTCCCCAAGTGAGTCATTAATTCTTGGCCTAATAAAATATTGTCGTGAATTGATCGCTCCTTCGTGAAAGCACTTTGATTATCAGAAATAATGGAGGGGAGAATCAAAGCCAAACGAGCTGATAACAATTTGGAAATAGCTTTGTTGCAGAAGTTGCAAAGACTGATAGGACGGAGATCTTTGAAAGAGACATGTTTATCAATTTTAGGGATAGAAACAACCAATGTGCTAGTCCAGGAACGAGGCATAGAAAATCTAGAAAAGAACTCAAGAACCGTTTCCAGAAGATCCGGACCAATGATATCCCAACAAGTAGAGAAAAATTTGCCCGAGAAACCATCAGGGCCAGCTGCACTATCCCCATTTAAAACAAACACAATAGATTTTAACTTGGCCAGCGTTGGAAGAGCAAGGGATTCATTCCATGAACTAGTAACAACAGTAGGAATCCTATCAATCTCAAAAACCTAGTTCGAATTCTCAGATTGAAGCTGGCCTTTAAAGTATGAAACCGCTGCTTGTTTTGTGACGCCCCGAGTGATGGAGATCAAGGACCAAGACCCAATATTCAAAGAGATCCGATGATGATAACCGGAGGTCCAATGACAAGAGCGCGAATCAAGAAAGTTCGAGAAGCTCTCATGACGCTTGTGCACTCAATCAAGGCCAACACGACTCAAAACAATGAAGGACGGATCGTATGTGTGTTGGAGGGTCGTTTGTATGAAGGATGAAGTTTCTGGCCACAGAGCGATCGCTCTGTCTCTTCTAAAGCGATCGCCTTAGATTCTGTCTAACAACCGATCGCCCTGTCTCAAGAGGAAGCGATCGCCCTGGACACTGCTTGGAAGGCGATCGCCCTGAATCGCTGCAAAGTGATCGCCCTGTGTACTGCCTGAAGAGCGATCGCCCTGACTCGCTGCAAGGCGATCGCCTTGTCTCAAGTTTGTCAGAACGCGATTGTTTGACGACATTTTATCAGTTTTGGTAACTTTAGGATATTTTAGGTATTTTTATTTCCTAGGTTTAGTTGGATTGTTAGGCCTATATAAAGGCTTCTCTTTCTTTGTAAAACATTACCATTGATATTGATTAATTTGATTTGAGTTTTCACAATATTATGAGCTTTTGAGAGATTTCTTGGATTAGAATTCTCAACCCTTGAACTTATCAAGTTTGTTGAGCTGCAGGCTTGTGGCGTTCTGTGATCTTGGTTCCTAATCAATTTCGATTAGTGGGTTAAGGTTGCACCCCAAGGTTCTAGGGATTAAATCTGCCCTAGGGTTGAGGGAAGCTCCCTATCTTCGTTTCAATTCGTTATTTTCTGTTTTTAATCCGCGTTTTTGGTTGGTTTCGCTTTGTCACGATCTTGGAATCACATCAAACTGATGATGCTAGTTACGTAGCATCATCGGTTCCACTAAACCTAGGAAACGTTTATTAGGAAATAAAAAATACCTAAAATATCCTAAAGTTACCAAAACTGATAAAATGTCGTCAAACAATTGCGTTCTGACAAACTGGAGACAAGGCGATCGCCTTGCAGCGAGTCAGGGAGATCGTTCTTCAGGCAGTACACAGGGTGATCGCTTTGCAGCGATTCAAGGCGATCGCCTTCCAAGCAGTGTCCAGGGCGATCACTTCCTTTTGAGACAGGGCGATCGCTTGTTAGGCAGAATCCAAGGCGATCGCTTTAGAAGAGATAGAGCGATCGCTCTGTGGCCAGAAACTTCATCCTTCATACAAACGACCCTCCAACACACATACGATCCGTCCTTCACTGGTTTGAGTCGTGTTGGCCTTGATTGAGTGCACAAGCGTCATGAGAGCTTCCCGAACTTTCTTGATTCACACTCTTGTCATTGGACCTCCGGTTATCGTCATCGGATCTCTTTGAATATTGGGTCTTGGTCCTTGATCTCCATCACTCCCTCCCTCCTCAAAAGGATTCATCCTCGAATCATCACCTATATCAAAAGGAGAAAGATCAGTGACATTGAATGTTGCATGTACACTATACTCACCTGGTAGGTCAAGCTTGTATGCGTTGTCATTGAACCTTTCAAGAACTTGAAAAGGACCATCTCCCCTAGGATGCAATTTGGATCGACACTTCATGGGAAACCGTTCCTTCCTCAAATGTAGCCACACCCAATCACCAGGTTCAAAGACAACTTGTTTCCGTCCTTTGTTGGCTTGCTTCACATATTGAGCAGTACGTCTTTCAATGTTCATCTTTACTTGCTCATGCAATTTTTGAATGACCTCCGCTTTGTGCTTACCATCCATACTAGCACGTTCCTCAACTGGTATAGGAAGAAGATCAAGTGGACTTAAAGGATTGAGTCCATATACCACTTCAAAAGGAGAATAGTTAGTAGCAGTATGCACAGAACGATTGTAAGCAAATTTAACAAAGGGCAAACTGTCTTCCCAAGATTTAAGATTTTTATGCAACACAGCCCTCAACAATTGAGACAAAACTCGATTGACCACCTCAGTTTGACCATCGGTCTGTTAAAGGAAAAGTTAATTTCTGCTCCTATTCTTGCTCTACCAAACTTTGATAAAACTTTTGAGTTAGAGTGTGATGCTTCAGGTGTGGGAATTGGTGGTGTGTTGAACCAAGAGGGTCGACCAATTGCATACATTAGTGAAAAATTAAGTGGTACATCATTGACCTATTCTACATATGATAAGGAATTATATGCATTGGTGAGGTCCCTACGGACTTGGGAACATTATCTTAGGCCTTGAGAGTTTGTGATACATACGGATCATGAATCCATAAAGTACTTGAAAGGCCAAGGTAAATTGAATAAAAGACATGTTAGGTGGGTAGAATTCATTGAGTCTTTTCCTTATGTGATTAAGTATAAGAAGGGTAAGAATAATATAGTGGCTGATGCATTGTCTCATAGACATTCTTTAATCACTACCTTGCACTCTCGATTACTTGGTTTTGCTCTCATCAAGGAATTGTATGCTACTGATCCTGATTTTGTCTCTATATTCAAAGATTGTGAAACAAGTGTTTATGTGAAGTTTTATAGACATGAAGGGTATCTATTTAAGGAAAACAAGCTTTGTATCCCTCGATGTTCTATACGTGAATTGCTTGTTCGTGAGGCTCATGGTGGGGGTCTCATGGGGCATTTTGGTGTGCTTAAAACCTTGGAAACTTTAAAGGAACACTTCTTTTGGCCTAAAATGAAATCTGATGTTATTTCTATTTGTGCCAAATGCATAACCTGTAAGCATGCTAAATCTTGATTGGAACCTCATGGGTTGTACACTCCTTTGCCTATTCCTGATTCTCCTTGGACCGACATCTCTATGGACTTTGTACTTGGATTGCCTAGATCTAAACATGGGCATGATTCTGTGTTTGTGGTAGTTGATAGGTTTTCAAAAATGGCACATTTTATTGCTTGTCATAAAACTGATGATGCTAGTTACGTAGCAGATTTGTTTTTCAAGGAAATAGTGCGTCTACATGGTATGCCACGAACCATTGTTAGTGATAGAGATGCCAAGTTTGTGAGTCATTTTTGGCATGTGTTATGGAATAAATTGGGTACAAAACTCTTGTTCTCAACTTCTTATCACCCACAGACCGATGGTCAAACTGAGGTGGTCAATCGAGTTTTGTCTCAAATGTTGAGGGCTGTGTTGCATAAATCTTAAATCTTGGGAAGAAAGTTTGCCCTTTGTTGAATTTGCTTACAATCGTTCTGTGCATACTGCTACTAACTATTCTCCTTTTGAAGTGGTATATGGACTCAATCCTTTAAAACCACTTGATCTTCTTCCTATACCAGTTGAGGAACGTGCTAGTATGGATGGTAAGCACAAAGCGGAGGTCATTCAAAAATTGCATGAGCAAGTAAAGATGAACATTGAAAGACGTACTGCTCAATATGTGAAGCAAGCCAACAATGGACGGAAACAAGTTGTCTTTGAACCCGGTGATTGGGTATGGCTACACTTGAGGAAGGAACGGTTTCCCATGAAGCGTCGATCCAAATTACATCCTAGGGGAGATGGTCCTTTTCAAGTTCTTGAAAGGCTCAATGACAACGCATACAAGCTTGACCTACCACGTGAGTATAGTGTCCATGGAACTTTCAATGTCACTGATCTTTCTCCTTTTGATATAGGTGATGATTCGAGGACGAATCCTTTTGAGGAGGGAAGGAGTGATGGAGATCAAGGACCAAGACCCAATATTCAAAGAGATCCGATGACGATAACCGGAGGTCCAATGACAAGAGCGCGAATCAAGAAAGTTCGGGAAGCTCTCATGACGCTTGTGCACTCAATCAAGGCCAACACGACTCAAAACAGTGAAGGACGGAACGTATGTGTGTTGGAGGGTCATTTGTATGAAGGATGAAGTTTCTGGCCACAGAGCGATCGCTCTGTCTCTTCTAAAGCGATCGCCTTGGATTCTGGCTAACAAGCGATCGCCCTGTCTCAAGAGGAAGCGATCGCCCTGGACGCTGCTTGGAAGGCGATCGCCCTGAATCGCTGCAAAGCGATCGCCCTGTGTACTGCCTGAAGAGCGATCGCCCTGACTCGCTGCAAGGCGATCGCCTTGTCTCCAATTTGTCAGAACGCGATTGTTTGACGACATTTTATCAGTTTTGGTAACTTTAGGATATTTTAGGTATTTTTATTTCCTAATAAATGTTTCCTATGTTTAGTTGGATTGTTAGGCCTATATAAAGGCTTCTCTTTCTTTGTAAAACATTACCATTGATATTGATTAATTTTATTTGAGTTTTCACAATATTGTGAGCTTTTGAGAGATTTCTTGGATTAGAATTCTCAACCCTTGAACTTATCAAGTTTGTTAAGCTGCAGGCTTGTGGCGTTCCGTGATCTTGGTTCCTAATCAATTGCGATTAGTGGGTTAAGGTTGCACCCCAAGGTTCTAGGGATTAAATCTGCCCTAGGGTTGAGGGAAGCTCCCTATCTTCGTTTCAATTCGTTGTTTTCTGTTTTTAATCCGCGTTTTTGGTTGGTTCCGCTTTGTCACGATCTTGGAATCACATCACATCACCGAGTCTAGGATCCGATGTTGAACTCCAACTCGGTGCGCCAAAACTAAAGAGAACAACTAAAGTCCACAGAAGTGAACGAGCTATACAAGCTCAAAACCAAAACTAAGTAGCGAAAAACAAGATAAAAAGTGAGTTTCAAAAACTCGAACAACAACCACAATTAAATAAACCTCAACGACCAAACATACGCCAGAGAACAACACTAAGATAAACCCAACAATAAGAACCTCGACGGCTAAATACACGAGCCGGAGAAACAACAATACTAAACACCACGAGATACACGCTCGGGAAAAATTTCTAATAAAATATCAATGGGCACAAGGCCACACTAAAACCACAAGTCTGTAATCATAAATTATAAAATACTACAACAGGCACGACTCACAAGTCGGCATTTAAAATACAAATTTGAAAAATACAAATATTTCTACCCCACACACTAAGTTTACATAACTTAGTTGAGCTCACGATCTCACAATACAAGAAATAATATGATATAACAATATAAATACAACTTACTAATCTCCAAGTCTCTAGTCTCACTGCGCTGGAACTCATAACCTGCAAACTGAGGAAGTTGTTGGGTGAGTCTAAAAGACTCCGTAAGCCACTATAATGTACTGCGTGCTATGAGTATGAATGCAACAGTAAACCAAGACCCTAAATATATCTAGTCTAGGTAGCAATTCTAGCTTACCTAACATTTCAACTATAAACCGACAAGTTTAGGTGATGATTCCAACTTAACGATTAATCGAAAAGCTGCTACATGCGACTATATGGCAAGCGAGATGCGAGACAGTAATTGTAATGAGTATGAAAAGATATAGTATGATGTATCATTCGCGAAGCGTAGTATATGACAATTATAACATAAAGTCACACAACCCCATACTTCACGAGAGGCTCAGTAGCCGCCAACCGTCCCATACCAGTTGGAGACGACGACCAACATTCGCTCGTATAGAAAGCACGTAATTCACATAAACCACGTAGCATGGTGATGCTCACATAAGTGCAACATAAATAAACCACATAGAAAAGGATGTAATTTCTTTTTCTCCATCCTTTTGTTGCTCCCACAATATACAAAATAACCAGGTATGCCTCGATACTCATGTGTGTAGTATCAACCCCGAAAACCTATCGGGTACTTCTCGACCCATAAAACCTATCGAGTACTTCTTGACCCCCGAAACCTATCGGGTACTTCTTAGCAAGCCAAAGTCATGCGTATTGCTACACTAGTGGAGCTTCTTCTCAACTGTGGCCAACAAAAGAGGGTGTGTAAACTCCGGTACGCCGACGTATAGCGATCACGAAACAAATTCGTGAAGACTATAGGTTGTCTCACCCGATCTAACAACAAATGCCAGCTAAACTCAATGCAATGCAAAAGTAGATATTTACTCGTCATTCTCAACAAATCATTATGTGTTCTATTGAATCACATACCAAATCAACTCAATGTGCTTGTAAATACTAAACACACAATCAATCATCAAAGTAGGATGATTGTCCTACAATCAATCATCAAAGTAGGATGATTGTCCTATCACATACTAGAACAATCTCATTATGTCCGTAACCACTGAACATATAAACAAAATAAGACAATAAGCAAAGTATGCCTATTGTACAACCCAACCAAATTATCTAAGTCCATTAATGCTAGACTTCACAATCACAACATAAGTAAGTCTACTTGTACTTACAACCATTAATCAATACATAACAATTACACTCAACTTAGGATCTCTACAATATCCTATAATCACTCAATACACTCTATCTCATGTATATCGTAATCGGTCACATATCATTAATGTGTACTATATATATCACGACTCATTACAAGTCACATCGTCCGTATTAGAACGATAACCACGGTATGTCATCTCATGTTTGATTAAATTAACTAAAGTCAAGCTCTAATGAATCATAACTTTTTCGATACGTCATCCTACTTTGTAGGTGACTAAATAACGACTCGTAGTGAATTATACTACTCATTATTCAACTCTGTAGAGTCGATTCCACACTTTAATAAATTTATTACATTATTCGACATTTGTTCATTACGTCCTATGCGACTCTGCCAGAGTCAGCCACAACTAGTATATAGCTCGTATGGTGTTCAATATAAATATACTATCTCATGTCGACTCAGCTAGTGTCATTACCCATTTTCAAAACATCGGAACGAACCGCAGTATCATCCCTAAATAACTACACCAATCCCAATACCCCATATTTGGTGTATCTTCCTTCCACCCGTAGAAATCTGGCTAATTCATCGCGAGTAACAACTTACACAATTCTAACGAGTTACCAATACTCAAGGTTTAATAATAACAATAACTACACCTTGACGAGTCTCTAATTCTTAGAGACTAATCAACAACAATACATATTTAGCACTGTGCAGCAGTACCGTTAAATTTACCAATTATTCCAAAAACAACCAAATATTACCATTATTTCATATTTAGAAACTAAACATTTGGAACTATAATTTACCACTTTGAATCATCTCATTTGGACTTATATCCATCAAGATTCAGCCACTTAAATTCGAAACTAGTGCCCAGAATTTCCAACAGCAGATTACTCTGCGCAGCGATAATATACTACTTAAACGAGGTACTTCCCGACCTCTAAAATTTATGAAAATTTACAGAGGACTACCCAACATTCATAAGAATAACATATCCAAAGTGCATCAAATTCCCAATAGTATATTAGTACCAGAATTTTCACGAAAATAGCCCAAAACAGGGACTGCAACTAACTTGAAATTCATGTGTTTTACTTTCTAACTTGTAACCAACACTTTACCAAGTCTCATGACAACCTCTACACATAGCCATTGATTAACAACTAACATAATATCATATGGAGTGGTCAATTACTTATTTCTTTCAAGAAATTACACAAAGATGAACAACTACACATCCTACCTGCTTTACTCTTTCAATTCAACTCATAAACATACAAAACATTATAGTTACTTACTTCTTTGAAGAAATCAACCCAATGAAATCAGCATGCAATCCATGGAAAGTGTTCCTCTAGTCAAGAGGTTCACAACGGTGAAGACGGATTGTCAATCGGATGGTTGGATTTCGGTGAGATGAATAAACACACACTAATCTCACTCTTTCTTCACACACACACTCTCTCAAGCTCTCATGGTGGAAGGGGATGGAATGGAAAGTATTTGGTGACTCTCTTATGGTCTAAAGATTGAGCTTCAGCTAGTCAAAGAGTCTTAATTTCGTGGCCCTACTCTCAGTCAAAGAAAATGAGTCAAATGGTCAAAGGGGTCAAAGGTTCAACAAAAACCAAAATGGCCAAATGCTGTCAAAATTCTGATTTTCAATCAACTTTAAAGATATGCCTAGGATGATCTGAAATTTCAAAAATTACAAATAAGATATGGTTGGAAAGCACTTCGAGTCTAGTTTACACAGAATCAAACGGTTTGCAAATTTGAGTTTTCTACACAAAGTTATGGCTAATTTACTACAGACTGTTCGAATGAGAAAAATTTCGGGTTTAAGCATGTATCCATGCTTTTGTATGTAACTTTTTCTATCTTAAGGTCAAAACAAAATATTTACTAAGTATTCCCAAATGATCCTAACCTCTAATCAAGTTTAAAACTCTCTCGAAACTCAACCAACTCACCCCGTATTGATTCATGAATAATGACGAACACGAGCCCCGATTGCTCATGAAGATGAACACACGAAACATCGCTTGAATCAACTCAACTTACGGATTAACTACAAGACTAACATGATTGTCAAACATGAGAGAGTCTAAACCAAGGTTTTGTTACTTAAACGTGAGAAATATACAAAGTATACAAATACTAATCAATGTTGAGAGTAATACTGAACGAATACGAAAACATTTCACAACTCAACATGGGTTACTCACATGCCAAACACGAATCACAATTTAACAAGTCACGCTTAACAAGCATGATATCTAATATTCCGAGGGTTTCAAGGTCGATACGAAATGACCATGAGTGACTAGGAAGGAAGTTGGGTCGGGGTATTACATGTTTAATGTCCTCTTCTCTCTCTAAAATGGTATCACTTTCATCCGTGATAGAATGGATATGGAGGAGTCGTTGAGCTTGTTTAATAGAGGCATGAAAAAGCTTAGTGTTGCTAGTACCATCCCTGATCCATTTGATTCTGGACTTTTGCTTCCAGAATTCCTCCTCACGATTAACATATAGACGAAGCTGAGCTTGGGCTTGAAGCAAATTAGCCCTATTATCACTTGAAGAATTAATTTCAAAAAGTAATTCCTTCTCCAGCACTTCATCCTCAGCCTTACAAAGATCCTCAAATATGTTGCCGAAAGAATCCTTATTCCATTGCTTTAGAGCTGCTTTAACCAGGCGAAGCTTATAAGCAAATTTAACCATAGGCCTTCCTTGAGCATAAACACACCATGCAGAACGAACAACGTCCAGGAACGTGGGATAAGAAGTCCACACATTCAAGAAACGAAAAGCTGAAGATTTTCGAGAGCTAGTTTTAGTGATGGTAACCAAAAGCGAAAAGTGATCAGAGCAAGTACGGTTGAGGTGAATCACCGAAGTGGCGAAGAAACTGGTCATCTAATGGGTGTTTCCCAGCATCCTGTCAATTCGCTGATGAATGGTAGAGTCACCTTCCCGTTTATTCCACCAAGTAAAATCACTGCCAGAGTAGCCTAAATCAGTTAGGCCGGCCACCGAAATACAAGCATGGAAGTCCAACGCACCAATACGGTTCCAACCTTGCCCACCAGACTTATTCGTGGGGTGAAGAATAATAGTCACCCCCAATCAACCAAGGAACATCTAGAAAACGATTGCTAAGGTATATTAAATCACCCCTATAGAGGATGGTGATCTTGCACATCACACTTGGCATAAACGCAGGTTATGTGGGAAATAGAAGGCCAAGTATAATGTTGGACACTAAGAGTGAGTTGCTGATTGGAATCGAGAATAACTTGACAAATATAAGCAGATTTAGCAAAAACCCATATAGAACTAGAGATATTTGAGAAGCATAACCTGAATTTAAGTTTGGTTTTTATGAGGGCAACTTTGGCAGGATTGAGCATGGGCTCAAACACCGCAATGAAAGAAATAGAGTGAAGCTTGATTAACTGCTTTATAGTAGGATTGTTACCAATACCCCTGATGGTGCTACACAGAAAGTCGTGGGTTGCTCCGGGAACGGATATGGATATCTGGACTTTGTTTGACCTGCCAAAAAGTGAGAAACACTGGTGAATGCAGGGACTAGCCCCGCAAGAACACTCCGGTGTGAGAGTAAGTATTTTGCTTAGATCACAAATTGGCAAAGTGTAATTGCTAGCAAAAGTTTGCGTACCTTGGCTTGGATTTGGTCCCAAGCTTTTATAGGGTCAGCATTAGATGCTCATTTATTCTGAGGATTGCAACAGTCACAACCGCTAATTAGTGGCTATGAATGTCAGCGTAGTGGGTGGAAATGCTAGTGTAGTGGGCGTAACCGCCAGGCACGTCTGACTGTTGATATTCTGCCATGCGGCCACTTCCTCATGTTACTCAAGGAAGGAGACGAGGAGGCTCATCTTGCTCGCTGCATCCTGACCCCTGCGATCAGACTGTGCTCGTATGTCTCCTGGGCGACTTTCAAGGATGCTCGTCAATGTACACCCGCTCGCACTGTGATGGGCTTCGGCCCATGCTGGGACTTGGGCCTAGATTTAGGGCCGATTCTCTGGGCCTGGCTCTTCACCTGACATTCCAAAATAAGGCTTTAACATTTATGAGTATTATCTGTGGAAGCATCGGTGCCAAGCTTAGCAGCTCTAGATCTAGTCCAACGATCCGAAGAGAGAATACTCAATTTTTTTCTATTCCGAGCACCTAGTGAGGATTCTTCCAAATTGAGAGCAGCCAGAGAATCAGTATTACCCATCACGTCTTCCTCTAGGACCTCCAATACAGTGAACCTGTTTTGGCAAATATCAACATCAGCTTAGACTTGCTCCTGAGCCAAATCCTCCGCAACCACCAAGTCATCAGGGTCAAGATACTAATCTTGCAAGTCTGGGTTTACAAAATTATTGTCATCTTGACCAACCACCAAATCAGTTGGCTTAGGGAATTCATTCACTGGAGTTATACCACCAGTGGTATTATTGTCAGCCATAGAATTGTCAAGAGTATTAGATATATCTCCCAGAGCTTCAGGAGTTATATCGTCAAGCAAATCAGTTGCTGCACTATCACCGTCCTTCTTAGGGTTGTTAGCATTAGGGTTTGCTGCATTTGATGCATTAGGGTTTGCTATTGTAGGGCTTGAGCTAGAAATATTAGGGTTTGATGAAGATGATGGATTTTCCTTACCTGTTTGCACGATAGGGTTTTCCTTAGGAACCCACTCCTTTGGTTCACTTTCAAAAATTATGCCTATAATCTTCATAACCTTTTATTTTTACCCTCCACTTGTGTTGTAAGTATTGTTATGGTTAATTAAATATTTTTTTATTTTTGACCAACTCTAATAACACTAATATATTCCTTAATTATTACACTTTCCAAACATGGACTCTATAGAGAGAGTAATTCGTAATATTTTTTTGATACTAAAAATCACGTGTTTTATGATTTATATATATATATATATATATATATATATATGTATATATATATATATATCAAATTTTTATTAAGAAACAGTCAGTTTAATTCAAAAAAGTCAAAAATGACAATAATTTAGATTAAACACACACAAACACACGCACAAACAGAACCTTTTTTTTTTTATGTCCTAAGGGGACGTGGGAAGGGATCGAACTTCAGACCTCACACTTGGTGAAGCTCCAACTCTACCGCTGAGCCACCCCTTAAGGACAAACAGAACCTATACCCACCACACACTGACCTGCCTACACACTAACTGTATTCAGTTAGTTGTAGGTCTTAATTAATTTAATAGTACTATTAACTATGTCTAGAATCAAATACAAGTTAATCTAATTTATTTAATAAAATACAAGTTTTAATAAATTAAAAAAATAATAAAATATAAATTTATTATAATAAATCGAATTTCCAACTTAGTACAGTTCAAAACATACAATACTCATTCTAATAATTAATCTCTTAACTATTCTCTTGGTCAAAGTTGAAGACAAAAATTATATACTCCTTCCGTTTCTAAAAAATACTGTAGTTTATTTTTCCCTTTTAGGTGGTTCCAAAAAAAGGGCCACTTTCTAATTGTTTTTTTTTTTTTGGCAAAATTCATATTTAGGCCACCTAACTATCCATAAAGTTGCAATTTAGCCACCACAACTTCAAAAATATTATTTGGGCCACTGTACTATCATTTTCTTGCAAGCGAGTCCATTTTTTGGATGGACATTAGTTCAGCTGTTAACTTCGAGTCAAATACCTATTTTACCCGTATCTTCTTCATCTTCTCAAATCCAGTAGAAATAAACCCTAACTCTAAATGAAAACGAGGGTCTTGAAGCTCACGGTCGTCAATTTCACAGAGTTGAGCAAGGAAACTACTCAAGAATTAAATTTTAACTTCTTCGTAACAACCACAACAGACTGAAAATTACTCAGCCAAAACTCAATTTACTAACATCACTTTGAATGGAATTCAAGATTAAGCCCAAATCATGGGAGAAATCTCAGAAGCAACAGATCTCCAATACTTCTCAAAAATTGCAACAGTTAATCCAAAAGCACAATAGAAAGATCGGAGCTAGGGTTGCTGTGCAATTAATCCAAAATTACAATAGTTTCAACAAAAATTGCTGCACAGTTAATCCAAAAGGTTTCCCAAAATCAAGCCCTAGATTCAGATTTTCAAAGATTCCGCAAGAATGACGCGCGGGTGCTGCGATTTCGATTTCTGGAACAGAGGAAGAAAATCAGAGCCAGGGTTGCTGCGCGCAAAGGAGAGATGCTGCAGAGAGAGGGGAGATGATAAAGGCTCGGTCAGAGCAAGAGATCAAAAAGATGACCGGAGCTGACTATACAGGCGACAACCGGAGCAGAGAGAGATCAGAGGCGCGGGCATTGTGGTTGACGGCATTGAGGGAGATGGTCAGCGATGGGGGCTACTGTTGGCTGGATCTGTGGAGATGATGAAGTCTTGGCCGGATAATTGGGAATGCATTGACAAATTCTCTTGATTAAATGATGAAGTTTTGGTTGGATCTGTGGAGATGGTCAAAGAGGATGAAGATGAAGAAGATAGGGGTAAAACAGGTATTTGACTCAAAGTTAATGACTGAACTAACGTCCATCCAAAAAATGGGCTCGCTTGCAAGAAAATGATAGTACAGTGGCCAAAATAAATTTTTTGAAGTTGTGATGACCGGATTGCAACTTTGTGGATAGTTGGGTGACCCAAATATGAATTTTGCCTTTTTTTTTTTCCGAAAGTTACATTTATCATTTTACCTTTGATTTGATTTTCACTTTAATTGATGAATCTCACTCTCACATGAATATCCTTAGACAAAACACACTATCTTAATATTTATAATAGCGTTAATTATCTTTTTTTAAATTGTGTGCCGAATCAAATAAAATACTCTTTTTTAAATGAAAGAAATACTAATTTTATACTCCTTCCGTTCCAGGCAAAAAATTCACTATTTTATTTTTGGATGTTTCACTTAAAGAGTCAACTTTCAAAACTTATGTCAAAATCTTTTTTACTATTTTATAACTTTACCATCCACATGTAGTATAAACATATTAACTATATTTAAGCATTTTTGTGATTATGACCAATTCTAATGATACTTATACATATATGCTAAATGTCGCACCCCACTTAAAATAGGATGACCATTTTGCCCTTACTAACTTAAATATTACTTAATTGCCATTGATCAATTAATTTATTAATTATTACTAAATAATTCACTTTCATTACCTATCTTACTTTATACTGCATCTCACTTTTTAAGTTTCAATCTCTTTCGATACTTCTCAATAGATGCAGACAACGATAATAGTGGAATTTGAGATAACTATTTTATGGTAATATCAATTACTTTAGATATATATTTAATTTTTGTTGATTGCATGTATTTTAAATATATTTATTTTAAATTAAAAGTTAAATTTTGTTTAAAAAATAATGGTTGGCCATACGACACAACTTAACACAATAATGGATCAAGGTGCTCGTATAGCCCACCTAAGTCAGCAATTCCTTGACCAAGCTGGAAAAACCTAACAGAACTTTCTTATGTTTTGGAAAGTAGTGAATGTTATTTCTCTGAGAATTTCTTCTCTCTTCCTAACAAACATATTTTCCATTCATATGTGGCAAACAATGTATGAGTGCCATCAGAACCATATATCTAAGTAAGCAAATCATCTTGCATTTCAACAAAGTGTGGACTGACTACAACCGCGCCAGGCTCCAGGTCAGCTAGAACGGGAGGTTGCCTACACACTATTAGCAGGGCCACCCACCATGGCCTGAGGTTTATGATCAGAAGGCCGCCTAGGACAGCCACAAAATTACTAAACAGCCGCCTAGGGTTCGCGGAGATTTTGAAGAGTTCCGCCTAGCTTGGTCGGCCCTCTTCAAGCACAGTTTTCTTTCAAAAATTTAAATTTTTTTTTCAAATTTTGGCTTTAAGCAATAATTCATACATACAATTGCTAATAAAATGGAATCACAAAAATTTGAAAAGTAAACATAATTTATTCGTTAGTTGAAATGGAGAAGAATGAAACATTTAGCAATGGAGAAGAATAAGAAGCATCACTGCACGCCTACTTCATCCACTTCTTTCTTTGCAGAACCGGCTCCTCTCTTTCTTTCTTTCCTTTTTTTTTTTGTTTTTGTTTTTGTGTTATTGTATGAAATAGGATGGAAGGGCAATGGAGTCATTTTATTTTAAAAGGGTGCGGTATTTAGTAATATGGGTGCGACTTATATATCCTTTAATTATTAGACTTTTTAAATGTGGACACTTTGAGTGAAACAGACGGAGTATGTGTTTTATGATTTTGAAAAAAATAAGAATATATACGACAAATTTTCATTTGAAAAACAGTCCGTTTAACATTTTTTTTGTCTTAAAGGGGAGTTGGATCGAACCTGAGACCTCACACTTTGTAAAGCCTCAACTCTACCACTAAGTTATCCATTAAGGACATCCGTTTAACTTAAAAAATCAAACTGAACAATAATTTAGTAATGGTAGAGTATTAAACACAGACACAAGCACAAATAAACCTAGGGCCACCACACACTAACATGCACACACTAGCCTAGTCTGAATTTTGTACACCAATACATAACATATGTATTGGTGTTGTATATCAATGCTCCTGATTGGTGGATAACACTAACTTTTTTATTAAATGTGAGTGTGTGGGTGTGTGAAAAAGAGAAAGTTAGTGCTATCCACCAATCAAGGGCATTGGTGTTGTACACTAAAGTTAAGTGTTGGTGTACAAATTCAGACTCCTTGGAGCCCAACATTGATTTCTTTCCCCTTCCCTAATCTTACTAAAATTCAAGTACTTCCTCCGTTTCTAAATAATTGTTATGCTTTCTTTTTTTGTTCGTTCAAAAAAAAATTTATTTTGTTTTTAAACTTTCCTTAATAGAAAAATACTTTTACTATTTTACCCTTATTTTTCTTCCAATTTTAATGATTGTCTTACATGCATATAAGCTTTAAAGAAATTACATAGTATACTAATATTTATAATAAAGTTAATTAGTTTTTCTTAATTTGTGTGTAATAAAATAGGATAATTAGTTAAAGAATGAAGAGAGTAGGCTTAAATATCAATTTCGTCACTCTACTTTTTTCAAAAATTCAATAAGCTCACTTTATTTTTTTTTTCACACTTCAATCACTCTACTTGGACTTTTTCAATCAATAAGTTCGTTGATTGAGTGAGCTTATTGCTTCTCCTGACCAAGTAAAGCTTATTGATTCTCCTGACCAAGTAGAATGATCAAAGTGCGAAAAAAAGAAGTACAGCGAGCTTAATGAATTTTAGGTAAAAGTTGAGTGACTAAATTGGTATTTAAGCCAAGAGAGTATTACTTATTAAAAGCCAAGTAGTCCATTTAATTAGTGGGCCAATCCCAAACTCAAATCAAAAATAAAACTTAAGGAAAGTAGACATAAATATTAAGGAAATTTCTGGTCGGTTCACTTTTATAATGTTTTTTTTTTTCTCCAGTTCACCCGTTTTTTTTAACTGCTAAAAACCAGTTTCATAATTTTTTTTCTAAAATATTCCTATGCAACGTAAACGTATCCTACATGTTGATTTCTTCCTAAAATCTCTTCTGTGGATCTTTTCCCTATGATTTCTTCCTAAAATATCTCCTGTAACTCCTTTATTTTAGACAATCGTTGAAAACTCGATCTAAAATACTTCGTCTCTGTAATGGAAAACGCAATGCCTCAGTTTGTAATATCTCATGTAACTATTTTATTTTACACTGGATCTAAAACACTTCGAATGATGATGATTGTGTAAACATGGTGTTGTTGGCTAAAATTTTATCAGCTAGCATTATATCAGTAGACATTTTTGAAAATCAAAATTCTTTAAGCTACGAATTGAACAAAGGAGAGTTACTTGGTGATTCTGTTTCCTTTATTCCACCTTTTGATTCAGTCGATACCCGAATTAAGCATCGCGATGCAGCAATTAATAATTCCTATGCAGGAATTGTGCATCGCAATGCAAAAATTAATAAGGCGATTCATGAATGATTTATTGTGATGCCTCAGTTCGTAATAGCAGTTCAAGTTATTTGGGCATCGCGATGATGGAATTAGGCATCACAATGCTTTGATTATGCATACCGATGCCTGAATATTAATGACATATTAGTATTTTCTATATTAGTATTTTCGTCAAAAAATAAAAAATAAATGCATCATGTGATATGCCTTTTACTTGAGTATCAGGATGTCAATATGATTGAATTCGATGCACATATCAGGTATCACAATGCATAAAATTAAGTTTAAATTTTGGGTTGCACATATCAGACATTGCCTCGCCAAATTCGATGCACATATTAGGCATCGAGATGCCTTAGGTTACTGATGTGCGCGTGTTTTTCTTTCATTAATGGCATAATCGTCTTTTTGTCCTAAAAGTACCTTTTTCTGATTTTAAAAAAAGTTGGGTAGACTGGAGCAATTACAAATGTTCAAAAAGGGACCGACCTCTAATTCACTCTAAAAATTAATTAGAGCAAACTCAATTGTACAATAATATTACAAAATAATATTTACTTAATGTCATTATAACAAATTTTGGGTTTATTATATATTTAGTGTTTATGGTTTAAGGTCACATTGAACAAAACTTATTTGGATAGATCCGTTTAGAAGATTAAAATACTCCATTAACTTTACTAAGAATATCAATTTTTTGATTGAAAAAAAAAGATAAAATTATAACCTTATTTGTTGAAAACAGAGTACAATGACTAGCAGGAAGGGTGGTGTAATAATGTCTAATTTAAACATGGGATAATTATGTTTTTGACTAACGTATTATGGTTAGGGAGTAAAATTGACAATCGTACTTTCAAAGACTCACTTTTGCCTTATGTATTTGCATAAGTTGGAAACAATTGACACACCCGTTATCTACCCATCCAAAAACTTGACGGCCGTCTGACGGCCACCCAAAAAACTTGACGGTCATCCAAAAACTTGACAGCTCCAAACTATCTCACCTTGTTTGTATTTTCTCTCAAAACCCTTCCATCGCTTCCCCTTATCTATTCGACCCCTAAAATCTCTCCTGGTGTCATCTCCCACCCATGCCCTATAATCCTCATGTGTACGGACTATGCAATTTCACATCTATTGCGATGGGCTCCCAGCTCTACGTTCTCGGTGGGTGGCTTTTCGACACGCGGTCGTATCCGCTTGACCGTCCCTCCCCTTCCCCGTCTGTCTTCCAGTTTGATTTTGGTAGACAGTCTTGGGATTGTCTTCCCCTTATGCCCAGTCCTCGTGAAAGCTTTGCATGTGCAGCGATCTCTAATTTGAATCAAATTCTTGTTGCCGGTGGTGGTTCCCGGCACAACATGTTTGGTGCAGCTGGGAGTAAGATGAATTCAGTGGAAATGTATGATGTTGGGAGGAATGAGTGGGTGGCATTGGATGGGTTGCCCTAGTTTCGAGCTGGTTGTGTTGGGTTCTTGGTGGCATTGAAAAAATACATTTGGTTATCAAGTTTTTGGATGACCGTGTTTTGGATGGGAAGAGAACGAGTGTGTTAATTGTTTCCAACTTATGCAAGTACATAGGGCAAAAGTGGGCCTGAATTAGCATATCAGTACATTCATTAATATATGTAGATCATCTGTTGTTAAATTTGCGAAATATAGACTTTACTACCAGCACATTGGCCATCAAAAAAAAAAAAAAAAAACACTGAAATAATCTGTTCAAAAGACCAAACTCATAAACGGAAGTGTTGTCGACCACTCATCACTGTTGAGCACATTGCACCCTTTGAGCACCACCACCACCAGGCATGTCCTCATCCTCGTCATACGCTTCGTGAGATTGGGCCCCTTGTTTCCTACGCATCTCCTCCTCCATATTCACATCATGCATTGTCGTCTCCTCGCATTCGTCCAATTCCATCTCTGTCATCATTCCCGACAGTGGCTTTGGTGGTAGGATAGCCTCTAGTGACTTCACCTGATCGGGGTTCAAAAATTCCGGAAATTCCACTGTGAAATGGATATACAACCTTCCCTTCATGAAGGGCCTCTGATACATGGGCATACCCTCTTCGTTAATTGCCTTGAATTGTCCTGCACATTCCCCACCAACAATGTGAGTCCTTCATAAACAAAGAAAAATCTAAATAATAGGATCATCAAACCTAGACAATGTATGCTCACCATGTTTGACAATCTCCCCAGGGTTTGACTTGACGAGGAGCTGCCTGCCATCTAAGTGAGTCAATACGAACTGGAAACCACACAGAGCCTCGGTGAGAGACAAAGTGTGCTCTAGAAAAAGGTCATCACCCTCTCTCTTAAACTTGGGGTGTTCCTTCTGCTGGATTACGAATACTATATCCCCAGTGATTGTATCCGGCTGCAACAGTAAAAACAAAAGCAGGAGCAAACCCCTTAGTCACCTCATCAAAAACTTAACAGTTCTTGAAAGGAAATGATAATTGATAGCGTACCGCTTCATCAGCTTCCCCTGGGAACCTAATCTTCTGCCCATCCTGCATACCCTTCTCCACAATAACTTCCATGACCTTCTTTTCTTGCACAACCTTCTGACCTTTGCATTGATCACATCGGTCCTTCTCATCTATAGTCTCCCCTGTTCCTTTGCATTCATTGCAAGGCTGCTGCACTTGCTGGATCATAGAGGGACCAAGTTGCCTCATAGAGACCTTCATACCAGTCCCTTGACAACCAGAACACTCCATCGAAGCTCCAGACTTTGATCCTTTTCTGTCACAAGTGAAACCCACAATGTGAATACGAGTACAAGAAAACCAAAGATTCAATAGTCAAAAGATACAATCAGAAAACAGAGACACTAGAACTCAAGCAATATAATACGGACAAATGCCCTTACCCATTGCATTTAGAACATAATCTATTGCGGGTCAGAGAGAGCTTCTTAGATGTTCCTTTATACAAATCCTCCAAAGAGACCTTCAATGGATGGATTACATCCTCTCCTCTCCTTTGCCTCCGGCCGCCCCTATTACTACCACTACCTAATCACAACAACAACAATACATTTCCGTATTAGTCAACCTCTCCTATCATGAGCCTCGCCATTACAAAACCATTACGCAGACTCCATAATACTTCCTCCTCCCAAAAAAGTATCATTTAACAAATCAAACTGTTTAGTATAGACTAAGGAAAGAAAGAAAAAAAGGACAGATATTAAAATAGTAAACCTAGTTTACATACCTCCACCGAAGAACGATTGGAAGATATCGAATGGGTCGTGCATGCTGCCGCCACCACCCATTCCTTCCTTGAGTGCATCTTCACCATACTGATCATATATTTCTCGTTTCTCGGGATCACTGAGAACCTCATAAGCCTGAGCAAGCTCCTTAAACTGAAAGGATTCACCACCAAAATAAATTCAGCTAAAATCCCTAAACAAACACAAAAAAATCAACGCCCTCCACCTCAAGAACATGTAATCCCTCCATTCCAACAAAAGAGTTCACTTTTCACTTTTTTGGGTCAACTTAATTAAATTTTGACCAAGAACTACATAAATTTAGTTGTTTTTACAAAGATAAAAGGTGTAATCCATAGTATTCTTAATGTATTTTTTAGTGAATGAGATTTTAATTCCGAAAACATAATTAAAGTGTTAAATTTCAATTTGATTTAAATCTGTGTTAACTTTTAGAAATGGAGAGTGAACTATTTGATCGAAGCGGAGGGAGTGGTTTCAAAATTACAGCAGCTGCAATAAAATTCACTATCAGAAACCGTGCCCTTTACATAAAAACTAATCAAATTCCTTCTTATAACTCAAATCCACTTTCATCTAGAATTTCATATCCAATTTCCTCTAGAATGAAGGCACATTCAATAATTATGTAAAACAGAATACACAAATTTCTTTTTCTAATTCAAATCCACTTTCCTCTAGAACAGAATGAAGAAGCATTTAATAATATGTAGAACTGACTATACAAATTTCTTCTTCTAATTAATATCCACTTCCCTCTAAAACAGAATGAAGGCACATTCAATAATTATATAGAACAAAATATACAAATTTCATCATCTAATTCTTATCCACATTCATCTAGAACAGAATGAAGGCGCACTCTATAATTATGTAAAACAGAATATCCAAATCTTCACCACCCACAATCAGATAATCAACCAAAACCTGAATTCTCAATCAAATAACACTTGGTAGGAAAATGGAAACTAGAAACAATTATTAACAAACACAACTACAAATAATAAAAAATACAACCCAACTCGACATTGCAGTCCAAGTGTTTGAAGAAATACCTTCTCAGGATCACCACCCTTGTCAGGATGGTTCTTAATGGCTGCTTTACGATAAGCCTTCTTCAAATCATCTTGGGTGGCGTTCTTGGACACCCCCAGTATGTCATAGTACTTTGTATTGTCGCTCTTCTTCGGCGTTCTCCCAAACATTTTCCTTCCTTTATCCCCTTCTCACCCCACAACAACAAAATCACAGCTTTAACTCCAAGAACACACTTTGTATACAAAATCAACAATGACAACAGGCTCGGTTAGAATTTCCAGAGTATTTGGAGTTGAATTTATACGGATTGGATGATGCAAAAAGACCCGAATGGAAAAGGAATCTGTAAGATGCTTCGAAGAGAAGGATATGGAAAGATCTGGAATTAAAGGCCCAATTGCTTTTGATCTGACGGTCGAGATTTGAATTCCCGATGGTTCCCGATCTTTCCTTGTCGGTTCCCGCTTTTCCCATGCTTCAGAACGCGCTATTAGTACCGAAACTCGCGCGCTGCGCGCCCTGCTGCTGATTTGAGCAGCGAGTCAAACCAGTGGTGAGTTGGCCCAGTCTAATAAATATTCTCCGATCATTAAAAAAAAGAGGTCAAAATATGAAAGAGAGTTGCTATTAATAACCCCACAACTTCTAAGTACCTCTTTTTACTAAGAATACTCTCTAATATTTTTAACCTCCCAAAAAGTTAAGTACACCCCCCCTAATTTTCTATTCTAGCATTCCTCATATTTTTATCAAAATTAACTAATCTTACTAAGTACACCCCTACCCTTCTCACATTGAAACACCCACCCCAAACCGACACTCTAATTCCCGTTCTCCCCACACATTGAAACACTCACCCCAATCGACAATGGCAACGGGCAATGACAACGGGCAACATTAACCTCCTCTTCACGACAACTTCATCTTCTTCGTCTTCTCCTACAGTAGTCTAGCTTCAACATTAACAATGTCAGAAAGGAGCATAGGTATTCACATCTCTTCTCTTTATTTGCATTCTAGGTTTAAATGTTATATTTTTACAATTTATATGTTAAATTATTGTTAAAGTTTAGTTACATCCCAATTTTTTTGCATTTTGGTGTTCAAATTTCGTGATTTAAAGCAATTTTTGTTGAAAAAATCGGCATTTTTGGGCAAGTGAAGTTTGGCACTGCGTAGCCGAACAGCTTTAAGGGCATTCGACATCCCCTAGCCGAACAGCCTTAAGGGCGTTCGACACCCCTTAGCCGAACACTCTTAAGGCTGTTCGGCTGGGGGGTGTCGAACGCCTTCAAGAGTATTCGGACATGGGGTGCCGAATAGTATTGAATTTTTTTTCTTTCTGTTTACCATGTTGTTTGATTGGATCGATCTAATACTGATTATGAATGTGCAAAACAAACATATGCTAGGAGAAGAGCTACTGCTTTAAACAGGATACAAAGACAACAACTATAACAAGAACAACCACAACTATTACAACTACTACTACAATAACTACTACAACAACTACTACTAAAACAACACAACAATACTCACCTCATGATTATGAGTATGAAAGAAGAGGCGGTGTTGAGGATGAGGAAGAGGAAGAAGAAGAGACATTTGCCCCGTTTCCTGGTGGGCTACAAGTTCCATTGTTGCTGACTACCTTCAAGGATCATATAGCGGCATCGATTTTGAATGGGGAAGAGCAAACGGTCTTGAAATGTTTGAATCACACTGCAAAGTTAGAAGAGTGAGTAATTCGTGATCACACTAGTGAACTAATGAAGAAACTTGTCAATAGCTCGAAGCCTACGGTGTCTATGGTCTCGTATGAAGAGGTAAACAAAGTATTGATCTCAGCTTTTGTAGAACGGTGACTTCCAGAGACGAATACTTTCCACATGCCATTCGGAGAGATGACAATCACACTTGATGATGTGTATTATCTTACAGGACTTTCAGTGACCGGGATTCCAGTTGTTTCAGGGCGGAGTGTGGGCTATACAACCGAGGAGGTTAGGGATTTGTTGGGAGTGCATTACTCTAAGGCGATGATTCGGATGTAGGGTGTCAGAGGATCATCATTAAAGTTCGAGTGGCTGCGTAAGACATTCCAGGAAGATGGTACAACTAAAGATCCTGTTGCATGTGCTCGTTCAGCCAAAGCATATTTGTTGTACACTCTGGGTTGCACTCTTTTTCACTGATAAGAGTGGGACTGAGGTTAACACTGCCTACTTAGAGTTTTTGGCTGATCTTGCCAGTGTACATAAGTATGCCTAGGGGCTGCAACTCTAGCGTTTTTGTATAAACAGCTAGGGCAAGCGTCTCGAGTAGAGATTAAGCAGATAACTGGATATTCCACGTTCTTGGAGATAACATACTTATATTTTCAGTGATTTTCATTACATTCAAACATTAGATAAATAAATTATATGTTATTATACAAGGTTAACCCTGATCTTAATTTGGTTAAAGGCCGCAGCGGCGCCCTCCTCCGTGAAAAAAATTATGGAGGCCGGTTTGGATAAATTCGTTGTTGTCGTAGATGACTCTAAGTTGGTGACTGGTCTAAGCGGAAGTGATTTGGCTATGCTGGTTGAGGTGGTTCAATTCTGTTGGAAATACAACTCGGTGAGACTTCTAGAGTTGTTTAAGGATTAAAGGATTTATTCGAAATTGAGATAAGCAGTGTTATGTGACTGATAATATGCACTCCCTCCGTCCCTAAATTATTGTCTTGTTTGACCTGACATACGGATTAAGAAATGCACAATATTGACTTAATTATCAATATTGGTATAGTGTGTTATTTCCTTTAATACCCATGTATATGTGACTCATAATTAAAGTAAGGAGAAAAAGTAAACATAAAATGATAAAAGTAATATCTTAAAAAGAAAAGTTTCAAACAAAATAATTATTTAAGGACGGACGAAAAAGGAAAGAAAAATAATAATTTAGGGACGAAGGAAGTATTATATTGTTGATTTTTACTTCAAAACTCCCATTAAAGACTCTGCACCAGCAAGGAGACTTCAACTTTGGAAGAGGTAGTTGAACAGGTTCTCCATGTTTGACACTTTTGGCCTAATTTGTTAATTGAATTTGGTAGAGTTAAAGTGGGTTTGACACTTTGACCCCCTTTATTTAGTGTTCTATTATTAGTGTTCTGCATATGGAGAAAAGATTCAATTATCTTCTCCCCCCTAGTGCAAGGCACGTGATGAAAAACGTTAATTTTCTAACGCCTGTTGCGGCCAGGGAGCAAAGTGGGACAAAATGTAATGCACCCGCATGTGTATAACCACGTACAACTTAACATGATTTATAAACGGCCATTGACAGGGGGTAAAATGAGACAAATGACAACGTCGTGTATGAACTTGAGACATTTTCAATATTGGGGGTGCATTGTAGGATTTGGTGAATACTTGAGGGTGATAAGCATATTTTGGCCTAAAAATGATTAATGTTTGAAGAAGCTAAAAATAGTTGATTTAGAATAAAATAATTAAAATATTATTAATATTTGAGTTGACTTGCAAGTGTGTTAAGCTATTATAAATTATATGTATATTTTCTTTTGAAGTGTGTTAAAATAAAATATTATAAAAATCTTTATTGATTTGAAATATTGTTTAAGTTTCTATTACATATTATAATTATGAATACATAGTGTGCTACAATTAAAGATAAAGATATAAATTGTCTCAATTACTATTATATAATAAAGTAATATACATTCATTGACCACTAGTATTTGATTACAAAAGTCATTTTAAAATCTTCGTCACCTACAATAGGGTCACTGATGGTCCTTCCTATAATTTACATAAAATCATTCAATATTTTGAAATCACTTATGCTCAGCCAAGTCGTATAATTGATGTTGGCTGATTAAATGATAAAAGTATTGTCATAAAAAAAATTTCAAAAAAAAAATATTTTTGAATAGATAAAAAAGAAAAATACGATAATAATTTAGGAACGGAGTGAGTAATTTTTTTTTTTCACCTTTCTAATATAATGAGATCTTTATGTGACATATTGGTCGATGTCACAATTCAAATCTTATTTCTCATTCTAATCATTAGGTTTTGTTGATAAAATTTTCAAACGTAATTTTTTTTATTAAAATGAAAAAAATATTTATGAATAAATGTAGGCCGCATTAATTATGTAATAGAGAAAAAACTACACTGTGTGCAACTAATGATTAGAGCATCTGAGATCCATTAATTATCACTAAAACAAAATTCATTATGTTAATTTTTTTCTTCATAAAAATAGGATAGTCTCTAAAAAAAGGAAATATCTTGCCAAAAGTTTAGTTGCTAAAAACAAAAGTTCATTTATTTTGATTATAAGACCTTGAAAATACAATTCATCACCCGTAAATTCTTAAAGTCTGTTTGGATACCCTAATTTTATTGTTTGAAATTAGAATTAGAGCCTCCAAAACTAATTCTATCGTTTGGGAACACAATTAAAATTTTGAATTAGAATTGAATTACAATTTCAAATGTCTCAATTCCATAAAACTAATTCTATACTAAAACCAAAACCTAATAATTTATATTCAAAATTTTGTTCCTATTTTTCCTCTATTACTTAACACAATAATAATTCACCCTTCTTTCACCACCACCACCATCACCGCCGACCACCACATCCAACCGCCACCTCCGACCACTGATGCCGCCGCCACCACTCCCACAGCCACGGACCACCACCGCTGACTAGGGGTGTTCAGTATTTGGTTTTATCCGAAAATCAAACCGAAAAATCGATCATCCGAACCGAACAACCCGAAATCGAAATCGAAATCGAATTTGAATTTGGTTTTTGGTTTGATTTGGTTGGCAAAACCGAATTCTAATATGGTTTTTGGTTTGGTTTTTGGTTTTACCTTTCAAACCGAAAACCGAATTAGAAAAAATATAATAAATTAAATATATTATTATTAGTTATATAAATAATTAATATCCATAATTATTGTAATGTGTCGCAGAAATAACACAAGTGACAACTCAAACAAATTTTGTGAATGTTTAGTGACAAGAAATGCCAAACTAATGTGTGGAATCCAAGACTTCCTTTAAATTCGAGTGACTAAGTATATGTAATCTTATATTTTTAGGGATATTATGTAATTTTATTAAAGTTTTAATCTTTGTTGTGGATGTTTTTTAAATGATGAATATTTAAACTTTGAATTGGATTGTAGTTTTAACATTTGTTTGGTTAAAACCGAAAATCGAACCGAACCAAACCGAAAACCGAATTCGAATTTGGTTTGGTTTCTTGGTTTTTTATTTAGTTTGGTTTGGTTTTTGATTTTAAGGTTGAAATAACAAAAACCGAACAAATCGAACCGAACAACCCGAAAACCTAACCGATGAACACCCCTACCGCTGACCACCACATTCGGCTGCCACCTTCGACCATTGCCACCAGCCACCACCACTCCCACTGCTATAGACCATCGTCGCTGACCACCACATTCGCCGACCACCACATCCGACCATTGACGCCGGCCGCCACCACTCCCACAGCTACGGACCACTATCGCTGACCACCACATTTGCTGACCACCACATCCGACCATTGACGCTAGCCGCTACTACTCCCACAGTTACGGACCACCACCGCTGACCACCACATCCGGCCACCACAATTGACCGCCACCTTCGACCATCGCCGCCAGCCACCACAACTCCCACTACCTTGGACCACTGCCGCTGACTACCACATCCGGCTGCCACCCCTACACCGTCAACTCTGGCATCCACCGCCGCCGTTAACCACCACCACTATATGTTATTTATTTTTTAAAATATAAAATATTAAAAATTTATATTTTTATTGTTAGCAAGATTTGAACTTTTGCCATTTGAATCACTAACCACTACTACCACTAGGCTAGACCAAATATTTGATATATTTTTGAAATCTTATTTTAACAATAAGTCTATAATCTAGAATTACTATTGAATTCCACACATTATCCAAATTATAAAATTGCTATGATTTTAAAAGCAAATTACACATTATTTAAAAATTTCATAAAATTTGAATATTTATAAAATTAAAAAACGTTGTATCCAAACGGACCCTTAACAAATTTCAATAGAATTGGAAACAACACATAATTTCTAAAAATACAAAAAATCTTCGATCCGCCCCAACCACCAAGACCCAGCAGAGCACCACCAGCAGCAGACCACCACCACTCCTTACTTCCTCTACAGCCAGATTTACCCCGTTCTCTTTAATTTCTCAAAAGGATTAATATACAATTTGGTCCCTGAACTTGCCAACTTTTCCTACCTAGGTTATTGCACTTAAACATTTCCTAAATTGGTACTTATACTGAGGTTTTGGGCTCTCAGTTAGTCCCTCAACTGACTTCTGTCAGTTGAGCCGTTAGTTTTTTATTTTTATGACAAAAATGCCCCTGATTAGTAAGTGCAATGATCCGACGTGGAATAAACCTCCAATTCTGATTAATGAAATATATCAATATTTACTGAGAGAAACCATCAACATCTTCAAACTTTTAAATTAAGAATTATTTTCATTTGGCATCCCAAATTTCCATCCATCTGGATTCTGGAGCAATTCCAATATATGTACATAACCCAATCTCCATAACAGAACACTATATGTACCAATTTGAAAACATTTAATCCCCAGCAGAAAAAGAAAAGAAGATGTATTGAGAGAATATGAACCGAGAATTACTAAGCTGGCAACAAAGTCTCAATATGTGTCAAAGTTAGCAGAATAAAAGCTTCGCATTAATATCTACATCTCATCCTACCCACAACACTGAGTCAATTTCATCCATTGTAGACTTATATAGCTCAAGTCTTCTTGCACATTGCTGCGTTCTCTCGGCTAATACGGAATCTTCATTTAGTAAACGGGAAAGCTGCTGGCCCTACAGTGTTAATGGAACCAATTCTTCAGTATGGGGTTGAATTCGAGTAAGGGTTAGGTTTGCATCTTCATTGTCCAATCTGGTTCCTTCAATGACGCCAGCAACCGCGGCGACCTACTGCCTCCGTTGCCCCAAATTTACAAGAGATCTCAAATGTGGCCACTGACGTCGATATATCGTGGTGGTGTGAAGAACTGTTAGGGCCACGCTGGGCGGTGTAATCGAGGAACCCTTGTTAGAGCTCGATTTCATCTTCGTTGGTCCACAGCCGCTGGATACCAACACCCATGCAACTACCATTGACAACCACATCCTCTCCTCCCTTCGCGGCTCTTGATTTTGGAATCGGGGTAGTAGATTTGGGGTTTGGGTATGGAAAAGATTTTTGAAATCTAGGTTTTTTTTTAGGGCCCTTTGATTTGGGGCAAAAGAGCCCAAATTGGTGTAGTGACAGGGAAAGTGTGTTTGTGTGTGTAAAGAGAGAGATGAAGGAGTTGTTTGAGAGTCCAGGGATAGTGAGTGAGAAGATCCTTTGCCACCCGATCTTTGTCACCGGCGTGTTTATTTTCTACGCATTGCTTGTTAAGGAGAGAGAAAGAGAGGAACTGAGGGGCTATCACTATTTTAATTTCTTTTCTTTTCCTTTTCATATTTTTATTTTTGCCAAAAAAAATCTATCTCAGCATAATAGTCTACGTAAGATCCATATCAACATTAGCTAGGGGCATTTTTGTCATAAAATTAAGAAACTAACACCTCAACTGAGTTCCGTCAGTTGAGGGACTAACTGAGAGCCCAAAACCTCAGTTTAAGTACCAATTTAGGAAATGTTCAAGTACAATAACCTAGGTAGGAAAAGTTGGCAAGTTCAGGGACCAAATTGTATATTAATCCTTCTCAAAACCCATTGTCTCTCTCATAAATTTACTTTTTGTTATCTTTACATTTTAAATATATTTAATTTCATACATCAGTCATAAAAACTATTTTAAAAAAATATATATTCCGTGCATATTACTAATTTTGTATCTATATTTCTATAGAACTGTTGACCCTAATCCTATGAGTAGCGAATATATTTCCCATCTTTGTTTTTCTGATGATCTTTATAGGCAATGTACTACCATCTTTGCATTTTTTTTATTGGCTTTAGAGCCAAATTCTCCGTGATTAGATTAAAATTTTCATTCTTAGAAATTATTTTACTCTCTCAAGCCAATTTTATTACTTCGAGCCAACCGGGATCCAATAAACTAATTTCATTTTCTTCTCGATCAAATTAAAATCTTCATTCTTTAAAAAAAAAAAGTAGGTCTTCTATAAGACCGTCTAAACGGATCCTAATTCGTAGGATGTAACTTCACTCGCCCAGCTCACTAACACACTGTGGGTCGGATTAAAAATTTCGTCTTATAAAAAATAACCGTAAAATAATTTTTTAAAAAATTTTATTCTTAAATAGATAGTTTTGTTATTTACCAGCAAAGTAGGATAACAGAAATTACAAGATTTTCATTTTTAGGTTCCGTTTGTTTCAAGGAAAATAATTTTCGAAAATAGCTTCTGAAAAATGAAAAGTTTTATTTTTAGGCGTTTGGTAAATCTTTTGAAAATATGATGAAAAATATTTTCATGTGTTTGACAAATACATGAAAAATATTACGAAAAACAGATCATGAATACATACAAAATGTTATATACTCCCTCTGTTTGAAAAAATAGTATTCCGTATTGAATATACAATGATTTTAAGAAACTGTTTGACTTCAAATAATTTTTCTTTATGTAACCCTAATTTATTACTAGTGGTGTCATATTAATAGGATCAATCTATTTTTTATTCTCACAAATAAGAATAACATATAATTGATAAATAGAATTGAAAAACGTTTCAAAAATTAAAAAGACAATTATTGAAACGTTCAAAAATAAAATAATAGACACTTATCTTAGGATGGAGGAAATGCTTATTAAAATTGAGTAGTGCAAAGGTAATATTAGGCTCCAATTCCAGTTTCAAACTAGAAATTTTATGATCTCAAACATTATATTAGAAGTTTCATGTACTTTTCAACCAAAGATTTTATTTCGTGTAATATTATATTTAAAAATTAAGATATTAAGAAAATAATTATAAATTTTTAAATCAACAAACTAAAGACTTTCAAACAATATATATATATATATATATATATATCTTAGTATTTTTAATTAAAATATTAAGTTGAAATATTTTTAGAATTCAACTACTTAATTCCGTAATATTATTGTTACTTTCTTCTCTCAAAATGAATATTTACTTTTATCCGTGATCATAAATAAAAGTGACATTTATTTTGGGACGAACAGGAATATTATTTTTTTAATGTTATAAAAGTTTTTTATAAATCTTGACAATATTAAAAAAATGATATATATAAAAAAAATTGTTCATAGAACCACTTCAAAAGATTACGGTAAAATATTATGATTAATTTTTTTTAAGAAAAAAGTTAAAAATGAATATAGCACATCCAAATGTGCAAAGGTAATACTAGGAGAATATTGGAATGAACAAATTTTAAAAAATGACTAATGGAAATAAAGTTCGTTAGTCATTTTCCAAAAAAGAAGACTTTATTTTTCGTTAACTTGTAAAATAATTTACATTAATTGTATTTTCTAAATATTACCAAATACAAAAAAATAAAAAAAAATTCCAAAAATTATTTCCCGTTAAACAAACTAGCCTTAGTTTCCTAACATCAAACAGACGCACAATCCACTCCCCAATCCAAAACACAATCCCCCGGCCACCTACCCACGGTCTCATACGCCTAAAACAGTCTTGATTCCTTCCCCTCCGCACAATTAGCCCCGTAACCATCACGCGCGTCCACCCAAAAAAACAAAACTAAAAGATTAGCGAAAAATGCTACGTGAATCTAATAAATACCTAATTTTATATTTCATTCGTCCTAGATAAATATTTATATTTTTTATTTTACGATATTTTAACTAATGTTCTTCAAAACTTTTAATGTATAAATTTTTTACCATTCTTCTCAATATATCCTTAAAACTTCATTAAATATTTACATAGCACATTCTAAAAAAATCTACTTATTTAAAATAATACTCCCTTAGTCCCTTAATTATTGTCTTGTTTGACTCGGCACACAGATTAAGAAAAAATAATTGACTTGATTATTAATATTGGTATAATGTGAATTTTTTTAATGCACATGTGTATGTGACCCATAATTAAAGTAGAGGAAAAAGTAAGAGTAAAATGGTAAAAGTAATGTCCTAAAAAATAAAGTTTTCAAACAAGATAATTATTTTGGGACGGATAAAAAAAGAAAGGAAGACAATAATTTAGGGACGGAGGGAGTATAACTCAATCCACTTATTTAAAATAATATAATTCAATTAATGCTATGTTTATTATCGTCAGAATATATTTTATAGTCCATCATTAATTACGTTTCTTAATTTCTGTATTTTGCCAACAAGAAACATTTATTCGGGACGAAGAAAGTATACAAACTGAGGTCTGACGTCCTATGTGTCATCTTATTTGAAATTTTATAGGCTCTACCGTAAGTTAAAAAATTAAGTCAATCAGATGACACGTAAGATGTCACATCATTTTCTATACAAAATTAGGTACTCATTAGCTGACTCTAACATTATCAATTATTAGGTCATCTCCAACTCATATACACCAAAATAGTGCAATTTCAACACCAAAATGGTGCAATTTCAGCACCAACACTATTCCAACTTCAACCCATTACACTAAATCTTACACACAAAAAAATATTCTTAGCATTTTTTATTTTAATTTATTAATAAGCATATACATTAATTTACTATTAACCTTTTAAATTGTACTAATTCTTAAGATTACACAATTTCTAATTTGAGTATATTTAATGATTTTATGTTTATAATTTTATTTATATGATTAATAATATTAAAATATTAGTAATTTTATAATTAAATTCATTATACAATTTATTTATTAATAATATATACAAAATAATTTACATAATAGACCTATTTTTATGTACATGCATGATTAAATTGAATTTTGTTTGTTAAGACATAATTAAAATTGAAGATTAATAATTACAAAATTTTAAATATTAATTATTAATTAGTTTAAAATATTTTAAATTAATAATATCATATTATTAATATTTATTAATAATTTTTAGTATTTAATAATTAATTTTTAATCAAAAAACTAATGGGTTCCATCAACACCAAATTTGGTATTGATAAATAGTGTTGCACCAAATTTTGTGCAATACTATTCACAACACCAAAATGGTGTTGGGTTTGGTGTACCGGTTGGAATGAAATGGTGTTAAAATCACAACATTTTGGTGTTATAGCCTTATAGGGCACCGGTTGAAGATGGGCTAAAGAGCATCTCCAATGAAGATGTTTTTAGAACCCTTTATTTATGGGTTCGAACCGCTAAAAGTCTATGTCAAAGTAAGTCACGTGTTCAAATTAAATTAGTGGTACAAGTATAGTCACATTAGCTAAGGGGATGAAGACAAAAATAAAAAAATTGTTTTGAAAAAACAATATTTTGGTTGAAGGCCAGAGTACATCTCCAAAGCAATCTTCTCTTCAACACTCATTGTTTATTTGTGGTCAAATAAATTACTACTAGAATCAGGTTTCTCAAGGCCTTCCATAATTTCATTAAACAAATGCAAAGTCTTGTATAAATGGCCATTCTGTGCCCAATTGCCCATATTAAAAAACAAAAATAGCTAGCCTATGGGGTTTTTTCACCCCTGTAAAAAATAATCATGCCCTCAAAATACAACTCTTCCAGACAGATAGATAAAGGAGAGAGGGTATTGTTTGTGAATTGGTATTGGGGATCTGAACCCATTAGAAGTCTCTTTCTCTCCACCCCCAACTTGTTGCTTAATCATTTAACCCAAAAAAAAATAATAATAAGAGTGTGGATACATCTCTCATTTTGTTGCTAAATCGATATGGAGTATTGTAATTGAAAAAAAGAAGTGAGGGAGAGAGGGAAAAGTGGAAGGATTTGCCTAATTTATAGCGGGTGGTAGCGGTGGCCTGCGGCTGCGCCAAAGAAATGCCTATTTTTTTTTTTTCTTTTGCAAAGGTTTATAAATGAAAATTACCAAAACGGTTCTTATACTTCCTCCGTTCCACCAAAGAGTCTATATTTGAAAAGTCTAATTATTAAGGGATACATTAGTGTCATTAGAGTTGGTTATAATTACAAAAATGCTTAAGTGCAATCAAGATGATTACAACCCAAGTGAAGGGTAAAGATGAAAAATTATAAAAATTGTAAGCATAATTTTTTTGAAAGTGGACTCTTTAAATGAAACGTCCCAAAATAGTATAGTGGACTCTTTATCTGAAACGAAGGGAGTAATTCATAAAAGTCTCCTAAGATACAATTGAAAATTATAAGTTAATAATGAAATTGTGATATATTAAATCGGTTAGTTGTGAGACTTGTGTGCGCTTTATAAATGGTTATCTAATACCACTAAACACCAACCTTTCATAAACTTTTAAATAAACTTGTGGGACCTTGACGATGACGAGTGGGGTGGTCTCTCCCGAAGGAAGCCATATCTTGGACTTGTCGAAGGAAGCCATATCATGGACTTCTCGAAGGATGCCTTTCATCTCCTGATTATTGACTTTGGATTCATCTCCTAAAAGTGAAATGTAGAGGTTGACAGTTGAGGCTTAAAAAAACCGATAATCCCCCTCAACTAAGGTTGAGTTTGAAATCCCCCCCCCCACAATCAGTAATTGAAGTAATGTACCCCTCAATTATTATATTTCTTTAATCATATATGTTTAGGTACTGTTATTTGAGTTGGCGAAAAATATGCCCACCTTAAACTTACATGACCATATTTTGGGATAATTTCACTTTTAATACCCAAAGTTTACTTGCTTTTTGCTTTTGGTACTCAATGTTCCAGAGTGATTACTGTTCATACCCAACATTTTTACTTTTACACACTTTAGCTATTGACAGTTAATATTTCGTTAAATACTAATGAACAACTTGCTATTGTAGGTTGATTTCAGTATAAAAGAGGAAAAATTCTTCATTTCTTCACTTCTGTTTGTCTCTTGTCAATCGAACCTCAAAAAAACCTTCATTTTGATAAAATGAATTATGAATTACGTGTTTTATCAAAATGAAGGTTTCGTTGAGGTTTGATAGGTAAGAGACAAACACAAGTGAAGAAATGAATAAATTTTCCTCTTTTATACTCAAATTAACCTACAACAGCAGGTTGCCCGTTAGTATTTAATGAAACATTAGCGGTCAATATCTAAAGTGAGTAAAAGCAGATACGTTGGGTATGAGCAGTGATCACTATGGAACATTGGATACCAAAAGTAAAAAAAATAAGTAAACTTAGGGTACCAAAAGTGAAATTATCCCACCATATTTATATTATTTTTTAACCATAATTTCTTTTTTGGTGTTTTAATCGACTATCTTATCCTTAACAAAATAATTAATACAACATCTACGTGGATAAATTACAGAGAACTCTCTTAACACCGAAAGGGGATTATGGTAAAAAAAAAAAATTTAAAGATGGTCGGTATTTTCAGTCAACTAAAACCGCATGGCCTAAACAAACGGCGCGGTTAAAATAACATAATAGTAAAGGGTGACACATTGGAAAACAGCTTAAATTTATCTGTAATTAACTATACAAAACGAGTCAAATGACCGTCATTGATCATTCCCACCTAATAACTTCTCATCAAATTGGAAAAATATTGAGCAACAATTATTGGTATTTTTGTAAATATGGCAAAAATGGTGGATATTAGTGATACGTACAGTAGTCCGCCAAGTACTAAAACAATCTCCAAATTTTCCAACTCAATTGTTTCGTTTGTTTCAATTTCCTCATTGGCACTCCCCAGCAAAAAATTCCGTTCAGTCTCTACTTTCTCTCTAAAAATTCCGTTTGAGTTGAGATGGGAACATCAAAGGCAACAGTTGACATGCATCTCGACGACACTCTGATGAACTTCGAGGATAGCGGCGTTCTCGAATCCATGGAGCTGCTTGGATTGGATGGGCATTTTACGAAATTGAAAGACAACCTGAATTTATTGATTCAGGTTAATTCAAGGGCTGGATCAGATGATTCGGATCCGGTAGCGGAGGAAGAAGAGTATGAGAATTTCGCAAATTTTGTGTTAGGGATTGCAGATAGTTTGGATCGGTTCATCCGCGGCGTCTCTACACAATCGGCTTCAGATAGTGATGCAGTTAGCAGGGAGATAGCGAGTATCGAATCCGACATGAAAGAAAGCATTGAGATGGGTAGTAGATTAGGTCTTAGTTAGTTTGGGTGGTGGGTCCGAGGAAGACGATGTGCGAATCAACCAAAAGCAGCGATCCCGGCCCACCATTTTCAGTTGTGACCCGTAAGATTTCCCTATTCATCATACTATTTGATTCAATAATCGTTGGAGATTAGTTGTCTTGGTTGACGGTGAAAGATTATTGGAGTTGATTTTTCGCGTCCTGGTAGGCGGTAGCTGGTGAAAGATTGTGAATAACAGGAATTAATTGCTGGAGAGTAATTGTATGGGTAGATGGTGAAAGACTATAAGCAGCAGGAAAGGAAATGGATGAACAAGTTGGTGTAAATGGTGAAAGATTATTAGTAGTAGGAAGAAAATGGATGAACACATTGGAATTGAATTGCTCAGAATGTACTAAATTCATTGCTGACAACTGAGCAGCTGTGTCTACGGCATCTAAGGGCCTAGGTACGATCCTTAATGATTTTTTGAAGATGTTAGATGATTGGATGTTATTCCTCAGTTGTTAAATTTGTTCCTGTGCCACCCATCGGGTGACTTCTTTTTTGTAATGATCATTTCCCGAAAATAGAAAAGAGGCATGTGTTTAGGCATAATTCTAACAGTTTAGTTTGTTCCTAAAAAATTTTCGATAAATCGCGATGCAATAACTAATGCATCCCGCAGAAACTGATGTATCCCAATGCATCTACTTTGAATCGCGATTTACTTCCTAAAATTTCTCCGGTAAATCTTTATCGCGATGCAGTGGTGAATCTTGATTCCTAAAATTTCTCCGATAAATCTGCATCGCCATGCAGAAACTGATGCATCTCGATGCATCGAATTTTGAATCGCGATGCAGCGCGTGTTTGGTCAAATTTCATTAATGACATTTTCGTCATTTCGCCCAAAAGTGCCTTTTTTTCGATTTTAAAAAAATATGGTATATTGGAGCGATTACAAATGTTTAAAAAGGGATCGGCTTGTAATTCACCCTTATCCTAATGTAGCTTTGCAACAACAAAACTTTACTAAATCTAAGATCCTAACAGTAATATCTAATAACATTGTCATTCATGTTTGTGTAAGTTGGGAACACAATTTATGATGTTTGTTCGATCTTTAATTGAGTAAAAGATACCTTGCTATTATTTTTATTCAATACTTTAATAAAGGCAAATAAAATCTAAATTCGAAAATTTAGAATATGGATCGAGTTTTGAAATACTCGAGAGACAATTAGATCCCAATTCAATAATATCTTGATAAATCGAATTTAAATTTGACATATTCAATTCGAATCCAATTCATTGATAGATTTAAGAGCATCCACAATGGTTCCACCCAATACAATACTCTAAATACATCGTTTTCTGTTCCAGTTTCACTTTTTCAATACTCTAAAAAAGAATTCACTCCAACAAGCATCCTCTATACAACCCTTTAAAAATTAAAAATTTTCTCATCTTAACTGACAAATCTAACTATTATTCTATTATTTATTTTTTTTTATTTTTCTAGCACAATCGGAATGAAATATTATATATTTTAAATTTTATATTTTATAAAAATTATACTACTTATGTTTTAATAATTTCAATTTCAATGATCTAAAATACATATGTGACAAAAATAATTTATTAGCTACAACCGCCATTAAATCTCTCTATTTTTAATAATATATATATATATATATTTATTTATTTATTTTTACTAGATTAGATTCAAAATATAAAGAGATGGGAATTTATATTTCTTTGTGTGTGTGTGTGTGTGTGAAAGTGAAGGGAGAGGGGAGCTAGAGGGGGGAGGAGAGAGAAAAAATGGAGAAGGGAAAAGAGAAAAGAAATGGAGAATCGAAAGAAGAGAGATAGAGCGTGCGACAAAAATAATTTACTATTTAAATTAAAAGTTATTTTATATTTGGAGAAAAGTTTAGTTGCTTTTAGAGGTATAGTTATTTTATATTTGGAGAAGTGTTTAGTTGCTTAGAGGATGAGATAGAATATTTAAATTAAAAGTTATTTTATATTTGGAGAAGAGTTTAGTTGCTTTTAGTGGTAGAGTTATTTTATATTTGGAGGAGTGTTTAGTTGCTTTTAAAAGTAAAGGGTGTGATAGAATATTTAAATTAAAAATTATTTTATATTTGGAGAAGAGTTTAGTTGTTTTTAGAGGTAAAGTTATTTTATATTTGGAGGAGTGTTTAATTGCTTTTAGAGATAGAGGGCAGGATAGAATACCTGAGATTAAAGAGATGTAAAAGACTTAAAAGAAAAAGATATTTTTTAGAGTTGGTAGAGTGTTTTACCGTACATTATGGATGCTCTAAGTAAAATAATCACTACCTCTTTATTTGACTAAATCAACCTAGTCGTGTCACCTAAATTCACACACACTTGTCCTTCAAGCCGAGCTATGAACCATTTGACATTCCCTGCATTCAATTTTACTGCACCTACTCTCTTAAAATGTTGACCAGATAGATAGTCAACTCCTCACAAAAAGGTTTTTTTTTTTTGTTTTATCAAATAACCTTATCAAGTTAAAAGTATTTTACGCAATAAAATACTCCTTCTCTCCTTAAATTATTGTTTTTTTATTCAATATATAGATTAAAAAAGTAATTAATTTAATTATTAATATTTATATAGTGTATAATTTTTTTAAATATCTATGTGCATGTGATTCATAATTAAAGTAAAAAAAAATAAAAATAAAATAGTTAAAATATTATCCTAAAAAAAAACTTTCAAACAAAATAATTATTTTAGAATGAATAAAAAAGAAAAGTACGATAATAATTTAGGGACGGAGGGAGTAATTTTTTTTTTGCACCTTTCTAATATAATGAGATCATTATGTGACATATTGGTCGATGTCACAATTCAAATCTTATTTCTCATTCTAATCAATAGGTTTTGTTGATAAAATTTTCAAACGTAAATATTTTTATTAAAATGTAAAAAATATTCATGAATAAATGTAGGCCGCATTAATATCGAGTTGGTTGGGCCGGCCCATTGGGCTGGGCTAATTTTGCCGGCTCTATGTGCAACAAATGAATAGAGCAGCTGAGATCCATTAATTATCACTAAAACAAAATTTAATGTTGTCAAGTTACAACTTTATGTTAATTTTTTTCTTCATAAAAATAGGATAGTCATAAAAATTATTTTTTTTAAAATATATATTTCGTGCATCGCACGGGTGTGGATTACTAATTTTGTATCTAAATTTCTATAGCAACTGTTGACCCTAATCCTATGAGTAGCGAATATATCTCCCATCTTTGTTTTTTTGATGATCTTCATAGCCAATGTACTACCATCTTTGCATTCTTTTTATTGGCTTTAGAGCCAAAATACTCCGTGATTAGATTAAAATTTTCATTCTTAGAAATTATTTTACTCTCTAAAGCCAATTTATTACTTCGAGCCAACCGGGATCCAATAAACTAATTTCATTTTCTTCTCGATCAAATTAAAATCTTCATTCTTAAAAAAAAAAGTAGGTTTCCTGTAATACCGTCTAAATGGATCATAATTCGTAGGATGAAAATTCACTGTCCAGCTCACTAACACATTATGGGTCGGATTAGAAAGTTTCGTCTTATAAAAAATAACCATAAAATAATTTTTTATTTAAAATTTTATCCATCAATAAATAATTTTATTTTTTACCTGCAAAGTAGGATAACCGTAAATTACTACATTTTCGTTCTTAGTTTCCTAACATCAAACAGACGCACAAATCCACTCCCCAATCAAAAACACAAATACAATCACCCGGCTCAGAGCGACCACAGTGGTCCTCTTTACCAACATTCTAAAACTTAGTTTAGAAAATTTTAAAGACCTGGAGCTCTGCAGTGGCCTCCCAAGACAGTTCTCTATCCCCAAAAGCAGGTAAATCACTCTCTACCGATAGAGAGTGGTTTAGAAGAAATAGTAACTGCAAATCTCAAAATTATTGTCTTTCTTTCCTTTTTTGTCCATCCTAAAATAATTGTTTTGTTTAAAATTTTTCTTTTTTGTACATCACTTTTACCATTTTACCCTTACTGTTTCTCCATACTTTAATTATAGGCCACATACACATGAGCATTAAAGAAAATTACACACTATACCGATATTAATAATCAAGTTAATTATTTTTTCTTAATTTATGTTTGATCAAATAAGATAATAATTTAGAGACGGATGAAGTATTTTTTATAGAATATATATATTTAAAATATAAAATATTTTATTTTAATTGTGGAAGGAAAATAGAAATAAAAAAAAGAGAAAATAGAATGATAGTTATGTTTGTTAGTTGAGATAATAGATATTTAATTTTTAGAGGGTTATATAGAGAGTGCTTGTTGGAGTGGATTTATTTTTAGAGTATTGAAAAAGTAAAACTGGAAGGTGTTTAGAGAGTGATATTGGGAGTATCATTGTGGATGCTCTCACCTACCCAGAGTCTCATACCCCTAAAACAGTCTTGATTCCTTCCCCTCCGCACAACTAGCCTAATGCCGGCTCAACACTTATAGAGGCCTAAAGCGATCACTTTAAAGTCAGGCTTAAAACAAATAATTTTTTTATTAAAATTATTATATTTTTATTAAAAATTTATCTTTTAGGGATGCAAAATTATTTATTAAATTATTGTAATCGATTTCATTTAACAATTCTTTTTCAATCGATAATAAAGCTAGTCCACTTAATCTTTTTTGAGACATTGTCGATCTTAGATATAATTCTATTAATTTTAGTTTTGAATAACTTCATTTTGCCGAAACAATAACTATGAGAATCGTTAACATTATTCTATAAGCAATATACGCATTTGGAAACGAATCAAGTCTTATTATATAATTAAGAATGTTAATTGGTGTATCATTTTTTCACTTGTATAATTTTTCTTAAAATTTTAGTTCTGCGAATAAATATAATCCATCAATATCAAAGTTGTCATTATATTTTAATGAAAGTTCAAGGTTAAGGGAATTTTTTTTAAAATTTTTATTATCCAATGACCTTAATTTCTCAATGATAAATAGAAAACCAAAAATATCTTGATGCATTTTAAATTGTTCAAATCTATTTTGAAATGAAGTAATTGTTCATATCTATAATTATGAACAAAAAGTAATCAACTTGAAATGATTTTTAAGAAGATCTTACAACTTCATTGTCAATAATTTCATCAAATTGTTTCTGTCTACGAAAAGTACATTCTTTTACGGAACTTAGGTTCTATATTCACTTCTATAGCATTTTAAAATTTGTCTTCCCTATCTTTTTTTAAAAAATAAAATAAAACCATTCAATTGTTGTATGTATAGCAACATCGATACACATATCTTTTGATTGCATATTTTACTAACCGAGTTTACCGCAAATAATATTTCATACCAAATAATCATGCCTAATAAAAACTCAAAAAAATTTAAGCTTTTAAGTTGCTAAACTATTAATGAGTGGGTTACGAAAACTAAGAGTTACTCCTAATATTTAATTTTTTTAATTAAAATAAGTTTTTTTTTTAATATGAGGCCTACTATTTTTTGAAGCCTAAAGCAAGGGCTTTGTTGGCTTTACCCTTGGGCCGGCCTTGAACTAGCCCCATCCACATTAGAATTGTCAAAACGGGTCAGTAGGTTAGGCTAACCCGCAACCCGTCACAATTCACCACTAGGCGAGTTGGGTTGGGCTGACTCGTCAAATGAGTGGACTGAAATATCTTAACCTAATCTAACCCGCCATGGGCTATGGGTTCGAGCGGGGCAATCCGTCAAAAAAAATTCTTAAATAAACTCAATGTCTAACGAATTAAAGTAAAAAAAAATATATCACAACTATTTTTAATTTCTAATTAATGAAATAAAAAATCAAACAAAAGGCCAAGAAACAATATAACAAATTAAAGCCAAAAAAGTTAAGGGAATATAACTACGCTTTTTAAAAATCTAAGAATCAAATTAAATTTATAGAGTCAAGTAATTTGGCGAGTTAGCCCAACCCAACCCAACCCCGGGTCAACCCGCTGGCCCAGCGGGTCAACCTGTTTGACCCGTCTCCTAGACGGATCAAAATATATCAACCTAACCCAATCCATTTTGATGGCAGGTTGTGCTGGCCCGACGGATTCAACCCGTATTGACAACTATAGTTCACATCACGCGCGTCCACCCAAAAGTTCAACACTAAAAGATTAGAGAAAAATGCTACGTAAACTTAATAAATGCCTAATTTTATATTCCATTCGTCTCTGGTAAATATTTATATTTTTTATTTTACGATGTTTCAACTAATGTTCCTCAAGACATTTGATGTACAAATTTTCTAGCATTTTTTCCAATATATCCTTAAAACTTCGTTAAATATCTACATAGCACATCATAGAAAAATTCACTTATTTAAAATAATAGAATTCAATCCACTTATTTAAAATAATAGAATTCAATTAATGCTATATTTATTATCGTCATAATACATTTTATAGCCCATCATTAATTACATTTCTTAATTTCTGTGTTTTATCAACAAGAAATATTTATCCGGAACGAAGGGAGTATACAAATTGACGTCTGACATCCTATGTGTCATCTTATTTAAAATTTTATAAGCTCATAAGTTAAAAAGTTAAGTCAATCAAATAACACATAAGATGTCACATCATTTTCTATACAAAATTAGATATTCATTTGTTGACTCTAACATTATCTATTCCACAAAAGTAGAAACTAAATATTATTATCTATTCCACAAAAGTAGAAACTAAATATATTAGGCCATCCCCAACTCATTTAGACCAAAATAGTACAATTTCAACACCAAAATGATGCAATTTCAGCACCAACTCTATTCCAACTTCAACCCATTACACCAAAAAAAATATTCTTAGCATATTTTATTTTAATTTCTTTTAATTTATTAATAAGCATATACATTAATTTACTATTAACCTTTTAAATTGTACTAATTTTTAAGATTACACAATTTCTAATTTTAGTATATTTATAATTTTATGTTTATAATTTTATTTATATGATTAATAATATTAAAACATTAGTAATTTTATAATTAAATTCATTATACAATTTATTTATTAATAATATATACAAAATAATTTACATAATAGACCTATTTTTATGTATATGCATGATTAAATTAAATTTTTTGTTGTTAAGATATAATTAAAATTCAAGATTAATAATTACAAAATTTTAAATATTAGTTATTAATTAGTTTAAAATATTTTTAACTTAATAATATCATATTATTAATATTTATTAATAATTTTAGTATTTAATAATTAATTTTTAATCAAAAAACTAATGTGTTCCATCACCACCAAATTTGGTATTGATGAATAGTATTGCACAAATCACAACACCAAAAGGTCCAAAATGGTGTTGGGTTTGGTGTACCTGTTGGAATGAAATATATATATATATATATATATATATATATATATATATATATATAAACAAGATAGTCTCCGAAAAAGAAAATATCCCGCCAAAATGCTCTTTTTAAATTAGGAAAGACATTTTTTTATATTATAATTAATCTATTTATATTATAAATAATTTTCTAAAAACTAAAAATTCTGGAAGTATATCCAACTTAACAACCAGGATATCTCATCTTATCTCAAATTTATAAACAAATATATCTCTTGAAATCTATCTCGAATCTGAATAGAGCTATTTGAAAACATCACAAACTCTTTTAAGTATTAAAATAGTACTACAAGTCTGAAAGTTGATCCAATTTAATAACCAGATTAAAATTACAAACCGATTAACATTACAAATAAATTATATAATTACGAAAACTATTGGATATCTACAAAAAAAAATAGCCCATATAAGATTAACATATTATGCGTTTGGAATGAAAAAAAGATACGGTAGAGATCGGCCATGATTTGATTGATTAATGATGATGATTTTAATAAAATACAAAAAAGGAGAGTGAAAATATTAGTAGACATGTTTAATATTATTTTTAATATAATGATGATGGTCAACGGACAGAACTCATGCTAAATATACTGTGTTTGGAATAGATCAATATTACACGATAGAGTAGTACATATTCAATGATTTTTTTATGTTATATAAAATACAATAATCATCACCATATTATATAAAGATTTAGAAACAAATTTATCTCTAAGATCAAGATTACAAACAACTGAATATATCATCTCAGATTTAGAAACAAATAGATCTCTTAAAATCTATCTCGAATCTGAATAGAACTATTTGAAAACAACACAAACTCTTTTTTAAGTATAAAAAGAGTATTAATAGCCGCATCAGAATTACAATTTACATTACAAAATCACGATATTAGCAACGATAACCACGAGATTAGCAATTGTAACTTGAGTTACTACTCCAAAATGCCTCCTCTCCTTAGCTTAGTTTATGATATCAATCCATCGAAGCTGCAATGGGTACTAAAACTACGATTAGCTCGTGTTTATACTATTCCATTATTTGCAGATAATACATTTCCTTTCAGTTTGGAGTGTATTTTCCATGACAAAGGGGTATAATGCATAAATGTTCTATACAATTTTAAAGATAGTTGCTTGAACAATTCATTCTTTGTTTATGTGATTATCCAATTTTTTGCTTTTAGGGATCGAGGGAACATGCGACGATCAAACAAAATTAAATTGAAAAATACAAATTCCTTTTCAAAGAGACCAAACTGTACGCCATAAAAAACTTCATTGTGGCTGACAATAGGAGGAAATTCAAGACTACGTTTGCAAAATTTAAAATTATTTTTGTTGGTATTACACGTGTGACCGAAATTCCCGATGAATCATTCTCAAGGTTTATTTACAATTTCAAGCCTTTTGAAGAATTGTCAAGTGTGGATTCAGTCAATGAATCGCATCTTATAGGTAATTTTATATTGTCAAATTTATTTATAAACTTTTATGAATTAAATTTTTTTTGACTTATCTTCTAATTTTGATTTTCATATTTTTTTAATGTAGATGTTATTGGAAAATTGCATGCAAAAGCTTTTCCCAAACACAGGAAAATTGGAGGCCGAGATACAAAGATGCTAGATTTAGTTTTGGAGAACATGCACTATATGGCCAACTAATTTAAAATTGTTATTAATTTTATTTATATTTATCTACATTTTGTAATGATTGATATTTTTATTTTATTTATTCTGTGATATTTATCTTCTTCACTTTTTTATATATAATCATGTACTATTATTTGTGGCTTTCTATTTCCACAATTGACACATTTTTCTTTTTAATTCTACTAGGTGACTATAACATATAACTGATTCAGTTGTTTAAATTTTTTATCTCTACTTTTAAACTGTTTAGGTCGTATCTGATTTGTGTGTGTATAATTCTTTTTGATATATAGATTCTATTTGTAATTACCCTTTGTAACCCATGAGAAGACAATGGACTAATAATAAAAGCAAACAAGGTGTTGTATTATTGAATATAATTGTTTTCTTTTCTTAGTTATTTTATTTCTCTTTGCAGTTTTATCTTATTTCCATAATGCAGATTTTTATAGTCTAATATTAATTAATTGCCTAACTTTCTTCAGTTTTTGTGTGTTTTTAACGATCGTGTAATTGAAGTGGAGAAGGATAACTTTTTCAATGTATTCTACGATTGTATATAATTGTATCTTTTTACTTTTTTCCCTTCTTCTATATTACAATCTTTTTTCTATATTCTAATTTTTGTTTGGTTTTTTATAATTACATGTTTTCAATGAGTGATCAAGTAATTCAAGTAGGGAAGGATAAGTTTTTCAAAAAAAATTCTATTATTGTATATTATTATTTTTGTTTTTCTCTCTTCTATTTTATATATTTTTTATTTTATTTTGTATTCTAATTTTCTTTTGACTTCCTATGATTTTTTTGGGAGGAAGATAGCGTCATTATACTCCCTAAAGAAGCTAATTGAGTCTTCACTTAGGGATTAGTTCTAAAGAGTTTGGAATCTGAAGCTTAATCAAAATCCAATCATTTCTTATAACTTATGTATATTACGTTATTAATTTTCAAAGTTATATTATTTTCTTAGACATTAATGAAGATTTCTTTGGTATGTATGAGTTATATATAAAGATTATTTGTCGGGCCTAAGAACAGCTTTAATGGAGCCAAATGCAAAGATTGCATTTTTGCTACTTCAATTCGCTCCTCATCCATGGTTGATGCATGCATTGATATAAGTCCACTTTGAGGACCTGTTGTTAGTCATACTCAGTTGTATGTTGTTTTATCTAGAGTTATCAATCCGAAGGGACTTTGACTATTGATATGTGATAGTGATAGTGATAGTAGTAGTAATCCTAAATGTATGACGAACAATGTTGTATTTAAAGAGCATTCCAAAATTTGTAATGATTTTTTTTCTATTTTTAGATGTCAATTTATAATGATTTATATTTTTACGTTTTAACTATTTATTAATATAATCTGTTCTTAATCTTTACGTTTTAATTATTTTTTTAAAATAATAAATCTAAGTCATAATATTTACATTAAAATTATTTTTTTAATTTGCTAACATCAAAATTTATCTAAAAAGATATTCAAATTTTTTAAAATAATTATTTTTCATTTCATCCCGTGCATCGCACGGGTTAATGGCTAGTGGTGTTAAAATCACAACATTTTGGTGTTATAGCCTTATAGGGCACCGGTTGAAGATGGGCTAAAGAGCATCTCCAATGAAGATGTTTTTAAAAGGAGAAATTGTTGGTCGGTCCACTTTCCCAAACTTTTTTTCTCTCCAGTACACCCTTTTTTTTTTAACCGGTAAAAGGCATTTTAAAAATTTTCTTCCTAAAATACCCTCAACAACATCGTTGCTTCAGATTTGAGATTCAAATTGATGTATAAATGATTTTCATGTTGTTAATATAGTCTTTTCTCATGTTTGGGTATCAATTTTCATTCATAAAACACGAATTTGATCAAATTCAAATTTTTTGAGTTCATCCCGTTTTTCTTTGTTCTTGAGCTGTTTTGGGGCACTTAAATCTCTGTTTTAAGCTTCAAATTTGTTTAAAATCAATCTCATATTATTATCCTAACTTAGTACTATATTTGTGCACAATTTTTCTACCAAAAAATACTATTTTTGAGCTTCAAATCAAGTTTGACAGTGTGCTGTCCAAAAACAGAGGAAGATGTTCTTGGACCGATTTAATTCGCCAATCGCGATATCGGGCAACGCACGGGGTTCGACCGCCCGGTCGGTCGCAGTGTCGAGGGACGGCGTCCTCGTGGGGCCGGGGCAACGCCCCCGAAAGGTAAACGAAAATTAAGTTCCCTAAAGCGCGCTGCGATGATCGCGATGCACCAATTGTTGCATCGCGATTTTCCATCGCGATGCAAAAGTGGTGAATCGCGATGCAAAAGTGGTGCATTGCGATGCAGATATGGCTCATCGCGATGCATATATGGCTCATTGCGATGCAGGAGTTCTTTATCAGACTTATTAATACGAATGATCCATATATGGCTCATCGCGATGCATATATGGCTCATCGCGATGCATATATGGCTCATCGCGATGCAGGAGTTCTTTATTAGACTTATTAATACGAATGATCCATATATGGCTCATCGCGATGCATATATGGCTCATCGCGATGCAGATATGGCTCATCGCGATGCATATATGGCTCATCGCGATGCAGATATGGCTCATCGCGATGCATATATGGCTCATCGCGATGCAGGAGTTCTTTATTAGACTTATTAATACGAATGATCCATATATAGCTCATCGCGATGCATATATGGCTCATCGCGATGCAGATATGGCTCATTGCGATGCATATATGGCTCATCGCGATGCAGGAGTTCTTTATCAGACTTATTAATACGAATGATCCATATATGGCTCATCGCGATGTAGATATGGCTCATCGCGATGCAGGAGTTCTTTATCAGACTTACTAATACGAATGATCCATATATGGCTCATCGCGATGCATATATGGCTCATCGCGATGCAGGAGTTCTTTATCGCGATGCTATATGTTGAGTGTTACTGTGGCATCGCGATGCTCGTAGTTTAGTGCAATTGGGTCATCGCGATGATCGATGATGATAGACATCGCGATGATCTTTTTGGGACATCGCGATGCAAAGAGTTACTGATTTGCGCGTGTTTTTGTTTCATTAATGGTATAATCGTCTTTTCGCCCCAAAAATGCATTTTTTCGATTTTAAAAAAAGATGACTGGACTGGAGCGATTACAAACTTTTAAAAAGGGACCGGCCCGTAATTCACCCAACCCATTATTTATGGGTTCGGGCGCTAAGAGTCTATATCAAAGTAAGTTACGTGTTCTAATTAGATTAGTGGTACAAGTATGGTCACATTAGCTAAGGGAAAAATAAAAAATTGTTTTGAAAATACAATATTTTTGGGTTAAATGATTAAATAACAAGTATGCCCTCAAAATACAATTCTTAGATAAAGAAGAGAGGGTATTGTTTGTGAATTGGTATTGGGGATCTGAACCCATTAAAAGTCTCTTTCTCTCCACCCCCGAATTGTTGCTTAATCATTTAACCCAAAAAATAAAAAATAAAAAAAATAAGAGAGAGCGGATACATCTCTTATTTTGTTGATAAATCGATATAGAGTATTGTAATTGAAAAAAAGAACGGATAGGATCCTCTATTCTAAAAAGGTATTTCATTTCCTATTTCAACTGTTGGATCTTTGCCACATGTGCATAAAAAAATATGGGGTAATTAATGTTGTTTATTCTCAGACACATGTGGCGAAGATCCAATAGTTAAAATAGGAGATTGAACACCTTTTTAAAATAGAGGATCCTATCTGAAAAACAAAGTGAGAGAGAGAGGGAAAAGTGGAAGGATTTGCCTAATTTATAGGCGGTGGTAGCGGTGGCATGCGGCTGCGCCAAAGAAATGCCAATTTTTTTTCTTTTGCAAAAGTTTATAAATGAAAATTACCAAAACATCAAGGTTCTTATAATTCATTAAAGTCTTCTAAGATACAATTGAAAATTATAAGTTAATAATGAAATTGTGATATTTTACATCGGTTAGTTGTGGGACTTGTGTACCCTTTATAAATGACTACTCAATACCACTAAACAACAACCTTTCATAGACTTTTAGGTGAACTTGTGGGACCTTCACACGATGACGAGTGGGGTGGTCTCCCGAATGAAGCCGGACTTCTCGAAGGATGCCATTTCATCTCCTAAAAGTGAAATGTAAAGGTTGACAGTTGAGAGTTGAGAGTTGAGACTTAAAAAAACCAATAATCCCCTTCAACTAAGGTTGAGTTTGAAATTCCCCCCCCCCCACAATCAGTAATTGAAGTAATGTATCCCTCAACTATTACATTTCTTTAATTATATCTTCTTTTTAGGTACTGTCATTTGAGTTGACGAAAAAAATGTCCACCTTAAACTTACATGACCATATTTAGGGATAATTTCACTTTTGATACCCAAAGTTTACTTGCTTTTTACTTTTGGTACCCAATATTCCAGAGTAATTACTGTTCATAGCCAACGTTTTTGCTTTTACACACTTTAGTTATTGACCGTTAATATTTCGTTAAATACTAATGAACAACTTGCTATTGTAGGTTGATTTCAGTATAAAAGAGGAAAATTTCTTCATTTCTTCACTTCTATTTGTCTCCTACCAATCAAACCTCAAAAAAACCTTCATTTTGATAAAATGAATTATGAATTACGTATTTTTATCAAAAATGAAGGTTTCGTTGATGTTTGATAGGTAAGAGACAGACACAAGTGAAGAAATGAATAAATTTTCCTCTTTTATACTCAAATCAACCTACAACAGCAGGTTGCCCGTTAGTATTTAACGGAACATTAACGGTCAATAGCTAAAGCGAGTAAAAACATAAACGTTGGGTATTAGCAGTGATCACTATGAAATATTGGGTACCAAAAGCAAATAAGCTTTGGGTACCAATTATCCCACCATATTTTTGGGTTAATGACACTACAAGTCCTTCGACTATGACCGATTCCACCAGTAGTCTCTTAAGAATTTTTTTTCAAACTTCAGTCCCTTGAGTACCAAAAAGTCACGCGACTAGTCCTTTTGATGGATGTCGTTAGTATTTTTCCGTTAAGTCTGTCATGTGCAAGGCACCTGACTTTTTTTTGGGCATTATTGGAATTTTACGCAAGGCACATGCCATTATTTAAGGGTGTTAAAGTAATTTCATCACTCTGTTCAATGGTATTATTGGAATTTCTCCCCCCACCACCCACCCACCCACATCTTCATCGCCTTCCTTTAATTTTTTTAATTTATTCCATAATCTAAATTATTCCCAACACCAGTCATACCCTCCACCACTATCTTCTCCTCTACGCCACCTCCACCAGACATTACCACCCCATCATTTTCTCACCACCAACTCCAACAACAACACCATTAAAAATTAATTGAATAACCAAGAAACAAGCTAAAAATGACCCATTACAAAAAACACGACCAAAAGAAATCTCCAGAAACCTCACCACGATGCTCGAAACAACCCATCCCACTGCTTCAAATTTGCATATCTAGAAAAGTTGCCACCGCCATAGACTGAGAAACAAATTGTAGTCGCCGGCGGCAATGTCTTCATCGTCTTTGATTTCTCTCTCTCTCTCTCTCTCTCTCTCTGACAATACCCAAACATATATCAACTATGAAAATCAACCAAATTCAGAACCAAATCAAAAAACGAAACCCAGTTCAAAATCAAAACCCAGATCTACCCACGATTTTTTGTCGTCGCCAGTGATCATCCTCAGATTTGCTCCGTTCGAGCTTCTTACCTTCCAATTCTCCAGTACCACCGCTAGCGTCTATACCCTCCCCCAACGCCAGCTCCTCCCCTCTGTTCCGCCCACTATAAACCCCAGAAACCACAATCGCACTAACCCCACCCATACTCCCAAAACCATCATCAAAGTCCACGACATTCACCCTCCACGATCTCACTTGGGATGACCCCTACACCTGGATGACCCTCCACAATCTCACCGGAGAGTTCGCGGCGGGAGTCTAAGATCCAGATGTTGGATTTGCAGCCGAGGAAGGAGCACCAATGAGTGTAGTTGTTGAGGAGCTTGCGTTGAAATTTTCGGAGGACGGTGGGGTCGAGTGAGTCGATGTTGTCAGGAGGTGGCTGGAATTTCACGTGCTTTCGTTGACTTTAGCTTGTTGCCGCCCGACTGGGGTGTGTCGGTGCGCACTTCACCCCTTCGGTCACTGACTCACTGAGATGTTGTGGGGGGTGTAGGTGTTAGTGCCCTAGGCCTATAGAGATAGACTTATTTGTAATGTCATTATTCATTTATATAAGAGATTGTTTCTTTGATTATTATATATGTTTGCATGTTTGCTTTAATAATCGTGTCCCTAGTACTTATGAAGCACTAGTATGAAGTCTAATGGATAATCATATGATGATTATATGCATGGAGATGCACATTAGATTCATGGGTACTTGTTAGAGAACAAGGTACTGGACTTGACCCATTATGAGATTTATGTCATGGTCGTATGTCATAAATAAATCTCATATAGTTATATCATTGATATCCTTTGACCTGAGATTATCATCGTCTTCCACTCGATGAATATTATGTTTGATATAGTTTAACGTTGTCTTTAACCGGATAACAATAAGGGCTATTATTGGCATGATATGATTCTTGTTGGGAAGAATGATAAGTCAAGATGGAAATTTGTCCCTCGTAAAGAGAGATGTTTGCTAGGCCACTCGTAAGTAAGATTGATGTAGTGCATGGCCATGCCCGAATGAATTAATGTGATTAATATCATTCGATTAATCAATTTACTTAGTAACGAGAAAGCATTGAACAATATGAGTTGACTTGGACCATGACTCATGTTCAATATAACATCGTGTGACAAAGGGATTGTGATATGTTCTATGTAGGAAATCGAACTTGATATTATATTATTTGGGTAGGCATGATGGCTTGCTAGAGTCCGCTCATGTCTTATGAGGATCGATGTGATCGAACTCATTGCCAACATAATATAGTCCTATGGGGTCACACGCATCGAACGAATTGTCAAAAATGAAGAATATGGAGTTTTTGTTCTCGGGGACGACTCGTCCCCGGAGAACCAACTATTCCCTTGGCCGGGACGACGAATCGGTGAGAGTCTCGAGGGACGACTCGTCCCCGGGGACGAGTCGTCCCGTCGCCTGGACCGACGAAATTGACTTAAATTAGGGTTTTCGCAAAGGGGATATTTATATAACGTATAAATACAAACCCTTGGTTGCCCTAGCCGTCACTCTCATGCCTTTGGGTTTAGAGAAACACAAAAGAGAGATTTCAATTGAGAATTGAAAACAAAAACTCAATCCAAATCCATATTTCTTCATCGATTGAAAAGAGTTTCAATCAAGGATCTAGCAATCCGCCTAGAATTGTTCTAGGGTTCGTTCAACGCGTGGATACACATAGAGGATCTTCGCTATTCAAGATCTTTCGTTCGTGATTAAAGAATCGTTCATCGAAGATTCGCTAGTTCTTCAATCTGAGTTGGAACGCGTTTATCAACGACAAAAGCACACAAGGTTAGTAATTCTAAATCATTCTTCTTAATTAATCATCTAGAACGGATCCTAGGGCTCCGGGTTTTCGAGTTATTTGCAATCTTCCGCGCGCATGGACCTCGAAACCCAACAAAGGTATCGAGCCACCGTTCATGATGTTTATATTAGATTATCATGATAATTATATAATGTGATTATGTTAATTTTCATGATGAATATGATTTAGAACATGATTTTATATGAGAATTGCTTATGGAAGTAATTGTATATTTTGATATACCATGATTGTGAATTGAATTATTTGATTAATGTGATTAATCTAGAATATGGGTCTTGAATATTACTTAGTATATGGGCTGGACACCAAAAACTTCCCCACGTGCACTTCGATGGAAGTGTGGGATAACCTTGGATTACAATGCCACGTACTAGTAATTGATGAATTTCTAGATCTTGAACAAAGTGTTTGTTATAGGGATTATGTTCATATTAAATGAGATTTTACATGAGTCATTAAACCCTAATTGATTAGAAATTATGATGTAAACATCAAATGTGATTTGTGATGCATCATTCCATGTTCATAATTATGCTCATATAATTTTCATGAATCAACCTTGCCATGTTAATTGATAAACATGAAAATTGAACCTTCATTGAAATTTGAGTTTGTCTATGCCACCCATGTTTAAACACTTGTGAGTACACGGATAGTTTCATGTAGGCTACGCCACGGCGAGGTACATTGATTCTATCTTTGTATGATCAAGATGAGCAAACGGTGATTGCTATACGTTTAAAATGGTTGAACTCAATTAGGCTATCAAAACAGTTTTGGGCCTAAGGCATAAGATGGGATTGAAACATGTGACATATGATGTCTATAATCTCATAAAGGATCTAAGAGTCATATATTGATATGATTGATAAATGTTATTTACCTTTTTAGTTTAATTTTGAGCAATGTGCCATAGCCGACTTGAAATTAAATTAAAGTTGGGTCTTAGCCTACTAAATTATATTATGCATGTTTGTATAAGAAGGTTATGTAATTTAGTGGGAGTATTTGAGAAATACGTTAATTAATCTCTTAAATTGAAATTAGTACTTATATGTGTTCATATTTGTTGCATATCTTTGTAGATCAATGGTCGTTAACACTAATCAAAATCATCATCGCGATCGGTCCTTGAGAAGGACAAGTTAGAAGAGAATGGCAACAACTACGTGGATTGGATCCGCAGTTTGGGAATTGTTCTCAAACAGAAAGGAAGTTGTACATTCTCGATGGACCCGTTCCACCCGAGCCCCGCTAATGCAACTAAAGCCGAAAAGGATCAACATAAGAAACATGTGGATGATTCTATTGATGTTGGTTGCTTGATGCTTGCTTCCATGTGTAAGGCCCTTCGAAGGACCTTGTACACATGGAAGCTTATGATTTGGGAAATCATTTGAAGGAAATGTTCCTTGCAAGCACGTCGGGAAAGGTTTGACACTATGAAGGCTCTTCATTCATGCAAGATGATTGAAGGACAACCCGTTGGGCCTCATGTGTTGAAAATGAAGGGTCACCTCGAACATCTTGAGAGGCTTGGATATCCTATCCGCTTGAGCGGCTACGGATATGATATTGCATTCACTCCCGAAAGTTATAATCAGTTCGTTATGAATTATAACATGAATGGGATGAATAAATCTCTGTCGAATTACATGGGATGCTTAAGAATGCAGAGAACAATATTGCCAAGAAAACCAATCAAGTGTTGATGGTGAATAAAGGAAAGGGGTTCAAGAAACCCAAGGTTAAAGCAAGAGTTGCTAAACCGGAGGCAAAGGTTGCCGTTGTTGAGAAGCCTCAACCCAAATCCCAAAAGGATGCGGTTTGCTACCATTGCAAGGAAACCGGGCATTGGAGGCGTATCGCAAAGCTTATCGGAAGGAAAGAAGAAGGGCAATGAGATTGCCATGACTTTAGGTATCTATGTGATAGATATTTTACTTTCTACTTCTAGTTCTTGGGTATTAGATACCGGATGTGGATCTCACATTTGCCTAAATGTGCAGGACTAAAGAATAGAAGGTTGCTCAAGGAAGGTGAAGTAGACCTGCGGGTTGGAAATGGAGCAAGAGTTCTGCATTGGCCGTAGGGACTTACGAAGTCACTTTACCTAGCGGTTTAATATTAGTTTTGAATAACTGCTATTATGTTCGGATTTGAGCGAAACATTATTTCAATTTCTTGTTTAGACAATGAGGGTTACGTTTTCTTATTGCGAATAAGAAATTTTCCATTTATATGAATGATGTGCTTTCTTGTATTGCTCATTCTTTTAATGGCCTTTATGTCTTGGATGTTGAAAATAATGTTGAGAATGTCTATCATGTTAGTAAGAAATCTAAACCAAACAATGTGAACAATACATTTAAATGGCATTGCCGTCTTGGTCACATAAATGAGAAACGCGTCTCTAAACTCCATAAAGATGGATATTTAGACTCATATGATTATGAATCATATGATGTTTGCGAATCTTGTTTATTGGGCAAGATGACTAAAGCACCTTTACTAAGAGTAGTGAAAGGGCTAGTGATTTGTTGGCTCTCATACATACGATGTATGTGGACCAATGAATAGCATTGCTAGGGGAGGATTTCGGTACTTCATAACATTCACGATGACTTATCCGGATATGGCTATGTCTATCTAATGAAGTACAAAAGTGAAGCATTTGAGATATTTAGAATATTTCAAAATGAAGTACAAAATCAACTTGGCAAAACTATTAAAACACTTCGATCCGATCGAGGTGGTGAATATTTAAGCCAAGAATTTGACGATCATCTTAAAAGTTGTGGAATTGTTTCAGAACTTACTCCACCCGAACACCACAATGGAATGGTGTGTCAGAGAGGAAATCGAACTCTATTAGATATGGTTCGATCGATGATGAGTCAAGTTAACCTTCCTATTTCTTTTTGGGGACATGCACTGGAAACATGCTTTCACTTAATAAGGTCCCTACTAAATCGGCTCCTAAGACCCCACATGAGATGTGGCATGGAAGAAAACCTAGTTTATCTTTCATGAAGATTTGGGGATGTGAAGCTTATGTAAAGAAATTGGTTTCGAAAATAAGCTTGCACCCGATCGATAAATGCATTTTCGTTGGTTATCCTAAGGAAACGAAGGGATATCAATTTTACAACCGATCCGAGAACAAAGTGTTTGTTGCTCGACATGGTGTCTTTCTAGAGAAAGAGTTTCTCTCTAAAGAAACTAGTGGGAGTAAAATTGATCTTGAAGAAATTCAAGAACCCGAAAATGACATAGAGCCAATAGTAGAGACGGAACCAAATTCACAAGTTGTTGTGGAACCGGTTCAAGATACACAAGTTCTTCGCAGATCGGATAGGATACGATCCGAACCTGAGAGATATGGATTTCTCATGACGGAAAGTAACGAAGTAGAAATCATTGAGAATGATGAACCTACTTCCTATCAAGAGGCGATGTCCAATCCTGATTCGGACAAGTGGCTAGGAGCCATGAAATCCGAGATCAAATCCATGTACGATAATCAAGTTTGGAACTTGATTGATCCACCCGAAGGTGTAAAACCATAGGGTGCAAATGGGTTTTCAAAAAGAAAACCGACGTGGATGGGAAGGTACATACTTATAAGGCTAGGCTTGTTGCTAAGGGGTATAGGCGCACTCATGGCGTTGACTATGATGAAACCTTTTCGCCCGTAGCAATGCTTAAGTCTATTAGAATCTTAATTGCCATAGCCGCATATTACGACTATGAGATATGGCAAATGGACGTCAAAACAGCGTTTCTTAACGGAAACCTACTTGAGGATGTATACATGATACGGCTGAAGGGTTTGTCGATCCAAAGAATTCTAATAAAGTATGTAAGTTGCGAGATCCATTTATGGATTGAAGCAAGCTTCCAGAGTTGGAATCTACGTTTTGATGAATCGGTCAAAGAGTTTGGCTTCATCAAAAACGAAGATGAGCCTTGTGTATACAAGAAAATAAGTGGAAGCATAGTACTTTTTCGGTGTTGTATGTCGATGACATCTTGCTCATTGGAAACAATGTTCTGCACTTGAGACTGTTAAGTCTTGGTTAGGAAAATGTTTTTCAATGAAAGATATGGGTGAAGCGGCTTATATCCTTGGTATCAAGATCTATAGAGATAGATCAAGAAGGATGATTGGTTTGAGTCAAAGTACATATATTGACAAGGTCCTTAGAAGATTCCGTATGGAAAATTCTAAAAGAGGAACTTGCCAATGGGACATGGCATTACTCTTAGCAAGACTCATTGTCCTAAGACAAATGATGAGCGAAAGAGGATGAGTGATATTCCATATGCTTCGGCAATTGGGTCTATCATGTATGCCATGTTATGTACTAGACCCGATGTCTCGTATGCTCTAAGCGCAACGAGTAGATACCGATCGATCTGGTGAGAACCATTGGATAGCGATCAAGAATATCCTTAAGTACTTGAGAAGAACTAAGGATGTATTCTTGGTATTTGGAGGAATGGAAGATGATCCGGTTGTAAAGGGTTACACGATGCAAGCTTCCAAACCGACAAAGATGACTATAGATCGCATGCGGGTTTGTGTTTATGCTAAATGGAGGTCCGTTTGTTGGAAGAGTTCCAAGCAAAGCACCGTTGCTTGATTCTACAACCGGCCGAATACATAGCGGCATCGGATGCGGCTAAGGAGGCGGTTTGGATCAAGAAGTTCGTTAGTGACTTAGAAGTCGTTCAGTATCACTAACCCGATAGAGCTTTATTGTGACAATAATGGTGCTATTGCCCAAGCAAAAGAACCAAGGTCACATCAACGATCCAAACACATTTTGAGACGTTTTCACCTCATTCGAGAAATGTGAAAGGGAGGACGTCAAGATATGCAAGGTACCAACGGATGACAACATTTCGGACCCTCTCACCAAGCCTTTGCCACAAGCTAAACATGATGGTCATGTTAGGTCCATGGGTATAAGATGCATGAATGATTGGGCCTAGTGCAAGTGGGAGGCTGTAGGTGTTAGTGCCCTAGGCCTATAGAGATAGACTTATTTGTAATGTCATTATTCATTTATATAAGAGATTGTTTCTTTGATTATTATATATGTTTGCATGTTTGCTTTAATAATCGTGTCCCTAGTACTTATGAAGCACTAGTATGAAGTCTAATGGATAATCATATGATGATTATATGCATGGAGATGCACATTAGATTCATGGGTACTTGTTAGAGAACAAGGTCTTGGACTTGACCCATTATGAGATTTATGTCATGGTCGTATGTCATAAATAAATCTCATATAGTTATATCATTGATATCCTTTGACTCGAGATTATCATCGTCTTCCACTCGATGAATATTATGTTTGATATAGTTTAACGTTGTCTTTAACCGGATAACAATAAGGGCTATTATTGGCATGATATGATTCTTGTTGGGAAGAATGATAAGTCAAGATGGAAATTTGTCCCTCGTAAAGAGAGATGTTTGCTAGGCCACTCGTAAGTAAGATTGATGTAGTGCATGGCCATGCCCGAATGAATTAATGTGATTAATATCATTCGATTAATCAATTTACTTAGTAACGAAAAGCATTGAACAATATGAGTTGACTTGGACCATGACTCATGTTCAATATAACATCGTGTGACAAAGGGATTGTGATATGTTCTATGTAGGAAATCGAACTTGATATTATATTATTTGGGTAGGCATGATGGCTTGCTAGAGTCCGCTCATGTCTTATGAGGATCGATGTGATCGAACTCATTGCCAACATAATATAGTCCTATGGGGTCACACGCATCGAACGAATTGTCAAAAATGAAGAATATGGAGTTTTTGTTCTCAGGGGACGACTCGTCCCCAGGAGAACCAACTATTCCCTTGGCTTGGGACGAGAGAATCAGTGAGAGAGTCCTGAGGGACGACTCGTCCCCTGGGGGACGAGTCGTCCCGTCAGCAGCCGACGCGAAATTGACTTAAATTAGGGTTTTCGCAAAGGGATATTTATATAACGTATAAATACAAACCCTTGGTTGCCCTAGCCGTCACTCTCATGCCTTTGGGTTTAGAGAAACACAAAAGAGAGATTTCAATTGAGAATTGAAAACAAAAACTCAATCCAAATCCATATTTCTTCATCGATTGAAAATAGTTTCAATCAAGGATCTAGCAATCCGCCTAGAATTGTTCTAGGGTTCGTTCAACGCGTGGATACACATAGAGGATCTTCGCTATTCAAGATCTTTCGTTCGTGATTAAAGAATCGTTCATCGAAGATTCGCTAGTTCTTCAATCTGGAGTTGGAACGCGTTTATCAACGACAAAAGCACACAAGGTTAGTAGTTCTAAATCATTCTTCTTAATTAATCATCTAGAACGGATCCTAGGGCTCCGGGTTTTCGAGTTATTTGCAATCTTCCGCTGCGCATGGACCCTCGAAACCCAACAGGGGGGTGGGGTGGGGTGTGGGGGGTGTAGGGGGATGAGGGGAGAGAGAGAAAAGAATATATTGTTTTAAGTATTGGAAAATATCTTTCCACGTGAAATTCCATAAATACCCTTAACCAAGGGCACGTGATGGGCACATGACGGACTTAACGGAAAAATACTAACGGTATCCAACAAAAGGACCAACCGGGTCTAATTTTCATAGTCAAGAGACTAAAATTTGAAAAAAATTTGTTAAGGGACTACTGATGGAATCGATCATAATCGAGGGACTAGTGGTGTCATTAACCCTATTATTTTTTAACCATAATATCTTTTTAATATTTCATTTGACTATCTTACCCTTAACTAAAGGGAATTGCTATTCCAACCCCCATATTTGCTGAGTTTACCCCCTTTGTAATATTACAAAAATTGCCACAATATAAAAAGACTTTTTTACCCTTAAAAATTTTAAGAACCTAAGATCGTGCGGCACCCCCCACGCCCTAAAAATGGCGGCACCCCATCACAATATGTGCGGCGGACCGTGCAGCATTCTGGTGTGGCCGGGTGCTGAATACCGGTCCCGCCTTGCATCAACTGAATCGGAGACCGCGGTGAAATGATGAGGACATGACCTGAGATGGAGGAAATGCTGTTAGATCTTTTTTGATTGGTTTGGAATTAGCCTTGGTTTCGATTTTTGATTGGATTAAATTCATTGTTTGTGATTGTCATTGTTTATTGTTTTCTCTGTTTCGATCTCTTTTGCTTTCTATTTTGGATCTGCAGCTTCAGATTTGTTGCAATTTGGATTGAGTGTTGCCGATCTGATGGTATCTTGGTAATTAGATTTTGATTTCATCTTTTAATAGTGCAAAAAAGAAGAAGAAGAAGAAGAAGAAGAAGAAGAAGCAAAAAAGAAGAAGAAGAATTGGGAGTTTATTGTTAAAGGGTAAAATAGGAAAAAAAATGGGGGTATACTTAGTAATATAGGAGGTATAATATTTGAAGGGGGGGTAGACTTAGCAAATGGGTAAACTAAGTAATTTTGGGGGTAGGAATAGCACTACCCTTAACTAAATAATTAATACTACATCTATATGGATAAATTACAGATAACTCTCTTAACACCGTAAGGGGATTAAGGTCAAAAAAATTATTTAAAGATGGTCCGAATTTTCCGTCAACTAAAACCGCATAGCCTAAACAAAAGGCGCGGTTAAAGAAACATAATAGTAAAGGGTGACACATTGGAAAACAGCTTAAATTTGACCCATAGTGGTCACAAATTACGTAGCGCCAAACGCCGCACCCGTAATTTTCCCTTCAATAAGAATAGACGCTGCTCTCACTCACCAGCAAAAAATTCCGTTCGGTCTCTACTTTCTCTCTAAAAATTCCGTTTGAGTTGAGATGGGAACATCAAAGGCAACAGTTGACATGCATCTCGACGACACTCTGATGAACTTCGAGGATAGCGGCGTTCTCGAATCCATGGAGCTGCTTGGATTGGATGGGCATTTTACGAAATTGAAAGACAACCTGAATTTATTGATTCAGGTTAATTCAAGGGCTGGATCAGATGATTCGGATCCGGTAGCGGAGGAAGAAGAGTATGAGAATTTCGCAAATTTTGTGTTAGGGATTGCAGATAGTTTGGATCGGTTCATCCGCGGCGTCTCTACACAATCGGCTTCAGATAGTGATGCAGTTAGCAGGGAGATAGCGAGTATCGAATCCGACATGAAAGAAAGCATTGAGATGGGTAGTAGATTAGGTCTTAGTTAGTTTGGGTGGTGGGTCCGAGGAAGACGATGTGCGAATCAACCAAAAGCAGCGATCCCGGCCCACCATTTTCAGTTGTGACCCGTAAGATTTCCCTATTCATCATACTATTTGATTCAATAATCGTTGGAGATTAGTTGTCTTGGTTGACGGTGAAAGATTATTGGAGTTGATTTTTCGCGTCCTAGTAGGCGGTAGCTGGTGAAAGATTGTGAATAACAGGAATTAATTGATGGAGAGTAATTGTATGGGTAGATGGTGAAAGACTATAAGCAGCAGGAAAGGAAATGGATGAACAAGTTGGTGTAAATGGTGAAAGATTATTAGTAGTAGGAAAGAAAATGGATGAACACATTGGAATTGAATTGCTCAGAATGTACTAAATTCATTGCTGACAACTGAGCAGCTGTGTCTACGGCATCTAAGGGCCTAGGTACGATCCTTAATGATTTTTTGAAGATGTTAGATGATTGGATGTTATTCCTCATTTGTTAAATTTGTTCCTGTGCCACCCATCGGGTGACTTCTTTTTTGTAATGATCATTTCCTGAAAATAGAAAAGAAGCATGTGTTTAGGCATAATTGTCGTTTCGGTGACTGTATCATGATGAATTGCATATATTACTTGTGTGGTCACGCATCTAAGATCTTTTTTTGTTGTGTCATCTGTTCCCTTGTCGGTTTCTCTTCTAACAACAAACCATTTTCTTGTAACTTCTCTAAATATCTCCTGAAGTACTAATATATCTATGTGTTTATCAGCAATTGTTAACATTCTATGGGCATAGAAATCCCATTACTCAAGAACTAATTATATGTTGATAAGGCTCATGGATAAATCCAAAGGTAAAAGCCTCTTAACCCTTTCAGGGGTTTTCATCAGCTACGCATTAATTATGGAATATTGGAGTTGTATTAACAAATTTTAAGGAAAAAAAAAGGTCAAAGCCTTTACATATTTGCTTACCAAACCATAATTTTTACCCCTCCATCCCCAGAGAAGATTGCGTAAATTAATAAATGGGTTGACATCCACTATTTTCCTAAAATACCCTTGTCACTGCATGCACAACTTGCTTTAGTTGATAAATGGGGCTATTCACACGCCCCACTCCCGCTAAATACACCCCCTTTTATTTATTACAAAAATGTCATTGATAAAAAATACCTTATTGCCCTAAGTGTTACTAAATACACTCCCCTTTGTTTTATTTGAACCCAAACCTCTAAATACACCTCGCAATATTTTTGATACACCAACCTTCTACCTCACAACATTACATTTTCATTCTCACGTCTTTCCAACATTCTCTAAACTCCAAATTTCTCATCATCCATATTGTTGCAAAAATCAAATATGGAGCACAAACAAGTGAAGGGGACAACTAATGTAAGTATCTCTTCTCATTTTAAGGTTAAAAATCATATTCCCCCCCGTCTTTTTCGAAGCGAAAACGAGCTGCTCGGTATCACGGTGTTCGGCCCTGTTCCATTGGTGCAACCGAATACCCGTAGTGCGTGTTGCACCAACTGAACAACACTAGGGGTGTTCGGCCCTCCGAACAAGCCCAGAATTTTTTCAATTTCAACCTAAAATCACTCAAACCACCAAATTCATTTTCAAATTGCAAAGAAATTCATATGTAACTCAACCCTATAAACTATTTAACATACAAATTGCAAAAACAAGTCCTATTTAAACCTAAAATGATATTCGTTCTCTTCCTTTTGCTCCTCCTTTTCTTCAGATAAGTTGATTTGGGTTTGGGGGGGGAAGAAGATTGCCTTTGGGTTTTTGGTTTGGGGATGCTGCAACCGTGTTTTGATTTCTGGGTTTGGGGTGGGGGCGTCTCAAAAGAAAGGGGGGTTTGTTTAGAAAAGAGGTATTTTTTCTAAACATTTTAGGAGTGGTAAAATAGGGAAATGAGGGGGTGTTTTTAGTATTTAGGGAGGATAAAAATTTAGAGGTACTTAAAAAAGGGGTGTATTTAGAGGAAGTGGGGGTGTGAATAGCCCCACTCTTAGTTGATTTGAATTGGTTAGTGTTCTCAACCACAAACAAGTCATAGGATATTAAAGTCAATATGCTAAAGAAAACTTTCCCATATAGGTAACTTACTTCTTTTTTTGGGACGAAGTAAAAAGGGAAATTGTACCTCTTCTTTTGGGATGGAAGGTATGCATAAAGCTCAGGAAATAAATATGAATGTATGTATCTACAATAATTTTGATTGTCTTCGCTGGTCAGTATCCAGCAGGTCGCCTGATGAACCGTGATTATATCTAATCACTTTATATCTGTCATGCTCCTTTTGCAGAAATTTGAGAAGATAATGCGAGGAATCTAGGGTAGCCTTCATGTTGCTTCAACTCTTCTGTCCTTGGTTTTTATGGGCTTTGGCATAATGTGATAAGGTTAGTTTAAATCTTAATATATAAAAACTTAGTCTAGCTTGCTCCATAATACAGTCCTAAAGAGTTAAGAATCCAAAGATGGGATTATGTTCGTTGCTTTTGATTATATTATGATCCACCTGGATTTATCAAGTTGATTCAGTTCATTTGGTTTCACAAGTTCAGATTCATGATTCCACAGTACTTTTCAGTTCTCAGTGGATGAGCTAGATATATGATTACTCAAGTGTTTGCTTATAGGACTCAAGTAGTAAGTCCATAGGTATAAGCTTTCCATTAAGTGACACTACTCTTTGAACATTTTTACCCTTTTGGTTAGTTATCCTATTTCATTAATTGCTGTTTTATGAGTTCCTTCTTTTGATACTTTTGTATTAAGAACACCAATCATAGGCATCTTTTGGTTATAGCTTAAAGGTTCTGTTCCTATGTGTACAAAACTAACTTTTTCATAGATCAGAAAAGAAATGAACTAGATTAAAAAGATACTCCCTCCATTCCAGGTAAAGAGTCCACTATTCTATTTTGAGATGTTTCACATAAAGAGTCCACTTTCAAAAATTATGGCTACACTTTTTATAACTTTTTCAACTTTACCCTCCACATTGATATAAACATGTTAACTATACTCGAGCTTTTTTGTAATTATGATCAACTCTAATGATACTTATATATCCCTTAATTATTAGACTTTCAAACGTGGACTCTTTGGGTGGAACGGAGAGGGTAGAAAATACAAGAACAAAACGGACGAGAAGTCCATCAAGACAAAAAGAAGAAAATACAAGGAAAAAACTAACCAGTAAGTGCACTCCAATCACGCTGAAGAAGAGACAGCGGAATCGCACGAAAAGCACCCCTTGCCAACGCCCAAAGAGAAGCATGAAAACCACTCTATCCCACAAGAGTGCCAATGACAAGGCCTGACCCCTGAAGATACTAGAATTCTGCTCGGTCCAAATGCACCAGAGTAGAGCAAACACACCACACTGCCTTAGCGAAGCAGCATCCCCATCCTTCCCAAAACCCCTCACATGCTACTGAAGGAAAGAGTTTATAGACTGTGGGCTCACCCAAGCCTCTCCAGCCACTCTGAACAACTGATTCCAAAGAAAACGAGCATTACCACACTGGAGGAACAAATGATCATGGGATCTGAACACTTACACATCGCACACCAATCAGGGGAAATCCTCTTATCAGGCCTACACTATTGCAACATGTCATTAGTGTTGAGCTTATTACGAACGAGAGACCAAGCAAAGGCTCTAATTTTGAAGGGGAGACCAGCTTTCTAAATAAATGATAACAGGGTGGAAGAAGCGATACAAAGGAGTGACAAGAGTAGTAACTAAATGACCTGTAACCCAGTATTATCCTTAAAGACCAACTATATAGAGATCATCTGTATAAATTAAAGGTCTAAGCCTATCATATGTGCCGAGACTGCACACTGTTTGGACATTAGTGAAAATAATATTACAAACACATTTATAGACAAAAGCAAAAGAACGAACAAAGCTAAAAAATACTACTACCTCCGTCGCAATCTTTTTTGTTCATGATCATGAATAAAAATGACCCTCATTTTGGATGGAGTACGACATCAAGAATTTTATAGAGGCATAGCATTCTCCCCAATTTTTTGACTACCCTAGTGGCATTGGCACTGTGTATGAGTGGTTTTCAAGACAAAATTTACTATATCTACGTTCTTAAAATGTGCCCTTTGGGCATGTGTTAGCCAAACCTTTTAAATTAAGTTGCAGAATCTACTACAATTCCAAATTGCAAATCAAAAATTAAATTTAATTAAAGTAGTAGAATCACAATTAATGTTGTCAAGCAGCAAAACAACTCGACGGGATAAAAGCAATTTAATCCTGAAAAATACATACCTTAAGAGTTGGAGAATCAAGATCTGCCGCTGTACTCTAGCATGTTTTACTCTGTATCTCTCCCTCTCTCTCTCTCTCTCTTGATAGAAAAAGGAGATTATATAAATGAATCCAAAGACATGTTATACAAGGAGCCGTTGGCAAGCAGAGTTTGGTAGCGCTTAGAAGAGGAGTGGTTGTCAGTAATTATCCCAATTTGAAAAGGATCAGTATTTGGTAGGACCAGTGATGCTATTTTCCTAATGGTAGTGTGCAGTTTTTGCTGCCTTTTGGGAGATCTGAACTGAGTGAAATTACAGAATTTTCAGGGATAAGGAGTTGACTTAGCTTCTCCTCTGGGATAGAGTGGTTTATTTGGGCTCCCTTTGGGCGTCGGTTGGGGAGGCTTTTCAGGGTGTGCCCATTTCGGAGTTGCAGAGGGATTGGAGTACTTTGTTCCCTTGGCTTTTCTCTTTTATAGCTTAAGGCTTTTGGTAGTTTGATGGATGTCTCGTCCATCCCTTTTGTACTTTCTTTCTTATATTTAATATAATATATTTATCTTTTGCTATTAAAAAAAAGAAAAAATGAAACAAATCAAAGCAGGCCAATGCGTCTTCAACTTCGAATTCGGAAATCCTCTGCGCTGAGGCCCACAAAGATGCCCTGGACACCACAATATCCCAAAGAAGAGACCATGACAACTAATGATCCCTACAAATTCTGGAATTTCACTCGGTCCAAATACACCAATAAGAAAATTTGATATATAAAGATGAACAATACGAGTTTTGATTTCAGAGACATTCCTTTTCTTTTTCTTTTTCTTTTTTCCGGAGTGGGAGGGGGTGAAAGAAGATTATATTAGAAATATAAGGAGATTCAAGGGACAAAAAAGCAGTCCATCAACATGAAACAAAACCGAATTAAAGACTTAAAAGCTAGAAGAAAAGAGCTAACAAATCAAAGCATGGCAATTCATCTGCAATTCCAAAATCAGAAATTCTCTGAAGGCACTGGCAGAGGCCAAAAAAGATTCCATGGACACAACTATATCTCAAAGAAGAGACCAAGACCACTCTTGATCTCTAAAGTTTCTGGAAGATCTCTCGGTCCAAATGCACCAATAAGAAAATTTTAACTATTAAAGATGAACAATCCTAGTTTTTATTTTTTGAAAAGTTGTGAATTTTTTTGACTTTATCGGTGTAGATGGAGATGTGTACAAAGAAGATTCAAGCAGGAGCCTATGAACCAAATTTCGTTTTCAATCTTGAGGGATCGGATTGTCTTTCTTCTCTGTGGGCTCCGGCTATGGGTGCTTTCCGAGGAGTGCCATTGACTATTTTTGAGCAAGGATTGGAACGTAATTCTTCTTTAGGGTCTGTTTGGGAACCCCTATTCCATAGCTTCATATTGGAATTGGGCTCCAATGCCAATTTTCTTGTTTGGATGTGAAAAAAGAAATGGAATTGAAATTGAGTTGGAATTCCAAATGTCTCAATTCCATAAATTGAATTCTACACCAAAGGTAAAGTATTCCAAAAACAAATACACACCCAGGTAATTTAACTACTTTCTCTCTTTCCAACCTCTACCATTAACCGACCCCCTGCAGTTCGATGGTCACTAGAAGCTTCAGCGGTACTGCCCGTGTTTGTAAACTCACGCCATTTCCATGAGTAGCATATGCTCCGGTGTGAGAGAGAAAACAATAACTGCAAATTGAAAGAGCAACAAGCCTGGATAGGGAAATGGAGGAGGGAGAAAACGATATTGGGAGGAAGGTGTGAGAGAGAGGGAGGCACAGAACTCGATGGTTTAAAGATAACTGCAAATTGAAAGAGCAACAAAATCCGGTGGGAGTTGCTATCCATATAGTTCCATGGCAGTTCTACTTGCAATCAGCCATTGAAAGTTCTCTTGCATCCGCTTTCAATCCATCAGAGTAAGGGGCAAAAGGATCTGATGGAAGTTGGAGCTAAGGTAACCAGAAAATTGAAAGAGCAACAAGCCCGGAGAGAAGCCTCAGCGTTCAACAGCAGCCGCAAATGAAGCCAACTCCTCCACTGGTCCTTTCAACAAAGAACAGTTGGATTTCCTTCTTAAATTGCTGAAATCCAATCCTGAATCTGGTATACCTAGTAGTTCCTTGGCTCAAACTGGTAAGAATCCTTGTGCTTTCTTGTGTTATTCCAATTTACATGTTGAAGCAGTTGCATTAGGCTTTAAAAGTATCAGATCGTGATAAGAGCTGTAACCATACTGAGTTGAAATTGGCCAAATCTTCTTTAATGTTTTTGAGTATATGGTTCTCTTTATTTGCAATCCAGCTTATTGAGGTTTACCAATATTTATATTTTTATCCCTTAACCACTTGCAAGTGTATTGAGTTTCTTATTTCTCAGACTATGTGAGCAGTTCTCCAGATTTGTTTATCAGTTGCTCGGATATCAGATATGTTTATCTAGATTGATAATTGTTTTTTTTTATTCTTTCCCCCCTCATATCAAGCATGTTGCTCTTAGTAGGTTTCAGATCAAACCTTTAGCTTTTAAGTTTTCAAGTCAACATACGCACACTGCAAGTGAAAATTCAAGTTTTTGTATTAGACATCACATATATTTCTGATCCTGAGTTTCCATTTCATGTTCAGGAAGCATGATTTGCGAGAGGAAATGCGTTGCTTATTAATGGTGCTAGGAGTTCAGGACCTGATGCATTCCATTAAAAGGTCAGGGAAAAGCATATTCAAGAGGACAAGCAGTTTCATACTCGTAGATGCTAAATACAGTTTACTAAATACTGATCCCCACCCCCAATGACAAATTCCTAAAATACCCTTTTCAACTTTTTTATAAAAATCCCCTATATTGTCTCTCTTTACAATATTGCCCCTCCCATTTTTAATAAATACTTAATTCTCTTCTTTTTCTTTACAATACAAACAAAAATACTCTCTCATTCTCTTTTTATTTTGGCTATGGATCTCAACTACCAATTACAGGATGATTGGGTTTCAAAGAGATGACTATTTTATGGTTATTTTTAATTTATATGTTGCAAATGTTATTTTTAATTGTTAGTTGCTGCAAATTTTTATTTATCTTTAATTTTTTGCGTGTATTCATGAGTGCCGCGGGTCGGGGGTGGCACTCACTAGCATCGCCGCCTTCCGCGGGTGGTAGTGCTAGTGAGTGCTACACTCAATAGGCGGTACTCATGATGAAGACACCAATTTTTACAACTCCCAATTAAACAAAAAACATTTAATTTTTTGGGTGTATTCCAGAGCACCGCCGGTTTGGGGGTGGCACTCACTAGTGCAGCTACCCGCCGGAGGCAATGCTAGTGAGTGCCACCCCCAACCCGCGGCACTCACGAATACACCAAATTTTTTTTTTAATTTCATTTGTTGAAAAATAATTGCTTAATAAATAGTTTTTAGAAATTAGTATATTTATAAGTTTTGTGCCCAATTTTTTTTAATTTAATTGCATTTATAAAATAAATGGTTTTTTTAGAAATTAATTTATTGGATTATCAATTGATTTTATTGTATTTGTATTAGGTTAAATAATGTTTAATTGCATTTGAGATACGTTAAATAATTTTTAATTACATTTGCAATATGTTAAATAATTTTTAATTGCATTTGTAACACGTTAAATAATTTTTAATTGCATTTGTGATACGTTAAATAATTTTTATTTGCATTTGTATTACAATAAATAATTTTTAGTATATTTGTATTATGTTAAATGCTTTTTAATTGCATTTGTAATACATTAAATAACTTTTAATTGCACTGTATTTTATAGGATTATCAGTTTAACCTTGTGCTCATATTTGGTTTAACAAAACATACCCATATTAACCTTCATTTTGATCTATTAGACCTGTACTATTTTATGGAACAATGTTGGACGACTAAGAATGAAAATTGACAAAATTCGTGCAGCTGTAATGAGAATATTAAGATGGATATGTGAAAAACTGTGAAAGATAAAATTTGTAAGGAATAAATTCGTGAGATCATAAAAGTTGCCCAAATAATGGATAAAATGAGACAAAGACCATTTAAGATGGATTACCACATGTTAAATATATTCACTTGATTTGCTTTTACCATTTGCCTAAGACTTAAGCGATTAAGAGCCCGTTTGTTCGAGCGTTTTGGCCAAAACGCAGGGTTAAAACGCAGTTTATTTTCTAACTTAGCGTTTCAAAATTCCTTGCTTTTTTCCAAAACGCAGATTTTAAAACGCAGTAGCGAATAAAAAGTTGCGTTTTGACATAATATTCCAAACACATTTATAAAGAAAAAGATGCGTTTTAGAAACGCTGCGTTTTCAAAATACTGCGTTTTGAAAACGCTACACTAAACGGGCTCTAATTGTTTAAGCATATATGTTTGCTTCTATTGTCTAGTTGCCCAAGTCTTTCTAAGGTGGTTCAAATATTTTTTTCAAGTGTTTTTCCTTATTAAGCAAGTTCGCTCACTAAGTTGCTTAATGTTAGACATATTACAGTTTTGATTGGCTTGTATCCATCACCTTGGGTCTTATATAGAAGTGACCATGAGACATGCATGTCAAATGATATGACAACTTTTTCTTAGACTTAGCCTTGTAATAGAATATTAGCAACAATGCTCATCGACACTACATCAATGTACATCAGCAAACCTTGTTTTATAAGGGATGTTGTTCGATCCTTATCAACTTTGCTGGCTAGAAGACGAAGTGGAAGACTACTAATGTAAACCAACAACGTTACTCTGCAATGGTATTGTTTATAATAGCACGTGGGTTCATTTATTACACTTTTCCTCTTTTAGCTAAGTTTCAGAAAAAGGACATTTTGTAACACCACTTTGCTTAGCCATTTTTAGCATAAGTTGTAGTGCCGGTTACTATCAGCTTTTGAAGACTGCTCCAAGCCAATCAGTTTGACCTCCAACTAATCTATGCATTTAATGCATCCAGATTTGAATCTCTCTAATGTTATCATCCTTTAACGGCTACTCATATTTCTCAAGTATAAATAGAAGCACTTGAAGTATTGAAAGAACTCTTGAATCTCTAACTACTCACGAACATTCAATCATCAAGTCATTAAAGAGAGCTTCAACATTGGCTTAGCATTCAATACTTTAAAGAGCACAACACTTAGATTCTAGTCTTTATAGCTCTTCATTGTCGTAATCATTTTCTGTTCAAAATACACGATAGAATTACTCGGGCAAAGATTTGTTGGAGAAAACTTGATTGAAATCTTCAAGTATTTAAATTTGTAAACTTCAAGTTTTCTAAAAGAGAGTTGCTATTTACACCCCTACATTTATTAAGTACACCCTAGCCCCAATATTTTCAACCTCTTAAAAAGCTAAGTACACCCCCTAATTTTCTATTTTACCTTTACCAATGTTCGGCACCTCTCTGCTGAACACTCTGAGCACTGTTCGGTGGGCACCAGTCGAACAGTCTTCAAAGTGTTCAGCAGGGGCAGTCCTTATGTTGTTTCATACCCCCAATTGAACATCCCTTAAGGTGTTCGGTAGTCCATTGCCGAACACGATGACCTAGTTTACTCTTTGTGCTTCAAAAAAATTGAAGAAAATTGAAATTTAAGTTATGAAATGAGATGAAATACTTACATAATTGGTCCCTTTCACTTGTTCTTGTTCCATTGGCAGCAAGCAATGTAGATGTATTTTTGGAGATTTAGGGTTTGGAGTTTGATGGAACTTGGAAGAAGATGAATGGGGTTTGGAAGAAGATGATGGAGGAATGAATTTGTTGAGAGAGAGGGTGGGGTGTACTAAAAAATCCTTGGGGGTGTACTTAGAACTATTGGGATGATATGAAGAAAAGGGAGGGGGTGTACTTAGTAATACTAAGGGCATTTATGTTGAAATTTATAATGGCATTTTAGTAATATGTGTAGGGGTGTACTTAGTAAATGTGGGGTGTAAATAGCAACCGTCTTTCTAAAACCATCCGTTTAAAATAGCCTACTTCATGACAATTATTTATTGTTCGGATGATATACCTTTACTTTTTATGTGTACTTTTATTTTATCGAGTCTGTATATACATTGTAATAGGTTACTGTACATAGGCTATCGCTTGTAAGTTCTGTTTAGGGTATGCTTGATAATAAAACTCTACTACTGAGAAGCATGCTATTACTAAGTATGGACATATGCTATAAAAGGAGAAAATTACTCCCTCCGTTCAGGATAAATGTTCCCACGTTTTATTTTGGTTGTCCCAACTAATGTTCCTAAAGACTTTTGATCTACCTATTCTCTATCATTCTTCCTAATATACCCTTAAAGCTTCATTTAATATAACACATCCTAAAGAAACCTAATTATTTAGAATAGTTGAACTCAATTAATGTTCATGTATATTATTGTCAGAACACATTTTACAACACGTCTTTAATTATGGGAAAAATTATATTTTTGACCATCGTACTAATTGGGGGCGACTGATTTTACCAACGTACTTTCAATATCCTAAATGTGACCAACGTACTATCAATTTAGGTACAATGTCGTCCCTGCCGTCAAAGTTCCATCCAAAAAACTAACGGCCATGCTGACGTGGACTCTATTGTTCGTTAGTTTTTTAGATGGAACATTGACGGCAGGGATGACATGCACCTAAATTGATAGTACGTTGGTCACATTTGAGATATTGAAAGTACGTTGGCAAAATCAGTCGCCCTTCATTAGTACGATGGTCAAAAATATAATTTTTCCTTAATTATGTTTCTTAATTCCTGTGCTTTATCAACTAGGAACATTTAACCGGGACGGAGGGAGTATATAATTAACCATCGTACTAATTGAGGCTTTGATTTCACAACGTACTTTCAATATCCCAAATGTGACCAACCTACTCTCAATTTAGGTGCGATGTGGTCCCTGCCTTCAAAGTTTCATCCAAAAATTTAACGGGCATGCCGATGTGGACAAGATGTTTCGTTAAAGTTTTGGATGAAACTTTGACGGCAGGGACCACATTGTACCTAAATTGAGAGTAGGTTGGTCACATTTAAAATATAGAAAGTACGTTGGTGAAATCAGTAAGCCCCAATTAGTACGATGGTTAATTATATAATTTTTCGGCTATAAAAGTCTTCATGTATAGTTATGTAAAGGTCACAAGCAAATACGAAGAAATTGTAGGGGTGCAAATTTATAATTTAGCATTGACTTAAATAATTTTTGATCCCTTAACTTTGATAAATATTTTTGTTTGGTCGTGTTATTTCAAAAATATTCATTTGGTCCTACAAGTTGCATTTTTTGGTTAGAGTCGCCCCTCCTGCCGTCATCATTAGAATTTTCGTCTAATATTTTGGAATATGACTGAATTACCCTTACCAAGAAGTTCTTTATAAACTGATTTTTCAAAAAATACAAAATAAAAGGGGTCAGTTTGCTAATTCGAAAAGATTAGGTTGTCTTCAACCTTTTGGAAACCTAGTATATATATATATATATATATATATATATATATATATATATATAGGAGTTTTCAATGGTTACTACATTTTACTAATCATTGATGATTACTATTATTATTATCCATTAGATCAAAAGTGTAAGGCTAAGATTTAATGGTTAGTTGGAAAATGCAATTAATGTAAGTATGTGAGTCATTTAATCCAATTAATCTCAACCTATGATTTTTTATCCAATGGTTGTGTGAGCGCCCCGATCCCGCAGGATCGTTCCCTCTCGGGGGGCCTTTTTTGCTCGTGTCTTGTGGTTCCCCTCTATTTTATTTTATGGTTTGATAAACATGAAAATCATGTTTATCCTGAAAAACAGAGTCGCCACTCTCGTTTATTAGTAAACGGGAGAAAAACTTTAGATTATGGGTTCGGGGGCCAAGTTACGAATCGGGAAGGTTTTACGCACCCAATTTGCCCTTTCGGTCTCTACACATTTGCATGCTCGTATTTAATTATTGCAAGTTTGTTTATTTACAGAATATAAATTGCATGTATTTACAAAATATATTTACAATGTATTTGAAATAATTACATGTATTTATTACATCTATTTACATCTCTAAACTAACGAGTGGAAGGGGTTACCTTCTGTCGTTTTATAGAAAATCAGGCCAAGTTCTACGCTGTTGCTTATACTGGATCAAGCTAGCTCGTAGCTTGACCGTTGTGCTCCCACTGCTACCAATCGAGGAAAGGAAGACTTACGTTTTGTGTGTGTTGAGATATAGTCAATACTTTTTTTTCTTTTTCTTTCTCTCGTTTCTTCCTCAAAAAAAGGCTTGATAGAGAGAGAGATTTGGGGTGTGTGTGTGTGTGTGTGTGTGTTTGGGGAGAGAATTGAACATATGTGTAGAGAGAGCTGATCATCTCTATTTATAGGAGGCCTGGGCTTTGGAAACCCGCGGAGGCAAGTTTGGAGGAAGCTTCCTCTTCAGCAGCCGGCTGCTGAACTGTTGAAGAAATGCAGGTGTGGTGCGCGGCGCACCTGGCATGGTGCCCGTGCACCAAACCCTGTTTGGGTGTATTGGCGCACCAGAAATATCTTCAGCGCACCAAACCCTGTTTTTGGCTTTTCCAGGCTTTGTATCTTGCACTTTGGCCCTTCTAAGCTGTGTATCTTCAGTTTAGACCATTGATGTTGATCTAACGGAAGGTTTGTTTGTGCGTTGGACGTCGTTAGTCCGTTGTATCTTCGAGTTTGACCCTTGATGTTGATCTAACCGAAGTTCGTTGTATTTGTTGGACGTTGTTGGTCCGTTATGTATGTTGTTTCCTGAAATAATCATAGAAACATGTGTTAATCCATTTGTAAATAAATAATTGTTTATTGGACAATTCGTATAATGTAGGTGTACGAATTCTGGGTGTCTACAGAGCCCCTCGACTACGTTTGCTTAGAAGTAAGCGAGCGTCGTCGAAAAAGAATAGACATCTAGTTTCGTACTAGCAGTTGGATGGTCAAACTCTGCATCGGAGTTTGTGCGACCATGTGTATATGTGCGTGGGTGACAACATGTGTCAAAGAGCGACCGGATCTCTAGGGGAGATTGCCTATGTATCTCTATAAAGAGAATCAGGTCAAAACGTAGTTCAAATCTCTTTAGGGAAGAAATTTGAAACGAAAAATACAAGGGATGGGCGACAAGGTCTGCCCTGTGGTGACCGGATCTCCAGGGGAGACTACCTACGTATCTCTATAAAGAGAATCAGGTCAAAACGTAGTTCAAATTTCTTCAGGGAAGAAATTTGAAACGTCAGATATGCTGTGGTTGAGCGACAGGGTCTGCTCTGTGGTGACCGGATCTCCAGGGGAGACTGCCTACGTATCTCTATAAAGAGAATCAGGTCAAAACGTACTTCAAATCTCTTCAGGGAAGAAATTTGACTGTAAAGATGTAGTGTGTGAATGGTTCACTACCGGACCCCGGGTTTATACCCGTTGGGAAATGACCAAATGAAAACTGTACCTAATGCAAAATGAGGCAAATTGCAGTTTAGGATAAGCTGTAAATTGACATAAAGTAAAGATACTGTTTTTGTGTGGCGTCTGGGGGACGGATTCTGAACTGTGTTGAATGGCAGGGCTGTTGAGCGGTTGATTTCCATGTGCCTTAGGCTGGAACCTGTGGGGGAAATGACCGGGTAACTGGGTGTGCAAACGTGTGTGAATGCACTGCAAAGCGGCGTCCTGGGGACACTTTGTTGGGGATGATATGCACGACCATTGGCGATGCATCTGCTGAAATTTGTTGTGTAGAGTCCCATGGGAATTCTGCTGGAGATGATGGATTGGACGGCAGGGCCGTTGGGAGTAGCTCCGCTGGGGATTGCTCTTGAAAATATGTTGATAGTGGACTTCCGTTAGGGCGTCCGGTTAACGACCGTTAGTTGGACGTTAAGTTGCCGTTAGAAGGACTTTGGTGTACAAATTACAAAATGCTGAAACTTGGAGGGAAAAGGGGAAAATCCATTTTCTTCTTAAGAAGAAAAACGGCAGCAGCAGGCAGCAATAAGCTGACGTGCCTCTCTCTCTCTCTCAACTCTCCCATTCTTCTCCGATTTCTTCTGAAATTCTTCCGAAATCACTCAAATTTTTCGAGGTTTATCGCCCTAAAATTGTTTGTAGTGATAATGGCCAACAATTCGGACTCAGAAAATGAGATTTTTGGTGATGTGGGTGCCGGCGACGAACAAGTCGACGAGGTGATGGCGCGGAATCGGGTCCGCTATCCGTTCTCGGATAGTAATCCGAACGATATCCACCGTGACCGAAGCAGTTACATCTCTTCTTTAGATCCACCCGCGGTGAGTTTTCGGAAAACCCATTTGTTCCGCAAAGTATGCTAAATTTGAGATTTTTGTATGATTTGCTGGACTCTTGATGTTAATCTTGCAATTGTTAGTATCCAAGTAGCAAATATATGTTGTTGCATGTTGAATCTAAGCAAAAAATGTGAATTTATGCAATATGGGCATAAAAAAGTATGTATGTTTGTGGATTTTGCATGTTTAAAGTGTCTACTTTAATCGCAAATTTGAATATGTTAGGATAAAAATTTCTCGAAATCGAGAGTATGTATATGTAGAGGGATGAACAAAGATGGAAACCCCCAAGTTGATTTTGGCGGGGTGGCTCAAAATGTGTGAAGTTGCGCGAAAGTCGCGCACCAACTGTTTGAAAAAAAGCTTCAATGAAGGAAAATCCTCACTAAACACTTGAAAAATATTTTATTTTGGTCCCGAAATCCTGGGGATGGGATTTGGAGCATGTGTAAAAAAAATAAAAAATTTTAAGGTTTTTTTTTTTTGCATGGCAAATATGAATGAAATGACATGCATGTGCATTTATGCAAATGATATAGAAAATGTGCGTGTGTGCTGACACGCTGGGATTTTTTGTTGCTTGCTTGTTTGTTTCGCAGTCACGGAGGAGGATTACTCGCATCCGGGCGAACGGGGACATGGTAAAGGAGATCTATGATCGACTCCCTCAGCTGATTCAAGAGAGGGTGAATGGTACTTGTCTTGGTACGTTCATTCAGAACTTAGGTGGTTTCATCGGCTATAACAACATCCATGAGGTGTTGCGGTGCTTCTGGTGGGACACTACCCACACCTTCCATCTTCCGTGGGGCGAGGTAACTATGACGCCTACGGATTTTTCGGTGATCACGGGATAACTGACTGGTCGGGGAGCCGAATTTCCAGCTGCGACATCGACCTGATGTCGTTGCTTAGCTGTTGGGGTTCACACCGGTGTACAAGAGTTTTGACGAGATCCCTGTCAGCTATATTAGGGAATGGCTGCTCCACAATGTGGGTATTGTTGATACAGTCGACAGGTCTGCTGTAACCCGATTCGTTCGGGTTTTATTGTTCTTGGCACTGGGGATTACCCTCTTTGCCAATGCTTTCTCAACCCTGCGAGTATCTCTACTCGGATGTTTGAGGAGATTGCGCCATTTGGGCGACTTCGACTAGGGACAGGCTGGCCTGGCAGAGTGCTACTTCTTCATGGATCACGCCAGTCGAAACGTCGCCAGCAGCATGACTGGCTACAATGTGGCATGGGAGGTAATATTCGGAACAAAAACCTTTATTTTAAACTTGTTTTGTCATTTTAAAATAGATGCTGACTCATTGATTTTGATGTGACAGGCTTGGGCTTATGCGATGTTCAGCTTTCACCCTTTCACGCTCCGCACCAGGGTGATGACACCGCCGTTCGTGGTGAGCTTTCGGACTTCAAACCGGAAATACACTTGGAGGACTCCTGCTCGCCCGACACCGAGGTGATTCGGACTGCGATAATCAGCTCCAGTCCTGAATCTGTCAGCTTCTTCCCATGGGGTCAGTTGCCTGCTTCCTATAGTTCGGCCCAAGCGGCCAATGGTTGTCGCATTTTGATGGTTTCCATCATGTGTGACTCGATGTATTTGGGCTATCGGGTCAATCGCCAGCATAGGCCCAACGTGGGCCAGCCTCTGACACCGCCTTCACCACCTTTCCGGATGATGACACCTGACGTGATGCCGAGACGCGAGTGGTATCTCGCGAGGGAGGCCATCGATCCACATAGATATGTGGCGATGGATTACGGGGTGTTCGTGCAGATTGTGCTGTATTCTCCTCCTCCTCCTGCTCAGGAAGCGGAGGGTCCGTTTACCATTTTGTGGGAGAGATTGGGTCGTTTGCGGGGCGGATACATTATCCAGAAGTCCCGCGGACGATTGGCTATGGAGAGGGGGAGAACTACATGAAGGAGGACCTGAGCGGTGGTGAGATTCCACCACATGATTATCTTCCGCGAGGGAGAGATCTGGTATATTCTTGACCACCCTGTATACATGCTATTTCTCTATTTTATCTACATGTATTTGCATATGAATAAAAATGATGCTAAAGGAAATGTTGTATGAATAGTTGCTAGCTAGCTCCTATCAGAAGTTATTGAGCAGATTTTACAAGCTGTCCGATCTATATCGAAAACTGAAGGCCGGGGCCAGTGATTTCACTTGTCGAGGTGGTGCAGACGCGACTGGGCCGCGTCGCAGAGGTGGCGGGAGCAGAGGCTCCAGGGGTGCTAGCACTAGCAGGTTGAGGAGAGGAAGAATGATTTCCTTTCCTGATATTTTTGCTTTTTTCTTTTAAAAAGAATGTATTTGTAAGCAAATTTTATTTATTCTGTACATTATTAATGATTAACGAGAAAATGCAAAAAGAAGAGAAAACCTAGGGTCTCGATTCTAATTGCTTTTAATTATACAAATTGTACTGTGTGACAAAAATGGGCATTTGGCCGAGGCGGCTGGTGTTTGATGCATAATTGATGGCCTTCGCATGGGAGGAGAAAACATCAGATTTGTAGCGGCTGCTACACTGTGGTCATAGGCATGATGCCTATTTGAGAAGAATCACTCCTGGAGTGATAATTGAAGATGTCCTTCCCCGAAAACGTTGGTTTATTGTCGAGGGAAGGATGGAGACTGGAGAGCTGGAACAAAAAGTCCAAATGCATGGTGTGGTGTGCGGCGCACCAGACTAGGTGCCCGCGCACCATAATTGTCATTTCTGTCCTGGGGCTCAATTTGATGTGTTGTGACATGTCGGGGCAAAATTTTCTTTGCCTAATGCGTAGGCTGCTGTAGATTTGTTGAGAATTCTTTCTTTTGCCTTTGCTTTTAAGGGATTTGGACAGAACGACTCAACGTGAAGCCTTTTCCTCTTCCGCATTCCCTTTTGCCGACGTAAACCGCGAAGTCCTTCCAATAAAGACCTCTCATCTTTAGGCAAAACACTCTTCTTTTATTTAAAATGAACCATTCCTTCGAAACTATCGCAGATTACGAGGCCCGCATACATGACTGGTGTCTTAGTCTCAGTGCCACTGAAAAGGGGTATCTTGCAGACACCTATGGTTTTCGATGTATGTTTGGATGAAGACATATTCGAATTTACTGGCATATGATACGGGGTGCATCCCGCTTTTGGTCCTCAGAAGACCACCTTTTCAACTTTTCTGTAAACGAGATGTGTCCCACATTTGAAGATTTTTGCGCTCTGACGGGCATGTCCATTGATAGTCCCGTCGCAGTGCCGTTGTTGAGGAAACCTCCCTTGGTGCTTATTCAAGAATTGTTCGGTTTCACTATCCTAGAGGCCCGTAACATGTTGTACGGCCGACTTTTTGATTTGACCCAGCTTTCGAGGATCTTTGCCAATTATCAACCCGACGATGCTTATTTAGAGCATCGGCAAACGACCCTTTTTATGCCTGTTAGGGAAATTCTTCCTGATTAATCTTGAGGGTTATGTTGATATACGGGTCTTGGATGTTGTGTTGCACGCTAGGGGACGGGTGAGCAACATGATTCCTCTCATTTTGGCGGAGACTCTTCTCAGCCTGGACAGTTATGCTAACGGAGAAGAGCAATTTTCTTCTGGCAGCCCTATTCTGTTACACATGTGGCTGGAGGAACACTTCATGAGGATTATCCCTCCAGTACCCGGCACGAGATATCACCCGATCAATTACGCCCAGAGAGGTCACCAACATGATCATTTAGTGACTGGACAGGATTGGGTGGAGCATTTTCTATGTGTCCCTTCATTTGATATTGTATGGGTTGTGTCCCATTGGAGGATCCGACGATTTATTCCTGGTACTCACCGATTTGCACAGGTCATAATTGCAGGACTCCGTAATGTGACCTTTTATTATGCTTCTCGGGTGATGCGCTAATTTGGATTGGAGCAAAGGCTACCTAATGCTGACCTCCCTGAGTTCGGGACAAGCGAGCTCAATGGTGACATTTGTAGGGACCTTCGAGAGTGGTGGGGCCATGAGATAGGGCCACGCACTGTACTTTCTTTGGATCATATCCCTTTTGAGAATATCTGTCTCTCCGGTGATTATCTGACATGGCTGGTGCCACAGTCGATGGAGCATTCATTCAACATAAGACTCACTCTGGAGTGTTTGCTTGGCAAAATTGTGTCCAATGGAGCAGACACTCGCTTGTTAGAGATTGGCGAATCTGTAGAAAACTCTAGTCTAGAGATTTATGCAAGAGATCCTTGGCGGCTTCAGCGCAGTCGGGGGATTATCCTTCATAGCTCGCAAAGATCCGACAGAGCTGAGACCAGTGGTGGTAATGAGCGCGAGAGGAGGCGTGGCAGACGCCGTAGGAGATAGATTATAGTGATGGTGTATGTATTTGTATGTAAAACAGATTAAGATGGAATATGAATGCATGTAAGTCTTATCTATATATTCCTTGGTTGCCAAACCGGGGACTTTGTTATATATTAAAAGTGTGTTTATTATTATACAGTAAGTAGTGGTTTTTCCTTTTGTGATCATAACAACATGACAGGGGGAACAAAACAAATATTATAAAATGTGTAAGTAAACGACCGAACCCAAAGGCTGCCTACGTATCTCATGGAGAGAATCAGGTCGGATCGTAGTTCAACCCAGATTTGCAAGAGACGGAGATTTTTATTCCTTTTTCTCCAATGTTTTATCTCTTTCATTTCTTTTTTGAACTCTAATTTTTGCCTAGGCCGCTCTTTCGGGTTTTCGACCTACCGAGTTATTTTTAGAAGGGGGAGAAAAGTATTTACAAACATAAGTAGAATTAAAAAACACTATAGCTGAGCGGGCAACTACGCGTAGTACTTCTTGAGCTTGTCTATGTTGAAGGATTGAATGAGATCTTCTCCATTTTCATTGGTGAGGAAGACTGCGCCGCCTGACTGTATGAGCCTAACTACGTACGGTCCCATCCACGGTGATTTCCACTTTTCAAAACTGTCAATGTAGCTAGGCGGCTTTTCTCGGAGAACCAAGTCGCCTACTTTGATGTCTCGGGCTTTGACTCGTTTGTTGAAAGATCGAGCAATTCTCCTGTGATATGCTCGTGTGTGCTCTAAAGCCATCAATCTCCTTTCATCTAGGAGTGCCAGTTCGTCATATCGATGCTTAAGCCAATCAGCTTCAGCCACCTCGGCTTTTATCATCACCCTTAGAGAAGGGATATCAACTTCAATAGGCAATACTGCCTCCATACCATAGGCAAGAGAAAATGGGGTAGTCCCAGTAGGTGTACGAACAGAAGTATGATAGCCCTAGAGTGCTAACGGCAATTTGTCGGGCCAATCCTTCCCGGTATCTACCATCTTCCAAATGATGTTTTCCAATGTCTTGTTAACTGCTTTCACAGTGCCATTGGCTTGCAGCCTGTAAGGTGAGGATTTGTGCCGTTGTACTTTGAACTCATCCAATACTGGGTTGACTTCTCCCTCGAAGTCTGTACCATTGTCAGAGATCATTTCGAAAGGTACCCCAAATCGGTAAATGATGTGTGTCTTGATAAATTCTGCAACCTTCTTAGCATTCAGAACTTTGTATGAAGCGGCTTCAACCCACTTTGTGAAGTAGTCAACGGCAACCAGAACATACTCATGGCCGTTCGATCCTTTCGGATGCACTTGCCCTATGACATCAATCCCCCATGTTGAGAAAGGCCACGGTGCTGTAGAATTGTATAACATATGAGGAGGCAGATGTTGTAAGTTGGCGAACCTCTGACACTTGTCGCAACGACGCACCCATCTGATGCAGTCAGTTTCCATCGTACTCTAGTAATATCCTTGCCGGATTACTTTCTTTGAGAGCACATGCCCATTCATGTGCAGACCACAAGTGCCGCCGTGCAGCTGATCCATGACTTGCTCAGCTTTCGCTTGATCGATGCAAAGGAGATTAAGTCCTTGATAATGCCTTTTGTATAGATTGTAACCGCTGATTACAAATTAGGAAGCCCATCTTTGCAAGGCGATCCTGCCTTTTCTCTCAGTGCTAGGTGGATACTCACTCTTCTTTAGCAAATTTCAAATATCTAGGTACTAAGGCCCATCGGCTCTCTCTTGGTCCTTTTCAATGGCACAATAAAATGCTAGTGTATGTTTCGTCCCAATGACGAAAGGTTGGACATTGAACTCAGTGGGGATCTTAACTAGCGATGCCAAAGTTGCTAGAGCGTCCGCGAAGCAATTTCTATCTCGGGGGAGATAGTGAAATGATATGAACTTAAATTTCTCTGTCAATACTGTCAGGCGGGCATGATATAACTGCAGTCTAGCATCCTGCGTCTTCCATTTCCTTTCAACCTGATTTATGATCAAAGCTGAATCACCGTATACTTCTAATTCTTCGGCGCCCATTTTGAAGGCTTCCTCCAAGCCAGCTATACAAGTTTTATACTCGGTGGTATTGTTGGAACATTCAAATTCTAATCGCACAGCCAAGGGCGTATGTGTATCCATGGGATCGATCAACAGTATGCCTATACCGTAACCTCTTTTGTTGGCGACTCCGTCGAAGAAGAGTTGTCATTTGCACGTGCTGTCATTAATCTCAAGAACCCCTTCATCAGGAAAATCCGGTTCTTCAAACTCCTCTGCTTCTATCGGCAGGTTTGCCAACTGATCAGCTATTATACTTCCTTTGATTGACTTCCCCCTTGCATAAGTTATATCAAACTCATTCAGCAAGAAAGACCACTTGGCGAGCCTACTCGAAAGTGATGGCTTTTCGAGTATGTACTTGATCGGGTCCATCTTGGAAACCACCTTTACAGGCAATGTTTGTAAATAAATCTTGAGTCTCTGTGTCGCCCATACCAGACCTATGAAACTCTTCTCAAGTGCGGAGTAGTTCAATTCGCTGCCATGCAACTTTCTACTGACAAAGTAGATGGCGTTATCAGTGTCAGAGTCTTCCTTTTCTTGTGCTAACATGGCTCCAACCGCGGTGTCTGTAACGGTTAGGTATAACAATAAGCGCTTCAGTTTGTGAGGAGGAGCTAGAACTGGCGGACTAGCTAGGTATTTTTTGACTTTCTCAAATGCTTCCTGGCACTCTTCGTCCCATTCTCTATCCGTATCCTTTTTGAGAAGCTTGAACAGAGGTTCACACATGGATGTCAGCTGCTGAATAAAACGACTGATGTACTGTAATCGGCCCAAAAAGCCTTTGACTTCACTCGGAGTTGTCGGCTGCGGCATATCTCTGATGGCTTTGACCTTTGCAGGATCCAACTCGATTTCATTGCCAGTTACTATGAATCCCAAGACTTTTCCTCGGGTGACCCCAAATGTACACTTGGTGGGGTTGAGTTTCATCCGGTACTTGCGCAATCTCTCAAAGAACTTGCGAAGATCTCTCAAATGAGCACCGTCTGTGTCTACTGAATGAATAATCATATCATCCACGTACACCTCTACTTCTTTGTGAATCATGTTGTTAGGTCTCAAGGTGCTCAAACAGGCTAGAAGGGGGGGGGGTTGAATAGCCTGTGTCCAATTTTAAAAAGTTTAATGAAATTACATCACAGGAGAGTTAGAAAATATTTTGCAGCGGAATAGAGTGAAGTATAGGACAAGTTCAAGATGGCTGATCTTGATAGGACAAGATCAGCTGTTCTTAAGACTGTTGGAATTATGGAAATTAATAAGTAATAGCAAATCACAAGCATATAGAAGAGATAGACAAGAAATTTAATATGGTTCACACTTATAAATAAGCGCTACGTCCACAACCAAAGTGGTCAACTTTGGATTTGAAAATCGTGTACTAAGTTTTCCACTAGAATCTTTACAAGAGAGATCACTAATGGATCGTGTACATAAAATAGTTGACCAAGTGTTTACAGGAGAATTAATATCTACAAAGATATAATTCTCGTGTGCTTTGAATGCTAGGAATTGCAATCAATGAAAAGTAATAAAGACGTTTCGTCTAAGAATGGTGCTCTCCAAAGAATGTTGTACAGATTTTGCTTTGAAGCTTTAATGAACTAGCAGTTGAAGATGAAGAATTTTAGAGTGTTAGTTGAAGTTTGTTCGTTTGATCGCTAGTTATCTTCAATGCTGTCATGGAGTCTTCTATTTATACTCAGGGAGATTTAGGTAGCCGTTGGAGATCTTCAGCCTTGGAGAATTTTGAATTTAGATGCATTTAATGCTCTAATCTTGTTGTTGAACTCTGATAGGTGGTTCTGCAAAATTCAGACTGGACTCTGTCATTTTACCAAAAATAGGTAAACATAACTTGCAGACAGAATGTCCTTTTCTGAGATGAATGCCTAATATAGTATGAACCATTAAATGATCTTTGCAGGTTATCGTTGTATCAATGTCGACAAGAAACACTGCAGATAGTTTTGAGGCATGTCACCAGTCAAGTCTAGATCGGACGATCTTTAGGTCTTCAACACTGCTGATGAAGCTTGGCTGGAATGAACTTGTCCAATGACTTGAGAAACTCGGCTAATACAAAGATAGCTGATCTGATCATGTCCGATAAACAATAGGCTATCTTCTGAAGACTAGGCTAAGAATAGAGAGCAATCCTAAGCTATTACAATCACTTGTCTAAGTACAAGTTGCCACTCTAACAGACACGCAGGCCCATTAGTCACCTTGACTTAGACTTAGGTTATGGATTCAAGCAAATCTATAAAATACAACACTCTCCTCCTATTTACTTGAGTCCATGATCTTATGAATACAATGGAAGCTAACCATGTCCAATTCTAGTAATAACATGCTTTAAAGATAATATATTAAGTGAGCATGTCCTAGATAGACTTACAAAGAGGTCAGGGTATTCATATTTACAAAGTGTTTACAAATAAAGAATTTAGGCATAAGAACACTTGTAATAAACTGTGTTTTAAAGACAAACTGATAAAGTGCTTTATAGGATATGTCTTTAAACCAGTGGTTTAAATTTCATGCAAGCAAGATAATTAATTAATCATAAAGCATGAAAAGGTTAAAACGATAGTCATTGTTCATTAAACGAGAAGTTTAAATCAAAGATTTTTCAAAAGATAATGAACAAAGAGACAGAGATGGATATACCATTTACATTGAAGTTTGTCCTTCTTCTATCAGTTCTGTCTGGAGCTATCAGCCGCTTTGAGTCTAGCAATTTCAGCTTTGGCTTCTCTTAGTTCATCTTTGACAGTTTCCAGTTCTGAGGAGAGATTTTTGTTCTTGAGTCGTAACATGGCGTTCTTCTCAAGCAGACTGGTCAGCTGAGCATTGTGCAATCGACTCATCTCCTCCTTCATGGACGCAAGCGAGGCATCCATGTCGGTAAGACGCTGAACAGAGTTGCATAGCTCTTTGAAAGTATGAGTATGGTGCTTGCGTAGGAGTGTTCGTGTAGCACGAACAGAGGAATGGACAGAGCGATTCGCACTATGTTGGGTTTTAAGCACCCGTTGAAGGCTGAGGTCGAATGTCTCAATCATGGATAGCAGGCCTTGACCAAAAGTCTCACATTTATCTTTGAGAAGAGCGGTGTAAAAAGTTGAAGAGCTGGAGAGATGACCGATCAAAACATTTTGACAAGCAGTAACTGCTGCTTGACATGATTTGGTCGCAGTTTTGGCTTCATGGGCAGCAGAAACAATGTCCGCCATATATGTAGCCGTAACTTCAGTCGTATGAGACTGTTTGGCTGAGAGATGTTGCAGAGAAGTGTAAAGGCCGGTACAGATGCTGTCAAAATTCTTCATAACTTTCTCTATAGAGGCAGGACCGAAAGAGGCAGGTGGAATAGGATGGCTAGCAGGAGATGGAGAACAGCTGGAGGAGGATATAGTTCAGTGAGAAGATGGTTTGAAATGTCGGGCGAGGGATTGAGACTGGCTGGCTGATGAATGACTGATGAGGGGTTGGAGAAGGGATGGGTCGGGAGGTGAAGTACCAGGCAGGTGGAGCCAGATTCGAGGTACAGGGAAAAGTTTTTCATATATAAGCTTCATAGGATTGGTGATGAATAAAAACGGGAAGAGAGAAAGGAACATAGAGACGGATGTGTTTGAAAAGAATATGGAAACGAGGGTTAAAGCCAATATAAGTGGCAACCACTTCAAAGAAGTCACATACAAAAGGCTTAGTGAAAACAGAAGGATGGTTGATTATTGAAGTGATAGGGGGACTTGGGTAGAGAGAGAAATGGAGAGATGTCTGATTTGGTAGGAGGAGGTAGTCCTAGATCCCGGTGAATGGCAGTCCACTGTTTGAAGATCATGAGATCTTGTACAGCAGAGTTGTAAGAGAAGAATTGTTGGGACCAGGAGGGAGGAAGAGGATAATAGAAGGAGCCATACTGGAGAAGAATTTCCCCAGCAGACATTGGCTGGCAAGGGATGCGTTTGGGATAGTCTAGAGTGGAGAGGAAAGGATCAGTATCGACAGGGTTAGGCTTAGGTCGGCTGTCTTTAAAGAACAGCAGTTCTTGGACTTCCTGGTGAAGATGGCTGTAGGGGTTGAACTTGGTCTGTTTTGGTGTAGGTTGATCAGAGGAAGAGGTTAGAGGACGTTTAGAACGAATGAGTGATTGAGTATCAGGTAAAACTTGTGATTTATCTGAGGCAGAGGGTATCATTGTGGGAATGATAGTTGGAGCAGGTTGAGTAGGTGAAGGCATAGGAGTGTGAATGGCAGGTTCAGGCTGAATAGGGGAAGAAGGAGGTGAAGATGTTGGATCGGCAGAGGGCACAAACTTGACCTTTTTAGCACTTTTCTTAATACGTTTGCCATGCCTTGACCTTGAGGGAGTTGAAGAGGTTGGAACAGGTTAAGGGTTGTCTGACGTAGGAATGTTTGGTGTTGAAGGAATTGCAGTTCTGATGTATCTTCTGAATTTGGATAGTTTTTCGACTTTGTTTTTACCTTTCTGATGTATCTTCGTGGTAGGCGAGTTTTAAAACCATTCTAGCCTATATAAGGCTTGTTTCTCCTTTGTAAAAACAACTTTGATAATATTTTAAACATTGAGTTTATTCAAATCACTTTTCGGAGAGAATTGTGAACAACCGAATTTCTTGGATTAGAAATTCAAACACTTGAACTTATCAAGCTCGAGGATCGCGGGTTTGTGGCGTTCCATGATCGGTGTACATAGGCAATCGCGTCTATCGGGTATCAATCGCACCCCAAGGTTCCTAGTCAATCGCGACTAGCGGGTTGAGGGAGATCCAACTATCCTTTTAATTTTTTGCGTTTTCTTCATTCGTCGTCCTTCGAGTCTTCAGTTGCATTTCTTCGGTTCGATCCTTGTCGGAATCACATCAATTGGTTTCAGAGCCAATCGAAGAGGTAAACCATCGAATTCGTTCTTTCCATTTCTTTGATATTCTTGTTATTCGATAATTTAAAATTTTTTTTTTTCATTCTTCATCTTCTTCGTTGGAAAAATCTGGAAATTGGTAGTATGTGTTCTTGGTGTTCTTGAGCAAAAAAAAAAAAAAAGAAAAAAGCCTAGTATCAAGATTGTTGATTCCTAAAAAAAAAAAGGGTGAAAAAAAAAATTTGTGCCGAAAATTTGTGTAGTTTGATATTGAGTTTTGGCAAAGTTTGAACCTCATTGTTTGATTGCCATAATTCAAATTTGCTGGAAATTGTGTCAATTCATATCATCATATTGTTCATTCTGAATCGTTGTGGTTGCTCATCATATTTATATATATTCATTCCATCGGATTCAATTCTTTTCTTGCTTTCAATTTATGAATTGTTTCTCACTTTGAACTGTCGATTCAAGAATCTGAAATCCTGTGAATTGTATTTGACATTGAACATCCCAGAACGTTTGAAACTTGCACTATCTTGTTGGTAACTTCAAGTGAAAGAGTTCTTTTCCAAGAATTTGAGTGTAAGTGAGTGAGTGTGATACACGAGTGATATACCTTGTGAGTTGTGTGTAATTCTTTGAAATATGTCGCAAAAGGGTAAAATGAGTGAGGATCCTAAAGAATGTATGATTAGGATGTTAGAGGATGTTAGTCGGCATTTAGCTAGGATAGAAGAGAGTGCACAACCTCGCAGGAATTCTCATTGATTCCAAGCAAGGAGGGGAGAGTACTTTGATAATGATTGGGTAGATGGTGAATATGAGTTAGATGAAGAGGAGTGGCTAGATAATGATTATGAGTATGAAAGGAGACCTAGTAGAAGGGTAAGTGAAAGGGTCGAAATAAAGATTCCTCTTTTCAAAGGTAGGGAAGAACCCGAGGAGTGTCTAGAATGGATTAGGAGAGTAGAGAATTTATTTAGTTGTAACACTTACACGGAGACTCAAAAGGTAAAACTTGTTTCCTTAAGGTTTGCCGAGTATGCTAGAATGTGGTGGGAACAATTAGATAACAACCGTAGGCGGATAGGAGGAGAGGGACGTATTAACACGTGGGAAGAAATAAAATGTGTAATGCATAGGAAGTTTGTCCCAAAATACTACCATTAGAATTTGTCAAGGACTACTTCTTCTTATCTTCCAATTTCTCAAACACCTAGTGTTACATCTAGAAGGACTTATGTAGGTTCATTGCGATAGAAGGAGAGGTTGAGTGAAAATGAAGAGAGTCCGGCTAGATTGATAAATAGTGTTTGTGAGATAGCTAAGACAAAGGAGAGTTCAAGAGAAAATGAAATTGAGAGGTCGGCTAAGGTAGAAAGTCAAAATAAAAACATAGCCGAGCAAAAGGAGAGGAAATCTAGAGATAAAGAACAAGAATGTGAACTCCGATTTCAAAAATGCAAGGAAAGTGAGGTTAGTGAGGCTGAGTGGAAAGATGAAAATCGTGGGTTAGTGGAAGAGAGTGACAACCCGAGTGAAGATGAAAGAAAGAGGGAAAATGATAAAAATAAGAGGGTGGAAACACGAGCGACTGAGGAAGAAAATGAAATGGTTGAAAAGCCGTATGGCAATGAGAGTGTGAAATCAATCTGTTCTTCCGTTCCAAGTGAGTCTAAGAGGGAGTTGGTGAAACAACAAAGTGAGGTATTTTACATCTCTACGGAGATCCCTTTTTACCTTAATATGATACCCCAATTTTCTTTGCCCTATGTTGTTTCTTGTCCACAGGTTCTCGATGAAGTGCTTTCCAAATTAAGCAAGGAAACTTTGCAATCCAAATGCGATGATCAGTAAGGTAAGGAGGTCGTTGTAGTGCCTACTCGATCTCCAAGGTATGAATCATTCCATTATTGTGATCAATGGTACGATTCCAACCTGTTTTGTAACACCCAATTTTTGAGATTTGATAATCATGTTGAACACTACAGCTTTGATGAAAGATTTAAATTTCATGGGAAGGCTGATTTGGATGAAATCTCTAATCATGCGTGTGGTTTATTCTTGAGAAATCTTGATAATTCACATGACATGTATAAGATGCCATTTTTTTCTATTTTAAATGTTCATCATAGATTGAATGGTTGTATGAAGTTTGGTGAGTTACGTGACACCAGATTTTGCATGTCATTTCATATACCCAGTAATTCATATGTTGACCCATTTCTGGACTGTGCCTCAAGGGTTGACTTGGTAGATTTGAATGGTGTATTGAAGGTTGATTTGTTAATTCTGAATTGTGCATTGAAAGATGACTTGTTAAATCTAAATTGTACATTGAGGGTGTCTAAGGATAATATGTTTGTGAATTTGCACGACTTTTCTACAAAAGATCATTTTGATGTAAATCACAAATTTGGTAATGTTTACAATGATGAAGTAATATCTCATAAGAATGTTGGAATCTGTGTTGTCCAACATAAGATGATTGGGACTTTGTCATCTTTGTTTTGTGAAGATTCTATGGCATTGATGGAGTCTTGGTTTGCGTTAGAAGTGCATAAAATTTGGCAATCTATAGTTATGGATGCACATGAGTTTTCAAAACATATTTGTCATATTGTATTGTACTTTCATAAGATTTACGGATTGCATGACTCATTAAGAGCTGAATTGTCTTCATTTAAAGCATTTCTTTTTAGGCTTGCTGAATCATGGGAAATTTGTTTGTGTCGTGTTGAAATGATGCAAGCGAATGCATTGCCTTGTAAAAGCTTGAGAATTGCGATTGTCAGTCATGATACTCCTGTCGAGCTTGTGGGAAGTTTCTTTGTGAGGATACAAGTCTTTGGTTCTTGTAGTTGTAACCTTGATCTTGTTTTGATGCATGTTGCTTATGTATTAATCAAGGTTTTGCAAAAATGGGAACTAGTTCGATTGGTTTTCAAACCTGGTGAATGTAACGAATTGTTGCCAAATGAAATAGAGGGTGATTTTGCTTGTCTTGGGCTGAGCATGACGAGATATGCTAATAACTTTGATCCTCTTACAATGCGTTGTGTGGTTGTAATTATTCTACAGATCTTTATTCACATGTTTCCCAAAGCAAGCAAGAAGAATGTGAAGTTGAACTGGGAGTGTAACTGGGAAATGAGATTTTTGATTTCCATGTACTTACCCAAAAATTTAACTTTACTTCTTCTGTGAATTATAGGTTATTAAATTTTGGGATCAAAATTGATGACTTATATGATGTCTTTCATCACTTCAGGGGAATACTTTGTGAATATGGTGAATTTGAGTGCGTTAAATTCCCTAAACATGAGGGGATGTCATTGTTGTCAGACATTAGTTCTATGTATCACATGCCTAAGGTGGAACCTTCTATAGGATATTCTTTGTTGTTGGCTTTGTTTCCTAAGCTATTTGGTTTCAAGCAAAATGAAGGATTTCAAGTTATTTCCAAAAACTTTGGTGGGCAACTTGGCAACTATGGGGAATTCGGTTGTATTAAAATTCCAAAGGATATAGGGGATTTGTCTTTGAGAAATAAATTGTCCTTACCGCGTTTGATGGTGCACTTATTGTGTAAGGATCAATCAGATTATCTTGTTTTGCATAGTTTTGTTAGAATCTTACACAGGTTAAAACAAGAATCATTGTGTAGCGTATGGATAATAATTTCAGATTAACCTTGAACGGTAAGATGCGTGTTAGTGCATATTTTTCATTATTGCTGATTTGTTTCCTTATTGATACAGGTGTTGATTCGAGGTCGAATCCTTTTGAAGAGAGAGGGAATGATGTGAATCGAGCCAAGCCCTTTAACATATCCAGAGGACCAAGGGTTCGTGCGCATGCGAGGAGGATTCAAGTGGCTTTAAAATTGCATTTGGAAAAGATTTAGAGTCAAAATGAATCCAAGGTTGATATGGAGAGTCAAGGAATGTTCGTGTGTGCATTCGGGAGCTTCAACAGCTTCAAAAACTCATGTTTTAGGATTTTGGTTGCGCCCCAGCGCGCACAAGCCACGCCCTAGCGCGCGTCATCCTAGCACTTTTTAGAAAATCCAAAAATTCAAACTTCAGCGAAGACCCGCGCCTTAGCCCCCTCAAGACCGCGCCCTAGCGCGCTGCCTCGCGCCCTAGTGCGCCGTACGGACACTTCTGAATTTGGATAGTTTTTCGACTTTGTTTTTAACGTTTCTGATGTATCTTTGTGGTAGGCGAGTTTCAGAACCATTCTAGCCTATATAAGGCTTGTTTCTCCTTTGTAAAAACAACTTTGATAATATTTTAAACATTGAGTTTATTCAAATCACTTTTCAGAGAGAATTGTGAACAACCGAATTTCTTGGATTAGAAATATAAACACTTGAACTTATCAAGCTCGAGGATCGCGGGTTTGTGGCGTTCCGTGATCGATGTTCGTAGGCAATCACGTCTATCGGGTATCAATCGCACCCCAAGGTTCTTAGTCAATCGCGACTAGCGGGTTGAGGGAGATCTAACTATCATTTTGATTTTCTGCGTTTTCTTCATTCTTCGTCCTTCGAGTCTTCGGTTGCATTTCTTCGATTCGATCCTTGTCGGAATCACATCAAAGAGTCATCCTTGTGTAGAACTCCTCAGCAATGGCAGTGCTGTAGTGAGTGTCATTCAGCTGAAAGAGTGGAAGAAGACCACATCCCTTTAAGTCTTTTAATAGAGCTTCTCCAGAAGTATATCGTTGAATAAATTCAGCATCAATAGTCATCCTAGGGTGATAGTTATTTCTTGGAAGAATTTGTATAGGTAGCTCAGCAGCTTTTACAGCCCTGGAAAGTTGTGCCAGTTAAGTAGTAGTATCAGAAGTACCAGCAGTTTTGGTAAATTCTGTCTTTGCCTATATATACAATCGGTAGAGTTAAAAAAAATTTAGCTGTTTCTTAGAGAAACATATACTGTTCAAATCCAAACCCAAAATATACTAATAAACAAAAGTTTATTAATAGCACAGTTCATTTTCAAGACAAGAGCAGATTCTATCATTTTCAGAGAATCTAATAGTATGAATTAGAAATATTCATATATACATAACTTTAAACACATTTGATACTCAGAGATTAGTCATAAGCAACACAATGATGTTGAAATCAAGCATTCGCAATTCATCAATGGCGCAAGAACGAAACAGTTCATATGAGTTCAAAAATTATGATTTTGAACGTAATAAAACTAAACTTGAACGAACTTAAGAAGGTAGGATTACTCACCATTGAAAATATTGTGCAGAAGAATTGAGGAATTTGAAGATTTCAGAAGCTTTTTGAGAGTATCAATTTCTGGATTTTGAAATGAAGAAAGGCGGTTTTTGCAAATTGTGAACAGTCGATTTGTGAATTTGCTTTTTATACCTCTAACAAGTCTCAATAAATAGTATTTAATAAATTTTGACATCCGCATTTAATGTCTTGATAAGTGACTGTTCATATAACATTCGATTTTAACTTATCGTATTGAAGATTGCCGATCAGGAGAGAAAAGTACTTACTCCCGATTGTCCTATAATATCGGCAGAGTTACACTTGGCTGATAATATAAGCAGTTCTCTAAGCAGGCAAAGTGTAATAAATTAAGATAGTGTTTAAAAGATTAAGGATTGAGATCAAGCATACCAAGCTCTCCTCTTAGATAGGCAAACCTGGTTGAATCAAGTGGTTTGGGATATCAGCTAACTGTTGATCATGTTACCTTTTTCCACATGATCTTTTAAGAAATGATATCTCACATCAATGTGCTTTGTTTTGGAGTGCATAACAGGATTTTGAGAGACTGAGATGGCTGATGTAATATCACACATTATAGGGCAATCAACAGTCTTGATCTCATAATCTACCGCTTGTTTAATCCACAAGCATTGTGAGCAGCTACCACAGCTATGTATTCTGCTTCAGTTGTTGAGGTTGAAACAGATGTTTGCTTTTTGCTAGCCCATGAGATAAGTCTATTCCCTAGGAATTGACATGTCCCACTTGTGCTTTTCCTGTCAACCTTACAAGCAGCAAAGTCAGCATCAGAATAGCCTATAAGATTAAAGGATGAATCCCTTGGATAGCAAATACCCAAGTTAGATGTATCAATTAGATATCTGATGATTCTTTTGACAGCCTGTAAGTGAGACTCCTTTGGATCTGCTTGAAATCTAGCACATACACAAACAACAAACATAATGTCAGGCCTATTAGCAGTTAAATACAAAAGTGAACCAATCATGCCTCTATAAAGAGTCATGTCCACTTTCTTGCCCTTTTCATCTTTGTCAAGATGGCAGTTAGTAGCCATAGGTGTACTGAAACTGTTTGCATTTTCAAGTCCAAATTTTTTGATGAGATCCTTTGCATATTTGGCTTGATTGATGAAGATACCAGTTGAGCTTTGTTGAGTTTGAAGTCCTAGGAAGAAATTGAGTTCTCCCATCATGCTCATTTCAAATTTACTCTGTATAAGTTTTTCAAACTTTTTGCAAAGAGTTTCATTAGTAGAACCAAATATAATAATCAACATAAATTTGAACAAGAAAGAATGACCTTTATGTTTCATGATAAAAAGAGTAGTGTCAATTTGACCTCTCACAAAGCCTTGGGTTATCAAGAACTTTGAAAGGGTCTCATACCAGGCCCTTGGAGCTTGCTTGAGTCCATACAGTGCTTTCCTTAATTTGTATACATCCTCTCTTCTTGAATTATCCATGAATCCAGGTGGCTGTTCAACATAGACTTCTTCTTGCAGCTCACCATTAAAAAATGCACTCTTAACATCCATTTGATATACCTTGAATTCTTTAAAGGATGCATAGGCCAGGAATAATCTGATAGCTTCTAATCTTGCAACAGGAGCAAATGTCTCATCATAGTCAATTCCCTCCTCTTGTCTGTATCCTTGGGCTACCAGTCTTGCCTTATTCCTAGTGATGTTTCCATTTTCATCCATCTTGTTTCTGAAGACCCACTTTGTTCCAATCACTGTTTGTTCTTTGGGTCTAGGAACAAGAGTCTAAACTTGGCATCTACCGAATTGGTTCAACTCTTCTTGCATAGCTTCTACCCAGCTTGGATCTTCTAGAGCTTCATCTATCTTTTTGGGTTCAATGTTTGAGACAAATGCAGTAGATACATGCATTCATTTCTTGAAGCTTGTCTGGTTTGAACACCAACATTAAGATCACCAATGATTTGAGTTATAGGATGATCTTTAACTTCTCAAACTTCAGCAGGTAGATCTTGTCTGATAGCATCAGCAGAGTTTAGTTCTTAAGAAGTGGAAGTGTCTGAAGCTTGATTTTTAGGAGGATAAATTAATTCCAATACAGGTTGAAATACTTCTGGTGTAGAAGGAATAGTGGATTCTGGACTTTCTCAGTTAACATTAGCTGGTCCATTATCACCTCTTGGAGGTTCTATCAACCTTGGAAGAATTTGTGAAGATGTAGCTTCAGTAGAGTTGGAGCTTAGCTGTTCTGTACCTGTATCACACTCATCAGAATCATTAGACACCTTAGGAGTCATATGTGGCCCAATAAAATCAAATTCATCAAAAGAGACATGTACAAATTCAACAACTTTAAGAGAGGTTTTATTATAAACTCTATAAGCTTTTGAAAATTTGGCATATCCCAGAAATATTCCTTCATCACTTTTGGATTCAAACTTACCTCTATGTTCTCTTCCATTGTAAAGAACATAGCATTTGCATCCAAATATTTTGAAGAAACTAATATTGGGTGCTCTGCCTCTCCATATTTCATATGGAGTTTTGTTATGAAACTTGTTGATAATAGACCTGTTTTGAGTAAAGCAGGCTGTATTTACACCTTTAGCCCAGAAATACATAGGCAGCCTTGCTTCGGCAATCATGGTCTTCCCAGCTTCAATAAGAGTTCTGTTCTTCCTTTCAGCAACTCCATTCTGTTGAGGTGTACTAGCAGCAGAGAAATTGTGACCAATTCCATGGTCATCGCAATATTTGGCCACACCATTGTTTTTGAATTCTGTCCCATTGTCTGATCTGATATCAGCAATGTCATCCAGTTTTTGAGTCTGCAGTCTTCTGAAAAGTGATGTTATGATGTCATAGGCTTCATCTTTAGAAGACAACATTTCAACCCAGGTGAATCTTGAATAGTCATCAACTACTACCAGTGTATACTTGCTGCCACCAAGACTAGTAGTAGAGACTGGACCGAATAAATCTATGTGAAGGAGCTGTAGTGGTTTGGTAGTTGATAAGCATGGCTTGCTTTTGAATGATGACTTGTTTAACTTGCCCAACTGACAAGCTTTACAAAGTTTGTCATGATTTGTCGATATCTTTGGCAGACCAACCACCAGGTTGTCCTTTGATAACTTAGATATGTATTTGAAGTTGAGATGGCTAAGTCTTTTGTGCCACAGCCAACTGTTATCATTTGATGTTTTTGCAATCAAAATTCGGCTTGATTTTCTTCCCACAACATTCAGATCAACCGCATACACATTTCCTTTTTTGAAACCAGTCAAGATTGTTGTGCAGCTTTCACTGTCCTTGATAAAGCAATGACTTGAGTTGAATTGACATATCAATCCCTTATCACAGAATTGTGATATACTTAGGAGATTGTGCTTCAAGCCTTCTACCAGAGATACTTTGCTGATGAAAAGATTTTCTCGAACTATGCTTCCATAGCCAACTGTCTTCCCTTTGGAGTTGTCACCAAAAATCACTAAGGGACCTCTTGCTTCAATTATGTTGGAGAGAAGATCCTGGTCTCCAGTCATATGCTTTGAGCAGCCACTATCCAGATACCATAAATCTTTCTCCTCCTCATTAACGGCCATGAAGCATTCCTGAAATTTAAGCATTTGAGAATATGGTCCCCTTTTATTTTTGGGTATTGAGGGTTAGCAGCCTTTTGGAACCCATACCTGTTTAACCTTTGGAGGTGTGAACCCTTTAGTTTTAGGTATGAATCTCAGAAGGCATTCATGAATCTCGTGGCCATGACCTTTTCAAAATGAACAATTATGAAAACCCTGAACATGTTTGATAATTTCCTTAGGGGTTTTCTTACGATCAGCAATCTTGATAACAACCGATTTACTAATAATAGGCTTATTGGTTTTGGGCTGATAGAGTAATTTCTTAGTGATATTAGACATGTTTCCCTTAAGTCTTTTATCAGCAGGGTTGTGATTAGCAATCTTTCCTTTGACAAATTTAATAGGCTTGAGTTGAGACTTCCTTGACTTGTTATCAGTCATCACTATATTCACAGGATGTCTGATAGCAGATCTTTGATGCTCAGTCTCCCTATTAGCAGTGTCATAGGTGTTGACAGATTGCTTACTCTTGAACTTGTCTGGTTTGTTTTTGGAATAAACGAATGGCATTTTATTAAAACCAAGTCCTTGCTTTCCCTTTTAAAAAGGATGCTGATCATAGGCAACTTCTTCAGCCATTTCTTTAGCACTCACTTCAGCTGTCTCATTTCCTTGAGAACCAGATGGACTTCCTACATTGAATTCACTTTGGAAACCGATACCTGTTTTGTCATCAAGAGGTTTTTGTTTTGAAAGAATGGTATCAAAATTTCCTTTTGAATTGTTCCAAGTATCAACAACCTTTTGAAGGTCATCTTTCTCAGAATTGATTTTCTTTATGTGCTCAAGTAGGAATTCCACTTTTTCAGTCAATGCTTTGTTCTCCTTTTGAGTCTTGATATTCCTAGCTTGTTGTCTATTGAGATCTTTGATCTCATACATCAAGGTAGATTTCTCAGAGACAGCCAATTCATGCTTTTTGGCTAATTTTACATAGGCAGTTTTAAATTTGGAAAATTCTTCCAGCATGTCTTTGTTGGCTTTAATAATTTCTCCCCTTGAAGGTTCATTGAGCTCATCATCACTATCATCCTGTTGAAATGGTAGTGATCTTACTGAGTCATGGGGTGATTCCCTGGCCATAAGACATATATTTGCTTCCTCAGCAAAGTCACAGGAATCATCCTCATCAGAATCTGTATCACACCAAGTGGGTAGGTTGCTTTCATCAATGTCCTCAGCCACCATCCCTTTTTGTTTTTGAAATTTAGATTCAGGACGTTTTTTATAAAATTCATATTTTGGCTTTGGACATTTTGATGCAAAATGACCTGGCTTCCTACAGTTAAAACAGACAAGCTCATTTTCCTTTTCGTGAACATCAGTTTTATAAGGAGCAGCTGTTTTTGTAGGAGTGGCAGTCTTGTAAGGTGACTGCTTATAGGATGACTTGTTAAACATTTTGAAACGTTGATACTTCTTAACAAACATGGCAAAGGCTTCGTCTGAAAGAATATCCTCACCATCACTAAATGGAGATGGGGTTTCATCAGGTGTAGAACATGATGGTTCAACAGACATGGCTGGTAAAGATAAATTTTTAAAACTCTTTTCCATCTCTTGAGCTTGCTGGATTTCAAGCTCATAAACCGAAAGACTTGCATAAAGATTTCTGAGAGACAATTTATTCAAGTCTTTTGATTCTTTCACGGCAGTGATCTTTACATGCCATAGACTGCCTAGTGCATTAAGAAATCTCATGTTTATTTCTTTCTTTTCATATTTCTTTCCTAAAGAATGGCAAGAATTGACTACCTCATAGAATCTGTCGTATGCACTTCGTAAGGTCTCTTTAGGATCTTTCTTGAATGAATCAAACTTCTGGATGCTAGTGTACAGCTTGTTGTTCTTTGTTTCTCCATCACCTTCTAGGTATCCCAGTATAGCTTCCCACATTTCCTTAGCAGTTTCCAGATTAATGATCTGCTGGTAGGTGCTAATATCAATGCAGCTGGTGATGATGTTGATTGCTTTTCCATCCAGAGCATCATTCTTCCTATCTTCTTCATCCCATTCTTCTTCAGGCTTTGGAATTTCAGGATCAGCAGTTGGATCAAGTGCAGATAGAATATTTGGCTTCATAGGAGTTTTTGGTCCATCTGTAACACATTTCAATAAACGTTTGTCAATAGAGTTCATGTGTCTTTTAACTTTGTCTTTCCAGATATCAAAGTGAACTTCATCCAGTACAGGAAAATGATTTACATTTGAAGTTTCCAACATTTGATGAGCAGCCATTGGATCTTTAATCTCTCAAAAGTTTAATCTTGGAAAAACTTGTTTTCGAAGAGTCAAGCTCTGATACCAATTGTTAGGTCTCAAGGTGCTCAAACAGGCTAGAAGGGGGAGGGGGTTGAATAGCCTGTGTCCATTTTTAAAAAGTTTAATAAAATTACTTCATAGGAGAGTTAGAAAATATTTTGCAGCGGAATAGAGTGAAGTATAGGACAAGTTCAAGATGGCTGATCTTGATAGGACAAGATCAGCTGTTCTCAAGACTATTGGAATTCTGGAAATTAATAAGTAATAGCAAATCACAAGCACATAGAAGAGATAGACAAGAAATTTAATATGGTTCACACTTATAAATAAGTGCTATGTCCACAACCAAAGTGACCAACTTTGGATTTGAAAATCGTGTACTAAGTTTTTCACTAGAATCTTTACAAGAGAGATCACTAATGGATTGTGTACATAAAATAGTTGACCAAGTGTTTGCGGGAGAATTAATATCTACAAAGATATAATTCTCGTGTGCTTTGAATGCTAGGAATTGCAACCAATAAAGAGCAATAAAGACTTTTCGTCTAAGAATGGTGCTCTCCAAAGAATGTTGTACAGATTTTGCTTTAAAGCTTTAATGAACTAGCAGTTGAAGATGAAGAATTTTAGAGTGTTAGTTGAAGTTTGTTCGTTTGATCGCTAGTTATCTTCAATGCTGTCATGGAGTCTTCTATTTATACTCAGGGAGATTTAGGTAGCCGTTGGAGATCTTCAGCCTTGGAGAATTTTGAATTTAGATGCATTTAATGCTCTAATCTTGTTGTTGAACTCGATAGGTGGTTACGCAAAATTGATCGATTCGTCATTTTACCAAAAATAGGTAAACATAACTTGCAGACAGAATGTCCTTTTCTGAGATGAATGCCTAATATGGTATGAACCATTAAATGATCTTTGCAGGTTATCGTTGTATCAACGTTGACAAGAAACACTGCAGATAGTTTTGAGGCATATCACCAGTCAAGTCTAGATCGGATCATCTTTAGGTCTTCAACACTGTTGATGAAGCTTGGCTGGAATGAACTTGTCCGATGACTTGAGAAACTCGACTAATATGAAGATAGCTGATCTGATCATGTCCGATAAACAATAGGCTATCTTCTGAAGACTAGGCTAAGAATAGAGAGCAATCCTAAGCTATTACAAGCACTTGTCTAAGTATAAGTTGGCACTCTAACAGACACGCAGGCCGATTAGTCACCTTGACTTAGACTTAGGTTATGGATTCAAGTAAATCTATAAAATACAACACATGTCATGAAAGAGCGTGGTCGCAGCGCTTTGGTATGTAGCCCTAGCATTTTTCAACCCGAAAGGCATGACTGTATCATAGTAGGTCCCTGATGAAGGAAGTTTTCTCCTGATCTTCTTTCGCCGTCTTGATCTGATTGTAACCGAACATTCCATCCACAAAAGATCGTATCTTATGTGAAGCTACTGCATCTACCAAAATGTAAATGTTAGGTAGGGAAAAGTCATCTTTCGGAGATGCTTTATTGAGATCCCAAAAATCCACACAGATCCGAACCTTGCCGTTCGGCTTCGGTACTGTCACAATGTTGGACAACCATATCGGGTATTTGACTACTTTGATGAACTTGACTTTCAACTGCTTGATGATTTCTTCCTTGACTTGCAGGGACCATTCAGGCTTGATTCTGCGGAGCTTCTACTTCACCGGCTTGGCGTCAGGGTACAGCGGAATCCGATGTTCAACGATTGCTGGATCCAACCCAGGCATATCTTCGTAAGATCAGGAAAACAAATCCTGAAATTCTGTCAACAGACTGATCAATGCTAGTCTTTCTTCATCTTGCATGTAGCTTCCAATATTGACTTTTCTGACTTCATCATTCAGTCCCAGATTGATGGTGGACAAGTCTTCTTACAGAGTTTCCAATCGGCGCTCCCCTCGTTGTTTGATCATCTTGGTCAATTTAATTAAAAAGTCTTGATCTTTTGGATCCCCATTATTAATCGATTCATTATTAACAGGATGATTTATCATGTTTTCAGTTAATTCATCTTTTAACACATTGGCAACCAAGGAGTACACAGAAACACTTGCATTATTATTAATGAAAGGAGGGGCTACAAGGTCGACCACCTCATCGAGGTCCTCACAGGTGAGATCCTCGATTTTGGCATCGGGAATAGAACCGATTGATGACCAGTTCTTAATAAAAGGGGAAGAAGGGGGTAAGATGTATCTGAAGCGTTCCACCAGGTCCTCGGTCTCTAGCAATGGTCCTGTAGTAGTGTACCAATTTCGAAGCGGATTGTATGCCACTGTCTCGAATTCTGCTACTGAGTCCTCTGTGTTGTCTGCTGCTTTGTCGATCAGTCCCAGAAAACTGTCTCCCATGAAGTCTTCTCCGAATAGGGCCAGGGCAGAATCTTCCTGGTCAATAGTCCATGTATTCTCGATCGTCACAACCTTGTAAGAGGTGTCACGAGGGCCGATGATCACCTTTTCCATTTTTTCTACTATGAGGCTGATGTCGTTGAAGATTTCCCATCCGGGGTGCCTCTTTCTGCTGTTGTCCATCCATGGCTCAGGGAACATGAGATAAGCCATGGTTTCTCCGTGCTTGACAAAGTATCCATTCAAGGTCTTCCTGTAGGGGTTCATGGGAGGTGCCGTGTACGACTGATTCCTCTGAACTGCTCTGTTTCTCTTGTGCTTCTCTTTCATTACTATCGCTACTTATGCAGGTGTTGGCTTATATCCCAGCCCAAAAGGTGGTATACATTCTTTGATGTCATCTTGTATCAGGTTGATTTTGCCTTGCTGACTCTTGCCCAACCCTAGTCCTGGCATGTAGCCTATATTGCGGATCATGCAATAAGAGACTATCTCTCTAGGTTTCACAGCTTTCTTGTCACAGATGTTGGTTTCTTCCGTGTGCTGAATTGCATTCACCCTCGCCTGAGGGATTACTTCGAATCCTCTCAAAATGATGCCAGTATCATCGTGCTCAATCTCGAGAATAGGAACATCCCCTTTCTCTTTTGATTTCATGAGTTTGTCTGCCAGAATAATGACTATATGATCCTCGTGGATAAACTTCACACATTGATGGAGTGATGAAGCTACTCCTTTCACGCCATGAATTCACGGATGGCCTAACAGTAGACTGAAAGTAGAAGGGATATCCAATACTTGGAACTCGACGGGCATTTCCAACGGGCCAATGGTTAGCATAAGCGTTACCACCCCGAGCACAAATTGGCTGGTATTATCATAGGCTCGCACTGATTGTAGTGATGGAGCTAGGTCCGAGATTTTCGTTCTCAGCTTGGCTAAAGTTGTTGTTGGACAGACATTCAAAGATGAACCATTGTCTACCAGAACCTTCGGTACCCTCTTTTCTTGAACACCGACTGTAATATGCAATGCGTCAACATGGTCGACACCATCCTTTGGTAAATCAAGGTCAGTGAACATGAGAACATTCTTAAAGTGGATGTTTCCAATCATCTGAGTCAACTCGTCGGGCGAGGTCCCGATTGGAATGATAGCTTGACTCAAGTACTTGGCAAGGCTGTCACGGTGGGTCTTGGAGGAACATAGAAGACCCCAAATGGAGACATTGGCTTGGGTCTTCTTCATCTGAGTGAGGCATGTGTCTTCAATATCTTTAGCCCCAGTATCCTTGGTACTGGTATCAACTTCTTTATCTTTTCTTGACGGACCACCCATATCTTGAGCTGCTTGGTATGTTCTACCAGATCGAGTGAGATGAGAAACATCACCTCCTATCCATGAGGCTTTTTCAATGTTATTTACTTCAGATTGAGAAGTATCCTGGGCACTGGACAAAATGTCGCTCCAAGAGAGCATGTTGCATTCGAAATTCTCCTCCTTTGAAGGCAAAGGGATTAAGAGGTATGACAATGGAGTATTGTTGATTTCAAATCCGGCAGGGGAGTTCATGCCTTCTGTTTCAAACTGGATGGTATTGACATGGTTAGCTGGCAAAGGATTGTTTACCACATTAAGCATGGGGTGTGGTTTTTCAATAATTTTGTCATCGATCAGGTTCTGGATCGCTCGCTGGAGCACGAAGCATTTATCGATGAGATGTCCGATGGACTGATGGTATTCACAATATTTTGCATGGTCCCATGTGGCAGGCAATGGGTTGGGAGGTCTATAACCCTCGATAGGTTTGAGGACTCCTTGTGCTTTCAGCCCCCGAAAAATTAATGACATAGGAGCGTGCAATTCATCAAACTGTCTATCATTTCTGCGAAAATTATTTCTTACACTTCTGTTATTGTTGTTTCCCAATGCATTTACAAAACCATCTGGTGAATAATTGAAAGGCATATTTCCATAATTCTGAGCAGATGGTACAACTGGCAAAGCCATAGTCGGAACATTTCCTAACATATTTACAAAAGGTACAGACGTCACGGCTGCCTTTCCTTTGGAATATCAAAATGAGCTTGGAGGGGGATCGACCATGATCTGTCCAGTACGGATCTCCGTGTCAATGCGAAATCCGACATCTAAGATTGCAGAGAAATCAGCATATGGAAAGTAACGCATACGATCCAGATAAATCGGCTGAAGGTTTCTCAAAAAGATCCTGACTTGTTCAGCTGGCTCAGGCCTGTCCAGGGTTTGGGCAATCTTCTTTCTCCACCTTTCGGCGTACTCTGAAAATGTCACATTTTCTCTCTGTGTGCACGAATCAAGATCTCTTCTGTGCTTTTTCCAATTACTGTTATCTTTGTATCTCTTCTGAAACTCATCTGCGAGCTTATCCCACGTAGCAACCACAGTGCTGTCCACAGACATCAACCATCGCTTGGCAGCCTCAATTAGAGTTAAGTGAAAATTAGAGGTCATTGCTTCGAAACTTGCCCCCCTTTGCTGCATAGCATGGGCATAAGACCTAAGATGGGCAATAGAGCATCCTGTCCTATCGAACTTCTCGATGTCAGGAATTTTAAACTTTGGTGGTAAAATGGCAGCAGACTAGAGCGTCATTGCTCGGGCTGTGAATTTGTCTTTGTTTAAAACTTTCAGGACCATGTCTTTCAACTCTCTAATTTCTCCTTTGTTTGCAAGTTCAGCATCATTGGTATCAACCATAGCTATACCCGGGAACTGCCCTACTGGAGGAACTGGATAAGGTGGTATGTAGCCGGCAAATGGATATATTGGTTTGGTTAAAGGCTGAGGGTTATAACTGTTTGGGTTTAGATGTAGACTGTCCTGGATCGGATTGGTCATGTAGAATGGGAATGCATTTGGGTTAGGAAAAGGAATGTTGGTGGATGGAGATGTGATGCGAGTTGTAGGAGGTGTAGTAGTATTTGGGATTGGAATTGTGTTAGTCTGAGACTGGTGATGGATGTGTGGATTGACATTTGTCTGAGATGGAAATGTATTAGGGTAAGATGGGTAAGTGTTTGGATATGGGGAATATGAATATGGAGAATAGGCTTGCGGGTATGCAGGATAGGTTTTCAACCCTTATCAGCCCCTTGACCTTGGATAAGGGTTGAAAACCTATTGATCATGGCTTCCATGTTCTTTTTTTTTTTTTTTTTTTTTTCAAGAAACAGGGGCGGCACCCTGCGAAATTTTATTAATAAAAAAGAAAGAATAAGCTTCCATGTTCTGATCCATCCATTGTTGCATTGCTGGGGTTGGAGTGTATCCTGGAGCCCCTGTCTCATGTCCTGCAGAAGTTCTATCTTCCTGATCGGCCATCTGATTCCAATGCAGACTTTCTGTGCTTGACTCTGAATCTTGGCTTGAAACTCTTGTCAACCTCCCGGTGCTAGTCTTCTTCCAATTCAAGGTCAGGTTTCTGAAAGGTTGGGATATGGGTAGGAGTTCGGTTCTGGAAGTGTTTCTGGGTACAACACAATTTCATTGTTCCTCTTTTCATTTTGACTCACGACTCACCCTATGGTGGTTGGACAAGCGACAATGCTTTGTTTTGACTTATGATCCATTCCTGGAACAGTGGATTCTCTCGCCAGAATATAGGACCTTCGTATTCCACCTGTATTTCGACTTCCCAAGATTGGACAGATCTCAGGCGAAAGGCCTATATCCTCTTCAGGATCCACCATCCGAATTGTCTAGGCATATGTTATGGACTTCTTTGTTAATCCTGTGCATGAGGACTCTTGTTTGTCAACCTTTTAATCACCATGATTTCTTTTTGGGAGAGTATGACTCTTTTTTTGATTTTTCGGTGTTTATTTCTCAACATCTTTTTTTCTTTTTGATCAAACAGACTCTTTTTGTCGGTCGACGACTCTTTTTTGATTTGATTTCTTTTTGTCTTTATGCACAGGATTGACAAAGTATGTTTATGACAGCAAGAACCAACCGGTCTTTGAAGTATCTTAGAAATCTATATGAATTACGCGCGGCTATGCAGGGTTAGAGTGGCTTACTTCCCGGGGGATGATCAGTAATCGCGGAGAAAGGGATAGTGTCGGCTGAAGGAATGTTGGGCGCATGACTTACCCAGTTTCACTTCAACGTGGCTATACCAGGGTTTGAAGCTTAGTAACAGTTAGGAATAAATGAGTGCACGTGTGTGCGCAATGTCTAAGAGACTCTTTTTTACAATTATATGAAATAAAAGGTGAAACAGATATATACAAAAATGAAAACAATTTATGTCCAATTTTTCTGATTCGTGTGATGTGGGTTGTGTTTTTGTTAACAGTTTGGAAAATAACAGGAAAAGAAACACATCCACAGGTCGAGGGTTTAAAGCCCCGAGGAAAGAGCAGAAAAAAGAAAAATAGAAAAATGGGAAATCTATTCTATTCCTATTAATACATTTGTGTCCTATTTCCCAAAATAAAAAAAGAACATAAATGAATGTACAACCGAATAATGGGCGTTGACACCCGAATAAATATACAAAATAAAGAATAAATGAATTTGTACCTGCAGGGGTAAGTATAAACAGAGTAATATATACTACACAAAATAACACTTTAGTCATGTTATAAAATTTGAACAAATTTGCGATATTTAAATATGTAAGCATGCAATTGTGTATAAAAAATGAGTCTGGCTCTCTTTTTTATTTATTTAAAAACAAATATCCCCAGCATAGTCGCCACTGTGAGCGCCCCGATCCCGCAGGATCATTCCCTTTCGGGGGGCCTTTTTTGCTCGTGTCTTGTGGTTCCCCTCTATTTTATTTTATGGTTTGATAAACATGAAAATCATGTTTATCTTGAAAAACAGAGTCGCCACTCTCGTTTATAAGTAAACGGGAGAAAAACTTTAGATTATGGGTTTGGGGGCCAAGTTACGAATCGGGAAGGTTTTACGCACCCAATTCGCCCTTTCGGTCTCTACACATTTGCATGCTCGTATTTAATTATTGCAAGTTTGTTTATTTACAGAATATAAATTGCATGTATTTACAAAATGTATTTACAATGTATTTGAAATAATTACATGCATTTATTACATCTATTTACATCTCTAAACTAATGAACAGAAAGGGTTACCTTCTGTCATTTTACAGAAAATCGGGCCAAGTTCTAGGCCGTTGCTTATACTGGATCAAGCTAGCTTGTAGCCTGACGGTTGTGCTCCCACTGCTACCAATCGAGGAAAGGAAGACTTACGTTTTGTGTGTGTTGAGATAGAGTCAATACTCTTTTCTCTTTTCCTTTCTCTCTTTTCTTCCTCAAAAAGAGGCTTGATAGAGAGAGAGATTTGGTGTGTGTGTGTGTGTGTGTGTGTTTGGGAATAGAATTGAACATATGTGTAGAGAGAGCTGATCATCTCTATTTATAGGAGGCCTGGGCTTAGGAAACCTGTGGAGGCAAGTTTGGAGGAAACTTCCTCTTCAGCAGCCGGTTGCTGAACTGTTGAAAAAATGTAGGTGTGGTGTGCGGCGCACCTGGCATGGTGCCCGCGCACCAAACCCTGTTTGGGTGTATTGGGGCACCAGAAATGTCTTCAGCGCACCAAACCCTATTTTTGGCTTTTCCAGGCTTTGTATCTTGCACTTTGGCCCTTCTAAGCTGTGTATCTTCAGTTTAGACCCTTGATGTTGATCTAACGGAAGGTTTGTTTGTGCGTTGGACATCGTTAGTCCGTTGTATCTTTGAGTTTGACCCTTGATGTTGATCTAACCGAAGTTCGTTGTATTTGTTGGACGTTGTTGGTCCGTTGTGTATGTTGTTTCTTGAAATAATCATAGAAACATATGTTAGTCCATTTGTAAATAAATAATTGTTTATTGGACAATTCGTATAATGTAAGTGTACGAATTCTGGGTGTCTACAGGTTGATATAACAATAACCATTGATGGTTAGAGAGATGGAGTTACCATTGAATACTCCATATATATATATATATATATATATATATATATATATATATATATATATCTCTTCAAATCATTATCTCCATCATCAAATCCTCTATCTTTCTTCATTAAAAGTAACCAATGCATTCACAAGAATTGTTGTTGCACACATTTGCCAATTGGTTGGATGCCATTTTTGGGGATTAGGATTCCAAGCACCATATCTGGTGCAATCACCGCCAACCACCTTTTTTTCTCTCTAGATTGGGTCTTCAACACCTCACCATCAATGGCCTAAAGCCATATCCATATTCTTGCTTGCCTGAAACCTTCATTAATTATTAGCTAAACCCATCAATATTTTTCATCAAAAATCAAATCTTTAAGTTAATCATCAAGAAATCCGATGCCTCTTGAATACAACCACCATTCTCTAATTAGGCGCCAACTCCCTTTTCTCTCTAGTTCCCTCTTCAACGCTTCTAAATGAAGACATGCCGTACTTTCTTCCAAAAAATTTCAACTTCTATATTTTTCTGGGCAGTTCTTCTTTACAAAAATTAACATTGAAGAAAGGGATGGAATGCATTTCAATACTCGATTCAAGTTCTTGGGAAGGAGACTTAATTTGTTCTCTTAGTGTAATTTAAAATTTCAAGTGATGTGCTAGGTAGAGGTGTAGTGAAATTGGATAGCATTTGGTGGGTTTAGTGGACTAGATTTCATCTCATCACCACCAGCCCACTGTTCCGACCACGTACTGAGATCTTGTTCTCCATTGCTTGTGTTGCCGTGATAGAGAGATCAAACTAGATCTGGAAATAGTCTGATAAAAAAGCTTACCTCTTACAAGAGATGAAGACACAAGATAGAAATAGAGATCGATGAGAGATATTGTAATTTCCAAAATTGGATTTGATGAAGAGAGATGGCGGATTTGATGATGGAGATGAGGATTTGAAGAGAGAGAGATAGATAGATACTGGCCTACTGGGTTTTCAAAAAGTTGAAGACAACCTAGTGTTTGAATTAACAAATTGACCCATTGTATTTTGTATTTTGTATTTTTTGAAAAAACATTCTATAAAGAACTTCTTAATAAGGGTAATTCAGTCATATTAAAAAATATTAGATAAAAATTGATAAATGTGCATAATATATGTATTTTGAGAGTGTTTTAGGCTTGTTTTGCTAGCTAATCATGCATTTATTGTAGTTAAGTCAGTTATTTTAGTTCGCTTTACTTTCCTTGAGTTTATTTGTGTAGATTTCAGGATTTTAGATGAAAAGTGAAGCTTGGGTCTCTGTTTAAAGGCAAAGAGATTCAGTCCCTGCTCTGTTCGTGAGCATGCTGCGATTTATTTCGCTAGTGGTTTTTAAAGGCAGCTGTTCGTGAAGTCTGAACATTTCGCACCCTGGTTGCGACATATTTCGTGGGTGGATTCGGACCTGATGTTGGCAAAGTTACCATTTTGTCCTTATTTTGTATCAAGACTAGGAACAACACTGCATTAAGAGGAAATTCAAGGGTCTCTTTTGTCATTAAGGTGTGGCCCTTAGTTGGAAGAAGAGAAAAACTGACGGCAAGAGTGGAGAGGCACGCATCATATATATATCTATATATATATATATATATATATATATTTCTTCATCTCTTCTGGCCGGCAAAAAAAATTTTACCTCTACTTTTCCCTTTCTTTAGAATTATACTTTTCATTTGAGAATTGGAGAATTGAGAAACAAGAAGATTGAAGACTTCGTGAAATCATTTGGAATCATTTTTGGAGACAAGTTCTTTCTCTTCCCCTCTCTTTAATTTTGATTTTGTGACTACATGATGTTTCTATTGATGTTCATGTTGATTTCTTCAATTATGCGTGAGTAGTTCTCTTTTTCTAGGGTTAGGGGTAGCCCGTGATGAATTTATAAATTAAGTTGCAATCTTCCCTTTCGTTTATGAATGTTAGTTGTTTTGATTTGATTTTAGCTTTGTTAGAATTTGTATGAATGTGTGGTAGTGAAGGACTGAAAAGTGAAACTCCTACGTTCTTACAATAATCTCAGTTACTGAACCGAAGGACCGAAAGGTGAAAATGTAAGTAATAGAATCCTAAGATTGAACTAGAAATTCATGAGAACGACAGTTGATTGAATTTCTAGAGGCTAATTGAATTGTGGAAACTAATGGGTTTAGATTAATTCATTGAGCGAGACATCGAATTTGTAATTAATCTAGACACGGTTGGGAGTAATTCGAAAGAATACAATCAACTAAATTTTTGCAATTCGCCTTCAAGATTTGACATTCATAATAAACGGGAAGATTGTTACGAAGTTTATGAATATATTATCGTGGTGAACCAAAACCCTAGAAGCTTTATATTCTTGTGTTCAATCAAAAATCCAATTTCGTGTTTTATTTAGTTAAATTAGTCTAGTTAATCAACTTTATTTAATCGTTACAAAACCTTAAAAATCGATTTGTCTAGATAATTTAAATTGTGAATTCTTCGGTACTTGACACGAAGTCTCTGTGGGATCGACATCCTAAATACTATACGATAAGCCGTGCGCTTGCGGTAGTCTTTAGTGATTAATTTGAAAATCAGACATCAGAAATTCTAATGATAATGACAGGAGGGGCGACTCTAACCAAGAAATTCAACATGTAGGGCCAAATGAATATTTTTAAAATAACATGACCAAACAAAAATATTTATCAAAGTTAAGGGACCAAAAATTATTTAAGCCTAAAACATTTGCATATTCCTTAATTATGTGATTTGCTTGTAACCATTACTTGGCTTAGTTTAGAATGACTAGATGATATGCGTGTCGAACAGTCTGTGGCAAGTCTAGGTTAGGACCTAGAATACATCAACCAAATTTGTTCATGATAAAATAATAAGTGATCTAGTGATAAAGTTTAGACTGCTATCAGCATAATCAAGCTCTAAAACAAGATTACTGATTCTTTACAAAGCTTTAAAGACTATTGATATCCAAGCTGCTAAACGAAAGGACATAAGTTGATCTTAATACTTACGTGGATAATGGTAAGGTTTATCTCTTCAGATACTCTCCCAGATTTTTTAAAAATCTTTTTCAGACACCTATCATCTCATTTTATGTATATGCACACTCATTTAGTGTCGAACAGATACTTAACTTTTTGACAAAATAGTTCATCTCTCGAGATATCATAAAAGCTATAGTTAAATCACTTCCTGACAAAAGGCTACTACACGACAGCTCATAAAGATACCTTTTTAGCCGATTTCTTTGATACTCTACCTCCAAGATCTTCATATAAATCTTTTAACCTATGCAGTATATTCAATTATACCAGTGCATTAACTCCAACGGTTAAAAGATCATCAATGTCTCCAACGAGTATCTTATCCTCTCCGTCTATTTAAGAAACTCTTCTACATAGATCGAAGTGTGTGGAATTGAGTGAGAACAAGTGAAAACTTGAAAAATAGTGAATTGTGAAAAAGAGTGATCAAAAACTCCAAAGGCACTAGATACACACTTGGTCAAGGTGTTAATTTGAGTCTTTCAACTCTTCGAAAGTCTCAGTCTCTACACATCAAATAATATAACATTTGAACAAGAGATCAAGGATGAAGGAAGTCTTCAAGTGGAGAAGAAGGAAGTCTTCGAGTGGAGAAAAAGAAAAAGAGCAAAGATGAACAAAAAAGAGCACGAGTACCATTTCTTAATTGCATACTTTTGGGTAGGCTTGCATCTCTGCCCTAAGAACAATAATGTGTCATCACACCTGGTGTTTATCCAAACATTTGTTGTTGGATGTCGTAAAAAGTAACTCTCTCACATCTACTCTATCATGGAAAAGTAAGGGGGAATGGTTGTCAGAGACGGTCTGAATAATTGTCATTTAGATTCTAGTTCCTCCTTTCTTGTTAGATTCTTTGATAGAATAACTTTTGTGTTAATCATGACTGTAGTTCTTTTACAATTATGAGTATATGTCATTTTCTTTTACTAGGTTGCTAGGACTAGAGTGTCTTAGGTTGATATACCAAGCAAGTTGCCAATTAGTAGACCTCTGCTGAATTAAATAAAATACATTTTGTCAATTCAACTTGTAGCACTCTGTTGTATATATTGTTTATTTTATCAACAAACTTGTATATATATATATCCATTTCATCCTAAATTCCAAACTATAAGGCCTGTTTGATTTGACTTTTGGGAAGGTGCTTATTATTTATTACTTACCATAAATTATTTTTGAAACGTTTGATTTGACATATGTTAAGATAAGTCATAAGTCATGTACAAGCTACTTAAAACACATGTGAGACCATAAGTTATAAGCACTAGGTCTTGTACTTATTTATACTTTTCAAAAACAAATAAGCCCTCTTCTTTAGCGAACTTTTTATATTCCAAGATTACTCTTAAATTTATTATTAATAATAAAATAATAATAAAAATAAGAATAAGAATAAAAATAAAAATAAAAATAAATAATATTAACAATAAATAATAATAATAGTAGTAAATAATAATAATAAATATGATATTAATAATATTATTATGTCAGATTGAAAACCAAAATAGCGATTAGGAACTCTCCCCGGTAGAATGGAATTGGTCCGGACCGGATTGAGATCTTTTTTGACCCGAACATACCCTTATTGATCCTTGTGGAAAAAGGTTGATGCCATAAGTCGATCTCCTTCATTTACTTTCAGAGCCTCCTAGCTTGGATTTTTGGGTCTCAATGAAGATGGTTGAGCTAATCGACTAATAAATAATAATAATAATAAATATTAATAATAGTAATAAATGATAATAATAATAATAATAAAATAATACATAATAATTTTAATAAATAATACATAATAAATATAGTAATAATAATAATAGTAATAATAATATTGATAATAATAAATTATAATATTATAAATAATAATAGTAATACATAATAATAATAATACATAATAAATATAAATATAAAAATAAATTATAAAAATAAATAAAAACAAATATATTAATAATAAATAATAATAATAATAAATATATTAATAATAAATAATAGTATTAAATATATTAATAATAATAATAATAATAATAATAATAATAATAATAATAATAATAATAATAATAATAATAATAATAATAATAATAATAATAATAATAATAATAATAATAATAATAATGATGACATTCAATGATGAGGTTATTTTCGTCTTATCTTTTAATTCAACACTTTTTCAGATTATCAATCAAATAGTCACACTAACTTAAGACAGCTCATTAGCACTTCAAAAAGTTAAATCAAATAACACCAGTTCAAGAGTCATCGATCATAAGTCATCAGTCATAAGTTATCTGTTATAAGTCATCAGTCATAAGTTATCTGTTATAAGTCATCAGTTATAAGTTATTTTGCATCAGCTAAATCAAACATGTCCATAATTCTTTTTTAAGTTACATTATTCAAAATAAGTAATTTATTTAATATCATTAATGTTTATTCTAAAAGTGTTAAATTAATGAGTCTTATTATTTTAACATCTCACAAGCAATAAACGTATTATATTCAAATAACTTTAAAAATATTTTTAAAAAAGAAATTATTTGTTTCGTGACATCCATAATATAATAGATAGTCTTAATTTTGAAACGGAATGAGTAAATTTTTTTTATAAAAGAATAACTATTTTTAGGTCAACATATTTTTATTGTCTAATTAATATTTTAATATGGAGTAATAAATAATGGGACTCGTAACACATATTAACACAATCATCCAAATTGTCAATTTTCTTTTTTATTGTCTAATTTTTTGACCAATAATAATTTTATTTTTATTGTCTAAATTTCTGGACAATTAATTTCCAAAGCTCATATTTTTATTAAAAAATAGAGCCAAAATTCAGGCCAAAATATTTGTAGTAAACAATTCATATCAAATCAGTTGTCCATTCCGCCTTATTTCGGCGCCGCTCCTAACGTTAAAATTCTGTTACTTTGACCGTTCAATGAGGGGTAATATGGTCATATCACCCTCAATCTTCCCTTTTACGATGCCAATCATCATCATATTAAAAGGTTGTTTTTTGTTTTTTTCGAAAGGAATATTAGAAAGGTTGTTGAACTTGAAGTTGAACACTTCGCACTTGTCTCCAAACATTGTATAACGAAAAGTCAAACCCAATAAAGAACAAAAGGTGTGTAAAACAAAGGATTAATATATAATTTGGACCCTCAATTTAGACCAAATTTTAAGTTCGATCCTACCTCTTTATTTTTTATTCGTTTGGTCCTACATCTTGTATTTTTTAGTCAGATTCTCCCCTCCTAGCATTACCGTTATACTTTCCGTCTAATTTTTTTAAATGCCAAAAATACCCTTATTTTTAACAAGGGGTACATTAGACCGGTCAAATATTAACCTTATTTACCTAGTAGCATAGAAGTTTTACAATCAGAGCATTGGTCCACTTTGCTCTGATACTTTGGAGAAGAACCTCTGGACTGTCAATCTTTGGGATTCATGGGTTTCTCCCTCCGATTCAACTGAAATAACATTGGTTTGTTCACTCACCTGTTCTTCTTCTTTCAGCCCTAAGTCTTCAAAATACATCGACTTCGGGTCTTCTTTTCTCATCCTTCTGCGGAGAGAGAAAAAATTGACTTTGTTAAAATCCCATATTTTGAATTGCAGCTGATGAAGGCATAATTTTAATTGTTTGCCTTTGCTTAAAATTTTCTGGTTCATATGATTTATATATCCAAGTTACGAAAATATATTTGTATTTCTTTAATATTTAATCAAGATCCAATCTGAACGGCCTCAGCCTTCAGCTGGACACGTGGCAGACACCGCGATAACAGGGGCGCCAGCTCGACTAAAACGCCGAGGTGGCGTATTATCGTATCAGCATGACGACCTGGTAAAAGCACTATGTCAGGTCGCAAGTATCTCCGAACACACTCTCCCAGCTCGCTGATCACAAGGGACCCACAATGAGACCTGGAGACATACCAGGCTGACCACATCCACATCGAGCGACCTGGAGACATACTAGGCCGACCTCGACGTGATCCCTCTCAGCTCTCTTAGCCCAGCAAGAACAGTCCTTCAAGGAACTAACTCTCAGTCTGGGAAGAATTTTATTGTAATTCTATCAATCTCAGTCCTAAGTAGATAAGGAAACGTAATCTTACAAACATGAGAATTGATCATATCTCTCCCATTCCGAATCCAACTAGGATTATGACTCAACTCCTTATAAATAAGCACCCTCACAGGCATCATAGGGTACATGCAAATTACTTGTTATAGCCTCTACTTTCTAAACCCTACATCTTCTCTGAAAGCATTGCTAATTCTCACGCCTGAGGGTTATCGCTGGGACAACCCAGCCCCCCTTACGGTGTTCTTTGTTGATCACAGGTTCCACAGCTTACACTTCAAGGGCAATCCCTGCAGCGTCAGCCGAAATCCTACTGGACTACACACGTGGATCAGATGCGGTCACCTTCAACCCTTTTTTGCGTGATCAGTTTGGTTTCGTTGCCGGGACCGAGAAGTTTTTCGGTGATCAAAACATGACAACCTCCAAGCAAGTCTCCAAGCAAGCACTTCCAGTGATGAACTCGGCCATGCCAACAATTGCTCCACCAACTTCTCATCCTCCCGAGCAACCTGAGAAGGAGTCACCAGCAGTGCCCTCGTACGGCCTCCCTTTTCATCAAAACACTTGAGCTCAAAACTTGGCTAGGACGATGAGGAAAAAAGCGTTGGGAAAACGGCCTACTCAGCCCACTAAGGGACCGGTTAGGTCGAACTGGGATGGCCGAACGACAAATCCCACCTCTTCATACGGCGGGGACTCTGGCAACAGGGACGACCTCGTCATGTTAGGAGACCGACAACCTCCTACACAACAAGAGATCAACCTTGCCGAACTGGAGCACATAAGGAAGGAGAAGGCTTTCTTAGAAAAGCAGAGGGAGCTAAAAGTACGTGAATATGAATTATCTCGAAAACTAGCCGCCCAAGCACCCCAGCTACCAGCCCCGAGCTCTCATCCTCACAAAGACGACCACCACGATGGTCGACCTGGCAAGAAAGAGGCCAGGGGATTGCGGGCTAACAGTCATCACGAGAGGTCTAGGGCTGACACTCCTAGGGTGAGTGCTAAAAATCGGCTTGGGCGAAGAGCGGAGGAGAACCAGAGGCCGAGCGTCAAGGATCGACTGGGAACCCTAGACAGAGAGCGACCTAGGGGCAGCGTGCACTCCAGGATGGAAGCTAGAGCTCGAGATCCCAGTCTAGTCAAATCCTACAGATCCTTTCGCATAGATTGCTACGAGGAGCGACCTCGGAGGATGGAAGAAGCTCGCAGCCACAGGTTAAAACGTAAGTTGATCCAGCACAGTACCTCCAGCAGCGACACATCATCGCACAAATACTCCAAGATCGACGGCCATGACTGCCAATCTAAAAGGAGGAACAGGAGTGAGGACTTGGAAAGGGAGGTACTGCAGAGAATGAAGGAAAGACTGGAAGCCCTCGAGAAGGGAGGAGAGATCAAGCTGTCAAGGAATGTAACGGCAGCTTTCTGCAGAAGGATCAGGGATACTCCTCCAAACCATTGCCTGAAGCTGCCATCCCTAAAAAATTACGCAGGAAACACGAATGCCCGGAGCCACGTGTCAAGCTTCGAGGCGAAGATGGGAGTGTACACCAGGGATCTAGATCTGTGGTGTGTTGTGTTCGTAATCACGTTTGAAGAGGTCGTCCTTAATTGGTTCAAAGAGCTTGAAGAAGGCTCCATTAGAGATTGGAATGACTTAAAGAAGGCCTTTCTGAAGAAGTACTCATCAGCAGGCGACCTCCCCAAAAAGGAATCTAACCTTTGTGGAATCAAACAGCGACTTGGGGAGTCCCTAGAAAGCTACCTGGACAGGTTCAAACGTGTCGCTGAAAAATTGCTAAACGTCCCCGACAAAACCATAATGGCCTTCTTCCAAGCCGGGTGCCGATCTGCCAAGCTGTTATTTGAAATCGGCATACGACTACCCATTACTAGTGCGAAGATGTATACTGCCGCACAAAATATTGGGAACATCGAAAAAACCCTGGCGGAGCAAGAAAAGGAGGACCACAAGTCTTCAGGGACCCAGAAATAGAAAAAGGAGGACAAGTCTGGGGATCAGAAGAAGGAGGGGAGCAGCAACGGAAACAGCAAAGGCAAGGGGAAGAATAGATGGGCTAAAAAAGAGGAATTCTACACCCCCTTAAACACAACCAGGGAGCAGATTATGAACGTGCTTCTACAGGAAAACATGATAGGCTGACCTTCGCCTCAGAGAGAGACCCTATATCCTCGTAATCCCAACAAAAGGTGCGCCTACCACAATGGCATCAGACACACCACCGAGGATTGCATTCAGCTTAAGAGAGAGATCCAGAAGCTGATCGATAGGGGAGAGCTCAGAAGATATGAGCAGTGAGGAGGAGAAAAAAGAGAGCGGCCAAGGGACGCCTCGAGGATAAATGCCGACGAGGACGAAGTCCTGGTCAATACAATCACAAAAGAATGGTCGAGCATCACCAAACTCAAGACAGCGATCAACAGTCTAAATCGTACTGTCAGCCCGCCTCAAGTTTGGGGAGACAAGGGAATAACATTCCTACCCAGCGAGCTGGCCGCCAACCCCGCTGCCAGGGGGCATGCTCTGACTATTAAAGCAAAGATTGGCAGAGGAAGGGTGAAAAGGGTGCTGATCGACACAGGAGCCGGGAAGGATATTTTGTTTTACAAATGTTTCCAAGCAATTGGATTGGGAAGCTCACACTTAACCCTAAGCAGAATTAAGCTAGAAGGCTTCACCGGGCACAAGGTTGCTATCAAGGGGACAGTCGACCCAAATGTAGTCCTCGTAACCAAGGACAACTCCCGCACCGAGCTTATAACCTTCCTGGTCCTCGATATCTCTTCCCCGTACAACGCCATCCTGGGCCTTCCAACTCAGACAAAGTTCGAGATGGTGATGTCTCTGGCCCACCAAAGAATCAAATTTCCCACAGACAACGGGGTCGGAGAGGTAAGGAATGACCCAAAAAGCACTTTGAACCACCTCCTCGAAGAAAAGAAAGCCGAGGAAGCCCGACTCAAGGGGAAAAGAAAAATGACTTCAGTCCACGAAGAGGTCCACAAAATAGACCTCTATGACAAGAGGCCGAAGTCGATAATAATCAAGGAAGGCACCGAGATAAACCCCTCTGACGACCGAGCATAGCAATTAGCGCGGCTGACCCCTCCAGCCCGCACATAGAGGGTGGCGAAGTCGACGATGTGCCCAACGTGTCCGGAACAGACGCCGAGCACTCCGACTTGACACTGATCACCCAAATGCTCGAACAAAAAGATCTCTCTACCTCACACCCCGCAAAAGGCCCGGACGACGACCTGCCCGACTCGCCCACCTCGGACACCGAACAGGCCGACTCAAACCCGATCGCCGACGGGGATGCGAAGAAGCCCAACAAAGTCTTCATGGTAGAGAGCCTAGATCTAAGGAATCAGCCAGAGATCTAGCCCCACGAAGATCTTGATGAGGTGGTCATCAACTTCGACTTCCCAGAGCAAAAAATCAAGGTTGGGCTGGAAATCGATAAAGATGAAAGGGAAGCAATAATTGCATTCTTCCGGAAGAACAATGACATGTTTGCTTGGAGAACAAATGATATAGAAGGGATCAGCGAGGAGGTCGCTGTGCACAAACTAAATGTTGATCCAACCATAACCCCTATCCAACAACGGCTCAGAATATTCTCCCCCAAAAAGCAGGCAGCTATAAAGGAGGAAGTCGACAAGCTACTCAAAGCCAACATCATCGAGGAAGTCTTCTATCCAACCTAGCTAGAAAATGTGGTAATGGTAAAGAAGACCAGCGAAAAGTGAAGAATGTGCATCGACTTCACAGACCTAAACAAAGCATGCCCCAAAGATTGGTACCCACTGCCGAGGATAGATCAGTTGGTGGATGTAATAGTAGGCCACAAAATACTCAGCTTCATCGATGCATACTCGGGGTACCATCAGATATGCATGTGGCTGGCCGACCAAGAATAGACAGGCTTCCGAGCAGCGGGAGCAACCTATTGCTACAAAATGATGTCCTTTGGGCTAAAAAATACAGGGGGCTACTTATCAACGGATGGTGAACAAGGTTTTTAGAGACCAGTTGGGAAAAAACGTGGAAGCCTACATCGACGACATGGTCATCAAAACCAAACAAGCCAACCACGTCGAGAAGAAAGCTGAACCCAGCAAAGTGCGCCTTCGGAGTCAAGGTAGGTAAATTCCTAGGATACATGGTGAATGAGCGAGGCATAGAAGCCAATCTAGAAAAAATCCAAGCCCTTGTCGACATGAAAGCTCCCAGCTCGATCAGAGAAGTACAACGACTGAATGGAAGAATTACGGCATTGGGGAGATTCATAGCAAAATCAACAGAAAAGAGCCTTCCATTCTTCAAGATGCTGAGAGTGAGCAAGAGGTTCGCCTGGAATGAAGAATGTGACAAAGCCTTTGCCGAGCTGAAAGCGTATCTGGGCAGCCTGCCACTGTTGACAAGCTCGGCACCAGGAGAACACCTCTACGTCTACCTCGCTGGCTCAGACACGGCTATCGCCGCAGTCCTACTCAGTGAAAGAGACGCAGTCCAAAATCCAATATACTACGTCTCCCACGCACTTACGGACGTAGAGATAAGATACTTGAACGTGGAGAAGGTAGTACTGGACTTGATAATGGCGGCACGAAAGTTGACTCATTACTTCCAGGCTCATGCCTTAACGGTATACACCGACCTCCCACTCAGGCAAATTTTTCATAAACCAGATATGGTTGGGAGAATGTTAAAGTGGTCAGTTGAGCTCTCAGGGTACGACATTACATATGAGCAACGCAAAGCAGTAAAAGCCCAAGTACTTGCGAACTTCATTGCTGAAACCTCGTTTGTCAAAAAAGATCAAAGCCCGGCCACCACGCTGGCCGAGCCGAGCTCTTCAACAAACCCTCCCAGCCCGCCCAAATAAATAAAAATGACCAGCTCATCACATCCTCGGCCACCTGACTATTGGACCCTATATGTTGACGACTCGTCAAGCAAGGCAGGAAGCGGTGCAGGGTTATCCCTACACCCACCAGAGGGGGGAGAAATCAGCAAAGCACTACGGTTCAAGTTCCAAGCATCCAACAACCAGGCCGAGTATGAAGCTTTAATTGTAGGATTGGAGCTCGCATCAGAGCTCGGAGCAAATCAGGTCGTCATCCTCAGCGACTCCCAGCTCATCGTGAAGCAGATTTAGGGAGAGTATGGAGCTAATCACCCCACATTGTCAAAATACTGCCAGCTTGTAAAACGCTTGTTGGAAAAATTCGAATACTGGAAGCTAAAACAGGTGGACAGAGCAGAGAACACTCGAGCTGATCATCTATCAAAGATTGCATCCTCTGAAATTGGCGACCTCCCTCAAGATGTATGGTTGGAAACCCTCGAGATACCATCAATAAACAGGGAGGAAGCTATGCCCATAGGCTCTACTAGGAGATGCTGGATCGACGAAATACAAGATTACCTCGAGCAAGGAACATTGCATGGTGAAAAAGACTTGGCCCAGATACTACGAAAAAGAGCAGCCCGCTACATAGTGATTGCTGAAGTACTGTACAGAAGATCATTCACCAAGCCGTTGCTCAGATGTGTCCGACCAGAGACAGTGGAAGACCTCATCGCAGAAGTTCATGAAGGAGTATGTGGGGGCCATCCAAGTGCAAGATCTCTAGCAGACATGATTATCTTTTATGGCTACTACTGGCCGACCTTGCGCAAAGATACGGAGACCTACGTACAAAAGTGCGACAAATGCCAAAGGTTTGCTAATATTCCAAGACTGCCGTCAGTTCCACAAACTCCAGTAGTCGCAGCCTGACCCTTTGATATGTGGGGGGTCGACCTCATAGGATCCTTCCAAAAAGCCAATGGAGGCTGCGAGTTCCTAATAGTGGCGGTGGATTATTTCACAAAATGGGTAGAAGCAAAACCATTGGCTACCATAACCGACGAAAAGGCAATCGGCTTCATACATGATTAGATTTGGTGCAGATTCGGCCTACCTCGGGCATTGTGTCCTACCATGGCACCTAGTTCTCCACCAAGTTTACTAAGAGATGCGAGTAGATGAACATCAAGCATTAAAAATCCTCGGTTGCCCACCCACAAGGAAACGGCCAAGCCAAAGCAGGGAACAAGAAAATCCTACATGCCTTAAAAAAGAATCTAGATGAAAAGAAAGGAAAATGGCTCGACAAGCTACCTATCGTACTATGGGGGATTCGCACTTCAGTCAGAGACTCAACAGGAGAAACACCCTTCACCCTAGCATACGGATCAGAAGCAATGGCACCAGTAGAGATGGCCCTACCGACAATGAGGGTAACCCACTTTGATGAGCTGGACAACATAACAACTCGGGGGCTAGACCTCGACTACCTAGAGGAAAGAAGGCTAGAGGCAAGACTCAGGATGATCAACTACAAACAGCTCGCCAAAACCCACCACGACAAGCGAGTTAGAACAAGATCCTTCAATGTCGGAGATTGGGTGCTCAGGAAGATCGAGGTGACTGGCAGAAACGCCGGAAGAAACAAGCTATCTCCAAATTGGGAAGGAACATTCAAGGTGACGGGTATAGTCAGAGAAGGGACATATCAACTAGCTGAGCAAGATGGCACTCCGCTAAAAAACCCTTGGCATGCTGATCACTTAAAGAAATACTATCATTAATGTAATACATTTTCAGAAATTATCAATAAAAGAAGAATTTCTCCAATCTTGCGTCTACCCCAAATATACTATCAAATTATTCAAAGATTACGACCTAATCTTCACCACAATGAAGAAGATCATAAGCAGAAAGGCACCTCGACCACGTCGTGGTTAAATTACGACATACTCTTCACCATGATGAAGAAGATAGTAAGCAGAAAGGCACCTCGACCACGTCGAGGTCAACTTACGACCTACTCTTCATCACGATGAAGAAGATCATAAACAGAAAGGCACCTCAACCACGTCGAGGTCAACTTATGACATATTCTTTACCACGATGTAGAAGATCATAAGTAAAAAGGCATCTCGAACACGTCGAGGTCAACTTACGACCTACTCTTCACCACGATGAGGAAGATCGTAAACAGAAAGGCACCTCGACCACGTCGAGGTCAATTTACGACCTACTCTTCACCACGATGAAGAAGATTGTAAGTAAAAAGGCACCTCGACCACATCGAGGTCAACTTACGACCTACTCTTCACCACGATGACGAAGATCATAAGTACAAAAGCACCTCGACCACGTCGAGGTCAACTTACGACCTACTCTTCACCACGATGACGAAGATCGTAAGTACAAAGGCACCTTGACCACGTCGAGGTCAACTCACGACCTACTCTTCACCACGATGAAGAGGATCGTAAGAACAGAAAATACTTATGCAAAAACACTAAGTGAAATAAGCAAACATGATTGAGCAAATCAGAAGACAACTCATGCTTATATATACAAATCAAATTATTTATAAGCTCGAACGGGCCAAAAATATAATACAAAATACTGTTTGATAACAGGGCACATCGGGCCAGATCAAACCCGACGCAGCGGGGTGAACTAGGGGTCCACATGGCTTTAACAGATCGGGAATGCTCGTCCTAATTGGATTTAGCCCCTTCGAATTCCTCCAACCTAAAATCCCCATCAAAGTCCACCTCGTCGCCGTCAGCCAGGGCGTCAAGCAAAAAGGGAACAATATTGTCAAAGGAAGGAGGAGGGACCAGGGCTCACGACCCAACTCGGCATCCTTCCTGCTGATCAACTCAAGCTCTTCAGGCTGATACGGCACGAACTCGTGCCCCCGTCGAGCCAGGTCACCCTTTAACTCAACACTCCCCCACTTAACCATGTCGCGAAGAGGAGTGCCGCATGCTGCCACCACACGCAAGATCTGAGCCTTGCCTTGTCATAATAGGACAGAATCTCATCCATATAAGATGAGCTCTTCCTAAACTCAGCAACAGCGACGCCCGGACATACCGCCTTCCGCGCCTCAGCTAACAACCGCTCCAACTCACCAACCCTGCTCTCAAAAGATAGCCTCGTCTTGGTCATCTCCCCCTGAGCAGTCAGAGCTTCACCCTGGGCAGACTTCAGATCGACACGAAGCTGGGCCCGTTCAGCCACAACCGCTGCGAGCTCCTCCCTCAGCCAGCCAGCATCCTCGGTAACACAGTTCATTTCTTTAACCTTGCTAGCAGCCAGATCCTGACTCAGCCTTATGTCCTCCTGGGCCTTGGTAGCAGCAACTTCGAAATCAATTATACGAGCAAGGGCCCCTTCGAGCTCGGTCTTGCTGACACTCTCCTGCTTCTCCTTTTCAAGCTTAGCAACACGCTCGACAGACTCGCACCTATCCTTATGAGCCTGAGCAAGCCTGTTTGCAAAGGACTTGATGCCAGCGGTGTACTGCAAAAAAAAAAAAAGTCAGAAAAGAGCTAAGCGAATAAGATAGCAAAAAAGAAGGGATCCAGTAAAAATATCTTACGTGGGTAAGGTTGATCCCCATAATATCAGCCAGGCGAGAAGGAGTACAATCATCGGAGGATTCACTCAATCCCTCATCAGCAATATCAAGGACAGCCTTCCTGCCAAATTTGAGGGAGTGGGCCCTAGGACTCAAGGCAGGCCCAGCTTGCAGAGGAGTAGCCGAACTGGGAACGGAGTGTACCTCGACGAAAGGACTGGTTACACTACGAACACTCTCGGCGGGAGAAGAGCGCCTTGTAACATCAAGCTCGGCAGACGAAACGGCCTTAACTGGCACCGTCGGCTCATCGGCCACAACCGACTCCTCGATCCTTATCTTTTTTGTCGGAGCAAAAGTCGACGTGGACTTGGAACGCTTGGCTGGAATCTTCGAGCCCGACACTTTCTCTTTGCCTTTATCAACAGGTAGCATTACGGTGGGGAGGACCTTGGCGGTCCCCGCCAAAGTCGCGGCAACGCAAGCCTAGCCCAACTGCTCGGACCGATCTGATTTTGCCTGAGCACGTTTGCCCTAGCTCCTCCTCATGACATCCACATCCTCCATCTCTGCACAAAAGCAAAGAAAGGTCAGGCATTTATAAGATATATGCATGAATAAAAAGACAGAAGAAACACAGGAAATACATTTAAAGATTCAACGAGGACAACCACCCTGGACACATCCTATCTCTGGGTCCTTCCGGCAGCCCGGATAGTGCTGATGGAGCACGAGATCTTTGTGAAGTATCCACCCCGGGAAACTCTCGAAAGAAGGAAAGGTATACATCGACTCGAGGCTATTAACTTTCAACGGGAACAGCCCGACAACAATGTGGAGGTTCTCATCTTGGACTATCCTCCTCCAATCATGACACCAGACTTGTGTGTTACCCCGTACGCCAAGGGGAGCCTCCAAGGCCTGCTTGGCTGACCTATCATATTCATCGAGATCGACATGATGTACCAGGGTATAAGGCTCCTCGGTTGGCACCGTAAAGTTCCACCCAAGTCGACTCTAGATCATGATGACCTTGTCAGCCCAGCCCGAAACCTTCCCAGGGGGATCAGAAAACAACTTCACCCGATAATTTTGGCTTTTGGCATGAAGTCGATTGTTATTTCGGCAAGGTGGAAGTAATGATAGAATAAGGTCAAGGTTGGCTAAAATCCAAGTATGCGCGTGCTCGCGGTAAAACAGATGAGAATTCACATAGTGTTCCAGGTAAGATCAAGAGGAACAGTTGAAGTGACGTCGAGAAACTCACAAATAAAAGGATCCAAGGGAAATCGAAGGCCCAGCTCGAAGAAACTCATATAAAATCCCACTCGACTCCGCATATTCCTTAGGTCGAGGAGACCAAGCTCAGGATCGGGGATATGACCTCGATAGTCATCAAAGTTGCAGGGGTACTTCGCGGTCCATATACCCAGATCGGCAACAGACATCATATTTCTCCAGTCTCGGAAGTCATGCTTCGCGGTACCCCGGCATCAGCATCAGACTTAGACTTTCTCTTCTTGCTCTGAGGAGCCTGCAGTGTGTGGTTGGCATCTAAGTACAAAGAAGAAGAAGTTGAGGTGGCAACTCTTGACGGCCCCGCTGCTCGACTAGCCACCCGATTCTCAATGGCCAAGGCAAGGATGAAAACAGCACATCCCAACAATAAAATCAAGTCATAAGCATATCAGGTAACAAGTAATATGAGGTTAAATCACAGATAGAATGGATGCAACCTAAATTAAAATGAATGAAAAATCTAGGGTATTACACTTCTACTTCGTATTCTATCCAGTAGAGTTTGATAAAGCTTGATCAGCAAATCCTGAATGAGCAAGGTCTGCTAATTAATGAACATTGCTATTGTACCGATGAACATTTTTGCTATTATTCTATAACAAGTCTAAGTCTAAAAGAAGTTGCCACACTATTTGACACGCATGCCTTATGGGCACTTCTATAAAAGACTTAAGGTGATGGATACAAGCAAATCAAAGCTGTAATATAACTAACACAACTATTGGATTGAATTTTTGGATTAATTTGTACTTTAGTACAATATAGCTGTTGGTTGAGATCACCATTTAATATCCTTCGGGTAGAGTGTCTGAGATTTTGAGCTGAAAAAGTTTGATGTGACTTGACATAATTGTAGCTCTTTAATGAAGTAACCTAGTGATGGCTTGGTTGCCAAAATCATAAAGAGTTTATTCACCAATGAGGAAAGTATTAGTCATAACGAATTATCGTGGATGTAATAGACCGGTATCACAGAGTTGTCAGTTGGAAATAGATAGTACTTAACTTTATGTATAGAGTTAATATCTATTCCATGTAGTCATTGAGAGTCGTTCTGTTTGATTAGTCGTTATCAGCAGGTCCATCAATACTCGTAGGTTTGCTTCAGGCTTCAGCAGCACTGATCCTCCTTATAGGTTGCTAGTCTTTGTTACTTCTGCATCTTTCCATGTGTCCATTGTGATCATAGCTGTTTGTGTCCTAACCTAGACTTGCCATAGTATGTCCGACACGCAGGACATCTAGTCAGTATATAAGACTAAGTAATGGTTACAAGCAAATCTTATATAATAGGGAATATGCAAATAAATATTATATATTTGCACATGGATATTCCCAACAACAACCATTCTTTGTGTACTTTGTAAAGTGTCCTAGTTGGGTGGCCAACTGGAAGAGAAAAATTTGGGATTTTTCTACAACGATCTCTGTATCTGTTGAAATATAGTCGATTATTGCCTTATAGAGAAAAGTGACTGTAAGGGGTGGATGTAGGATAAGAGATCCGAACCACCTTTAAAAACCTGTGTCAATTTCTCTATCCCTTAAACTCTTTACTTACTGTCTTTACTTCCCTTAACTGTTTACTATTGCATTACATTTACAAAAAACTAAACTTTCTCATAGTCAACTCCTAACCGAGCATTACATAAAATAATATCATAATTTTTTTTATATCACTTTTAATCACTTTACGAAACTCTATTTCTGTTGTGCAAAACCTTTTATCAAAGATAATTGTTTATACTAAAATTTTCTTAATTAAATAGTTAACTATATTTATATATCTCCCTTGATTAATTGAGTGCTTATTTGTATTGTATTAAGTGTAACGGGACCCCTCACTTATAGTTTAGAAAGTCACTCAATGATTGTTATTTGTTACAATAACAAAAGGTTAGTAAGATAGAACTCTGAATAATAAATACTAGAATGTTAGGATGATTGTTCTTGAGTTGAATCTTGAGTGAATGCGCTTTAGATTCTGTCAAATTCTTGAATGTACTTGGTTGGTAAAGTCCATCTTGTTGTGATAGGAATGAACACATTGGTTTGGTCTTTATTGGTCTACCTCTTCAATGCTTCCAAGTGTTGCTTTTATAGTAGGAATTTGAAGAAGATATATTTAACCACTTTGATCTGAAATTCAAATGCATTACATGCATAGAGTTGTTTGAGTTGAGTTCTATAGGTTGAGCTTTTTTGACAATCTTTTTAGTGAGTTGTTAATTAGCTGCTTTGCAATAGTTTTACTCTATTTAGAGTAAACTACCTTTGCAGTAGGAGTCATCTGTTATGAATTGTTCCCTAAAAGAGGAAAGTGTATTTAGCTGACCTATATATGGTAGAAGTGATCTCACTTCAAAGTCAAACATCTATGAAAGGATAAGGTTTAAAAATCTTCGAGGGAATCCACTTATCCATTCAAAGTAGGGTTAAGCTCAACACACTTGTAGAATGAATAATATAGGCAGGGCTTCAAAGCACAAGTGTGATGATATGTAAGAAGTTTGCCGATTATCGCATGATAGCACATACCAACCTATCTAGCTATTACTTAGCCCTAATAGAGTTTCCTTAGTCTATGAAACGCCCATGTTAGCACATACAAACCTGTAGTAGTCGTCCACTCTTATAGGCACTCTTCTAAGACAAAGTAATGGGTACGAGAAAATTTAAAGTAAATGAATATATTCCTAACAATCTCAAATATAAAGCAAGTGAATATTCACATATATATATATATATATATATATATAGAGAGAGAGAGAGAGAGAGAGAGAGAGAGAGAGAGAGAGAGAGAGAGATTGGATTGTTTAAGATGCGACCCTTCATTATTTGCATTGCAAAAAACTATTGTTCAATCTACTAAGTTGGATTGCATTTACAAAAATTTTGATATTTATGTAATTAATACTAGGTAGGGGTGTAAATGGTTCGATTTGGTTCGGTTTAGGCTAAAATCGTGAATCGAACCGCCTCGTATTGGTTCCACTTTTTTCAAACAGAACCGAATCGTATGAAACTTGGAACCAAACCGAACCGAACCACTCAGTTTGGTTCGGTTTGATTTGGCTTTCCAGTTTAAATAAATTTTTTATTAATTAAATGAATCGTTGTGAAAGGGGGTCAATCACAATATGATGGTGTACTCACAACTGGATCACTAAACTTAACCAGTACAGTTAAGCTCTGATACAATTGAGAGTTTCTGTGTTGTCACTTTGTAGTACAAATATAAACTGTTGTAGGTTTTACAATAGGCCTTGGTACATAACAGCTAAGCTCTGACACCAATTGAGAGATCGATTCCTCTATGATACTACAGTAACAGTATGATGGTATCACTTTGCTAGTACTAAGCTTTGATACCAATTGAACGATCAATCACAGATTGTGGGTTCGATTGATCACCACTTATATGCATTTAATAGTCGTTATAACAATTGAAAGAAGACTGTTTCCTGATTAAAAATAATATTCAACCTTTTTAAGAACAGTTAAGACCTTCTTGAAATAGATGGATTTGATAAGAGGTATCTAATAATAACACATTTAAATGTGATCACTGAAATTGATCAACTCTTAATAAAAGAATGACTGTTGGTGATAGAATGATAAAACAACTAAGGCTTGCCAAAACAGTTAAGATAATAAAACAGAGTTGTGCACAGCGGAATTAAGTTTAATCAGTGATCACAAGACAAGTTATGATCTTATCTTGTGTGTGTGCTATCATGTTGTGATGATTGATTGCAACAAATAGACAGTTTGATGATTGCTTGAACAATGAAATACCAAAACAGTTAAACACAAGCACAAACAAACATTCAATGTAACAGCAAGCGATAAGTAAAGAGTAAAGGTTAAAGAAATTAACACAATGATTTAAAGTGGTTTGGATCTAACTATCCTACATCCACCCCTCACATCCCTCTAGCTCTCGTGAGGCAATAATCCACTATAATTCTTCCAATTACATAGAAGATCTCAATTCTTACTTCTCAACTTGTTAGCTCCCTAACTAGGTTTTCTACACAGTATACAAGGTACACAAAATGGGGTTTTCTTCGTGATAAAAATACTCTTGATAGTCAAATGAAGCTTCTATTGTAGTCTATATGTCATTAGGGGACTACTACTTGATTTGTTACTGTTTGATGAAACAATTAAGATGCTGCGTTGCTTGATTTGATAGTTTTGTTGATAAGTGATCTGGATCTTGGTGGGATGACATATGCTTTAATTGAGATAATCAAAATATCTCAATTTACTCTCTTGTTAAACAATGATAGCTGTTCTGTATAACTCTTGCAGATCTCTCTCTTGTCTCTGTATTCTGCTTTTTTTTATTTGATGATCACTCTGTATGTATGCTATATCTCTAAAATTATCCACACTCTATCTTTCTCACATCTGCGTGTTGATCTGTGGGAGAACTTTCCTTTATATATGTGTTGTTTGAAAAGTTTCTGTTATAATCTAGTCGTTGGGTAACGGCTAAACATCATCGTCTAGCAATGAGTGCAATATGACACTCAACTTGCGGACAGCTTGCAAGAATATTTCTTTAGGGTTCGGAACATTTTTTTAGGGTTTGTCTTAGTAGCAAATTATCTAGTAAGTGTCAATCCATGATACGTTCCTGAGACAAAACTTGCTCTTCCATCTTGGCTGTTTTATTAAGGCTATTAGATGTTAGCTGTTTGTTCTTCATAGATGGCTATTTTTTCATCTTTGGCTGTTTTAGCTTCCTATTAGTTGTTTGCTGTTTCTTTGACAATAACTCTTGTACATTTAAGCCTATTAAAACTAGTTTATAGGGAATTATTCTAATGTAGTTTTGCAATATCAAAACTTACTAAAACTAAGGTCCTAACACGTTACACTATAATTTAAATGCTTGTAATATCGATAAATCTAACATTAAAAATAACATTAAAATCAAGACAAATAAAATTTTTAATTGCTTTAACATCAATCATTAAAAAATAAAATTTTAAGACCAAAAGTACAAAAATAAAACAAGGATGTATACTATTTACACTCACTTCTCTCACAAATTTCAAATTTTAAATAAAAAACAAATAAGAAATTATTAATATATATATATATATATATATATATAGTATAAAAATATATAAATTAACATGCTGGTTCGGTTCGGTTTGGTTTGACACCAAAAAAACGCAAACCGAACCGAACCGAACCGCGTGGTTCATAAAATTTTTAAACCTAAACCGAACCGACCTAACCCAAAATCGAACCAAACCGACCGATTCGGTTTGATTCGATTGATTTCGTTGTTCGATGGTTCGAGCTTACACCCCTATTACTAGGTGCGATGCACGATTTTAATAATAAAAAAGTTGCTCATAATAAGAGGATTTTCTAAACTCGTCATAAGTAGTTGAAAATATTCTAATTAAAATATTTTGAGCGAGCTAAAATAGGATAAATATTGAATACAAATCAAAATTACTAATTATATTTGCAATGTAAAAAATTTAATAACATCTCATTAATATATATTTTAGTTTTTTTTTAAAATATAATTAAAAGATGTGCATTGAAATTTGCTGTAGAAATGAGAACTTAAAAGATGTGCTATGAAAATATGACAACAATGAGGTAGCTTCGGAAATGAGAAAACTTACAATTGAGAAGGGAATTACTAACCAGGGTAGTAAATGAGACAATTTAAGAACGTGAGAGATTAGGCGGGAAAAAATGGATGTAAAGGCGGAAAAAAATGGATGTAAAGCTCTCGCGCGGCAACAATGACTTTTACTTTAGTAATATTTATAGATTTTTCTTCTAATAATTAATACTACCACTAGATTTTTAAAAAAAATTGATTAAATATAAATTAATAGAATTATTAATTATACAACGCAAAACGAAGTTGGTTTCTCAAAAAATATATTAATTAGTAGAATATATTACTCCCTTCGTTCCAGGCAAATAATCCACTATATTATTTTGAGATGTTTCATTTAAAGAGTTCACTTTCAAAAAATTATGCTTACAATTTTCATAATCTTTCATCTTTACCTTCCATTTGTGTTGTAATCATCTTGGTTATGCTTAAATATTTTTATAATTATAACCAACTCCGATAACAATAATATATCACTTGATAATTAAAATTTTTAAACGTGGACTCTTTGAGTGGAATGGATGGAGTAATTATTAGGATATATAATTATTATTAGAATTACCCATAATTATAAAAATGAATCAGCATAATCAACATGCTTATATCACATATGAAGGGTAAAGTTGAAAAGTTTTGGAGATTGTTGACATAAATTTTGAAAGTGAACTCTTTAGGTAAAACATTCAAAAAATAGAATAGTAAATTATTTGTCTGGAACGTAGGGATTTTTATATGAACACCTTATAAATTCAGATTTTCTGGTGATCTACAAAATAGAGTGTGAAACTTCAATTACAAAACCACTAGACTAAACATTTCAATCACATAGAACTATAGGGGCTAAAGTGTTACATTTTTTAAGAAAAAAAGGGCAAACTACACAAATGGTCCCTGTAGTTTTAGTGTTTTTTACATTTGGTCCTTACACCTTGCAAATGGTCCCTGTACCAAGACATTTTACCCAAATGGTCCTTCCGTTAAACTCTGTTAATTTTTTGCCGTTAAATGCACACATGTGCCACACACGTCCATTTATTGATGGGTAAAATAGTCATTTCATCTTAAAAAGTACAGGGACCAATTCTGAAATGATTAAAGCCAAAGAAAATTAACCCTCCACTGTTCATCTTCTTCTCAACCCAAAAAAAATTTAGGAGAAAAGTCAAATTCGAGTCTAATTTGACTCGAATTTGGTTAAACTTCTCCAACCCATCACCATCTTTTTCCCTAATCCACCACCACCCATCACTCAATTTTTTTGAAAGATCTTACTTGTTGCTTTGTTCGATTTCACCAAATTCGAGTCTGATTTGATATTGTTTTGGAAGCTTTGTTGATGGAGAGTGGAATGCTTGGAGATTTCTCGTTGGTGCAAAGGGGAACGCTGCTGCTGTGAAGAAATTGGGACTTGTTCGCGAAATTGAACGGAGCCGGAGATGAAGATGGTAAAGGTGCCACTGAAGCTTCTCACCTCTTTCCCACCTACCTTCTACTCACACACACAAATAAATGATGAGGGTAACCGAGGGGATCGATCTGAGGTGAAAGCTATTAAAAGAAAAATCCATCCCGTGCGACGGCGGAGGCGGTGGTGATTTCATATAAGACGGCGTCAAGTTCCCATTTTCGTCATACTTTCTGGGCCTCCCCCTTTTCTTCTTCCCACTTGAACCAATTCCAACTCTAGCAGCAACAACCGCAGTTCCCACTTCAGTCCCTAGCCCTCCTCTTCCTCCGGATGCCACTCCAATGCTCACGTTCGCCACCGCCGCCGCCGGCTGAACCAACCCAATACTAGCGCCGCTACTGTAACCACCACTCACCGGCGGTGACCCGTTCTCTGAGTTGATCATTGGTGACCCAAAATCAGTGCTCTCCTTCTCCTCCATTTTCAAGCCTTCTATCATCTAATTTCACCACACACAGAGAGAGAAGCAGAGTGTGCGAGTGTGAGTGAGTGTGTGTTTAAGAGAGAGAGAGAGAGAGCCTCTCTGTGTGTGTGTGTGTGTGTGTGTGTGTGTGTGTTTGACAGAGAGGATGGGGAGGGCCAAATGGCACCAGAAGCAAAGAAAGAATTCGATTACTATTGTGATTTTTTAGAATTACCACTTTGGTTGGGTTTTATAGCAGTAATTATTGAATGTTTTATTTGGAGAAAATTTAATATATCCATTAATATAATTAAAGTGTTCATAGTGGAGATAATTATATGGGATCCAAATTTTACCATCTTCATCTCCGGCTCCGTTCAAATGGTTTGAAGAAAGAGGAGGAGAGAGAGAGTAAAAATGGTTTGAAGAAAGAGAGAGGAGAGAGAGAGTAAAAATTGTTTGAAGAAAGAGAGCCAATTTTACAGTTTTACAATTGGTCCCGGTACTTTTAAAAGTAAAATGACTATTTTACCCCGTCCAAAATGCACGTGCAATCCATATGTCAAGACTTAACGGAAAAAATATAACGGAACTAGACGGAAGGACCAATTGCGTTCAATTGGTTGGTACAAGGACGATTGGCAAAAATTTTTTTATATAGGGACGAATTGCAAAAAACACTAAAACTACAGGGACCATTTGTGTAGTTTGCCCGAAAAAAAATGTTGGTTGCATTCCGTCTTCAACCTCTAACTACCCTCCATCCTCTCTGAAAAAAACAGAAAAAGCATTCCCAGTTTCCACTTTCCACCCTTCTTCTCCTCCGGCCAAAAATTCACCGGAAAAATCACTCCGTCAACCCAATTCTCACATTCATTTTAACTCTACCTTACAAATCTTTGAGACGATGACGAGACAAACAAGGTGCCCCCAATTCCATTTTTGTCTCTCTTCTGTTGTTTTTACTCTAATACACATTTTTGTCTTTAAGGCTAACGGGAATATTGTAATTTTATTACAAAGATTTTCATGTTCCTTCAATTTTCAGAAGTAATATATGATCTTTCAATTCACCAAAGGTTGGACATTAAGGTCTCCAGCTTTAATCTTAGTAACGAGGTCTGATATTACGAGCTCGAGCTTGTGGTAAATGTGTTAGTATCGTTGGATCAAATTACTTAGATTTACATACCGTTGGATTAAATTTATTATATTGGGGGCAAATTTGATCCAACGGTATAAAGATTTAAAAAAATTCGATTCAACAGCACTAAAACTAAAGTTTGTAGTAATATCACACCCGAGTTTGTAATATCATTTACCTTTAGTAATTTAGAGTTCAATGTTTCCATCTTGTGCTAAAGGAGATCTATCGTAACTCCGTACACATTCTAGAAGTTTAAGTAGTTACGTGCCCGTAACATTGGACCCTAAATTGCTGAAATTGAATCTAATTAACCACATGTAATAAATAAATAAACCTTTAGTAGAAAATTAGAGCATTTGACTCTACAATGGTAAAATTAAAATCCAAAAACATGATCATCTCTAATGATTTGATTTGATCATAAAATACAATCAACCACCCGATGAAAGCTCACAAAAACGTTGGTTCCTATCATAAAATACAATCAACCCTTGTTTAATTTATTTATTTCTTTGTTTGGGTTGGATGACTTTTGGGGGACTGACTGGCTGACAACCTGCTGGCTCTGAATATAGGTCATTCCCTAGTGAACATCCAAAATAGTCAGAAAGAGAGAAAGGGACGAAGTTAACTAAATGGAGAATATGGGAACCCAATTTAATGGATCAACAGCTGCAGCTCATTTTTCCAACACTCTGATGAAACTGGAAGAATGTCTGGTTCCGGAGCGAGCCGTTGCTGTACATGTGAAACTTGGTTGGCGATTGCAGTGTCTGAGAAAAGATATGCGCTTGTTGATGAACGCCGTTTCAAAGACGACAGTGTCAGGATTTGAATCAGGGGGTGAGAGAAATGAAGAGGATCTGAAGATTTTTTTGGATTCTGTGTCGGAGCTGGCTGACAATGTGGATCGGATGGTTGACCAAATTTCCGAACGATCAGCTCGTTTTCATGTTTCCGACGAAAGTGACAGAAATATGTTGGAGATCGAAAATGACGTGTTAAAGTTGAAGGTTAGCGCTGGTAAATTGCATCTTGTAATTGAAGGAGGGCCGGTGGTGGGGTTGGAGGCAGATGTGCAGTTAGTGACGTTGAGATTAATCAGTGGGGAGGCTATGCCGAGGATTGTAGGAATTGTAGGGGCGAAAGGTACGGGCAAGACACATTTTGCGAGGAATGTTTACGAAAGTGAGGTTATTGTTAACCACTTTCCTTGTCGTGCTTGGGTAGAGTTGCCTGGATCTGGATGGATCGAGCCTTCGGCTGTTCTTTACAGCATAGCGGAACAAGTCGTGGGTGGTGGGTCCGGCCGAGTAGAGACAGAATTTTTCATGGAAGAACAACTGGAGGAACTCCGGACTCGGTTGAGGAGTGATAGGTTTCTCATTGTTCTGGATGATGTGAGAACACTTGAAGCATGGATCAGGCTTCACGAAGTACTCTTCCATGACAATGATCTAACATCAAGTGGGAGTAGAGTCCTGATCACCACTCGTAGCCGGGACATACTGAATTCCGCTGGACCGGATTTCTATATTCATGAAAAGAATGCTTTAAGTGACGAGGAAGGGTGGGACCTATTTAGAGCTAAATTGGGTTTCGAGGTCCCTGTTGGATTGGAGGACCTGGGACGTGAAATTGTGAAGAGGTGTATGGGTTTGCCTCGAGAAATTTCAGCGTTGGGAGATAATTTGTCCAAGAAGGATGCAACTAATGATCAGTGGTCTGAGGAACTCGAGAGGATCAATGATGGCCATCGATCAATGAGCTATGCCTTAGAATCTGATGCTGCGGCCTTGCCAGAGAATTTGAAGCAATGCCTTTTCTGTTTCCGACTTTTCCATAAGGACTATGACATCCCTGCAAGGAGATTATTAGTACTGTGGGTTGCAGACATGTTATTGCAGCAGGATATTGCTGAGGAACATTTACAAGAGTTGGTGCACCAGAACATAATCCAAGTGGCAAAATGGAAGCCTAATGGAAAAGTCAAAACCTGCCGAATTAACTACCCCTTGAGGGACAACTGGTTGTTGTCCAAAGCTGAGGAAGCTGAATTTCTCCACTCCAAGGTAATGGTTACTACCTCTAGTGGAGGGAGCAAAGGTATGATCTTTCGACTTGCTGATCATCTTGAAAATAGTAACGTGTGCTTCTCCGACATTCACGGGAATCCCACCATAAGACGTTCTGCTATAAGACAATACTACAGCAAGCTCGTTTCTTTTATATCCTTTGATTCAAGGGATGGACCTGTTCCTGGAGTGCAAATAGGCAGCTTTCTTACTAAAGGCATTGGAACGAGGTGCTTCATGAAGTTGCAAATAATTGATCTTGAAGACGTGTATCAGCCTAAATTACCCGACTCAATAGGAGAATTAGTGCAACTGAGGTATCTTGGCCTAAGAAATACTAAGGTAGTAACTCTTCCTTCTTCAATAGGAAATTTGCGGAACCTTCACACGTTGGATTTGAAGCGCACACGGATCAGGAGCCTCTCCAGTTCCATATGGAAGATGCCGCAGCTACGACACCTCTATCTGGAAGATAAATGCAGATGTAAATTTGTGTTTAGAAAGAGAACAAGCTCTGTGCTCAAAAGTATTTTTAAAAGAAGCAGCAGCTCTCTAGTTAACATCCTCACACTGTCGGGAGTATATGTGGATGAGGAAACACCAGTTAAAGAGGGACTTGACAGGCTCATCAATCTTAAAAAATTAGGGCTGGTATTTAAATTACCACAATCACAGCAGAGCTCATTGTCTGACTGGATCACGAAGCTTCTCCCGCTTGAACATTTGAAGCTAAGTTCACTTGATGAGAATATGACTGATTCACCTGCAATTCTTGACTTGCAATCCTTGTCAGACCTTGAGAGGCTCTCAACGGTATACTTGGTTGGAAGGTTAGTTCGTCCATCGGTCATGGAGGCGTTCCCTTCTAGCCTTACCGAGATCACCTTGTCGTTCTCAGGGCTAATGGAAGACCCAACACCGAAGCTGGAGAAGCTTCGAAATCTTAGAATCCTTAGCTTGTTATCTGGTTCATATACTGGTGAGACCATGGTTTGCTCTACAGGAGGCTTTCCTCTGCTTCAACTCCTAAACCTCTGGAACCTAGAGAATCTGCAGGACTGGATTGTTGAAGAAGGAGCTATGAAAATTCTTAAAGAAGTGGATATTAGGTCCTGTTATAAGTTGAAAAAACTTCCAGATGGTCTAAAACACTTGCAGCACTGTCGTGAGGTGAAGTTAATGTATCGGCCTAGTGAGGAGGTCCAACATCCAGATATTCACTTGGAGTCCTTCTCATGTGTTAAGGGTCTTTCAAGCATAGATTTTCGTGGAAGGTTAGTGAATCAAACTATCATCGGTGACTTCCCTTCAAGCCTCACTGAGATCACCTTGTCGCTCTCAGGACTTACAGATGATCCAACACCAATGCTGGAGAAGCTTCCAAGCCTTAAAATCCTCAAGATGTTATCTACTTCCTATACTGGTGAGATCATTCTTTGCTCTAAAGGGGCTTCCCTCAGCTTCAAATCTTGAACCTGGAGCAGCTAGAGGAACTGAAGGAATGGATTATACAGGAAGGAGCTATGCCCAAACTGGAAAATGTGGAGATTAAATCCTGTAATAAGTTGGAAATGCTACCAGATGGTTTGAGATACTTGCACCACTGTCGTAAGCTGAAGATAACGGATATGCCTGACGAGTTCAAAGCAAGGACTATAAGAAATCCGGGGCTTGACTGGCATAAAATTGAACATATACCTTCTTTCATCATCACATAGGATGAGAATATTAGCAAGTATACATTAAAAACCACTGATGAACAGAAGCTAAGGCTGTAGATGCTTCTTTTCTGCTCGAGCTAGACAAACGAGGTTTACGTTCCTATTTTCTCTATCTGCTCATTGATTGATACTCCCTTCGTCTCATTTCTATTTCTCTGCTTTCCTTTTTTAGCTGTTTTTTGGCACTTAAAGTTTCAATGCATATTTATTAACTAGTTTCTCAATGTACCCCTAATCAAGTTAAGCGTTTACTTGATTTCCTTGCTTCTTGTTGATTTTCAATACCATTAAATAAGGGTACAATCGGTGTTAGAGAGTGGTTGTTGAGGCATTTATTATGAATTCTAAAATGGTAAGTTTTTATCTGGTTACCAATATAAACGAGATAGAGGAGTATTTCCACGCTGAAATTGACAATGCCATTTATCATTGGTATTGTACTTTTTTTTTGTATTCCGTAAGAATAGCTGCATAGAAAACACCCAACTGTTCCTTTTCATTTTATATATTAACAGTGCTTGAAAAGTATATATTTACTTTCCCAAAAAAATTGTTAAAAACGTGGTTAGTAAAATAAAGAACGGGTATAATACAAGTTTAATACGAATTCCTTTTCAAAGTTATGGCAAAATGTTAGAAATGTTATAAAGGGATGTGAGAAGAGATTGAACCTGTGACGACCTCAGGCTTTGTGAAGTCTCAGCTCTACCACTGTGCCACCAGTTAAGGACACTACGCGTGCAATTGACAGGGGATAATTACAGACCACGATATCCCCATCTACTAAAATCCTACGGCCACAATTTAATCACAGAGTTCACATGTGCGAAGGTAGTTATACTGTTGCACAACGACCCCTCATGTCTTCCAGTTTAGCCCGAATTGCCTCTAATTTGTACAATTGTCTCTCTAATCTCTAGAGTCTCGACAAGAACATTAAAAACTCATATTAGCTAACAAAAACTCTTCTTGATACGGTTCCATACTAACACCGAGCCATAGGCATGAGTCTAAATCGCTAGTATAATACGAATATGATTGAAATATACGAGACTAAAAATATATTATATTTTGTATGAATTTCTTTATATTTTCATCATTTTTTAAGTTTAAATATCTTAATATCTTCACATTTATATACTTTCAAAGCTATTATTTTCATATTATTACCTATTTATCACAAACTAACTATGTCTAATAACCAAACAAAAGCATAACTAAGCATATATAATTTTATGTGTGTAATTCAAAAAGTATGAGGAGTAAACCATAATATTTCTTAAACTTCATAATCAATATTTTCATTTTCTATATCTTATTTGATCAATTAAAAAAGAATAATAATAATATAAATTGAATAAATAAAATAATAAAATTATATCAAAATTTTGTATATACCGAGTTTATATGTGAAGTACAATACGTTTAAAGTTTTTGTGCTTGTATTATATGATTCAAATAGTACAGATGTTTTTAATTAAGTTTGATTTGAATACGGTAAACGGAAGTGTTTTTCAATTATTTGTACGTTATTATACGCGAACTATACACGAATTTACTAACTATGGTTAAAAATGATTCTTATAAAAAAGATAATTATTCATAAAAAAAGAATTATCAAATGGCATAATTTTCATGTTGGCTATTTCATATGGAATTAAAACTTTTATTTTTCCTGTAATCTAGTATATAAGTCCAATTAAAGCAGGATTTTAAAGAATACTAATGTAAAAATAAGTTTATAGTTTTTTAGTCAATTCTCTTTATAAATATCAATTACATTCAACAAACGAGTGTTGCCGACTAGATTCTATGGATTAAATTTTTTGTTTCAAAATTAGTTAATTGATTGAATTTCTTTAAAACACAATATATAAGTATTTTTTATTTTCTTTATTACTATATATTTGTTATAATATGATACAATAAGAAAAAATCTATAGAGTAATTAATTTAAATATTTTTCTATTTAAACGATTTATCTTTCCCTTCCTGTTTCTATGTTTATATTCATTATTTCTTCTCTTTTTTTTTTTTTGTTCATAAAATATCTTCTTTTTTAACCCTTAGAAGAAAGAAAAAAGACTCCCAAATAATTGAAGAACCAAAAAACTATCTACTTTTTAACATCGGTTAATCATTAAAGATCTAACAACATTTTGAAAAACCTTTGGAGAGGCGATTGATAATTTTGTTAGAAATTCGATAATAGTTAGTAATAATAACAAAATTGCATCTCCCTTTCAAACTACAATGACAATTTTGTTTCAAATTTAGCATAATGGCAAAATGTTATTTTTCCTTTAATTTCCTTTAAAGCACAATAGCCTTAATTTCCAACGTCTCTCAAGCCAATCTACATTCTGAAACATTTCTGTATAGACGGGGTTCACTTGATTCATGAATAATGCTTCCAAATCTTAGCAGTAAAAGAAAGTGGGAAGAAAAGATGTCTAGTGATCACGTCAAAAAGATTTTTGTGACCACGTTGGATCCACGTAGATAGCTAGTCTTCGGTCAGGATGCTTTGGCTCTCAAAAAGGCGTCGCATGTCGGGATTGAATCGTCAAGAGTGAGCTGGACCTTTAACTGTATAGCAATGAAAACACCGTTAGGGGTGTCAGGGGTTTTACCCGACTTATGCCCTCAGGTGTGAGAATTAGTACCAGAGTAAATGTTGAGGCAGTTTGTGTTTAATGCTCACTGACCTCTAATGGTTTCCAACAGGTAATGAATGATAGGGTATTAAAGGTTAGTGAGTAAATGTAATTTCGCAGCACTTTGGTAAGTTCTTGAGAGTAAAAATGTAGCTTCTCCATAAATGAAGGTGATACCTTACTATTTATAACGGAAGGTGGCGTGTCGGAGAAAAAGAATTCAGCCACCTGGACGCTTGGGAGTTAATGCTTATCAATGAACCCATGCCTCCTGTCAGTCCACAGTGATAGAATAGAAGCTTTTGTTCTAGGAATAAAGAGAAGCCATAAATGCCGCTGTAACTTCATTGGGAAGAAAGCTCTTCCTCCAATGACAGTATCTGGCCTCTTCCAGGTTATGTGCTAACAAATGGTGGGCATTGAATGCTTGATGTTGACCCTCGCCGAGGAAGCGTATACTGGATGCTGAGGTACTTTCCCTTATTAGCGAGGACATTCGTTGAGCTGTATCGAGGTCAAGCTCGGACGATTGATGTGTAAATAAATGCAACTAGGGCAAGAGTACCCTGCCGTATAAAATAATAAAGTGTACGAATCGATACCACAGGAAATGTACGTTATTTTCACTCCAACTAAGTACCAAAATTGAGCTAGCTAATTATATTTGAGCGAAAATAAATTGAGAATAAAAACAAAAAAAAAACTAAAAATAAAAGAAAGCAATTAATATTTACAACGTCGCAAAATGGTTTGGCAACAACAAATCAAGATTTAAAGATAAGATTATATGATTGCAATATTTCTAGTCTAGCTTGTGATTAATTTAATCATCTCTCTACTTTTCTTTAACTCAAGTCTTGGTAGTCGGGCGCACGTTGATATTATTGACTACGGGTTCTCGCATCTTATAGCAAGTTTAGCTACTAATCTCTACTACGGGCTCTCGCATCTTATAGCAAGGAAAGAGTAGCCGCATTATCGATCAAGTACCCCATGACTATCTAAGAATGCTCGTTACCTCTCGGTCTTGCGTTACAAAGACAATTATTGTGATTTTCAGAATTAATAGGATGGGCTCTCGCATCTTACCCTATAATTTTAGAAATCATCAAATGGGTAGCCAACCCATCGGAAGCATTAAGAGCACACAATAATAAACAAGATAATGGGTAAAAATGGTTAGAGAAATAATCTCTCTATTTTCCTACAAGTCATGCCGGTAACCGAGACATTGAAAGGGAGTAATTAGACCCGAATCTCCCCTACTTAGCAATGGCTACAAGTTGTTCGAACCCGTGACAAAACAAGTACTCTTATGGCTATCAGTATGTCTCACAAAATACCAACTATTAATTTGCTCGGTCTGAAATGCAAGGTAGCTTTCGCGGATCCAAACATTTCTCAAATCATTTAATTAAGGGCTAATTAATTAAAAGCATTAAGCCCACAAATTAATAACCTAGCATGCTTGTGTACTAAATAGAGAGAGAGAGATTAAATTAAATCACTACAACGACATAGAAAAATAATTGCTTTCCATAAATCATTAAGCACATAGCCAAATCCACAATTTACAAAATCATTCAACCCTAGAAATATCTTAAATATAGATTGGAAGAATTTAATCGTCAAAGCCTCGAGCAATGCCGAGATCCGAGGTTGAAATCACTTGCAATAGCTTCCTTGGCCCTTGATTTGAAGCTCCAAACCTTCAAAGGTGATCAATCTTCAATGGGAGGAGAGAATTTTAGGGAAGAATGAGTTGCTACCCCTAAGGGCTTTACAGCCCCTAAGGGACTTGATGATCTGATTTTTGGGGTTGCTTGGAGATATAAGGAAATCTCAAAGTGTATCAAGGAAGCTAATGGCAAAATAGAAATTAAACTTGATGCTCAGGGGCTGAATTAGAGGAAGAGAAGACTGTTGGGGGCAGCTGGATTGTGGGCTGGAGCTATTGATCCGGGTGGAGATGGCTGATGGGCTGAAGGATGGCTAATGGGTGATCCAAGGATGGCTGATGGGCTGGAATGAGAGAGGGAAACGGGCTGAAAAGGTGGGCAGAGCAGCTGGAATTGGCCGGATCATGGAACTCCACAGAGGGAACAAGCGAGTCTGCTGGTGGGGCAGAAGCGACTCGTGGTGCTCAGGGAGAGTGACACCGCATTAATGAATATTTTCTCTAATTTCTCCGGTACTCCCTGAGTTCTGTTTCTATCTCCCGAAGTCCTTCCCCCTCCAGGCTTCTCATTTAAGTCCTCCGTTAGCTCTGTTAGCCCACCGTTAACACATTTTGTCTTAGCTAACTTGACGGACTTTGACAGAATAAATTAAAGCTCAACTTTATGGCCCAAAATTGCCTCGAACTTTGTGCTAAACTTCGTGAATGCTCGTAAATACCTTGGAAACCTACATTGAAGCACAAATACACAAATAATAACATTTTCAAGCATATATGTAACTCAAAAGTTACACAAAATAAATGGAAATTAAAGGGAAAATTCGTGGAAATCTTGAGCTCATCACACCCCCAAACTTAAGCTTTGATCGTCCCGAGCAAAGAAATAAAACAATTAAGATGAGCTCAAGGACTTAACAGAACACGACACTCGCTCGAGATCACTTGCACATTACCATTAAGGAAATCAAACCCAAGATTATAAACATGCATAATTAAGGTATGGTGTGATCTTAATGCTAACTCACTTTTTTCCTCAAACATTTGCCCACTGTTGTAATTCATATAGATTTGCTTGTATCCATAACCTAAGTCTAAGCCAAGGTGACTAATGGGCCTACGTGTCTGTTAGTGTGGCAACTTGTACTTAGACCTAGCTAGAATAGCTTAGGGGTGCTTATTGTAATTAGCCTAGCCTTTAGAAGATAGCCTGTAGTATATCAGCCGTGTTCATATCAGCAGTACTCTAGTCATCAGCCAAAGCCTGCATCAGCAAAGTCCATCAAGATATCGGACAAGTTTGCTTCAGCCATGCTTCATCAGCCAAGTTGAAGACCCCAAGAATGACTCATATCGAATTACCTGAGACATGCCTCAAGACATCAACAAAATCTTTTCATTAACTGTGACACAACGTTAACCTGCAAAACGCATTCAATGATCCTTTCTATTTTTAGGCATTCATCTCAGAAAAGGACATTCTGCCTGCAACCACAGCAACTCTACCTATTTTTGGCAAAGTGACGAATACGATCGAATCTGCGAGAACCACCTATCAGATCTCAACAGCAACATTAGAGCATTTAATGCTCGTAAATTCAAATTATCCAACTGAAGAAGATCTCCAACGGCTACAAAGCTTCCTCTGAATATATAAAGAAGACTCCATTGAAGCATTTAAGATACACATACATAGAGAATACTACACGAAGCTACTACTCTGAAAATTTCATCTTCTTCATTGATTGCTACCCCTTAGCATTCATAGCTCACGAGAATTATATCTTTATAGATATTAATTCTCCCGCAAACACTTGGTCAACTATTTTTGTACACAATCCATTAGAGATATATCTTGTAAAGATTCTAGTGGAAAAATTAGTACACGTTTTTCAAATCCAAAGTTGACCACTTTGGTTGTGGACGTAACACTTATTTATAAGTGTGAACCATATTAAATTCCGTGTCTATTTCTGTGTGCTTGTGAATTGCTACTCTTTGTTAACTTCCAGATTTCCAACGTTTTGATAACTGCTGATCTTGTCCTATCAAGATCAGCCATCCTTAACTTGTCCTATATTTCACCAAAATTCCGTTGCAAAATTCCTTTTAACTTAAGCGAAGAAATTCTTTGAATCAGTTTTAAAAATAGGACATAGGCTATTCACCCCCCCCCCCTTCTAGCCAATATCGAGCACCTTGAGACCTAACAATTGGTATCAGAGCCTAACTCTTTGAAAACAAGTTTTTCCAAGATTAAACTCTTGAGAGATTAAAGATCCAATGGCTGCTCATCAAATGTTGGAAACTTCAAATGTGAATCATTGTCCTGTACTGGATGAAGTTCACTTTGATATTTGGAAAGACAAGGTTAAAAGACACATGAATTCTATTGACAAATGTTTATGGAAATGTGTTACAGATGGACCAAGAATCCCTATGAAGCCAAACACTCTAGCTACACTTGATCCAACTGCTGATCCTGAGGTCCCAAAGCCTGAAGAAGAATGGGATGAAGAAGATAGGAAGAATGATGCTCTGGATGGAAAAGCAATCAACATCATCACCAGCTGCGTTGATATCAGCACATACCAGCAGATCATCAATCTGGATACTGCTAAGGAAATGTGGGAAGCTATATTGGAATATCTAGAAGGTGATGGAGAAACAAGAAACAACAAGCTATACACTTGCATCCAGAAATTCGACTCATTCAAAAAGGATCCTAAAGAAACTCTCCGAAGTGCCTACGACAGATTTTACGAGGTAGTTAATTCCTGCTACTCTTTAGGAAAGAAATATGAAAAGAAAGAAATAAATATGAGATTTCTTAATGCATTAGGTAGTTTATGGCACGTAAAGATCACTGCCATGAAAGAATCAAAAGACTTGAATAAATTGTCTCTTAGAAATCTTTACGCAAGTCTTTCGGTTTATGAGCTTGAAATCCAACAAGCTCAAGAAATGGAAAAGAGTTTTAAAAATCTATCTCTACCAGCCATGTCTGTTGAACCCTCTTGTTCTATACCTGATGAAACACCATCTACATCTAGTGATGGTGATGATACTCTTTCTGACGAAGCTTTTGCCATGTTTGTAAAGAAATATCAACGTTTCAAAAGGTTTAACAAATCATCCTATAAGCAGTCTCCTTATAAGACTGCTGCTCCTACAAAAACAACTGCTCATAATAAGACTGTTGTTAACCAAAAAGAAAATGAGCTTGTTTGTTTTAATTGTAGGAAACCAGGTCATTTTGCCTCAAGATGTCCTAAGCCAAAATATGAATTTTACAAAAAACGTCCCGATTCTAAATTTCAAAAACAAAAAGGGATGGTGGCTGAGGACATTGATGAAAGCAACTTGCCCACTTGGTGTGACACAGATTCTGATGAGGATGATTCCTGTGATTTTGCTGAAACGGCCAATATATGTCTCATGGCCAGGGAATCACCCCATGACTCAGTTAGATCACTACCATTTCAACAGGATGATAGCGATGATGATGAGCTCAATGAACCATCCAGGGGAGAACTCATTAAAATCAATAAAGACATGCTGGAAGAATTTGCCAAATTTAAAACTGCCTATGTAAAATTGGCCAAAAAGTATGAGCTAGTTGTCTCTGAGAAATCTACCTTGATGTCTGAGATCAAAGATCTCAATAGGCAACAAGCAGAAAATATCAAGACTCAAAAAGAGAACAAAACATTAACTGAAAAGGTGGAATTCCTACTTGAGCACATAAAAAAAATTAATTCTTAGAAAGATAACCTTCAAAAGGTTGTTGATGCTTGGAATAATTCAAAAGGAAACTTGGATACCATTCTTTCAAAACAAAAATCTCTTGATGACAAAACTGGTATCGGTTTCCAAAATGAGCTCAATATAGGAAGTTCATCCAGTTCTCAAGGAAATGAGACAACTGAAGTAATTGCAAAAGAAATGGCTGAAGAAGTTGTCTATAATCAGCATTCCTCTCAAAAGGGAAAGCAAGGACTTGGATTTAACAAAGTTCCATATACTTACTCTAAAAATAAATCACACAAGTCCCAGGGTAAGAAATCTGTCGACTCCCATGACACTCTTAATAGGGAGACTGAGCATCATAGATTTGCTATCAGACGTCCTGTGAAAACAATGATGACTGATAACAAGTCAAAGAACTCTCAGCTCAAGTATATTAAATTTGTCAAAGGAAAGACTGCCAACCTCAACCCTGCTGATAGAAAGCTTAAAGGAAGTTTGTTTGAAAATGTAAAATCTTTTGATAAAAGGTCTACTAGTATAAAGACCAATATCACCAGAAAATTGCATTATCAACCTAAATCCAATAAGCCGGTTATCAGTAAATCAGTCATTTTCAAAGCTGCTGATTATGAGAAAACTTCTAAAGGAATTTTCAAACATGTTCAAGGTTTTCACAACTGCTCACTTTGCAAAGGTCATGGTCACAAGATTCATGAATGCCTTCTGAGATTCATACCTAAATCCAAAGGATTCACACCTCCTAAGGTTAAACAGGTATGGGTTCCAAAAGGTTACTAACCCTCAGGACCCAAGAATAAACTGGGGACCATGTTCTTAAATGATTAAATTTCAGGAATGCTTCATGGCTGTTAATGAGGAGGAGAAAGATTTATGGTATCTGGATAGTGGCTGCTCAAAGCACATGACTGGAAATCAGAATCTTCTCTCCAACATTGTTGAAGCTAAAGGTCCTTCAGTAATCTTTGGTGATAACTCCAAAGGAAAGACAGTTGGCTATGGAAACATTATTCGAGGAAATCTGTCCATAAGTAAAGTATCTCTGGTTGAAGGCTTGAAGCATAATCTTCTAAGGATATCACATTTCTGTGACAAGGGATTAGTTTGTCAATTCACTTCAAGTCATTGTCTCATCAAGGACAGTGAGACCTGTTCAACAATCTTGACAGGTTTCAGAAAAGGAAATGTGTATGCTGTTGTCTTAAACGCTGTTGGAAGAAAATCAAATCTGTGTTTAGTTGCAAAGACTTCAAATGATAACAGCTGGCTGTGGCACAAAAGGCTTAGTCATCTTAACTTTAAATATTTGAAAAAGTTATCAAAGGACAACCTAGTTGTTGGTCTACCTAAAATATCGGCTGATCCTTACAAGCTTTGTAAAGCATGTTAACTGGGCAAATTACACAAGTCATCATTCAAAAGCAAGCCATGCTTATCAACATCCAGACCTCTACAGCTCCTGCATATGGATTTATTTGGACCAGTTACTACTACAAGTCTTGGTGGCAGCAAATACACACTAGTAGTAGTTGATGACTACTCAAGATTCACCTGGGTTGAGATGATGTCATCAAAAGATGAAGCATATGACATCATAACAAAACTCTTCAGAAGACTTCAAACTCAGAAACTAGATGACATTGCTGATATCAGATCAGACAATGGAACAGAATTTAAGAACAATGGTGTAGCCAAATATTGCGATGACCATGGAATTGGTCACAATTTCTCTGCAGTTGGTACACCTCAATAGAATGGAGTTGCTGAAAGAAAGAACAGAACTCTTATTGAAGCCGGGAAGACCATGATTGCCGAAGCAAAACTGCCTATGTACTTCTGGGCTGAAGCTGTCAATACAGCCTGCTTCACTCAAAATAGGTCCATTATCAACAAATTTCATAACAAAACTCCATATAAAATATGGAGAGGCAGAACTCCCAATATTGGTTTCTTCAAAATATTTGGATGCAAATGCTATGTTCTTTACAATGGAAAAGAACATAGAGGTAAATTTGAATCCAAAAGTGACGAAGGAATATTTCTGGGATATGCCAAATTTTCAAAAGCTTATAGAGTTTATAATAAAACCTCTCTTAAAGTTGTTGAATCTGTTCATGTCTCTTTTGATGAATTTGATTTTATTGGGCCACATATGGCTCCTAAGGTATCTAATGACTCTGATGAGTATGAGACAGGCACAGAACAGCCAAGCTCCATATCTACAGAACCTACACCCTCACAAGTTCCTCCAAGGATTCACTTGATAGAACCTCCTAGAAGTGAAAATGGATCAGCAAATAAAAACTCAGAAAGTCCAGAATCCACTTCCACACTCGAAGTATTACAACCTACATTAGAATTAACATATCCTCTAGAAAACCAAGCTTCAGACACTTCCACTTCTTAAGAACTCAACTCTGCCGATAGACATGTTCAAACTGCTGATATTCGGGAAGTTAAAGATCATCCTATCACTCAAATCATCGGCGATCTTAATGTTGGAGTTCAAACTAGAAAAGCTTCAAGAAATGAATGCATGTATTCTACAGCATTCGTATTACATACTGAACCCAAGAAGATAGATGAAGCTATGGAAGATCCAAGCTGGGTGGAAGCAATGCAAGAAGAAATAAACCAATTTGATAGATGTCAAGTTTGGTCACTTGTTCCCAGACCCAAAGGACAAGCTGTGATTGGAACAAAGTGGGTCTTTAGAAACAAGATGGATGAAAATGGAAATATCACCAGGAATAAAGCAAGACTTGTAGCTCAAGGATACAGACAGGAGGAGGGAATTGACTATGATGAAACATTCGCTCCTGTTGCAAGACTAGAAGCCATCAGATTATTCTTGGCTTATGCATCCTTCAAAGACTTCAAGGTATATCAAATGGATGTTAAGAGTGCCTTTCTAAATGGTGAACTACAAGACGAAGTCTACGTAGAACAACCACCTGGTTTCATTGACAATTCAAGAAGAGAAGACGTATACAAGCTAAGGAAAGCACTTTATGGACTTAAGCAAGCTCCAAGGGCCTGGTATGAGACCCTTTCAAAGTTCTTGATATCTCAAGGCTTTGTGAGAGGTCAAATTGATACTACTCTTTTTATTATGAAACATAAAGGCCATTCTTTACTTGTTCAAATTTATGTTGATGATATTATATTTGGTTCTACTAACGAGAATCTTTACAAAAGATTTGAGAAGCTTATGCAGAGTAAATTTGAAATCAGCATGATGGGAGAACTTAATTTCTTCCTAGGACTTCAAATTCAACAAAGCTCAACCGGTATCTTTATCAATCAAGCCAAATATTCAAAAGATCTTATCAAGAAATTTGGGCTTGAGAATGCGAACAGTTTCAGCACACCTATGGCTACTAACTGTCATCTTGACAAAGATGAAAAGGGCAAGAAAGTGGACATGACTCTTTATAGAGGCATGATCGGCTCACTTCTATATTTAACTGCAAGTAGGCCTGATATTATGTTTGCTGTTTGTGTTTGTGCAAGATTTTAAGCAGATCCAAAGGAGTCTCACTTGCTGGCTGTCAAAAGAATCATCAGATATCTAATTGATACATTTAACTTGGGCATTTGGTATCCAAGAGATTCATCTTTTAATCTTATAGGCTATTCTGATGCTGATTTTGCTGCTTGTAAGGTTGACAGGAAAAGCACAAGTGGGACATGTCAATTCCTAGGGAATAGACTTGTCTCATGGGCCAGCAAAAAGCAAACATCTGTCTCAACTTCAACAACTGAAGCAGAATACATAGCTGCGGGCAGCTGCTGCTCACAACTGCTGTGGATTAAACAGCAACTGGTAGATTATGAGATCAAGACTGCTGATTGCCCTATAATGTGTGACAATACATCAGCTAGTTCAGTTTCTCAAAATCCTGTTATGCACTCCAAAATAAAGCACATAGACGTGAGATAACACTTCTTAAAAGATCATGTGGAAAAAGGTAACATCAATATGCAGTATATATCTACCGATCAGCAAATAGTTGATACTTTCACCAAACCACTTGACTCCACCAGGTTTGCCTACTTAAGAGGAGAGCTTGGTATGCTCGATCTCAATCCTTAACTCTTGGAGAATTTATTACACTTTATCTGTTTATAAATCTGCCTATCTTATCAGACAAGTGTAACACTGCCGATATTGTAGGACAACCATAAAGTAAGTTCTTTCCTATTCGAATCGGCCGTCTTTAATATAATTAACAATCGAGTATGTGAACAGTCATTTTTCATAGCATTAAATGCGGACCTCAAAATTTATTAAATATCATTTAGTGAAAACTGTCAGAAGTTTAAAAGTGAATTCACAAAATCAACTGTTCACTATTCGCAAAAACCGCCTCTCGCATTTTCAAAATTCTGAGATACCTTCAAGTTCAAAAACCTCAGAAATAATCAGTCTTTCATTTTGATTCTGATATCAATCCTCAATGGTGAGTAACAACATTCCCTTACATTTACTTAATTCAAGTTTTATTACAAACTATAACTTTTCAAGCATCTGAACTGTTTGGCTCTTGTGTAATCGATAAATTGCAAATGCTTGATTTAATGAATTCTTGTTAGTTATGACAAATCTCTGGATATGAAATGTGAATAAAGCAATTTCTTAAATCATATCTCAGTTCATATTGTTGTATTTCCAGAAAATGATAAAATTCTTTTTCATACGCTGTACTATTAACAAACTTGTGTTTATTAGTGTATTTTGGATTTAAATTTGAACAGTAGATGTGTTCTAAAGAACTGCCGAAATTTTTTTAACTCTGCTGATTGTATATATAGGCAACTACACAATCTTCCACCTTTGGCAACAAGATAGGACAAGTTGAAAAAGCTGACAAAGCCCCTAAAATACCTATCAAAAACCTTCCCCGCACGAGTTATCATCCAGGCATGACCATTGACGCCAAATCTATCCAAAGCTACCCTTCTAGAGAAGGTTTATTGAGAGACTTAGAAGGATGTGGTCTTTTACCGCTCTTTCAGCTGAATGACACTCTCTACAGCATCTCTATAGTTGAGGAGTTCTATACTAGGATGACCCTTCCTCCTCCTCCTATCTCCAAAGATGAAAAGGTCAACATGAGCTATCTGAAAGGCTACATTCGAGGATGTCCCATCAAGTTGACTTACAAAGACGTCGGACATGTTCTGGGATTGCCCACTGAAGGCAAACTTGAATTAACTGCTGAGGAATCAGCTCAAGCGTGGAAAATGATGAGAGGATCTACACTCCCTGAGCCATATGCTGAAATGTCTCGAAACCTATTTCCTGAGATTCCATATCACATCAGTCATCTTTTTGACAAAAGCATCTTGTTCAAGAATGGAGCAAGAGATGTCTTCACTTCTCAACAATTGATGTGGACAAAAGCTGTCGTTCTTCGCAAACAGCTTAATTGGGCCAAGATCGTGTTTTCAATGATCTTTCAAAGTGTGGCTGACGTCCAAGCCAATCCAACTATGAAGAGACCCTTTGTTAGGGTAATCAATGTTCTCCTTCAAGGATTCGAAGAAATTGTAAAGAAAATGAGCAGTGATGATCTCATCAAGGTGACCAACACCTACGTCTTCACTGCTAATAATATGTCCAGATATAGAGAAGACTTGGTGAAAAGAGCTGTTGCTGCTGCCGTTTCAGCAACTGCTGGTGCCTCCTCTCAATCCAAACAGAGCAAGAGAAATGTGGCTTACACTTCTGAAGGTCTTCCTACTGAGGAGGAGACTAAGCCACTCGGTGCTGAACTCCCTGAGGACTTCGATCTAACCAGGCTTGACCATGATCTATATGAGCCTGATGACTCATCCCCAAAAAGACAGAAACATTCCTCCCCAAAACCCAAACGAAAACCCTCAGAAACAAAGAAAGCTGTTGAAATGGATATCTCAACCTTTCAACCAGCAGATCTCAACTCCACCAAACAACCTTCTACTCTTCCTCCAAAACCTACTTCAGACCCCATCAAGCCAAAATCAAAGCAAACTCTCCACCCTACCGATGAATCCTTTGGCCTCCCCAAGATCATTTCTACAACTCCAACCACACAAGCCACTCCCACACCAACCATTCCCACATCTGACACCACGCAACCTGCACCAACCTCTTCCACTCCAACCAAATCTAGACAAGGCAAGCGCTTGAAGAAGAGTGCCAAAAAGGCAAAGATTGCACCTTCTGCCGATACCTCATCCTCTCCTGCATCCTCACCAACTCAACTAGAAGACCCTGCTTCCAAACCACCTCAAATGCCTACTCCCTCTGTCCCCGTTAACCAATCCACCATACCCACTTCCATTCCCCCTATGGAGCCTTCTGATTCTGATGGATTATCAGATTCACGTACTGATCTCTCCCTCACCAGATCCAAACGACCTCCATCTTCTTCCACTAAACAGCCCACTCCCAAACGACCCAGACTCAGCCCATACAGTCATCTTCACCCCGACGTACAAGAACTGCTGATATTTCGAAACAGTCGTCTTACACCAAACCCTGTGGACTCAGATGCCTTTCTCTCTACTCTGGATTACCCAAAATGAATCCTTTGCTAGCCAATGTCTGCCGGGGAAATCATTTTTAAATGGGGTGCCTTCTGTGAACCTCTTCCTCCCGCATGGTCTCAACAATTCTTCATGCACAACTCTGTAGTTCAAGATCTTATGATCTTCAAACAATGGACTGCTATCCACAAAAAACTTAATCTACCTCTTCCTACTGAATCAGACATCACTCCGTTTCTCTCTCTTCCCAAGCCTCCCATCTATACCATTATAAAACATCCTTCAATTCTCACCAGTCCAATCATCTACAACTTCTTCAATGTTGTCTCTACTTATATTGGATTTGACCCTCGTGTTCACATCCTCTTCAAACCAATTCATATTCCACTACCATTCTGTCCACCCATTTTTATACTTTACGAATCCTATGATGCCTATATCGAAAAACTTTTCCCTGTACCTCGTGTCTGGCTCCACTTGCCTGGTACTTCACCTCCCTTACCTCCACACCATTCCTCACCTCCTCCTACTGACACCATCTTCTCCTTCAGCCGTTCCTCCTCTCCTGACTCTCTCGGTCCTTACCATCTGGAAGATGTTGTGCAACGTTACAACACTCTTCTCGATGGCGTCAAAACTTCTCTACACCATCTTTCGGCCAAACAGTCTCATACGACTGACACCACGGCTACATATATGGTCGATGTTCTCTCTGTTGTTTGTGAAGCTAAAGCTACTGTTACGAAATGCCAATCTGCTATTACTGGCCTGCTCCATACCAAGTGTGACGTTTTTAGTCAAGGTCTGGAACAAGTGCTTCAGGCTTTCAATTTTGGCCTCAAGGCGTTACGTCATGCTCACCGGCATACAGATCGGTTGGTGAACACCTCTGCTCAGGCCACTCGGCAGACACTGATCCATCAGCTTGCGTCCATGAAGGAGGAGATAAGTCGCATGCGCGAAATTCATAATGATCAGCTGACCGATCTTCGCACAAATAACTCTGATCTTCGTGAACTGAACGCTATGTTGAAACAACAGAACAATGATCTCTCCAAAGCATTAGAAGAAGCAAAAGCTGAAATTGCTAAACTCAAAGCAACTGCTTCAGGACAAGCATCGCTATGACTGGTATAGCTATTCATGTCCTATATTTTGAAAATTTCTTTACAAAAATCATTAATCTGTCATGCTTCATACTTAATTTGTTCATCTTGATTGCATGGAATTTTAAACCACTGGTTTAAAGACATATTCCATAAATTACTCTATTCATTTGTCTTTAAGCACAGTCACATTACAAGAGTTCCTACGTTGTACCTCCTTATCTGTAAACTCTATGTAATTTATGAATACACTGACCCCTAGTAAGTATATCTAGGACATGCTCACTTAATATAATAATCTCTTCAGAATGTTATTACTAGAATCAGACATGGTCAGCTTCTATTGTATTCATAAGGTCATGGACTCAAGCAAATAGGAGAAGATTGTTGTAATTCATATAGATTTGCTTGTATCCATAACCTAAGTCTAAGCCAAGGTGACTAATGGGCCTGCGTGTCTGTTAGTGTGGCAACTTGTACTTAGACCTAGCTAGAATAGCTTAGGGGTGCTTATTGTAATTAGCCTAGCCTTTAGAAGATAGCCTGTAGTATATCAGCCGTGTTCATATCAGCAGTACTCTAGTCATCAGCCAAAGCCTGCATCAGCAGAGTCCATCAAGATATCAGACAAGTTTGCTTCAGCCATGCTTCATCAGCCAAGTTGAAGACCCCAAGAACGACTGATATCGAATTACCTGAGACATGCCTCAAGACATCAACAAAATCTTTTCATTAACTGTGACACAACGTTAACCTGCAAAACGCATTCAATGATCTTTTCTATTTTTAGGCATTCATCTCAGAAAAGGACATTCTGCCTGCAACCACAGTCTACCTATTTTTGGCAAAGTGACAGAATACAGTCTGAATCCTGCAGAACCACCTATCAGATCTCAACAGCAACATTAGAGCATTTAATGCTCGTAAATTCAAATTATCCAACTGAAGAAGATCTCCAACGACCACAAAGCTTCCTCTGAATATATAAAGAAGACTCCATTGAAGCATTTAAGATACACATACAAAGAGAATACTACACGAAGCTACTACTCTGAAAATTTCATCTTCTTCAAGCTAGTGCATTAAAAGCAAAAACGCCACATTTGTAAAACATTCTTTGAAGAGCTCCAATCTGTGACGATTAGTCTATACAGCTCTTCATTGATTGCTACCCCTTAGCATTCATAGCTCACGAGAATTATATCTTTATAGATATTAATTCTCCCGCAAACACTTGGTCAACTATTTTTGTACACAATTCATTAGAGATATATCTTGTAAAGATTCTAGTGGAAAAATTAGTACACGTTTTTCAAATCCAAAGTTGACCACTTTGGTTGTGGACGTAGCACTTATTTATAAGTGTGAACCATATTAAATTCCGTGTCTATTTCTGTGTGCTTGTGAATTGCTACTCTTTGTTAACTTCCAGATTTCCAATGTTTTGATAACTGCTGATCTTGTCCTATCAAGATCAGCCATCCTTAACTTGTCCTATATTTCACCAAAATTCCGCTGCAAAATTCCTTTTAACTTAAGCGAAGAAATTCTTTGAATCAGTTTTAAAAATAGGACATAGGCTATTCACCCCCCCCCTTCTAGCCTATATCGAGCACCTTGAGACCTAACACCCATGCTACAAAACATATGCCCATCAATAAATAACTTAGCTCTAGCTAGGATTGAACGGTCAATGAGATATCAGAAATGAGCAATCAAACCGAAAGAGCTTTATACTTCACAAGGCTAGGACTCGCATGTCATGACAATATCAATAGGACTTTAAGCATGTAATGTTAGCCAAGGTTTGGGCTACAAATGAAGGATAAGATAACAAGTCAAGAGAACAAAGAATTTGAAGTCTTCACAAAATGACTTGCATCATGAAAGCATCACTCTTCAAGTTACCACAAACTAACTTCAACAACCTTTTTTTTTTTTTCTTTTAGAGAAACAGGGATGGCACCCCGCTAGATTTTATTAATAAGAAATAAAAAGTACAAACTTGAGGGGGACAACCAGCCTTGCCCTTATAAATGGGAGGACAAAGGAGCCTAACCTCGAAAAGGAAATATAATTAAGAAATCCTAACATATGGCGTATCCCTAGCATCAAGAATGATAGACCCTTTCACTATCTGCGGAAGGGAACTAAAGGAGGAAAAAAGAAAATCTGAGCGAGCACTGCAAGCATGATTAGCCAAACCATCCGCAACAGAATTAGCTTCGCGATAGCAATGTTTGAACACATAATCCCTTTCCCTTTGCATACGAAGGATTCTGCGATAAAGAGAGATACACTTCCAAGGAGGGGAGTGGCACTTAGTAAACCAGTCACAAATACATTTAGAATCCACCTCAATAATAGCATTGTAGATATTTTGAGCATATAACCATTCAACACCTTGAAGGAGAGCCCAAAGTTCAGCCATAGTGTTAGAACAGTCCCCATAGAAAGAAGAGTAAGCATGGACAAAATCCCCTTTAAAATCTCTAATGATACCACCACCTCCTCCAATCCCAGGATTTCCTTTGCAAGCACCGTCGGAGTTCAACTTAAGAATGTCAGGCGGAGGCTTTCCCCAACAAATAGACTGAACCAAAGCCTGCTTACGAGGCTTAGAGTAGGAGAAACCTCCTATGGAAGAATGGACAAAATGGAACTTGGCTGCCATAAGAATAAAGTGCAGGTCAGAATTAATGGCCGAAATGACTTTGGAGACGGGCTGAGAAACATTTTCAAACAAGGCAGCATTGCGACGCTTCCAAAGCTGCCACAGAATTAAGGACGGCAACAGCAGCTTAACTTGGGATTTAGAATTCAACCACCAAGAAAAGCATCTCTGCGATATGGTAGTAGGACCTTGCACCAGCAGATTAACACCATGAGATTGATGAAAATAATTCCAAACTGAGACAGCTGCTACACTGTTAAGGAAACAAGGTGAATCCCTTTAGACCAAAGCCCTTCATCAATAGGAAGTTTTCGAAGAAACAAACGCCACATAAACACACTGATTTGAGGAGGGAGAAGCTTGTGCCAGATATACTTAGCCGAAAGGAGGATGGGAGAGGAAGAAGTAACAAGCTGTTTAGCCGAAGAGAGGGAGAAATGCCCATTGACAGTAAGCTTCAAGCATGGGCGATCTTTTTGTGATGAAATGGAGACATGTTGCTGAGCAATGGCCTGAAGCGTTGAGGGAGGCAGCCATGCAGAAGCAAGGGAATTGATATTTGAGTTACTATCGAACAGCTCCTTTACAGTTTGAAGATGGCAATTTGTCCGTAAAGAAATAGTTCCTCCATCAATCCAATTATCATGCCATATGGAACAAAGACCTTCCCCAATAACCCAAAAAATATGGGGCTCCGTAATATTTCGAATAGCCTGAAGATGGAGCCAAATATGAGAACCTTTAGAGTCACTGAGAACAGGATGGACAGAGGAACAGTAGCGAGCAGCCATAAAATTAGACCAAAGGTTTTTTTCGGTTCGAAATCTCCACCACAATTTGATACTAAAAGCCTTAATGAGATCTTTAGTAGAGCCGATGCCTAGACCACCTTCATTAGTCGGACGACAACACCGCCCCCAAGAGACCCAGTGAGACTTGTTTTTTCCATCAATTTGCCCCCAAAAGAAGTTGGAAAGAAGACGATCAATAGATTTTACCACCGATAAAGGGGGATCTAGCGAAGCAATATGATAAGCCGTAATGGACTGTAAAACATGATTGATTAGAGTAATACGGCCCGCTGAGTTCAGAAAGTAACCCATCCACATACCAATCTTATTTTGAAGCTTAAGAATGAGCGGGTCAAAAAGCTGCCTGCGCTTACGGCCACAGTAAAGAGGGCAGCCCAGATAGGTGATAGGAAATTGCCCAGCCTGGATTCCAAGGGTTGAAATAATAGATTGGAGTCTAGCTTCAGGGATATTAGGAGCAGTGTGAATGGAACTTTTGGAATAATTAACAAGTTGACCTGATGCAGCCTCATATTCTTGAAGCAACGCTTTATGACGAAGGAGAGAAGCCCTGCTACCATTACAAAAGATGACCACATCATCAGCAAAAGCCAAGTGGGAAATAATAGGACATCCACTAATAGTAGAGTAAGCAAATCTGGGCGAAGAGCCATGAAGGATATTAAGACTCTTACTTAGAACTTCAGCAGCAATGATAAATAAGCTCGGAGAAAGAGGGTCTCCTTGGCGAAGGCCCCTTGAGGATTGAAAGAATCCGACAGGCTCACCATTGAGAAGAACAGAAAACCAGTTGTCCGAAAGCAATCTCCAAACCATATCTATAAAAATTTCACAAAAACCAAACTTACGAAGAACTTGAGTCAGATAGACCCAAGAGATACGATCAAAGGCCTTTGCCATATCAAGCTTGATAATAATATTGGACCCAGTCACCTTCTTTTTAAGATAATACATCATCTCTTGAGCTAAGAGAATATTATCCTGGATAATCCGACCCTTAGTAAAAGCACTCGATTCTTAGAGATAATTGAAGGAAGGATTGATGCAAGCCGAGAGGCAAGAATTTTAGAGATGACCTTGTTGCAGAAGTTACAAAGGCTGATAGGCCTCAGATCTTTGAAGGACAAAGGTTTGTCAACCTTAGGGATAGTCGCAATTAAAGTACTTGTCCAATTCTGAGGGAGAGAAGCCTGCAAAGAACTCAAGAACTGCAGCATGAAAATCTGCACCAATAATAGACCAACAAGAGGAGTAGAAAAGACCAGTGAAACCATCTGGGCCAGCAGCACTAGATCCACTCATAGCCTGAATAGTGTTCTTAACTTCTTCAATATTAGGAGGAGATGTAAGCATAATATTCCATTCTTCTGTAACCAACCTCGGAATCATATCCAGATTAGGACAAAGTTGCTGACAATCTGACCAGAGCTGAGATTTAAAATAAGTAATAGCTGCTTGTTTAATATCATTCTCATTGTTCAAAATAGTCCCGTCCAAGTCCTTGATCGAATGAATAAAAAGCCGCCGCTGGGATTGTTTGACCGAAGCATGAAATAATTTAGTGTTGCCTTGGCCATCACGCAACCATTTAATTTTGGATTTTTGGCGCCAAAATTCTTCTTCATGAATAAGATGTTGACGAAGCTTGGCTTGAGCACAAAGAAGATTGGCTCTGTTATCATCCGAACCACAAAGCTCAAAAAGAAGCTCCTGCTCTAAGACATCCTCTTCAGCCTTGGCAATATTAGAAAAAATGTTGCCAAAAACATTTTTGTTCCACTCCTTCAAAGACTGCTTCACGGATCGAAGCTTATTAGAGAAAGCTTGCATAGGCCTACCATGCACTGGGCTGTCCCAAGTTGCCTGAACCACCTCATGAAAGGAGGGATGAGAGACCCAAGTATTGAGAAACCGAAAGGAGGTGGGTCTGTTAGAAGCATTGTGAGAAATGTTGACAAGCATGGGAGAATGGTCGGAGCAGGTTCTGTTAAGATGATGCACTGTTGTAGCATTGAAAACATCCAACCATCTAGAGTTACACAACATTCGGTCAATCCGTTGATGGATAGTGGCATTGCCTTCCCTTTTATTCCACCAAGTAAAAGCACTCCCATTATACCCCAAATCTGTTAAACCTGCAGCAGCTAAGCATGCATGAAAATCAAGAGCACCAATCCTGTCCCAGCCGTTACTACCAGATTTCTCACCAGGGTGCAAGATAATATTAAAATCCCCACCTACGATCCAAGGACAGTTCAGAAGGGAGGAACTAAGATCAATCAAGTCATCCCAAAGGGCCCGACGTTCCTGCAAATCACACTTGGCATATACACAAGTAAAATGGGAATACATAGGCCAAGAGAAGTGCTGAATCCTGACAGTGAGCTGCTGAGCCGTGTCAGAAAGTAAAGAACAGGTAAAGCAGGACTTAGCAAAAAGCCAAATAGAGCTAGTGGAATTGGAGAAACAAAACCGGAAGTTTAACTTACGAATTACGAGAGTGGCCTTGACAGGATCTAACATGGGCTCAAAAACTGCAATAAACGAAACTTTGTGAAGTTGAACTAGCTGTTTAAGACGAGCAACAGTGGGATCATTACCAATCCCTCGAACATTCCAGAAAAGAACTTTAATTTCCATGCAAAACATCCTTGGAAGCAGCCCCTGTACGCTTAGCAGCCTTAGAACGAGTTAGTCTTTCTGTTTGGGGAATTCTGTTCAACAATTGCCTGGTTAAATCTGGAACCTCGAGCTGGAGGGCTTCCAAGGAGGTGTTAACTTCCTCCTCTTCCTCATCAACCACAGAGAGAACCGCAAATCGATTAGGAGATACAACCCCTTAAACATTAAACATTGGGTTGAAGAAAGTGTATCAACTACGACAACAATTAAGCTCCACCCTTATGTCTCCTTGAGTAATTGAAGAACAATGGCATAATTTTTTCTTTTTGTTGCCTCCCTTGACTTTTCTTTTCTTTTGATTTTTTTGTTTTCATTTTCTTTTGCTTGCCAAGGGGGCTCTTTTACCACCATTCAACACTTTTCAAACACCAACATCATAGACAATAAGCACAAGACTTCCATGAAGCTCACACTACCCAACAAGAATGCGTAAATGATAAATCTTTCCAAATCATGCTCTCTTGAAGGGTGAGGATAAAGTGTATAGGCTCATGGGATAGGATGATGTGGGTATAAGAAAATGAAGTCGAATGGGGGTCATTGTGTGCTCTAGGCACATGCCATTCTATAAATAAGCTCAAAAGGGGACACTAGAGATTAATGTAATGGGTAGGATAATATGGCACTAACAATCCAAAGATGGCCTATATCATGATCTTGTCATAGACACAAGTCCAAACCAAGCTACTTTAATTATCAATTTTAAGATCATCAAACGACATTGATGGATGAGTTTTATATTCATCCTTAGGGTATTTTTTTGGCTTAGATTTAGCTAATTCTCGAGTTTTTATTATCTAATATGGGTTGCTAGTGTATTTTTGAAGTTTCAGGGACTGGAGGAGACAGTTATGAAATTCTGAGGTCTAAGGTGCTATTACAGAATCTCCAGGGTTCAGAATGGAAAAACAGGGAATTTGGTAATCTAAAGCCATGCGGACGTATAAAGCGGCCGCACAGATTCTAGAATGTCACAGATTTGGATGCGAGCTCGTGCAAGGCAGCCACATGGTTTTGCGATAGGCTATGCGGACGCATTAAGCGGCTGCATAGTGTCGTATATTTTGTTGCCCTATTTTGTTTCAGCCAAAAAGACTTGATATATAAGTGGCCTTTGTTGGGTAAATTGGGGGAGTTCTTTTGGAGAGAGAAAACTATTCGGAGACATCATGTAATCTTTTCTTAATTTCTTCTTTCAAGAATTCATAGATGGATTTTCAGATTATTTTGGTTTTTGTTTCAATCATGAGAAGCTAATCTCATTATCTAAGAATTGGAGGTAACTCTGTAGCAAAGATTTATGCCATAATAGAGTTCTTATTTAGTTCATTGGTTCTAGTCATTCATAAAAGTAGTTTTATCGAATCTTTCTGTGTTGTCTTTGCGTGTAGGTGATTACAACTGTTTGATTATCAGGGTATGATGAACTGCACGATCCGAATGCATAAGTCATATGTTTGCCATCTTTTATGAATGTTCTTTCTTATTGATTCATAATCTTGCTAAGATAGGAAAGAGATTATTTGTTCCTAAATTCTTAAAGGATCCCTGCTTGTTATATGGACCGATCAAGAAAGTATAACAACTAGGGATACTAAGCCTGCAAATCGTGATCCAAGCGTCCCAGTCTTTACCTTTGTGAACCAATCCTAGAGCTGAGCTGATACATAAATTAGAAAGGCATAAATCCAAGATACAGAGTGAATCCCAATTCCTAGGTTTCCCAATTCTTGTTAAATCTCCAAAATACTTGCTTGATAATTAGTAGTAGTTAATTGCTGTTTAGATAATATAGTTAGTAATCTCAAACAATCTTTATTTACTTTATCTTCAATCGAAGTTGGTAGTTAGTTTCCTAAATCAAACTCAAGTCTCAGTGGATCCTTGTCTTCTGCAGCTATACTCCGGTATTCTCGTGCACTTGCGAGGTATATTTTCATTCATCAGGCATCAAGACTCAATAATATGATACTCACCCGACATGCACTATCATAGCTAAAGCTTAGCATAACAATTCAACTCAAAATCCAAACATGGGCATTATTGATCATGAATGAGGTAAAGCTAGCATAAAAAACACACACATATCCTCAACTATGCATATAATAAACTCAAGAAAGAATCCAAAAAAATAATGCACCTATAACTCTAACAAGCTCCCAAATTTCAAAGCATTAAAAATGGAAAATTTTAAGCTCAAAACTTGCAGAATTTTCAAAGTTTACCAAACCAAACCCAACCCCAAAACTTAAAGTAAATGGAGAAGGGAAGGAAAGAAAACTCCCTCAAAGTTGATTTCTAATGAAGTTCGGGTCCGAGAGTAAGCCTACTCCAAAGATTTCCTCAAGCAACCCCGACTATGAAAGTGCTCTACCCCTATATCAAATCAAGCTCAAAAGAAAAAGGCATGAAAGCAATTATGGAATTAAATACAAAATAAAAAAAAATCTTTTTGTGTGGGGACACTATATACACCTTCCTACGAACCCACAAACTCGGGAAAGCTTCGAAAAGCGACACAAGCATATAAATACAAAAGCAAGTAAGCTAAAAAAACTGCTCAAATTACAATTAGCTTCACTTAGTATCGATATTAGCATATAGAAGCGAAAATTAAATCATTCCCCGGCAACGGCGCCAAAAGCTTGATGTGCACATAAATGCAACTAGGGTAAGAGTACCCTGCCGTATCAAGTAATAAAGTCTATGTAAGCACAAGTTATCGATCCCACAGAGAATTTACGTAATTTTCACTCCAACTAAGTACCGAAATTGGGCTAGCTAATTATATTTGAGCGAAAATAAATTGAGAATAAAAATAAAAAAAAACTAAAAATAAAAGAAAGCAATTAATATTTACAACATCGCAAAATGGTTTGGCAACAATAAATCAAGATTTAAAGATAAGATTATAGGATTGCAATATTTCTAGTCTAGCTCGTGATTAATTTAATCATCTCCCACTTTTCTTTAACTCAAGTCTTGGTAGTCAGGCACACGTTGATATTATTCACTACAGGCTCGCACATCTTATAGCAAGTCTAGCTACCAATCCCTACTACGGGCTCTCGCATCTTATAGCAAGGAAAGAATAACCGCATTATCGATCAAGCACCCCATGACTATCTAAGAACGCTCGTTACCTCTCGGTCTGGCGTCATAAAGATAATTATTGTGATTTTCAAAATTAATAGGACGGGCTCTCGCATCTTACCCTATAATTCTAGAAATCATCAAATGGGTAGCCTACCCATCGGAAGCATTAAGAGCACACAATAATAACTAAGATAATGGGTAATAATGGGTAGAGAAATAATCTCTCTATTTTTCGACAAGTCATGCTGCTAACCGAGACATCGAAAGGGGGTAATTAAACCCGAATCTCCCCTACTTAGCAATGGCTACAAGTGGTTCGAACCCGTGACAAAACAAGTACTCTCATGGCTATCGGTGTGAGTCCCAAAACACCAACTATTAATTTGCTCGGTCCGAAATGCAAGGTAGCTCTTGCGGATCCAAACATTTCTCAAATCATTTAATTAAGGGCTAATTAGTTAAAGTATTAAGCCCACAAATTAATAACCTAGCATGCTTGTGTACTAAATAGAGAGAGATATTAAATTAAATCACTACAACGATATAGGAAAATAATTGTTTTCCATAAATCATTAAGCATATAGCCAAATCCACAATTTACAAAATCATTCAACCATAGAAATATCTTAAATATAGATTGGAAGAATTTAATTGACAAAGTTGCGAACAATGCCGAGATCCGGGGTTGAAATAACTTGCAATAGCTTCCTTGGCCCTTGATTTAAAGCTCCAAACCTTCAAAGGTGATCAATCTTCAATTGGAGGAAAGAATTTTGGGGAAGAAGGAGCTGCTGCCCCTAAGAAGTTTACAACCCCTAAGGGACTTGATGATATGATTTTTGGGGCTGCTTGGAGATATAAGGAAATCTGAAAGCGTATCAAGGAAGCTAATGGCAAAATGGAAATTAAACTTGAAGCTCAGGGGTTGAACTAGAGGAAGAGAAGACTGCTGGGGGTTACTGGACCGTGGGCTGGAGCTGCTGATCCAGGTGGAGATGGCTGATGGGCTGAAGGATGGTTGATGGGTGATCCAAGGATGGCTGATGGGCTAGAATAAGAGAGGGAAATAGGCTGAAAAGGCGGGCGGAGCAGCTGGAATGGGCCGGATCATGGAACTCCACGGAGGGAACAAACGGATCTGCTGGTGGGGCAGAAGCGATGCGTGGCGCTCTGGGAGAATGACACCGCATTAATGAATATTTTCTCTAATTTCTCCGGTACCCCCTGTGTTCTGTTTCTGTCTCCCGAAGTCCTTCCCCCTCTAGGCTTCTCATTTAAGTCCTCCGTTAGCTTTATTAGCCTACCGTTAATACATTTTTCCTTGGCTGACTTGACGGACTTTGACAGAATAAATTAAAGCTCAACTTTAAGGCTCGAAATTGCCTCGAACTTTGTGCTAAATTCCGTGAATGTTTGTAAATACCTTGGAAACATACATTGAAGCACAAATACACAAATAATAATATCTCCAAGCATATTTAACTTAAAAGTAGCACAAAATAAAAGGAAATTAAAGGGAAAATTCGTGGAAATTTTGAGCTCATCAATGGTAACCTCGGCTAGAAACCTTGGCAGTAGGCTTTTAGCTGGGAACTTCGGCTGAGGTCCTCGGTCGAGTCTTCGACTTAGGTCCTCGGCTGCTACAAGGATCGGACTGCCACGATCGACGTGGATGCTGGGACCCACTTGAGGCAGAGGTGGAAAACACGTAGGATGGGTGTTTGGGAGGATCCCATCAGTAGCCCCTGAGTCTTTGAGTGTAATGGATTTATCCTGAAGGAAAGGAGTCTTTTCCATCATAATCATACAAAGCTCCGTTCCTTTTTAGAGGTTGCTGAACCAACTCGATCTATGAATTTCGGCGAGCTGTTCGGAAGCTATACACCAAACTTGCCCTGGGAAGGCACAAATGCAGAGGATGACGTCCCAATGACGATGAGTGGGAAACACGAGGTTGTTTTGCATTAAATTCACGTCCCTTTGAATTTTAAAAATGTGGCTGGACGCACCTCCACCCGTGCGTGTACTTCACGATGTTGGCTTCCAGAAGAAGCCAAGCTAGGATCCGCGTGCTTTCTACCCGGGTTGACCCGATGACCTGGGCTATAAAAGGGGAAAATCACTGTTTCATTTTCATTTTTCACCAAACCCCTGCAAAAACCCTCCTTCTTCTTCGGGGAGTTCAAGAGATTTCCAGCGAGTCATAACCGTTTGTAAAAAGCTCACCACTGCTCACTCCGGCCACTCTAGCACAACTTCGTTCCGTAAGTTAGTTTTTCCTTTTTTTCCTGCTCCCTCTCATATCGGTTTTAGCCATTTTGGCTTATATCTGTTTCGTAAAACTCTTTTGAGTTTTTTCGAGTTCCACCGCAGTCGTTAACTCCGGTGTCCTCTGAATTTTTAGGTGAACTGTTCATCTTTCCTTCCCAACACCTCATATTCCTCCTCGATACGAGTAAACATCTCACTCAACTCTAATCTTTACAATCTATTATGTCATTTCTAGAGGGAGTCAATTTTGTTTTTAATCCTGTTGAGTCTTTGAGCTCGATATCTTTGCCGAGCTCGGCTTCCTCGAGCTCAGCTTCCACGAGCTTGACATCCTCGTCGGGTTCAGCTTCCACATTCGTTTTTGCTCGCTCTCCTACTGGTGAGAACATATACAAACAAGCCCAAGGTCGCTGGACTTTCGTACCCCCACAGCGAAGCGAGGACATTCTTAATAAGTCAGGGTGTCGAGGTAGAAAGCTTTTATGTGGTCGCCCATGACCTTTATAACATTCCTGATCTCCCTCTGTCTTCCCCCATGCAAATACTTTGTCCCTATGAGGTTGTAGACATTGATAAAGTAATAGCCCGAATTAAGGACAAGAGAGAGAGAATGGATAATGAGGCCGTCGAGGCCGAGGAAGCTTGTGCTAGTAGCCCAAGTGGTACCCATGTCCCAGTAACTTATGGCCAACACTTGGAGGCCAGGGTTCGATTCTCGGCCAGAGCTCTAAGGAGTCTGTGCTAGCTTCAGGACATGGGGAATGCAAAAACCCACAGCTAGGTATAGGGAGATCATGAGGTGAGGGCTTGACCCACTCAACCAAAAAAGGGCACCTTTTCTGATGAGACTTAACCATGCTCGGGTCTTTACTGAGCATCGATCAGACTCACAGGGGTGTCCCCGCATCATGACTGCGAGTTTTTTGCTCTCCCTCATGTCCTGAAACTGGCACTGACTCTTTAGAGCTCTCACCTGGTTTCGAACCCTTGACCTCCAGGTTATAGTCATAAGGCATAGGACATAAGTACCACTTGGGCTAGTAGCTCAAGTGGTACTCATGTCCCATGCCTTATGACTATAACCTGGAGGTCAAGGGTTCAAAACCAGGTGAGAGCTCTAAGGAGTCAGTGGCAATTTCAGGACATGAGGGAGAGCAAAAAACCTACAGCCATGGTGTGGGGAGACCCCTGTGAGTCTGATCGAAGCTCGGTAAAGACCCAAGGACAGTTATGTCTCATCAGAAAATGGTTACATTGTCGGGACTTGTTATACAATAACCTCGACGCCGAGTGAGACGGCTACCAGTAAACAAACACCTGTTAAGAAGCCTCCTCCCACCACTGCTTCAATAGCTCCTCGGGCAGAATCTCCAGCCCAGCGAGCTCCTGAGCGTGCCCTGGAGGCCACTTCCAACCCCATCCTGGAAACGCCTGTCAAGGTCCCAAAAATGGCGAGGACTCTAAAAGCTACCTAGACAGAAGCTCAGAAAAAAGCTCAAGCTGGGAAAGGCACGAGAACGAGTAGCGGGCGCCTAAGGGAGAGGCCTTCCGCAAGCAACCCTGCCGCCGGGACAATTGGTCGCACAACTAGTGAAGTGCCAAATCAGGAAGAGCCAAGGATCCTCACTCAGAAGGAATGAGACCTTGCATAGCTCGAGTACATCCAAAAGGAAAAAGCATTCTTGGAGCAACAGAGGGAGCTGAAGATACGCAAATATGAATTAGCTCGCAGACTGGAGGCTCCCCTGCAAAATGATAATCAAGGAGCTAACCGACGAAAAGACGTGCACCCCGATAGATCGATCGGGGGTTAGAGATGCGGTCTCAGCTATGAACTTCTGGCTGTAGTGCAACCAGGATAAGTGTTCATGAGAGGATTGAGAAACCTACCAAGGAGGCCCCTAGGGTTAGTGCTCACGATAGGCTAACTAGGGACGATAAAGAAACTCGCCCTAAGGCAAACGTTCATGACAGGATCTCCTACACTTTGGTGTCGCAGGGGGATTCAGAACAAAGAGGGCGAGCCAAATGGTCTCATGGGAGGCCATCACATCGAGCACGATTGCCCACACCGGTTAAAAGCCACCTCCTATAAAAGAGGAAAGGAAAATGACCAACCTCTCTGACCACCTCGCGAGAACAAGGCCATGACGTTGGAAGGAGGTTTACACAGAAAGCTTTAGGAAAGGCTGGATGCCCTGGAGTCAGGCAAGCTCAATAGCAGGTCGAGAGATCAGTTTGCCCTGTTCTGCAAGTGAATCAGGGAGACATTTCCTGATTCATGCCTTAAACTCCCCGCGCTAAAGTCGTATGAGGGGAAGACGAATTCCAGGGAGCACGTATCCAGCTTCGAGGCCAAGATGGGTATTTGCTCGAACAAACTAGACCTATGGTGCAAGGCATTCTTGAGCACTTTTGAAGGCGCGGTGTTAAAGTAGTTTGAGGAGCATGAGAGGGGCTCAATACCAGATTGGCATGAGTTCAAGAGCTCATTCTTGAACAAATTCTCTATGGTTGGTGAGATACTGAAAAGCCAGTTCGACCTCGCCAAAATTAAACAGTGTGAGGATGAGTCCTTGGTGGCATACTTGAAAAGGTTCAGGGTTGTGGCTGAGGAGCTTCAGAATGTGCCTGAAAAGATGATCATACTCTACTTCGAGGCGGGAATCCAGCCCGGCATGATGTCCCACGTATTCAACCTCCAACCACCAGCCTCTAGGGCAACCATGTATTTGGCTGCATAAAAGATCGGGGAAATAAAGAGTAGTATTGAGGCAAAGACCTTGGTGAGGAGGGCCTCCACATCAGCTAGCAAGTCTGCTAAGGCGAAGGATAGTGTGCCATCACAGAAAATGGGTATGAAGAAGGGTAAGGATAAAACCCCAAGGGGGGAAGAAAACTACACACCCTTGAATAAAACTCGATAAGACATCATGAATGTGTTATTTCGGGAGAACAAGATCGAGTGACCACCCCCACTAATGAAGGTAGATCGTCCTCGCAATCCTAATAAGAGATATGCCTTCCACTGAGAGAATGGTCATGATACCGAGGAGTGCTTCCAGTTGAAGAGAGAAATACAGAAGCTGATTGATCGAGGATCTCTTAAAAGATTCGATCTGGGTGGAGCTCGACCTGCAAACCAGCCTAGGAATCCTCCTAAAGGAGATAACCCCGCCGAGGAGGATGTCGATGTCCACACTATCCAGGGGGACACGAGAAGTATTACGCAGCTGAAGGATATCATTCATAGCCTTGACAAGGTGTTCAGCCCACTTTTTGACAGGAGCGAGGAAGGGATAACGTTTTATCCCAGTGAGTGATCACCCCGGGAAGCTATTTACCGCGAGCACGGGATAGGTCGCCCTCGCACTGGCAACCTCCTTGCTCGATAGTCCGGCAATGCGCAGCAAGGACTCATTCCTTACAATGGCGGCCCAGTCATAGAGCCAAACATAAAATTTTCTCTCGAAGTCGAGTTCGTACTCTATGGAAGCCTTCACCCCTCGCTCGTAAGCTGTTAATTCGTTCGAGGTAGGATCAGGGACCTTGAAGGCTTGTTTGGGAGGGAGGAAGCTCCATCCTTTCCTGCACTCAACCAAGATTACTCTATCCGCTGACTTTGCTGGGGGTATCAGTGAAGAGTTTAACTCCATAGTTCTAGGTCTTGCAGTAGAGCCGACCTTGGGTGTTGTTCACCAGAAAGTAGTGGCAAAGAAGGTTGAGGGTTGGCTCGAATCCTTGTGAGCGGACTACTACGATGAAGCTCGCCAGCATCCTCACAGTGTTTAGTAAGAGGTCCAGAGGATGGGCAGACGTAGTCTTCAGGACATGACAGATGAAGGGATTGAGGCGTAATCAGAGGCCGACCTCAAAAAAGCTAAGATAAAAACTAACCTTATCCCTCCTCTGCCGAAGGTCGACTAGTTGGCTGTCAGTTTGAGGGAGCAAAACTTGAAAATTATTTGTCAGGTACTCAAAGCGAGTCCTCTATATCGATAGGTCTGTTGTAGTCTAGTTGGTCAGGATATTCGGTTCTCACCCAAAAGACTCGAGTTCAGGTCTCGGCAACGAAACCATTTTTTGATGAGACATAACCATGCTTAGGTCTTTACCGTTTTTTGCTTTCCCTCATGTCCTGAAACTAGCATTGACTCCTTAGAGCTCTCACCTCATGATCTCCCTGCACCTGGCTGCGGGTTTCTGCCTTCCCCATGTCTTAAAGCTGGCACGGACTCCTTAGAGCTCTGCCCTAGAATCGAACCCTGGCCTCTAGGTGTTGGCCATGAGTTACAGGGATATGGGTACCACTTGGCCTACTAGCCTAAGTGGACTCATATCCCATGCCTTTTGACTATAACCTAGAGGTCAAGGGTTCGAAACTAGGTAAGAGCTCTTAGGAATCAGTGCCAGTTTCAGGACATGAGGGAGGGCAAAAAACCCATAGCCAAAGTGCAGGGAGACCCCTGTGAGTCCGATCGAAGCTCGGTAAAGACCCGAGTACGATTATGTCTCATTAGAAAAAGACTCCCTTTTTTGGTTGAGTGGGTCAGGCCCTCACCTCATGATCTCCTCGCACCTGACTCCAGGATTTTGCCTTCCCCATATACTGAACCTGGCACAGACTCCTTAGAGCTCTAGCCTAGAATCGAACCCTGGCCTCCAGGTGTTGGCCATAAGTTACTGATTCATGAATAATGCTTCCAAATCTTACCAGGAAAAGAAAGTAGGAAGAAAAGATATCTAGTGATGATGCCAAAAGGATTTTTGTGACCACGTCAGATCCACGTAGATAGCTAGTCTTCGGTCAGGATGCCTCGGCTCTCAAAAAGGCATCACGTGTCGGGACTGAACCATCAAGAATAAGCTGGACCTTCAACTGTATAGCAATGAAAATACCGTTAGGTAGGGGTTTTACCCGACTTATGCCCTCAGGTGTGAGAATCGGTACTAGAGTAAATGTGGAGGCAGTTTGTGTTTAATGCTCACTAACCTCTAAGGGTCTCCAACAGGTAATGAATGATGGGGTATTAAAGGTTAGTGAGTAAATGTAATTTAGCAGCATTTTGGTAAGTTCTTGAGAGTAAAAATGTAGCTTCGCCATAAATGAAGGTGATACCTTACTATTTATAGCGAAAGGTGGCGTGTAGGAGAATCAGAATTTAGCCACCTGGACGCTTGGGAGTTAATGCTCATCAATGAACCCATGCCTCCTATCAGTCCAGAGGGATAGAATAGAAGCTTCTATTAAAATAAGGAGAAGCCATAAATGCCACTGTAACTTCGTTGGGAAGAAAGCACTTCCTCCAATAAGAGTGTCTGGCCTCTTCCAGGTTATGTACTGACAAACGGTGGGCATTGAATGCTTGATGTTGACTCTCTTTGAGGAAGTGTACACTAGATGCCGAGGTCAAGCTCAGACGGTAACCTCGGCTAGAAATCTTGGCAGTAGACTTTTAGCTGGGAACCTCGGCTGAGGTCCTCGACCGAGTCTTCGGCTGAGGTCCTCAGTTGCTCCGAGGACCAGACTGCCACGATAGACGTGGATACTGGGATCCACTTAAGGCTGACGTGGAAAACACGTGGGTGTTTAGGAGGATCCCAGCATCTAGTTTCAGAGTTTCCCTTCCATTTTAATGCAAGACACATCTATGATTAGAGTGCAAGCTTCTTATTGCTCGTCAATGCCCAAGCCACCATATATCTGCATCATGTAAAAGTTAGAACTAACTATTGAGAGCTGATGTTTCTTAGAAACATAGTTCCTGAGACATGTCGGCCTAGGCAAGTTCCACATACCCTCAACCACGAAGTCCTCTCTCTCTCTCTCTCTCTCTCTCTCTCTCTCTCTCTCTCTCTCCCTCTCTCTCTCTCTCTCTCGTTTAAGGCCTTTCATTGATCATAGAAGCAAGAAATAAGAAAAGACACAAAATTGTAAAACCCGACCTGCCTTGCTGTTGTCGAGATCTGTTTCATAATATATAGTTGAGCATACAAGAAAACTTAATGGTTGTCCAATGATTGGGGCAATCAAATCAATAAATCTATGCCTAATAGTAAAAATACTAACACAGATTTACATGGAAAGTGAGACTAAGTATATACATTGTATGTGGACTATATAGAAAAGGAAATTCGTAAATCATCATTCGTTCATACCCCCCGTAAGCCATTTGAAGTGGAACGGAGCTGCAGCTTGGCCGAAAGAAGTTGTAATTGTGGAATGGCCAAACTTTTAGTGAAAATGTCAGTGACTTGATCACGAGTGGAAACGTAACTCAGACGAAGAAACCCCCTCTGCTGTAATTCATGAACAAAATGGTAGTCAATCTCTACATGACGGGTTCTAGTGTGAAAGAATGGATTACGGGACATATGAATCGCTGAGATATTGTCACAGTGTATAGTAGTGGCCTGTAGGAAGAGACCCAATTCACGATATAAGTAGGAGAACCATCGCATCTCAGCCACTGTAGTAGCTAAAGCCCGATACTCATCCTCGCTACTTGATCGGGACACAGCTATTTGCTTCTTAGCTATCTACGCAACCAAATTTGGCCTAATAAAAACACAGGCACCGGTGGTGGAATGCCGATCATCTGGTGACCCCACCCAATCAGCGTCCGAAAAAGCGAATAAAGAGAGATTGGGAGAAGCTTGGAAGTGAATATCAAGAGATATCGTACCCTTAATGAAGTGAAAAATGCGCTTTATGGCCTGTAAGTGAGATGTACGTGAGGCGTGCATGTGCTGACATACTTGGTTCATTGCAAAGGAGATGTTGGGTCGAGTCAATGTCAAATATTGTAAAACTACTACCATGCGACGATATTCAGTGGCCTCGGACAGGGGATCCCCGGTGCTGGAATCAAACTACGAACCAACAATCATGGGTGTGCGAGCTGGTCGATACCCTTCCATGTTGAATTTTTAAAGAAGCTCCGATGCATATCGGGACTGGTTTAGGCTGAGATGGGACTTTGTACGAGTGACCTCAATGCACAAAAAATATTCCAACCAACCCAAACGTCGGCTTTCGAATGTGGCACAAATTTTATTAAGGAACTTGGCCACCATATTAGCAGATAAACCAGTCACAGGAATGTCGTTGACATATACTAAAATGGCCACCATGTCCGAATCAGTGTGTCGAATAAACAGGGAGCTATCCAATTTGCTGTTGAAGAATCCAAGTGAGACTATGAAGTCATGAAGACGCTGGAACCATGCCCGCGGAGATTATTTGAGCCTATATATCGATCAGTGTAATTTATATACATGATTAGGGAAAACCTAGGTGGGTGCTTGTGAGTACGAATATGGTGCAGGATAAAGATAAAGATACAGAGTGGGGTATGGGGATGAGCTTTGTTGGGCTACATATGCAAAGTTGTTTCAATCATGGCATTGTAGGGCTAGGAGACCTGTCTTATGGCACAATTGGCATGTGGTGGAAGTGTTAACGTGGACAAAGGGATTGAGTGACATGTACCTTGGGCTAGGCTGAGAGTGAAGGGGCATGTGGTTTACTGGATAACTATTAGGATTTGGTAGGAGACCACGCCCTTGACCCCTGTTAGGTCTCAAGGTGCTCAAATAGGCTAGAAGGGGGGGTTGAATTGCATTAGCTGCATTTAATGCAAAGAGACTTGCATTAAATGCCCTATGTCTTGCTATTGAAATCTCAGAGGAAGTTCTGATCAGTCCAAGTGGTCTTTGTCCTTTGCCTGCAGGTTTGCTAAAAATAGGTAGACAAGTACTGCTTGCAGTATGTCCTTTTCTGAGATGTTTGCCTAATGGAATGGTCCACTAAATGGTACTTGCAGGTTATCGTTACACAGAAAGTCAAGGATGACCTTTGCTGGTAACTGAGGCACATCTTCAGACAAGTCTTGATCAGCCGATCTTCATGCATTGCTGATGAAGCTTGGCTGGAACGAACTTGGGTGATGACTTGATGGACATTACTGATGAAGATGATTGACATAAAAAGGCCATCTTTTGAAGACTAAGTGTAGACACCCAGAATTCGTACCCCCAAATTATACGAATTGTCCTATAAATAATTGTTTATCTATAAATGGACTAACACTTGTTTCTATGATTATTTCAGGGAACAAAATATCGAACATGACTAACGACATCCAACAAACATCAACAACTTCAGTTAGATTAACATCAAGGGTCAAAGCTGAAGATACAAAACTTACAGGGTGCAAAACATAAAAGAAGATGATTCCAAGGTTAAAAAGCCAAAGGAACAACTTCAAGGCACAAAGATTAAATAAAATTGACGGGGGACCTGAAGCATAAAGAATGAAACATGAAGATTCAAAGTGTAAAAACCAAATCAATCTTTGGTGCGTCACTTCCTCTCCTTGTGCGCCACGCACCAAAATCTGTAAAGCTTTGGTGCGCCATCTCCTTTTTTGGTGCGCCGCGCACCAAACCTGCATTTTGTCCTCAAAGCTTAGCCATCGGCTGCTGAAGACTTTGAAGGCCAAAGGAAGCTTCGTGCTTTGCTTGGCCCCGAGAGTATTATCAAAATATCTCTCCCCCAGCTCCTATAAATAAGAGCTCACAGCTCTCTCTCTCAACACCGTCAACACTCAACACACACTTAAATCTCTCAGCTCTCTCTTCCTCTCTCTCTCTCTCTCTCTCACGGTAGAAAGAAAGAAAATAAAAAGAAAAGAAAGAAAAGCTCTCTGCTCTCTCTCTTTCTCTCCCTCAGCCCGAGAAAACAAACCATTCTCTCCCTGGGCAAATTTCACACACACACACACACACAAACACACAGTGTTCTTTGAACACATCCAATATCAAAACGTAAGTCTTCCTTTCCTCGTATTGGTAGAAGGGGAAGTACAATGGTCAAGCTATGAGCTAGCTTGATCCAATATAGCACAACGGCCTAGAACTTGGCCCGAATTCTATAAAACGACAGAAGGTAAAATCCTTCTGCTCGTTACTTTATTTATCTGTTTCAAATATGTAAATACATTAGATAAATTTTGAATGTGTATATTTATTTTGATACATTTGATAAGTAAATAAATGTATTATATTTGAGTTCCGGAGCATTCGCTTTATTTATATAGTTGATATTATATGTGTATCTATATATATAAATATGTAATATATATATATATATATATAGATACGTTAAACTAAAATTTAGTTTTAGTTATTTTCGCTAAATATAAATATATATTGTTTATTTATTTTGTTTGTTTTACTATAAATAAAGCATGTATATATACATTTTATAACGTAAACGGAGATATAAATCTCCGCAATATATTTTCTTCCGTCACATAGTTTAATGAACCCGTAGCATATAAACTTGAGCATGCAATCATATGAGACCGAAAGGGCGAGTTGGGTGCGTAAAACCTTCCCAACTCGTAACTTAGCCTCCGAACCCACAATCTCAGTTTTTCTCTCGTTTCCTATATAAACGAGGGTGTCGACTCTGTTTTTAATATAAATGTGTCCTTCACATTTATTATTACACTTTTATTTCAGGTGTCCAGAGCGAAAAGACCCATGAACGATTTGCGGATCGGGGTGCTCACAGTGGCGACTCTGCTGGGGATAATAAAAAAAAATTATTTTTTTTTAGAGGGCTAGACTCATACATTTATGCTTTGCATGCTTTTTTGTTTTATTAACATGTTTATATGTTATCAGTTTATTATATGTTTGGGACATATTTAAATGTTACATGTTTTATTTATTACACATTTCTTTCATAACATGATTAAAGTGTTATTTGTTTATTCTATTTTGTTCACTTTATTTTTTGTAACATATTTAGTGTTACATGTTTTATTTTTTGTAACATGTTTTATTTTCTAAACATGATTATCTTGTTAAGTAATTATTTTATCTTTGTTACATGTTAATTTAAAAATAGTACGTGCTTTATTTTTGTTACGTGTTTTTATATAATATGTTTATATGTTAGGCGTATTTTATTTCTGGCATGTATAAATTGTACGTGTTTCATTTCATTTAACATGTTAAATGTTACTTTCTATTTTATTTAACATGTGAAATGTTATTTGTTTTATCATGTTACGTGATTTATGTGTTACATGTATATACTGCTTGTACTAACACTTGCAAGTACAAATATATTTATTTGTTCGGGCGATGTCGCCAAAATTTATTATTTATTATGTTTATTTATTCATTCTTTGTACAATTGGGGCTTAAGTGCCACCTTTTGTTGCTTTCCTTAATTGCTAACAAAAAAAAAAAGAGAAAAGAAATTCTTTTCAAAAATTGGGAAAATACAAGTTTTCAAAAAGGAGACATTCTTTGTTATCCATTGAATATTTTCAAACACAAAAAGAAAAATTATCAGCTTTTATAGAGTTGAACTACGATGATCTGAGCCTCGTTTTGAGGGACGTAGGCAGCATTCGGGTGCGGTTATGTTTTCAAAATTTGAAAAAAAAGGGTTTAAAAAATCTTTACAGTTTTCATTCTCTTTTAATCTCGGCAATCTTTACCGCTTTAAATTCTTTCATTCATTTATTGGTTTGTACTTTTCTCGGGGCTCCAAACCCTTAAGTTGTGCTTATGTTTCTTTTCCTATAATTTTCAACTGCTAACAAAACACAACCCACATCGCATGAATCAGAAAAATTGGACATAAATTGTTTTCATTTCTGTACATATCTGTCTCACTTCTATTTTTTTATAAATTGTAAAAAGAGTCTCGTCGACGCTGCGCACACACGCGCACTCATTTATTCCAAACTGTTGTCAAGCTTCAAACCCTGGTATAGCCACGTTGAAGTGAAACTGGGTAGTCATGCGCCCAGCATTCCTTCAGCCGGCACTATCACTTTCCGCGCGATTACTAATCGTCCCCCGGGAACTAAGCCATCCTAACCCTGCATAACCACACATAATTCATATATATTTCTAGGACACTTCAAAAGACCAGTTGGTTCTTATTGTCACAAACATACTTTGTCATTCTTGTGCATAAAGACAAAAAGAAATCAAAACAAAAAAGAGTCGTCAACCTACAAAAGAGTCTGTTTGATCACAGCAAAGAAAAAAAATGTTGAGACATAAACACCGAAATCAAAAAAGAGTCATACTCTCCCAAAAAGAGAATCATGGTGATCAAAAGGTCGACAAACAAAGTCCTCATGCACATGACTAACAAAGAAGTCAATGATATAGGCCTATACAATTCAGATGGTGGATCCTGAAGAGGATATAGGCCCTTCGCCTGAGATCTATCCAATCTTGGGAAGTCAAAATACAGGTGGAATACGAAGGTCCTATATTCTGGCGAGAGAATCCACTATTCTAGGAATGGTTCACAAGTCAAAACAAAGCATAGTCGCTTTTCCAACCTTCATAGGGTGAGTCATGTCAAAAGGAAAAGAGGAATAATAAATTGTGATGTCCAGAGCCTAACTCCTACCCATATTCCAACCTTTCAGAAACCTAGCCTTGAATTGGAGGAGGGCTAGCACTGGGAGGTTGACAAGAGTTTCAAGCCAAGATTCAGAATCAAGCATAGAAAGTCTGCATTGGAATCAGATGGCCGATCAGGAAGATAGCACTTCTGCAGGACATGACACAGGGGCTCCAGGATACACTCCGACCCCAGCAATGCAACAATGAATGGACCACAACATGGAAACCATGATCAATAGGTTTTCAGGCCTTATCCAAAGTCAAGGGGCTGATAATAGGACCTTGCCCATTTCTACAGGAACTGTTGACTCATCACCCTCAAGCGTGAATACAAGTCTGCCCAATCTAAACACCTATCTCACATACCCACTTACCTACTTTCCATATTCCCCATATCCAAACACTTACCCATCCTAACCTAATACATTTCCTCCTCAGCCAAATGTCAATCCAAGTATCCATCACCAGTCTCATACTACCACAATTCCAATCCCAAACACTACTACATCTCCTACAACTCGCATCACATCTCCATCTACCAACATTCCTTTCCTTAATCCAAATGCGTTCCTATTCTACATGACCAATCCGATCCAGGATAGTCCACATCTAAACCCAAAGAGTTACAATCCTCAGCCTTTAGCCAAACCAATATATCCATTTGTCGGTTACGTACCACCTTATCCAGTTCCTCAAATAGGATAGTTCCCGGGCACAGCTATGGTTGATACCAATGACACTGAACTTGCAAACAAAGGAAAAATTAGAGAGTTGAAAGAAATGGTTCTAAAAGTTTTAAACAAAGGTGAATTCACAGCCCAAGCAATGACATTTCAGCCCGCTGCCATTCTACCACCAAAATTTAAAATGCATGATATCGAGAAATTTGAGGGGACAGGATGCCCTATCGCCCATCTTAGGCCTTATGCCCATGCTATGCAGCAAAGAGGGGCAAGGTTTGAAGCAATGGCCTCCAATTTTCACTTGACTTTAATTGGGGCTGCCAAGCAATGGTTGATGTCTGTGGACAGCACTGTGGTGGCTACCTGGGATAAACTCGCAGATGAGTTTCATAAGAGATACAAAGACAACAGTAATTGGGAAAAACACAGGAGAGATCTCGATTCATGCGCCTAAAGGGAAAAAGAGACATTTTTAGAGTACGCCGAAAGGTGGAAAAAGAAGATTGCCCAAACCCTGGACATGCCTGACCCAGCAGAACAAGTCAGGATCTTTTTGAGAAACCTTCAGCCGATTTATCTAGATCGTATGCGTTACCTTCCATATGCTGATTTCTCTGCAATCTTAGACGTCGAATTTCACATCGATACAGAGATCCGTACTATACAGATCAAGGTCGATCCCCCTCCAAGCTCATTTCGATACTCCAAAGGAAAGATAGCCGCGACGTCTGCTCCTGTTGTAAATATGTTAGGAAATGTTCCGACTATGGCATTACCAGTTGTACCACATGCTCAGAATTATGGAAATATGCCTTTCAATTATTCGCCTGATGAGGTTGTAAATGCATTGGGAAACAACAATAACAGAGGTGTAAGAAATAATTTCCGTAGAAATAATAGACAATTTGATGAACTGCATACTCCAATGTCATTAATTTTTCGGGGGCTGAAAGCACAAGGAGTACTTAAACCAATCGAGGGTTACAGACTTCCCAACCCATTTCCTGCCACATGGGACCACGCAAAATATTGTGAATACCATTAGTCCAGTGAACATCTCACAAACAAATGCTTCGTGCTCCAGCGAGCGATCCAGAACCTGATCGATGACAAGATCATTGAGAAACCACACCCCATGCCTAATGTGGTAAACAATCCTCGGCCAACTAACCATGTCAATACCATCCAGTTTGAAACAGAGGGTGTGAGCTCACCCGCCGGATTTAAAATCAGCAGTGCTCCATTATCATACCTCTTAATCCCTTTGCCTTGAAAGGAGGAGAATTTTGAATGCAACATGCTCTCTTGGAGCGACATTTTGTCCAGTGCCCAGGATACTTCCCAAGCAGAAGTGAACAACATCGAAAAAGCCTCATGGATAGGAGGCGATGTCTCTCATCTCACTCGATCTGGTAGAGCATACCAAGCAGCTCAAGATATGGGTGGTCCGTCGGGGAAAGATAAAGAAGTTAATACCAGCACCAAAGATACTGGGGCTAAAGACATTAAAGACACTCTCCTCACTCAGATGAAGAAGACCCAAGCTAATATCTCTATTTGGGATCTTCTATGTTCCTCCAAGACCCACCGTGATAGCCTTGCCAAGTCATTAAGTCAAGCTATCATTCCAATCGGGACCTCGCCCAACGAGTTGACTCAAATAATTGGAAACATCCACTTTGGGAACGTTCTCATGTTCACTGACCTTGATTTACCAAAGGGAGGTGTCGGTCATGTTGACGCATTGCATATTACTGTTGGTGTCCAAGAAAAAAGGTACCGAAGGTTCTGGTAGACAATGGTTCATCTTTGAATGTCTGTCTAACAACAACCTTAGCCAAGATGGGAACGAAGATTTTGGACCAAGCTCCATCATCGCAATCTGTACGAGCCTATGATAACACCAGCCAATGTGTGCTCGGGGTAGTAACGCATAACCATTGGCTCATTGGAAATGCCCATCGAGTTCCAAGAATTTGATATCCCTTCTACTTTTAGTCTACTGCTAGGCCGTCCGTAGATTCATGGCGTGAAAGGAGTAGCTTCATCACTCCATCAATGTGTTAAGTTTATCAACGAGGATCACATAGTCATCATTCTGGTAGATAAACTCATGGAATCAAGAGAGAAAGTGGATGTTCCTATTCTCGAGATTGAGTACGATGACACTGGCATCTTTTTGAGTGGATCCAAGGTAATCCCTCAGGCGAGGGTGAATGCAATTCAGCATACAGGAGAAACCAACATCAGTGACAAGAAAGCTGTGGAACCTAGAGAGATAGTCCCTTATTGCATGACCCGCAATATAGGCTACATGCCAGGACTGGGGCTGGGCAAAAGTCAGCAATGCAGGATCAACCTGATACAAGATGACATCAAAGAATACATACCACCTTTTGGGCTGGGATACAAGCCAACACCTGCAGAAGTAGCGACAGTAATGGAAGAAAAATGCAAGAGAAACAGAGCAGTTCAGAGGAACCAGCCGTACACAGCACCTCCCATAAACCCCTACAGGAAGACCCTGAATGGATACTTTGTCAAGCACGGAGAAACCATGGCGTACCTCATGTTCCCTAAGCCATGGATGGATAACAGCAGAAAGATGCACCCCGGATGGAAAATTTTCAACGACATCAGCCTCATAGTAGAAGAAATGGGAAAAACAATCTTTGGCCCTCGTGACACCTCTTACAATATTGTGACGGTCGAGAACACATGGACTATCGATCAGGAAGATTCCGCCCTAGCCCTATTCGGAGAAGACTTCATGGGAGACAATTTTCTGGGCTGATCGACAAAGCAACAGACGGCACAGAGGACTCAGTAGCAGAATTTGAGAAAGTGGCATACAATTCACTTTAAAATTGGTACACTATTACAGGACCATTGCTGGAGGCCGAGGACCTGGTGGAGCACTTCGGATACACCTTACCCCCTTCTTCCCTTTTTGTTAAGAACTGGTCATCAATCGGTTCTATTCCCAATTCCAAAATCGAGGATCTCACTTGAAAGGACCTCAATGAGGTGGTTGACCTTGTAACCCTTCATTTCATTAATGATAATGCAAGTGTTTCTGTGTACTCCTTAGTTGCCAATGTGTTAAAAGATGAATTAACTGAACATGATAAATCATCCTGTTAATAATGAATCGATTAATAATGTGGATCCAAAAGATAAAGACTTTTTAATTGAATTGACCAAGATGATCAAACAATGAGGGGAACGCCGATTGGAAGATCTGCAAGAAGACTTGTCCACCATCAATCTGAGGCTAAATGATGAAGTCAGAAAAGTCAAGATTGGGAGCTACATGCAAGATAAAGAAAGAGCAGCTTGATCAGCCCGTTGACAGAATTTCAGGATGTATTTACCTGGTCTTACGAAGATATGCTTGGGTTAGACCCACCAATCGTTGAACATCGAATTTCGCTGTACCCCGACGCCAAGCTGGTAAAGCAGAGGCTCCGCAGAATCAAGCCTGAATGGTCCCTGCAATTCAAGGAAGAAACCATCAAGTAGTTGAAAATCAAGTTCATCAAAGTAGTCGAATACCCGATATGGTTATCCAACATTGTGACAGTGTCGAAGCCGAACGGCAAGGTTCGGATCTGTGTGGATTTTCGGGATCTCAACAAAGCCTCTTCGAAAGATGACTTTCCCCTAGCCAACATTGACATTTTGGTAGATGCAGTAGCTTCACATAAGATACGGTCTTTTGTGGATGGAATGCTCGGTTACAATTAGATCAAGATGACGAAAGAAGATCAGGAAAAGACTTCCTTCATCACCCCTTGGGGAACTTACTGTTATACAGTCATGGCTTTCGGGTTGAAAAAAGCTGGGGCTACATACCAAAAAGCTGCTACCACGCTCTTTCATGACATGATTCACAAAGAAGTAGACGTGTACGTAGATGATATGATTATTCATTCAGAAGACATAGACTGTGCTCATTTGAGGGATCTTCGCAACTTCTTTAAAAAATTGTGCAAGTATCAGATGAAACTCAACCCCACCAAGTGTACATTTGGGGTCACCCGAGGAAAAGTCTTGGGATTCATAGTAACTGACAATGGAATTGAGGTGGATCCTGCAAAGGTCAAAGCCATCAGAGATATGCTGTAGCCGACAACTCCGAGTGAAGTTAAAGGCTTTTTGGGCCGATTACAGTACATCAGTCGTTTTATTCAACAACTGACATCTATATGTGAACCTCTATTCAAGCTTCTCAAGAAGGATACGGATAGAGAATGGGACGAAGAGTTCCAGCAAGCATTTGAAAAAGTCAAGGAATACCTAGCTAGTCCGCCAGTTCTAGCTCCTCCTCACAAACTGAAATGTTTATTGTTATACCTAACCGTCACGGACACCGCGGTTGGAGCCATGTTGGCACAAGAAAAGGAAGATTCCCACGCTGAGAACGCCATCTACTTTGTTAGTAGAAAGTTGCAGGGCAGCAAATTGAACTACTCCGCACTTAAAAAGAGTTATATAGGTCTGGTATGGGCGATGCAGAGATTCAAGATTTATTTGCAAATATTGCCTGTAAAGGTAATCTCCAAGATGGACCCGATCAAGTACATACTTGAAAAGCCATCACTTTCGAGTAGGCTCGCCAAATGGTCTTTCCTGCTAAATGAGTTTGATATAACTTACGCAAGGGGAAAGTCAATCAAAGGAAGTATAATAGCTGATCAGTTGGCAGACCTGCCGATAGGAGCAGAGGAGTTTAAAGAACCTGATTTTCTTGATGAAGGGGTTCTTGAGATTAATGACAGCACGTGCAAATGGCAACTCTTTTTCGACGGAGCCGCCAACAAGAGAGGTTACGATATAGGTATACTGTTGATCGATCCCGTGGATACACATACGCCCTTGGCTGTACGATTAGAATTTGAATGTTCCAACAACACCACCGAGTATGAAGCTTGTATAGCTAGCTTGGAGGAAGCCTTGAAAATAGGCGCCAAAGAATTGGAAGTATACGGTGATTTAGCTTTGATTATAAATCAGGTTGAAAGAAGATGGAAGATGCAGGATGCTAGACTGTAGTTGTATCATGCCCGCTTAACAGCATTGGCAGAGAAATTTAAGTTCATATCATTTCACTATCTCCCCCGGGATAGAAATTGCTTCGCGAATGCTTTGGCAACTTTGGCATCGCTAGTTGAGATCCCTGCTGAGTTCAATGTCACTACAAAAAAAATGACTTTTTGGAGCGCTGATTTTCCGTCCCTAAAAGTGCGATCTGCCGTCCCTAATAGTATTTAGGACGGCAATTAGGACGGCAAAATAGGGCCCTAATTAACCTGGGTGCTAAATGTTTTAGGGATGGGAAGCTCCGTCCCAAAAGTTTTTTAAGGACGGAAATTTCCGACCCTAATAGTGTGCTCATTCTTGACGAGAAAAGCTTTTAAGGACGGTAATTGCCGACCCTAATAGTGCACTCATTCTTGACGGGAAAACAAAAAGGACGGCCTTTTTCCGTCCTAAATGTTTTGGCGCCAAAAAAACAACATGGGCGTTAACTGTTTTAGGGACGAAAATATCCGTCCCAAATGTTTTTTTAGGACAGTGGTTTGCCGACCCTAATAGTATACATGAACTAACTCATTTTTGGCGGGAAAACAAAAAGGATTATAACCCATTAAAATATCAAATCATTTAATTGTAATGCATGCTATAAATAAAAGAATTATATTGATGAATTATTATATATATAGCATTTTCATTCAATACAACAATAAACAAATGTATTAATAAAAAGAGATCCATGAACATTAAATGGTAATCACTGCATCAATCAACTAATTCAAGTTGATTGTTTACCAAGATAATCAAACTACTCAATCCCAAAATTACTTAACCAAACCTACGAACAATCCCGTTCAAATTCAAAACTAGTAGATCCAAAAAAAAAAGAGGCTAGATGATAACTTTTGACCAATATCCTTTATGTTGAACGTCATCTCGCGCTATTCCCAAAAGTAACCTGAAAAAATATATGAAATAAAACAATCAATTGAAAGAATCCCATTGAGTTTGATGGAAAGCAGCCTCATATATTCAATAGCCATGAAAACTCCCACATACCGATATATATATATATATATATATATATATTAATAAACAAGAATGATGTTGCACTTGTTACATGTAATTTAAAAGAAGTAACAAATCAGTATAACAATTACAACTTAAACAACACTCAATTTAATCTACTCAAAGCAAGACACTAGAGAGGTCAAATAAAATCAATTACTAGAGGTCAAATAAAATCAATTTAAACAGTAATCAATTAAACAGCTACATTTGATTTTAGTCTCATCTGAGCTAATATAGATCTAAGGAATGGTATCCAATTCATGTACTTCTCACAATATTACAGCTAAGGCTGGCAAAATGGGACTCAAGAATGCTTCCATCCAGTAAGTGTAATTAGGCATAAATTTTTGTCATACACGCAAAGATAATTGAATAATCTAAAGAGCTGGTCTTCAATGACAATCACAGTAGAAAATGGCAAAACTTATACCTTTAGAAACAAATGAGGCTAGACTTTGGGCTACCTCACTCTGTACCATTGTGTTATCAAGAAGATATTATTGAAGTTCTAGAAACTACAAGAATGCTTCTACTTGTGGGTTCCGATGAGGTCCTACCAAAAGACCAAATGAATAAGGTTGTTTAGAAAGGTCCAAACCAGTTGATTCCCAAACCATCAATGAGGTATAAAATATATAGATGATAGATAACAATATCACATCTCAAAACCACCAGAAATTACATAAACTGAAAATCAAAATTTATGTGTTAACCACTTGAGAGATTAAGGAGTGATCATGAGACTTCTTTTTCCAATCAAATATCCATTATTTTATCTTTGAACATAAAAATGTAAAATATTAAGAAAATTGACAAACAAACAAATACATTAAAATCTTAATAGGGTAATTTGATAGAGGCTTAATCGAAGTCTTGTAACTATTTTCTCCGATTTGATCCAAAAATAGTCGTTCCTTAGATGTATGTATCCAAAATTTATGCATTTTGTGGTTAAAGGAAAAATGGATTTGAACCTTCGGGTTATTGCTATCCATTCTTCATCATATTGAATCTCGTAAGGCCCTGGCTTCAATTTAACTTTAATGATATATAGACACACGATTTCAATGATTCAAATTCAAGCATATATACAAAGATTAAAAAAAACAAAAAAAAAACTGTAGACTACAAGAAAGATAGCCGATGATACCTGTAAAATTTTTTTTCTTGGGATGTACTTATCCAGTGCAGGAAACTTTGTGACTGGACCATCCTCCCCATGTTTAACGAGAGCAGCAAATCTGCAGTGTAGGTGAGCAGCAAACAGTAAGGTTTTCTAGTAATTCTGCAGCAGCTTTGCTTCCCAAAGTTCTATGGTGGATCTAAAGAGGTATATATTTCAAATGACCCAAAGAATTTTTATCAAAATCTGAAGTACATAACAAGCATCACTGAATGTATTGTTGAAGTACTTTCACGAAGAGATTTCGCTGGAACTATGACAAAAACTCAAGAGAAGACCAACTGAATTTTGTGCATTGATCATAGAGAAAATCAAACCAAAAGAGAAAGGTTGTTACCTGATGTTGTGTGCGTCGAGCTCACTTAAAGCCCTAAATTGGGTGTATGCGTTGCTATTCTGTGTACCCTACCAAAATTGGGAACAAATGAAACCCTAGAAAGAGAGGGAGGACAACGAGGATGAGAACAAATTGAAAAACAAAAGCTAAGTTGAGTTGAGGAATTTTTTGCACTAAAGCATTTACAGATACCAAGTATGAATGTGTCATGAAGAATTTTATCACTTTACCTTGGGCTCTATCTTCTATAACAAACACTTTAAGCGGGCATTTTTTAACAAGTTTCTTTGCGTCAATGCGTTCAATATCTTGCAACGATACAGCAAAAATTAAAAAAAAAAAATTGAACTCGCATGATTCTAGTGTCCTTTCTCAAATGTCTAGACTGTGGAGTTGCAGTGTGTTTGATACCAAAAACACCTAGAAGTGCAATCAGCATTTTTAACTCAATAAATAAGCATTTAGTTGGTTACCTCAGGGAGTATCCTATACCAAGCAGTGGCTACTAGTGGCCACTTCAGCTCATCTGTGGCCAGCAACAGCTCACTCCCATTTGGTAACCACTTCAGCTCATCTGATTTCACTGCATTCCATCCATAGCAGCAGTAACATTGTCATAACCAAAATAATAAAGCAACAACACAAAGAAAATATAAAATTTTACTGTAAAAGAAAACAAATGAAGATACTAATTACACCATTCAAGGATAGTAGTACCTTTTAGACATGGAGCACCTCGCTCACACAAACACGAAGTTTGAAAACTATGGTGTTCTGTTCGTTAGGCTCACTTGCAGCAGAAAGTTCAAGGGAAAAAGAATTTCATCAGCAAATTAGAACACACTAGATAACTGCTAGAATTTATTTATTTTTTACTTTTTTTGAGTTCACTAAGCCAGCCTTGCTTCATTTCAAATGATATGAAGATGAAGTTGAATTAGGTGTGACAAGAGTGCAAAGAAATTTTTAGAAATTCGAGAAAGCCAACCAGAAAACATATACTCCGTATTAAGAAAGAGAAGTGTTCACAATCAATTGTAAGTTGAATACTGATTTTTACAATCATTTGTGACTGGAAAACAAACCAGGGTATGCCTCCTTAATCATGCTGCCAGACTCAGGTGTGTAAGTGAGATCAACAGGATCACCAAGGAAGAAATCAGGAACCACAACTAAGAATCCAGCAACTTCAACTTTGTCTGCAATTTTCCTACATTGTAACGAAATGCAATAAGTCCAAAAAAAAAAAATAATAACATATATAGTATGTTTTTAACCATCAAAAAAATACCATGGGAATAGTTACAATGTGCATATGACTTGGGATGAAATTAAAGTCTGCAATCCAGTTTTATCATCCTAACCAAGTTGTGACTCTTGTTGAAAATTTTCGGTACCCAGCATCAATAGGCTTCTTCTCAATGTTACGCTAACAAATTTCAAAGTGAGAATCATTTAGAAATTGCAAACCAATTCAAAATTCAAGCCATTTAATGGACAGGAGTGGAGTCTCCAAAACAGTTCAAAATTCAAGAATTTAAAGAATCTCAAAAAAGCCAGCTTACTTCCCCAGGATCAGCAGCACCAACCCCCAAATTGTTCATTTTCACTTCATCTGCCATAATTGGATCTGCAATGCCACTCCTTGAACTCCCAAGTCCCTCACCTGCAGTACGGACAAAAGCAAACAATAACTTCATCAAAATGATATTACTTTGAAGCGAGAATTGGCCAGATAATTCCAAACATCAAATCATTTCAAGCAGATTTTTTTTTTCTGGTCCTAACGTGGAAGGGATCAAACCAAAAGACCTCACCCTATGTGTATCAGTATTTGAAGATTATACAATAAAAATATGATAAAAATAATAGGATAACCAAGAGAGAGAGAGAGAGAGAGAGAGAGAGAGAGAGAGAGAGAGAGAGAGAGAGAGAGAGAGAAGAACTCACTTCAGTTACTCCAAATAACAATATTCCATGTGCTTTATGCTCTTTGATTTGGATGTTGTCCTTCGATAAATCAAAGCCACGATACATCAAACAACATAAACCGGTATCAGCACACATCGAATAAGATAGATGCACTAAAGCAACTAAAGATTAAGCATGCATACAAGCCAGATAAAGGTTTATCGTATAATTTAGTATTTTAACCAAACGCAATATCATCCTTTAATGCCGCACAACATCTACAAATTATCAGTGTTGTCAAAAGCACCAAGCCCAACCAAATAACAATTTCACAAAGCTAATTCTTCACAATAACTACAAGTTGCCAGTGTAGTCACACAGGCAAAAGAACCAAGCCTAACAAAATAACAATACGCGAAAGCTAAAATCATATCTCATGGAGCACATGTATCTATCTATAATCGATAAAAAGAAATGAAGTCTAACCATGGAAATGATCCTCTAATGATCTCAATGGCATAAACTCGTAGACAAGGAGACGCTGGTCCCCATCTGCACAATAACCTATCAAGTTGACAAGATTTGGATGGTGCAAGAGGCTAAGCATGAGAACTTCCACCAAAAACTCTATATTCCCCTAAAGGCCATTATGATCAAGCTGTTTCACAGCAACTACCTGTTTTAGAAAAATCATTTTGAACCAGTTAGAGAACATATATAGTAATACTGTAGTATAAAAGAATACTTTAATCAAATCAATTAGCACATCGGTAGAAACGATATTCTTATCTAATCCTCCCTTCTTCCCTCCCTCCCTCAAAAATCTGAGAGCTACATCTTTGCTTTTCTTCGGCTTTACTGAAAAGACAACAGAGTTTTATCAAAAATCTTAACTGGACCAAGAAAAATCTAAAATCTACTGTTGAAAAAGAACGCTTTAAAAATATAAGTACTCAGATTCATTCTTAAAAATGTGTTTTATTTGACTTGATATACAAAGAGTAACAAATCCAAAAACCTTACAAAAAATAAGGGTATTATGAACATGAGTATGAAAAGAGATGAAAGATTTGAAGATTTGAAGACCTTACAATAAATTGATACAGTGAAAACCTTACAATAAATTGATACAGTGAAAAGAGATGGAAGATTTGAAGGTAGAACGATAATTAAGAAGACTACTTGATTGCTTCTTCCATGGGGGTGGGGGTATTTAAAGAATGCCCACTCAAAGACTCTCTCTCTCTCTCTCTCTCTCTCTCTCTATCTGCAGTTTGCTTGTCTATAAATACAAAGCCTGTTTCATTGGTCATTTTGAATTGTAGTGCTCAATGTGTGTGAGTGTGTATGCCAATGGGGGAGAGTAGGTCTTGTTGGAGAAGCAGGGCACGTGCAATTCTGGGAATAGAAATGGGCTCTCTCAGTGTACAGCATAATCTTCCGGCTTTCTTGAAAGAACCATACTCGTGTACGAGAAATATCACTCTGTTTTGTGTACTCCTGAAGCAGACAGAAAGATGCATCCTGGGACTTCAAAAAGCTCCTAACTCGAACAAACTCTAAGTAAGAACTGATAAATAGCATAATCCCACCCTGAATAGAATCTTTTATTTTGGGAAACACCTTCTTAGAAAAGTATTCGAGACGAGCATTGTCAACATCTACTATAGCTTCCGCATCAAAGCGCTCATATACCTGCCGCACTTGAAGCAACACTTTGGGAAGAACACCTTTATGCTCACATAACAACTTCACCTTCCCTCGGTAATTAAGGCAGTTGTTATTGAACGAAGCATTGATTTCTGGGGTTACATGAGAACCTAAAATAATTGTCTGTCGATAGAACTGCGCCTGTCCATCTAAGTACCACTGCCGTATGCGCATAATATCAGTTCCATGTTGTTTTGACGGTATGCGGTTCAACTGTTTAACAACTGTATCGACATGGGACCAGTTCTGCATTGCTATAACATCCGCATGATCAATTATTAACACCTCAATAGAAGAAAGATAATCGACATCTCTTTCCTTTTCTGCTTCAGCCTCACCAATTTTAGTGATTAAACCTAGAGGAGAAGCAACAATCACGTCTGAGGAATAGAAATCACCATACAATCTTATGCTCTTCCTAGTCAACTTGATGCCTATCATGAAACGGTCATTGTTATTCCCACCAAACAGTGCCTGAAAGTCTGACGGCTTTGAAGTTTTTTGAGATTTTGAATTGCCAATATCCTCCTCATCTTCCTGGTCATTTGATCCTCTGGTTTCATACTCATCGGAAAAACGGCCCATGTGCTCCACGGTAACCTTATGCGCTGGAGGGGTCAGCTCGATCAGCCTCTTAACTACTCGGAATGCAATGCTTGCAATTGATAACAGGATCAGAACCTTAGCACGAGTAAAACCACGATCAAGGAAACTATCGCTATTTAGAATTCCCTCTTTCGTGGTCTCTTGAAGCTTGGCCAATTTGGTGTAATTTTTTGTCATGTGATCTCTAGTTCTGAAGACATGATTCAGCGAATGCATAATATATGCGTCCATAATACTCAAGTCTTCTTGTTGTGGTGCAGTATATCTTGATAGCTAGCTGTTTGCATATACTCGTTTTAAATGATAACCCTCGAAACTACTTTTAACTTTAACATTAGCCTTACTATGTTTAGCCGATTACTTTCAGTTCATGGTCGAAACTACTTTTAACTTTAACATTAACCTTACTATGTTAGATTTATTACTTTCAGTTCATTGTTTTAAGAATACGATATTTTTGAAGTACAAATTTCATTACCTTAAAAGCAAATGCTTGATCAAAGCAGAATTAGTACTGCAACTATTTTCCTAATAAAAGGCATGAACACTTATCCTAATTTGGTTTGGTTAACACGTGTTTTAAGGATGAGTAATGCTATGTACACCCACTAAAATCTTAGTTTGCATGTTTTAGTTGATTAAGTAATTTATGGATCGTACCACTTAATATATAATATTTTGACCAAGAAAAACATGACAACTGAGAGTTTCGTGCACATTTATTGCACACTTTGAGTACACATAGCATTACTTTTAAAAATACATTTTAAACACTATATGTAGTAAATTTTATCTAGATAACTATAATTCGTTAGTTTCAATGTTACTCAAATAGTTTTCAAATAAAATATATTATAAATAAATAATTAACATGTACCCTAAACACAAGTATTAGCTTTTGCCTTGTAATTTACTCCATTTCTCTCACTTTTGCTGAGGGTGGAGCCCAACCCCTAACACCCCATAAAGTAATAGTCTACTCTGCAAAGTAGGAAATCACTCCTCAACTCAATTAACATGGGAGTAGGGTAGTAACATTGTTTACAAAATGCAGTACAAAACAACAGTCACACAAGTTCATTTTAGCTATATGTCAAAGTTTATAGATATCAGGTCCTTACAATGGGAATGGAAGACGAAAACCTTTTCAGAAACTATAGCACAAGTGTGAAGCGCTAGAATATCATGTAAGGGAAGGCGGAGCCAGAAGTAGAACCAAATTGATAAATAAACAAGAAAATACTCAAATTAAGAGAAATGCTAATAGATGATACTTAAATTGAACTCACCTTTGAAGCCCTAATCAGATTGTATCACTGCCGCTGCTTGTAATTGAAGCTAGAAGAGAATTTTGAAGCCCTAATCAAATTGGATTTCTCATATAAAGCCCTAGAAAATTAGAAGGGAGAGGGGAAGAGAGTAGGGGAAGAGAAGAGGCAGGTGAGAATCCTTTCGGTCGTGGGAGAAAGGGTTTGGGAAATTAGAGGGAGAGATTTTGGGAGGAGGGACAGTGGGAGAGAACGGGAGGGAAGAGAAGAGGCGGGTGAAAAAAAGGTTTCGCGGCCAAATTTTGGAAATTTTCATTTTACCCACCCATTTGACCGTCTAATTTTTGTTATGACCCTTAATGCCCGTCCCAAATAAAAAGTATTTGTTACCCTAACGTTAGGCGACCTAATTGACTAAGTAATAGGGTCGGGAGACACGTGCGTTTTAAAAAGTAGGGTCCCTAAAATTACTTTTTTTTGTAGTGTGTTCAACCTTTCATCATTGGGACGAAACATACACCAGCATTTTGTTTTGCCATTAAAAAGGACCAAGAGAAAGCCGATGGGCCTTGGTACCTAGATATTTAGAATTTACTAAGGACAGGTGAGTATCCACCTAGCACTGAGAGAAAAGGCAGGATTGCCTTATGAAGATGGGCTTCCCAATTTGTAATCAGTGGTGACAATCTATACAAAAGGCATTATCAAGGACTTAATCTCCTTTGCATCGATCAAGCGAAACCTGAGCAAGTCATAGATTAGCTGTGTGGCGGCACTTGTGGTCCGCACATGAATTGGCACATGTTCTCAAAGAAAGTAATCTGGCAAGGTTATTACAGGAGTATAATGGAAACTGACTGCATCAGATGGGTGCGTCGTTGCGATAAGTGTCAGAGGTTCGCCAACTTGCAACATCTGCCTCCTCACATGTTATACAATTCTACAGCACCGTGGCGCCTTTCTCGACATGTGGAATTGACGTCATAAGGCAAGTGCATCCGAAAGGATTGAACGGCCATGAGTATGTTCTGGTTGCCGTTGACTACTTCACAAAGTGGATTGAAACTGCTTCATACAAAGTTCTAAATGCTAAAAAGGTTGTAGAATTTATCAAGACAAACGTCATTTACCGATTTGGGGTACCTTTCGAAATGATCTCCGATAATGATACACACTTCGAAGGAGAAGTCAACCGAGTATTGGATGAGTTCAAGGTACAACGACACAAGTCTTCACCTTACAGGCCACAGGCCAATGGCGCTGTAGAAGCAGTCAACAAGACATTGGAAAACATCATTCAGAAAATGGCAGATACTGGGAAGGATTGGCCCGACAAATTACCGTTAGCACTCTGGGGCTATCGTACTTCTGTTCGTACACCTACTAGGGCTACCCCATTTTCTCTTGCCTATGGTATGGAGGTAGTACTGCCTGTTGAAGTTGAAATCCCTTCCTTAAGGGTGATGATAGAAGCCGAGGTGGCTGAAGCTGATTGGCTTAAGCATCGGTACGATGAACTGGCACTCCTGGATGAAAGGAGGTTGATGGCTTTAGAGCACACACGAGCATATCAGAGGAGGATTGCTCGATCTTTCAACAAACGGGTCAAAGCCCGAGACATCAAAGTAGACGACTTGGTTCTCCGGGAAAAGTCGCCTAGCTACATTGACAACTTTAGAAAGTGGAAATCACCATGGATGGGACCATACGTAGTCAGGCTCTGACAGTCAGGCAGCGCAGTCTTCTTCACCAATAAAAATGGAGAAGACCTCATTCAGCCCTTCAACATGGACAAGCTCCAGAAGTACTACGCGTAGTTGCCCGCTCAGCTATCTTGTAGTCAATTTCACTTGTGTTTGTAAATACTTTTATCCCCCTTCTAAAAATAACTCGGTAGGTTAAAAACCCAAAAGGGTGGCCTAGGCAAAAATTAGAGTTTAAAAAAGAAATGAGAGAGATAAAACATTAGAGAAAAAAATAAAAATCTCCGTCTCTCGCAAATCTGGGTTGAACTACAACCCGACCTGATTCTCTCCATGAGATACGTAGGCAGCTGGTAGGCCGTAATCCACCAAAATTTAATCCGCTCAAGTACACAACTAAATTGAATTAGTATAGTAGCGAGTGGGTCATCTCCACAGGGAACGGAGAATTAATATTCCTTGAGAAAATTGAAATCCAAATATTGAGAGTGTATAGCAAATTTCACTAAGACAGGAAATTAACCGTAGAGAAAAAGGGTAACAAGAGAATTGAGAATTTAATTGAAGAAAACTTAATTATCAAAAGGATATTCCGAGGCAAAAAATAAACTAGTAATGATTCATCAATTGATCATGGATTCAAAGATAACCCAATTATATGCAAATAAATTGGTTTTAGTTAACTGGGCACAGCCAAGACACTAATCTTTCCTCAAGAACATCTATGAGATTTAAGAATTCAACTGCTTTATGATTAGAAAGACCCAATTATAATTAACGAGCATAGAACATCCAACTCATTTAAATTATATTTTTATCACCTTGATATGAACTCATCCACCTCAAACGGATGACCACATCAACATGCCACAAATCAAACTAGTTATTGTCACAGACAACTACTTTAATTGGCCATAGATAACCTAGACTCATTACATATCATGCACAATATGAAATAAATCTTAAGCATCATATTCCTTACGAACGGCAAATGACAAATACTCGTAATAATTGAGACAATAAAGCACGTTTCGATCTCACAATTGAATTATCAAAACATCGTTTAATTCATGCTCCGGAATAAAGAAAGGGGATTTAGAAACTAGACATGAATGAGAAATCCAAAGATATCATTAATCAGAATAAAATAATGTAAATAAAAAAAAACTAAGCCTTGTGCAAGAGGAATTGAAAGCCTATTGAGTATTTTTAGATAGCTCCAATCTGTCTTCCAAGCTTGCTAGCTGCTCCTATTTATATGAACACCTCGAGCTAATCTCTCCCCTGATTTAAGGAGTCCAAAAATATGTAGGAGAATTATTTTCTGATTTGCCGTGATTCTTAAGAATAATTACTTGGATTCTTTCGAGCTGTGAGTTGCATCTGCTAATGTATCTGGACCATTACTTGGGAAGGTGAAGATTGACTTTAATCTAATTCTTTCGAGACTTGGTTCAACTCAAATGATCATTTCCCATCCTCTTTGCATCTCGGCTCAAATCAGCAAATAATCAGCACCAACTTCACATTTGTCCATTTTTTCTGCTAAAGAATTAAAAATTAAAGATTAAGGTAGTATTTTATCTAAATGTGGACTTAAATTACAGCAAATTATTCCAAATATTATAACAAAATTAACACTTATCAAAATCCCCCACACCAAGATGATGCTTGTCCCCAAGCATTCCCAAATTTCTTACACCCAGGATTCATTCAAACCACAGGAATGTCTGAAAAGCCCTACAGTTTTTTTTTTTTTGAATGAGATTCTGTCTCCCCATCACTTCTTATCAAAATTGCTGTATTCCCTTCAATTTTCAAACTTTTACTACCATTAACAACTTCCATTTTTCACCAACAAAGCATACTCAAAGATTTCCATGGACATAGGACAGAAAAGCAAGCCAAAATGTACGAAAAAATTGATATTTACTGACTTTTCAAAGAATAAAGCTCGGTTCCAAATTGGTTCACTAAGGGATAACAGGGGAGGACATTTGTAAAGCCAACAGTTAATACTTCCTTTTCAATCCCTAGTTTTAGACCTTTGGAAACCATCATGGAACATTCCCAAAAACTAGACAGCAAGGTCACAGAACAAAAGGCACCAAACATGCAACATGAATTTCCCCCACACCATGATGATGATGTGTCACTGCATATTTGAGGGGGCAAAAATAAACAAATAAATGGGCAAGAGAATCAACTCCCCTGTGGTGAAAGAGAGCTGGAGCTTAGAACTGGACCGAAGGAGCTGTTATCGTGAAGTTGTTGCCTCTGTTGCTGCGAAGGTGAACTTACTTGGGCAGGTGATAGCTCACAAGAGGAAGTCCTTCACACTAAACTAAATTGATCAATGTACAAAGCAGATCAAACCAGAAAAGAAAGAAGAAAATAAAAAAAATAAAAATAAAAATTGAACATAGAATTCAAGGAAATTAAAAACAAACAGATCATTGGGTTGCCTCCCAATCAACGTTTTTCTTTATTGTCTTTGGCTAGACATCTTTCAAGACCCAACTCAGAAGTATCTCGGCATAGTCAACTCTATTGATTCAATATGAACCTCATCCAAACCCTCCGAGAACAGTTTGAGCCTCTGTCCATTGACTTTCATTATCTTGCCAGAACCCAAGTGCTGAATCTCGATCACTCCCAGTGGATGGACAGATAAAATATCAAAGGGACCATCCCAACGCGACCTTAACTTTCCTGGCATAAACTTGAGCTTAGAGTTAAATAACAAAAGCTTTTGACCGACACAGACTTCCTTACGACGCAAGTGTTTGTCATGTAACATTTTTGTTCTCTCCTTGTACAGCCTTGCATTGTCGTAAGCTTCTAGCCTAAGCTCTTCAAGCTCTTGGAGCTATAACTTCCTTTCACCATAAGCATCTCCTAGGTGCATATTGCATTGCTTAACTGCCCAGTAAGAGCGATGTACCAGTTCAACAGGTAAGTGATAGAATTTTCCAAACACTAACCTGTATGGAGACATTCCAATGGGAGTTTTGTAAGCAGTTCGATAGGCCCAAAGTGCATCATTGAGGCGAAGGCTCCAATCCTTACGGCCAGGGTTGACCATATTTTCTAATATGCCCTTAATCTCGCGATTTGACACTTCGGCTTTCCCATTGGTTTGTGGGTGATAAGTAGTGGCTACACGATGATTGACTCCATATTTTCTCATTAAAGCCTCCACTGTTCGATTGCAAAAATGTGTGCCTTGATCACTGATAATTGCACGATGCACACCAAATCTGGAAAAAATATTAGACTTCAAAAAGCCTACAACCACTTGAGAATCATTAGTGCGGGTGGCCTTTGCTTCCACCCATTTCGAGACATAATCCACAGCTAACAAAATATACAAATTATTACAAGAACTGGGAAAAGGTCCCATAAAATCCATTCCCCACACATCGAAAATTTCACAGATTAAAATTGGATGTTGGGGCATCTCATCGCGGGAAGAAAGATTACCTACCCTTTGGCATTAAGAACAATTTTTACAAAATTGATAGGCATCTCTAAACAAAGTGTCCCAATAGAAACCACAATCTAACACTTCCCTTGCAGTTCTTTTTGGACCATAGTGACCCCCACACGCATAAGAATGACAATAAGCAAGGATTGAAGCAGTTTCATCATTGGGAACACATCGTCTAATAATCTGATCAGAACATGTTTTCCACAAAAAAGGTTCATCCCAAATGAAATACTTCGCATTATGTTTAATCTTATTCTTTTGAGCGAAGCTTAAACCAGAGGGAAAAACACCACTTACAATGTAATTCACCAAGTCTGCAAACCAAGGTTCCTTACTTTTACCTTGAACAGCCCACAAATATTCATCGGGGAAAGTTTCAGTAATTGGCAGTGGATCCTCTTCCTTGATAATTCTGCTTAAGTGATCTGCTACAGGATTTTCTGTCCCCTTTCGATCCTTGATTACCAAATCAAATTCTTGTAGGAGTAAAATCCACCTTATTAGGCGAGGTTTAGACTCCTTTTTTGACAGCAAATGTTTCAAAGCTGCATGGTCAGAAAATACAACAACTTTAGAACCTAGCAAATATGAACGAAATTTCTCAAAAGCAAACACGATAGCCAGGAGTTCTTTCTCTGTTGTTGTGTAATTGCACTGAGCAACATTTAAGGTTTTAGAGGCATAGTATATGACATGACTGCTCTTTCCCTCTTTTTGTCCCAAAACAGCCCCTACAGCATAGTTGCTAGCATCACACATGATCTCAAATGGCAAATCCCACTTTGGAGGTTGTATGATGGGTGCGGATGTGAGCTTATTCTTTAAAACCTCAAAAGCTTGTTTGCAATTGTCTCCAAATTCAAATACCACATCGTGCTGGAGCAACCTTGTTAATGGCTGAGCGATCTTGGAAAAATCTTGGATGAAACGTCGGTAGAAACCTGCATGACCAAGAAAGGCTCGAATTTCCTTAACATTAGTTGGGTAAGGTAATTTAGCAATCAAATCAACTTTAGCTCTATCAACCTCAATACCCCTGGCAGAAACTACATGCCCTAGAACAATGCCCTCTTTTACCATAAAATGACATTTTTCATAATTAAGAACAAGATTTGTTTCCGTACACCTTTTCAAAACTTTTTCCAAATTATCTAGACAATGATCAAAAGAATCTCCATAGACAGAAAAATCGTCCATAAAGATTTCAATGCAATTTTCAATTAAGTCTGAAAAGATACTCATCATACACCTTTGAAAAGTGCCAGGTGCATTACACAAACCGAAGGGCATGCGCCTATAAGCAAAAGTGCCAAACGGGCAAGTGAAAGTGGTTTTTTCTTGGTCCTCTTTAGCCACAGAAATCTGAAAGTAACCGGAGTAACCATCTAGAAAGCAAAAGAACGACTTACCTGCTAATCGCTCCAACATCTGATCAATGAATGACAATGGAAAGTGATCCTTCCTAGTGGTTGCATTTAATTTACGAAAATCTATACACATTCTCCAACCAGTTTGCAACCTCATAGGAATTAACTCATTTTGCTCATTCTTTATCATTTGAAAACAGGATTTTTTTGGAACAACGTGGACTGGACTCACCCACTGACTGTCAGAGATAGGATATATGATGCCTAACTCTAATAGTTTCAAAATTTCTTTCATGACTACCTCTTTCATTACAGGATTCAATTTCCGCTGAGGGTCACGAGTGGGCTTAACATCAGGTTCTAGCAAAATCCTATGCATACAAACACTAGGGCTTATACCTTTAATGCCAGCTAGTGTCCATCCTATTGCAGTTTTGAATAACCTTAATAGGCTCACCAATTTTTCCTCTTCAAGTGTAGTGAGATCTTTTCCAATGATGACTGGTAAAGTCTCATTCTCGCCCAAGTACACATATTTGACATTATTGGGTAAGGGCTTTAGTTACAGCTTTGGTGCTTGCACAACTGAAGGCAAAAATCTTTCAGAATTATGTGGCAAAGGCAAAGTGCGGACATCATACCTGCTGGTGGTTTCAGCTAACAACTGCAGTAACATGACGGTCTTAAGGAGTTCCTCATTAGTCTCATCTTTGACGTCTTTTACACCCAAGCTATTCATCCACACTAATTCCAATTCATCCTGTACAAAACTTCTTTCTACCTGTCTTTCAACAATAAGATCAAGTGCATTAACTTGAAATTCATTCTCATAATCACTGGGATGTTTCGTAGCATCATAGATATTAAAAATGACTGACTCTTCACCAAACCTAAGTTCCAAAGTACCTTTTTCAACATCAACTTTTGTTCTGGCCGTTTTCATGAAAGGTCTACCCAACAAAATCATGGATGCCTTTGTAGGACAAGATTCACCCGTATTGATAACATAAAAATCCACAGGATAGACAAACTCATTAACTTTTACCAAAACATTTTCAAGCATGCCTTCAGGATAAGAATTTGATCTATCTGCTAATTGAATGACAACTCTTGTTGTCTTCAATTCTCCTTGACCTAACTCATGATAAATACAAAGTGGCATTACATTAATGGAAGCACCCAAATCCACCATGGCTCTTTCAAATTAAACTTTACCTATCATGCAAGGTATTGTATACATGCCAGGATCTTCACACTTTTTGGGCAATTGCCTTTGGATCAAAGCTGAGACATTTTTACTAAGAACAATTCTGTCATCATCTCTCAGCTTAACTTTCTTAGTGCATAAATCCTTTAAAATTTTTGCATACCATGGAATTTGATAGATAGCATCCACCAACGGAATGTTGATTTCCATTCTCTTGAAAATCTCCAAGAATTCTCTATCTTCCATCTATTTTTTATTCTGAGCCAACCTGCCAGGAAAAGGTGGGGGTATTAGATTTTTTGTAGCAGAAGTCTCAGAATCGACATTTACCTCTTTATTTTTCTTTGATTCAATTTCTCTAAGTTCTTTCCCATTTCTCAGTGTCACAGCATTCACATTCTCCCTTGGATTTATCTCCACTTGGGATGGTAATCTTCCATTGGTTCCCTTCAACTGATTTAATTCAGTTGAAATTTGAGTGATTTGTGTCTCCACATTAGAGGAATTAGCTCTCAACTGTCGCACTTCTTGCTGCAAGGCTTTATTACTCTCGGTTAGTCCACTATCGGGTGCGTCGTTTAGCGCCCATGTTAATGAATTCTTCCAAAGAATTTCCTGACTGAGGTACTGGAGCATTTGTAGGAGCTGGAGGTCGCTGTTGTTGCTGCTGAAATCCCTGGTTTCTGTAGCTGAAGTTGGGGTGATTGCGCCATCCTGGATTGTATGTATTCGAGTAGGGATCATTGGTCCTTGGTTAGAATACCCCCCCAGGGAATTTACTTGAGCTGTCTCGTTCTCAAAAGCTGGGCATACTTCGGATGTATGCATGGGACTGGCACAAACTCCACAAACATATGCAGGTGGGAATGGGCCATTACCTGCAACTAATTTCTCAACAGCAGCTGTTAGTGCCTCAAGTCTTTTATCAAAAATTGAAGTGGTACCTACCTCATTCACGTGTGGTGTAACTGCGCGTTGGGAACCACCGAATTGTCTAGCATGCTTGGCAATGGTGGCAATAAGCTGAAGTGCTTCTGTAGGTGTCTTATTAACTAAAGCACCACCACTAGATGCATCTATTCTGTCTCTGTCATGATCAAGCAACCCTTCGTAAAAGTATTGAATCAAAAGTTGATCAAAAATTTGATGTTGAGGACACGTAGCACAGAGTTTATTGCATCTCTCCCAGTAATCTGCCAAGGATTCGTCCCTTTGCTGGGTTATGCCGCAAATTTCCTCCCTAACACTGGCAGCCTTTGTAGCTGGGAAATACTTCCCCAAGAACTGACGTTGTAAGTCAGGCCAAGTTGTTATCGAACCTGGAGGCAAGTAGTACAACCACTCTTTTGCCTTACTCTCCAGAGTGAATGGGAAAACCTTGAGGAACAGGTCACTTTCGGACAACCCCCTTCGCTGTGCACTATTGCAAGCCATGTAAAAACCTCTCAAGTGTAAGTGAGGATCTTCACCCTGCATACCATGAAATTTAGGCAATAGTTGTATCAGAGTATTTCTCAATTCAAATTCAATTGCAGTAGGAGATAAAGTAATGCAAAGTGGTTTCTGAGTAAAATTAGGAGAAATCAGCTCCATGATTGTTCGCTGATCTGCGATTGGTTACGCAGGATGAAGTGGTGGCTGTTACACAGGTGGCTCATTCTGGATGGGTTGTTCAGCCATTGTTAAAGATTCTTCTGTGCTCTTAGGCTGAGATGGATGGATAGATGATGATGTGGTTGCTTCTTTGGTTTCTTTCCTCAACCTTCGTACAGTTTTCTCAATTTCTGAATCAAAAATTAAGTTTCCCGTATGAGAGGAACGAGGCATACACCAACAAAACAATCAAACAAAACAAGGAAAAACTAATTGCTTAACCGTTCCCCGGCAACGGCACCAAAATTTGGTAGGCCGTAATCCACCAAAATTTAATCCGCTCAAGTACACAACTAAATTGAATTAGTATAGTAGCGAGTGGGTCATCTCCACAGGGAACGGAGAATTAATATTCCTTGAGAAAATTGAAATCCAAATATTGAGAGTGTATAGCAAATTTCACTAAGACAGGTGTTAGGTCCAAGGGTTGCTCAGTGTATAGGCTAGAGGGGGGGGGGTGAATAGCCTATATATGATGTATTAAAAATTTCACTCAATTTTAACAATTAAATTAAAGAGTAGATGAAATGATTAATACAGATAGGTTATCTTCCTCATTCTGACTGCTTAGCCGAAGATAGAGTGATCGGACATCTTAGATCAGCAGATGTAGATCATGGACATCCTGGATCAGCAGATATGAAACATGCAGTTGGAAGATATATGTTGAACTTAGCTGATGAGAATAAGATTTGGCAGCGGAAGAATAAACAGCATAAGTCAAACAATTTAGATTAAAGTAGCTGTAAGGGTTTGATATGAAAGAGAGCTTAACAGTTGACTATAATCTGTATTAGATGCATCATTTACTTTCCTTAAACAGATTGCACATGATAAGGCAAATTATACAAGAAAGAGAAATCAAGGCTGAATGTAACATATATATATTATATTAAAATTCAGCAGAGGTTTGCTCAAAGGCAAACATGCTTAGTACATCAACCTAGACTCTCTAACCTAGCAATCTCCCCGGGGAAAGAAGGAAAGTGAGATGGGATACCCGGAAGACTCATATTAGAACTCTAATCCTAGCAGTTCCTAACAACCTTGGAGGTCAGTGAAGGAAAGTGCTAGTGTTAGAGTGATGTGAGAAGAGAATATTAGGAGTTGTTCAAATAGCAAGTATTTGAACAACTGAGTGCTAAGCACTCGACCAACAATGATGACACCTTAATGCACAATCGGCACAGCTTATAATGTAGTATAAGTCTGCCGATATGAATGCAATCTGGACATGTAAGTTCTGGCTCTTCATCGGACATCTTCAAGCTGGATCTGGCTTCAACGATCTGTAAGATACTTGGTCTCTTTTCTGGATGATGAAGTTGAGGCCACTGAAGAGACTGAGTTCTTCGAAGGAAGAAGAACTCAAATCAACAACACGGTTGTTGATCAAGCAGAGCTTCTCAGCTTTTGGATTTTCTTCTCTCTCTCTCACAAAGTGTTTGTTCTTACACTTGTGATTTCTCACTCTAAAGGAGTGGTTTTGGATTGAAGAAATGAAGATCAATACCACAACCTTTCTCAAGCATAAGCATACACAGCTTGTATATTCTTGTGCTCTTTTTTGCTTGTGCTACTTTGAAATGAGGATGAGAGTCTTCTTATATAGCTGGAGAAGAAGAGATGACCGTTGGTGTATTGAAAAGGTTTATGCCCGTTGATGATCTGAATCTCATAATGCAGCAGAGTACATCTTTGGATTTGTTGGGCAAAGACCTTTAGTTAGGTTTGAGTCTTGAAGATGGTCCGTGACACAGGCTGGACAGATTTGGACGTGTCGAGCTTAGCTGGATGCGGTCGGCGATTTGGACGTATCATTGCTTTGGGAGTGCGGCGTCTGTGCTTGGCCTTTTGGAAATGAGGCTTTGAAGACCGCGAACAACTTCGAAGAGGAAATGTCTATTGGATAAACGTGAAGGCACGAGACATCGATGCGTATCTTGGATTTGTCGGACGATCTTGTAACGGATCTATTTTGTCTTGAAGTGCGTTGAGTAACGACCGATGTATCTCGTGATCTTACAGTTTCTCGGCAGTTGTTCTGATGAGAGATTTGGCCGATTCTGAGATCTGCCATTATAGTACTGCTGATGTAGAAACCGCTGATGGTCACGATGTTCCTCTTGAATAAATAGCTTCTCTGCTTGCTCGATGAAGTGCTTTGGCGGATACGAGAATCTGCCGATATAGAACTGCGATGTAGAGATGGCTATTTAGGCGATCATAGTGAAGGAAATGTCGCTAGTGAGACATCTGATGGTCACGTCGGTGGCAATTTGAAGAGCTTAATTCATATGAAGGTTTTGTCATCATTCGGTAGGACAAAGACTCGGATATGTACAAAGACTTCCTAGTCTAATGACCTATGCATTGTTTCAACAAGTTGCCACACTAACCGACGCAACCCTTTTAGCCACTTGTGAAACATGCGTTGTAATGGGAACAAGCAAATCAACGTGTTGGAATATGCATACATATATATCGGTGATTTACGGGCATATTCCTAACAATCTCCTCCTATTTGCTTGGGACCATTACTACAATTTGACTTATACATATAGCTCTTTAAAGCAGTTGTTCAATCCTTAGTAATAACATGCCACTACTGAATATTCATTTTATATCAAGGCATGCCCTAGGTTGAACTTACAAGCGATAGCGTATGTATAGTCACCTATTGCTAAGTATTTACAGACTCAATAAATGAAAGAACAAATACGAAGCAATAACTGAAATGATTGTTAGGCAAATGATAATATTGCCTTAAGAGTGTGATTCTTGCATTGGATGATCTGAAGAATGTTGTTCAAGCAAGAAGTAGAAAGTATAAGTAACTGGTCATCTAGTTCTTAATCGAATTGATTAAGCATTTTCATCTGATGATTTTTAAAAGTTTGTGAAGGATAGGTAGAGTTTCATAATAGTCAGCGTACTATAATAGTCATATAGTATTTTGCTGTATGGGTGGTTACACAAACTCTTCTCCTTACTAGTTGTCTATCTCTCCTCCTTACTAGAATCTCTTCTTCTTAATATAATCTCTCCTCCTTTTACTAGTTCATTGATTATTTGCAATTTTCACAATCTCTCCTCCTTACTAGTTGGGGTCATTACTACATCACACATTACTACTTCACAATTTCTCCTCCTTAATGTTAGGCAAATTATTTGGGGCCAATACTATTTCACAATTACTTGGGGATTACTTGGGGCCATTACTACTTCACAATACTATTTCACAATTACTTGGGGATTACTTGGGGCCATTACTACTTCACAATACTATTTCACAATTACTTGGGGATTACTTGGGGCCATTACTACTTCACAATTTCTCCTCCTTAATGGCCACAAGTTAAAGATAGATTGATAGTTATTAATTGAATTATGAATTGAGACATGTAGAGGGAAGGAAGTTTGGTCTTGTTAAATACTGTCTTTTTAGAAATGCCGAAGTGATTAGCTAGATGTAATTCTGCAGAGAATATAGATCGTATCGAGTAAATACAGTCACTTGTCATATTGGCAGATTCTTAGTGTGCAGATAACTTATAATGCACAATTTTCATGTATAAGACATACATAATGGGATATCGAGGTGAGGATTTGTGTTCCATTGCCTGTAAGGAGGTCTTACAAGAATGTAGTGAGACAAGTTTTATTTTGTAATGAAAGGGGCAAATAGGATAAGTTGTTAAGTAGTGATACCAATTGTTAAGTAGTAATACCAATTGTTAAGTATTAATACATTCAAAATATTCTCCTCCTTAAGGTATGTAGTTAAAATAGGCAAGTATAGATGAGCCTTATGCTGACTTTTGTTGGATGCATGAGATATACATCTAAAGATGAGTTATAAGATCTGCCTACGAGGTATTGCTGAATTTCATCAAGAAAGTGAACTGCAGGCATGAACGAGTATGCACCAGGACAAATTTTGAATACTTAACTCAAAAGAAAATGGCAAATGTAGATAAACGAAAGTTCACAAAATTAAATACATTACCTATTTATCATGATATAGCAAAAGAAAATTAGTTTGATAAAACATAGACCTAGCTAGTCATCCTAATGAGGTAGAGTTAGAGGATGAAGGTCTGCTGATTTTAATCGGAGGGAACATTGACCGCTGAATTTGACGCAGAATGGGCGTTTGCTGGTTGAAGCTCCTCCTGAGATGAGGGTTGCTCGAGGTGAGCATTTGAGGCGATGGGAGCAGTGCGATAGTGCGATGCTGTCTCTTGTGGGAATCCAAGGGATGAAATTGGATACACTGTTCCTGGGGTCTCGAAGACGATTCCTTACACGACGAGAGATTCGACGAGGCCGTTGAATCACTTGAGGAGGAGGAGTGGCAAGAAGAACCATCATACGATGACGCCATTCAGTGTGGGAAATGGGTCGATGAGGAGGACTGGGCAGATTTGGTGAACACATGATGCAAATGACTCTAATGGTGGAGAAATTTTGAGGTACTCAGAGGTCAGGTGCTGTAGTTGGAGACTGATACCAATTTTATACAACTTTTTGAATTTTTGAGAAGATGAGACGGTTTCTTGATTAGAGGAATAGGAAAAGACATTTTGGGGGCTTAAAGAAGTGAGTGCATTTAATGACATAGTAATGATAGTCTGATTTGGGATTATGTCATCATGCTTAGTGTAATTATGGCTAGTACATAGGCAGTCTAGAAGATATGTATATTCATATTATTTTCAAACTAGAAGTTTAAAATTAATTTATAATCAGATTAATTTGATTGCCTTTATTGTGGTGTTGATGGGTACAACAGCTGAGTTTTTAAGACAATGACATAGGCTCTTTTAGAGATAATATGAGCTGTTATTTTACTTCAAACGAATTGTTTGAGTAAATTAATCTAAAATAGAACAGCTTTGGTTTGTTTAAGGACGTGTTGGGGACAAAATAACTTGTCCGAGCCATATGACACAGTTGTACATGACACATATGTAGAAGTTTTTAGAGGAATGTGTCTTTTAGAGGTTATTTCCCAAAGATATTTTGAGGTATTTGATGAGTCTTTTAATGAATGTGGATACTATCAGCAGGGTGTAATTGGTATTTGCTAAAGTAGAAACTGCTGATACCAATTGATGTATCCATTATTGGCAGTGTGTTTAATATTAGCTAAAGTAAGAACAGCTGATACCAATTAATAGACTCTATTTATAAAGGACATCAATCTATTTAAGATTAATAAGGATTAGAAAGAATATTAAATAGATCAAGTGAGATTATGAATGTGTATCTGAAGTGATGTCCGTTCTTCTTTCTGTTCAACAGATCTAGGCATTCTACATCAAGGGAAGAGATCTGCAGACCAGACTTGTTCTGAAGAGAGTGAGACGTAGCCTATATACAGCAGGGGTCATATCGGCTGTTCACTCCTGAGGAAGGACTTAATATTTGAAAACATTAGTCTTCCTAAGAATTCTTGAATGTCTAACTATCTTGAGGATAGGTCGAGTTACTAGAGATATTTAACTACATTCTTTTGACAAAGAATCACATGATAAGGTGTAGCAGAGTGTTTTGAATTCAATCTGTATACCAATTAGCTGTTGAGCCATTATAATGGGAACAACTAATCAAGCCTTTATAACTACAATCTCATAAGGTACACTAGATTTTGTAGTTGTCATAACTAAAAACACGAAGTGCTGTTGAATTGTCTTGAAAGATTTGATTCAGCAGACACCTTTGTTCAAAGCAGATTTACTAGTAATCTTGATTTTTTACGCATGAAGGATAGAGATTGAGTAATAGCAGATTCCTTGATCGGTTGACATAAAGTTCATGAAACTGCAGTCTGCCTTTTGTTGAGAGGCTTAGGCAGAACTTGAATTTAATCATTGTGAAATGATCTAATTCAGAAAGGCGATTATCAGGGAGTCTAAGAATGAGAGTTAAGCAGTAGTAAGAAACCATAACTCGATATAGCAGTTTGTTCAAGAATGGTTTGCTGATGGGGTGTCAGCAGAGTTTGTGTCTAGGCAGTGTGACCATTTCATTAAGGACAATTCTTTTAATCACCAGAAGAGAATGGAGATCATAAAGAATAATAAGTTTGATCAACACATTTTAAGACACATTAGTTCATGCTATCAAAGGAATGCAGACAAGTAGATAAGCATGAGGAAAAGTTGCAGAACTTGTATTCAATAATCCAAGTAGTTTTACACGTATGTTGCAAGGATCGGTGATTACAAGAACAATACAAGCGGAATTTTGACTGACTAGATTACATGAGAGAGATACATAATGATTCAATTTACAGAAAGAAATACATGTTACAAATTTGTGTCCTAGAAGTTCTAATCCTAGACATTAGATGAGGAGTCATTGGTCAAGGATTTAGAAGGAGTTGGATGATAAGAAGGCCGTGTTCTTTTTGATTTCCTCCAACTCTCGGGGGAGGCAGAACATATTCACTTCTTCGGGTCATTATGAGAGCACCGAAGGGTGATGGCCGTCCAAGATGTACTGCTTGGCCCATGAATCCCCTTTGATATTCACAGGGACTTATGGTCGTTGTTAGCAGTTCGTCATCCTTGTCAATTCCATATTAGCTACTTAATTCAGGCGAATTATCTGCGTCGGCCATCTTTGAGGTGATGGTCGGCATACCTACATATAACCGAAGACTTGTTGCACATGGCAATATATCAAATGTTTTCCATACATTTGATACTTCTTTCTGGTTCTTTTACGTGAAGTTCACGTATGCAAGCGAGACTTCCAAAAGTGGAATGAGTATGTGCTAATTGATTTTCCCAGTGATTCATCTGTAGACATTTTAGAGTATCAATGAGATTGATAGCTAAAAGTTAGAAGATAGAATGAAATCACTTTTGCTGGCATTAATTGATGGTTTTCTATCTTACCTTTTAACTAATTGACTAAGAATGTTCTTAAGTGTTCTGACAATCATGGTTTGCAGCATATGAATCATGCATGATGGCAAACTTCTATGATTATCGGACGAGACAAAAGAAGATCTCTTTATCAATTGTTTTCTCAACAAGATTGTGGAACCATAATTAATGATTTCTGGTACACAAGACTTGATGCAATTTCTCTTATGTTTGGAAACTGTGTATTGGAAAGAATTTTTGGAAATGATTTTCACAGTTTATGAATGATTTTTGGAAATACATTATTGAGAGAAATTTAGATCAACTCTTGTGAAGTAACATAAATAAAATCGAAACAACATTGAATGAATATGAAGAAATCATACCCTGTTGTTAAGGAATTGTCTTGATCCAATCTTAGGACTTGGATTTAGTAACATTTGTGAGATTTTGAATCATCGATTTGTGTCTAGTGTAATCTATAGGCAGTTTGTGAGTTTTGTCATAGTAGAGATTGGATGAAGAAGGAGCTCTACTTATACTCACGGAGGTTAGACTGAAGGATGCTCAATAATGGAGCTTTACTGTTGATTTGTCCTTCTGATCACGCCTTGGCAGGGATAGGCTGTGAAGTCTAGATATTCTCAAGATTCTTGGGAAGGATTGATGTTGACTGTCTTGTCGTTTTCCAAGATTTTGAAAATACTCTTAACTTTAGTCGAAGCAGTCAAACTTCGAAAAGTGTGCCTCCACCTTTAATAGACTTGAGAGAGTAGGTCATTAAGGGTTTTACTCCTATAAGTCGGCACATACAAGCGAGCTTATGAAGTGTTGGTTGGCGAGATATGGAAATTCGGCCAAGCTGCGGGGTTTTAGAAAAATATTTGAAATCGGTGATAAGAAAAATGCTGATTAGTTTTTGAAAAACCGTTTGCATAAAACAGGTCATACAATCAATATATATCAATAAAAGTGCAGTATGACAGGTTATTATGCATTATTGTCTGATAATATATATGAGCATGTCAATTCAGCAGACATGAGCACAGGTCATTAGAAAGCAAATAGCTAACCTGTTTTGTGTATGCATGAGAGGTCTTTATCAACTCCTTTGGACTTATCAGGAGATTATTTGCATAGTAGCTCGAAGTCCGCAGGTGAGGATTTTGACCTTGAGTGAGTGAAGGACATGATTGAATTCTCATGAGCGATCAGCAGTCCTTCATGAATCAGCAGCCATATTACTATCTGCCGATGGAGAGTGATGTTGCATGATTGACCTTTTCTGTCTTATGAGTTCCTGCCCAAAGTACTCATAGAGAAAATTAGCAACATTTATGAGCTAAAAATAGCTCTAGAAATCCAATAATACAAATGAGGCTTAATAAGCATGACAAAAGAATAATTTTTCAAAATACAGCTTATAAGTGTAACCCAAAGTGTTAAGAGATTAGGAGCTGGGGTTACTTCCTCATTAAACTCTTTGAACGCGTCGCTCATAGTTGTTGAAGCACCGGTTCTAATCGAGCATAGGTTCTTTGAGTGTATTCTTGCTCGGCTGAGGCTTTTCATTGAAGGAAGACAAGTTCATCATTGATGTCCTTAGGCCAAGAACTTACAATCTCAGTGATTTTGGAGATGACATATCTTTGATTTCCTTTGAATTTCCTTTGAAACTCTTCTTATTTCATCTGCTCTAAACTTTTATAAAAAGTTTTCTCGAGAAGGTGTTGGATTGAAGCAATCGTTAGCCTTGTGTCAAGAGAGCAAATTTTTGAAGTGAATCTAAGTAATTCATCCATCATATATTGGTTCAACACATCTGCTATAGGATATACTAAGGTTTAAAAAATTATGGGGCATGCATAATCCTTAGCAAGTCAATCTCCACTATAGTACTTCTCTTCATGATATCAATGTAATTCTGATATATGATAGATTTTCTTATAGTGATCACATAGTCATCACAATACTCTTTCTCACACGTTTTTGAAAACAAAATTTATTTTGATTTGGAGAAGGTTTTCAAAAGGCTTCCAGGTTTCTCAGTCAAAAAGGTTTTTGTGAATAAAAGATTTTGGAAAAGACTCCTTTTGACTATGCATCTAATCTGAGCAGCAGGATCTAAACTCTCAGGTTGTTAAGCCTGGAATAAGGTTTACAGAGTACCAGCTCTGATACCAATTGTTAGGTCCAAGGGTTGCTCAGTGTATAGGCTAGAGGGAGGGGGTGAATAGCCTATATATGATGTATTAAAAATTTCACTCAATTTTAACAATTAAATTAAAGAGTAGATGAAATGATTAATACAGATAGGTTATCTTCCTCATTCTGACTGCTTAGCCGAAGATAGAGTGATCGGACATCTTAGATCAGCAGATGTAGATCATGGACATCCTGGATCAGCAGATATGAAACATGCAGTTGGAAGATATATGTTGAACTTAGCTGATGAGAATAAGATTTGGCAGCGGAAGAATAAACAGCATAAGTCAAACAATTTAGATTAAAGTAACTGTAAGGGTTTGATATGAAAGAGAGCTTAACAGTTGACTATAATCTGTATTAGATGCATCATTTACTTTCCTTAAACAGATTGCACATGATAAGGCAAATTATACAAGAAAGAGAAATCAAGGCTGAATGTAACATATATATATTATATTAAAATTCAGCAGAGGTTTGCTCAAAGGCAAACATGCTTAGTACATCAACCTAGACTCTCTAACCTAGCAATCTCCCCGGGGCAAGAAGGAAAGTGAGATGGGATACCCGGAAGACTCATATTAGAACTCTAATCCTAGCAGTTCCTAACAACCTTGGAGGTCGGTGAAGGAAAGTGCTAGTGTTAGAGTGATGTGAAAGAGAATATTAGGAGTTGTTCAAATAGCAAGTATTTGAACAACGAGTGCTAAGCACTCGACCAACAATGATGACACCTTATTGCACAATCGGCACGACTTATAATGTAGTATAAGTCTGCCGATATGAATGCAATCTGGACATGTAAGTTACGGCTCTTCATCGGACATCTTCAAGCTTGATGCGGCTTCAACGATCGTAAGATACTTGGTCTCTTTTGGATGATGAAGTTGAGGCCATCGAAGAGGCGAGTTCTTCGAAGGAAGAAGAACTCAAATCAACAACAAGGTTGTTGATCAAGCGAGCTTCTCAGCTTTTGGATTTTCTTCTCTCTCTCTCACAAAGTGTTTGTTCTTACACTTGTGATTTCTCACTCTAAAGGAGTGGTTTTGGATTGAAGAAATGAAGATCAATACCACAACCTTTCTCAAGCATAAGCATACACAGCTTGTATATTCTTGTGCTCTTTTTTGCTTGTGCTACTTTGAAATGAGGATGAGAGTCTTCTTATATAGCTGGAGAAGAAGAGATGACCGTTGGTGTATTGAAAAGGTTTATGCCCGTTGATGATCTGAATCTCATAATGCAGAGTACATCTTTGGATTTGTTGGGCAAAGACCTTCAGTTAGGTTTGAGTCTTGAAGATGGTCCGTGACACAGGCTGGACAGATTTGGACGTGTCGAGCTTAGCCTAGATGCGGTCGGCGGATTTGGACGTATCATTGCTTTGGCAGGTGCGGCGTCTGTGCTTGGCCTTTTAAAATGAGGCTTTGAAGACCGCGAACACTGTTCTGAAGAGGAAATGTCTATTGGATAAACGTGAAGGCGCAGACATCGATGCGTATCTTGGATTTGTCAGACAGATCTTGTAACGGATCTATTTTGTCTTGAAGTGCGTTGAGTAACGACCGATGTATCTCGTGATCTTACAGTTTCTCGGCGGTTGTTCGATGAGGATTTGGCCGATTCGAGATCGCCATTATAGTACTGGCGATGTAGAAACGGCGATGGTCACGATGTTCCTCTTGAATAAATAGCTTCTCTGCTTGCTCGATGAAGTGCTTTGGCGGATACGAGAATCTGCCGATATAGAACTGGCGATGTAGAGATGGCTATTTAGGCGATCATAGCGAAGGAAATGTCGCTAGTGAGACATCTGATGGTCACGTCGGTGGCAATTTGAAGAGCTTAATTCATATGAAGGTTTTGTCATCATTCTGGTAGGACAAAGACTCGGATATGTACAAAGACTTCCTAGTCTAATGACCTATGCATTGTTTCAACAAGTTGCCACACTAACCGGTACGCAGCCCTTTTAGCCACTTGTGAAACATGCGTTGTAATGGGAACAAGCAAATCACTGTGTTGGAATATGCATACATATATATCAGCTGATTTACAGGCATATTCCTAACAACAGGAAATTAACCGTAGAGAAAAAGGGTAACAAGAGAATTGAGAATTTAATTGAAGAAAACTTAATTATCAAAAGGATATTCCGGGGCAAGAAATAAACTAGTAATGATTCATCAATTGATCATGGATTCAAAGATAAGCCAATTATATGCCAATAAATTGGTTTTAGTTAACTGGGCACAGCCAAGACACTAATCTTTCCTTAAATTATCGATAGTTAAGGAACATCCGTTACTACTTCTCTATGTTGAACTATAACCTCAAGAACATCTATGAGATTTAAGAATTCAACTGCTTTATGATTAGAAAGACCCAATTATAATTAACGAGCATAGAACATCCAACTCATTTAAATTATATTTTCATCACCTTGATATGAACTCATCCACCTCAAACGGATGACCACATCAACATGCCACAAATCAAACTAGTTAATGTCACAGACAACTACTTTAATTGGCCATAGATAACCTAGACTCATTACATATCATGCACAATATGAAATAAATCTTAAGCATCATATTCCTTACGAATGGCAAATGAAAAATACTCGTAATAATTGAGACAATAAAGCACGTTTCGATCTCACAATTGAATTATCAAAACATCGTTTAATTCATGCTCCGGAATAAAGAAAGGGGATTTAGAAACTAGACACGAATGAGAAATCCAAAGATATCGTTAATTAGAATAAAATAATGTAAAAAAAAAATACTAAGCCTTGTGCGAGAGGAATTGAAAGCCTATTGAGTATTTTTAGATAGCTCCAATCTGTCTTCCAAGCTTGCTAGCTGCTCCTATTTATATGAACACCTCGAGCTAATCTCTCCCCTGATTTAAGGAGTCCAAAAATATGTAGGAGAATTATTTTCTGATTTGCCATGATTCTTGAGAATAATTACTTGGATTCTTTCGAGCTGTGAGTTGCATCTGCTAATGTATCTGGACCATTACTTGGGAAGGTGAAGATTGACTTTAATCTAATTCTTTCGAGACTTGGTTCAGCTCAAATGATCATTTCCCATCCTCTTTGTATCTCGGCTCAAATCAGCAAATAATCAGCACCAACTTCACATTTGTCCATTTTTTCTGCTAAAGAATTAAAAATTAAAGATTAAGGCAGTATTTTATCTAAATGTGGACTTAAATCACAGCAAATTATTCCAAATATTATAACAAAATTAACACTTATCAGCAGCCTTCGGGTTCGGTCGTTTACTTACACATTTTAATAAAATTTGCTTTGTTTCCCCTGTCATGTTGTTATGATCACAAAGAAAAAACCATTACTCACTGTATAATAATAAACACACTTTTAATTCATAAACAAAGTCCCCGGTTTGGCAACTAAGGAATACATAGATAAGACTTACGTGCATTCATATTCCGTCTTAATCTATTTTTCATACAAATACATACGTCATCACTATAATCTATCTCCTACGGCGTCCACCACGCCTCCTTTCAGCCCCTCGAATACTCCCAGCATTACTCGACTCGGCATCATCAAAGTCCTCGCCCGGCCGAAACACGTTCCCCCTATTACCAACAGGAGGTAGAGGCAAAGGACGAGTAGCCACGCCAATATTTTTAGCTATATCTCCGATTTCTTGCAACCGTACATCTGCTCTATTGGTCACAGAGCGACCAAGCATAAGTTCTACGGTAGCTGCGATATGGGATGAATGAGATCCCACACAGGGCACGAGCCAAGTGATGTAATCTCGGCTCAAAAATTGATTCTGCGGGAATCCCTTTGGGACGCTCTAGCTATACACAGTGGTTGCCCACATATCATGAAGCAGGGTACATAGTTTAGGATTAAGGTCCCCGACCTCAACATCAGCCATAGACAAATCTGGTATCGTTTGTTCCAAGCCAAACTACCGTAATATATGGGAAGGAGTATAAAACGTGACTGTGCACAGTTCGGCAATGATTACATGTGCGAATCCTTCGCTCCTCAGTGCAAATCTTCAGATCTGCCAATAACTAATGGTCCATGAGATGTCAGAAGAGGTTGCATGGGAAAAGTGGTCAACCCACATGGCCTCAGAGGGCAAATTACCCCTGTGATGTGGCCTCAAATCATACCCAGCTGGATGAAATGCTGGAACTCGAGGAGGGGGATCAATCCTATTAAAATGCTCTTCCAGCCACATGTGTAAAAGAAGAGGACTACCAGGTAGGAACCAGTTTTCACCGCCTGCGTAAGCGTCCAGACCAAGCAGGGTTTCCGCCAAAATAATGGGGATAATACTTTTTTGGCTCCTCCAACATTGCAAGACCATGTTAAGTGCCCGCACATCAACAAAGCCGTTGTTACTCCTGAGGAACAATTTCCCCAGCAAGCACAGAAAGATAGTCGACATGCGACACCGGGTGTATCGTGGACAGTAGGAAAGGTCCCAGAAAATGTCAGGGAGCATAGTCAGATCAAAAAGATTATCTTTGACCATCGCCCTTGTATCATCCGGAGGAAATCAGTGCAATTTTAATGCAGCCGATTTGGGTGTTTGTGTGAGATCAGGGATAACAATCTGATCAGCAAAAGCTGACCTTGTCAGGGCACAAAATTCCTCAATAGTGGGACACATCTCATTCAGCGAGAAATTAAACAAGTGATTCTCTATGGACCAAAAACGAGATGCAGCTCGTATCATGTCCCAATTGATCGGAATGTCAATCCACCGAATGCGCACAAGAAGCCGCACTCCTGACCAATGATCAGTTTGTCATCCATATCCAGGAGCTGAACCATGGAATCCAAACGGCTCTCAGAACGACCATCTTTCAAAGAACCGAATGGATGATTCATTTTGAAGAATATTTATTGGAAGTGAAATTTCGCCAAAGATAGGGGAAAAGCCTTCGAAACGGAGAAAAGAAAGTCTTCACAATTGAGATGGTTTGGCAATTCCCATCGTCTAAATTTCTGAAGAAAGCGCGCAAGGTCATGGGTTTATGAGTCAGAACAGAAACATATGGCTTCACGGAGCAAGAAAAGGCAGAAGAGAAGAAGGATTGACAGTAAGTCGTTCTATCCAAATCCCTTAAAAGCAAAGGTAATGAAAGAATTCTCTCAAATCTACAACAACCTACACCCTAGGCAAAGAAAATTCGTCCCGACATTTCACAACACATCAAATTTAGCTCTAGGACAGAAAAGACAGCTCTGGTGCACGGACACCAAGCCTGGTGCGCCGCGTACCATACCATGCACTTTGATGTTTTTGTCCAGCTCCCCAGTCCACATCCTTCCCTTGACAAAGGACCGTTCTCCTCGGATGAAAGGTGCCCCAATTATCACTCCAGGAGTGAATTTATCAAATAGGCATCATGCCTATGACCACAGTGTAGTAGCTGCTACAAATACAATGTCTTCTCCTCCCGTGAGAAGGCCATCAATTATGCATCAAACACCAGCCGCCTCGACCAAATACCCATTTTTGCTCCTGCAGCACAATTTGTGTAATTAAAAGCAATTAGAATTGAGACCCTAGGTTTTCTTTTCTTCTTTTTGCATTTTCTCATTAATAATAAATAATGTACAGGATAAATAAAAGTTTCTTACAAATACATCTTTTTAATAAAAGAAAAACAAAAATAGCAGGAAAGGAAATCATTGTCTTCCTCTCTTCGACCTGCTAGTGCTGGCACCTCTGGAGCCTCCGCTCCTGCCACCTCTGCGACGCAGTCCAGTCTTGTCTGCACCACCTCGGCAAGTAAAATCACTGGCCCCAGCCTTCAATTTCTGATATAGATCAGACAGCTTGTAAAATCTGCTCAACAGCTTCTGATAGGAGCTCGCCGGCACCTGTTCATACAACATTTCTTTTAGCATCATTTTATTCATCAATATGCAAATACATGTAGATAAAATAGACAAATAGCATGTGTACAGGGTAGTCAGAAATATACCAGATCTCTCCCTCGCGGAAGATAGTCATGTGGTGGAATCTCACCACCGCTCAAGTCCTCCTCCCTGTAGTTCTTCCCCTCTCCATAGCCAATTGTCCGCAGGACTTCCGGATAGTGTATCCGACCCGCAAACGACCCGATCTCTTCCACGAAGATGGGAAATGGACCCTCCGCTTCCTGAGCAGGAGGAGGAGGAGGATACAGTACGGTTTGCACGAACACCCTGTAATCCATCTCCACATATCTATGTGGATCGATGGCCTACCTCGAGAGATACCAGTCGTGTCTCGTCATCATGTCAGGTGTCATCATCCCAAAGGGTGGTGAAGGCGGTATCAGAGGTTGGCCCACATTGGGCCCATGTTGGCGATTGACCCGATCAACCAGATACATAGAATTTTACATGATGGAAACCATCAAAATGCGACAACTATTGGCCGCTTGGACCGAACCATAAGAAGCAGGCAGTTGACCCCATAGGAAGAAGCTGACAGATTTAGGACTGGAGTTGATAATCGCAGTCCGAACCACCTCGGTGTTAGGCCGAGCAGGGGTTCTCCCAGTGTATTTCTGGTTTGAAGTCCAAAAGTTCACTACGAAAGGCGGGGTCATCACCCTGGTGCGGAGAGTGAAAGGGTGAAAGTTGAACACCGCATAAGCCCAAGCCTTTCACATAAAAAACAATGAGTCAGTATTCATTTTAAAATGACAAAACAAGTTTTAAAATAAAGATTTTTGTTCCAAATATTACCTCCCAAGCCACATTGTAGCCAGTCACACTACTGGCAACATTTCGGCTGGCGTGATCCATGAAGAAATAGCACTCCACCAGGCCAGCCTGTCCCCAGTCAAAGTCGCCCAGATGACGCAATCTCCTCAAACATCCGAGTTGAGATACTCGCAAGGTTGAGGAAGCATTGGCAAAAAGGGTAATCCCCAATGCCAAGAACAAGAAAATCCGAATGAACCGGGTCACAGCAGGTCGATCGGCTATATCGACGAGACCCACATTTTGGAACAGCCACACTAACTAATATAGCTGACGGGAATCTCGTCAAAGCTCTTTTACACCGGTGTGAATCCCAACAGTTAAGCAACGGCATCAGGACGATGTCACAACTGGAAGTCTGGCTCAATAGCTTGGCCCCGACGAGTTGGTAGCCCTGTGATCGCAAAAAATTCCGCAGGCGTCATAGTTACCTCTCCCCACGGAAGGTGGAAAGTATAGGTAGTATCCCACCAGAAGCACAGCAACACCTCATAGATGTTGCTGTAGTCGATGAAACCACTCAAGTTCTGGATGAACGTACCAAGACAGGTACCATTCACCCTCTCTTGAATCAGTTGAGGGAGTTGATCATAGATCTCCCTCACCATGTCCCCATTCACCCGGACGCGAGTAATCCTCCTCTGTGACTGCAAAACAAAAATTTCAGCGTGTCAGCACAAAGCACACGCGCACATTTTTTTATGTCATTTGCATAAATGCACATTTATGTCATGTCATTAACATTTGCCATGCAAAAACAAAAAAAAAAACAAAAAAACAAAAAAAACAAAAAAAAAACAAAAAGAAAAAAAACTTGAAAGTTTTTATTTTTTTCATACATGCTCCAAATCCCATCCCCAGGATCCCGGGATCAAAAGAAAATATTTTTCAAGTGTTTAGTGAGGGTTTTTCTTCACTTTTCTTCATTGAAGCTTTTTTTCAAACAGTTGGTGTGCGACTTTCGCACAACTTCGGGCAAAAAAATTCACACATTTTGAGTCACCCCAACAAAATCAACTTGGGGGTTTCCATCTTTGTTCATCCCTCTACACATGCTTACTCTCGATTTCGAGATATTTTTATCCTAACATGTTCAAATTTGCAATTAAAGTAGACACTTTAAACATGCAAAATCCACAAACATACATACTTTTTTATACCCATATTGTGTAAATTCACATTTTTTTTTGCTTAGATTCAACATGCAACAACATATATTTGCTACTTGGATACTACCAATTTCAGGATTAACATCAAGAATCCAGCAAATCATACAAAAATCTCAAAATTAGCATACTTTGCAGAACAAATGGGTTTTCCGAAAACTCACCGCAGGTAGATCTAAAGAAGAGATGTGACTGCTCTGGTCATAATGGATATCGTTCGGATTACTATCCGAGAATGGATAATGGACCTAATTTCGCGCCATAACCTCGTCGGCTTGTTCGCCACCGGCACCTACATCACCAAAAATCTTATTTTCGGAGTCCGAATTGTTGGCCATTATCGCTAGAAACAATTTTGGGTCGGAAAACCTCGAAAAATTTGAGCGATTTCGTAAGAAATTTAGAAGAAATCGGAGAAGAATTGGAAGAGGAACGAAAGAAAGAAGAACGGCAGCAAGCTTGGCTTGCTGCTGCCGTGTTCTCCCTTTTATGAAAAGGGAATTTTCCCTTTTCCCTCCAAGTTTCAGAATTTTACGATTTGCCCCCCCAGTCCTCCTAACGGCAACTTAACGTCCAACTAACGGTCGTTAACCGGACGCCCTAACGGAAGTCCACCATCAACATATTTGCGAGAGCATTCCCAGCGGAGCTACTCCTAACGGCCCTGCCGTCCAATCCATCATCTCCAGCAAAATTCCCATGGGACTCTACACAGTATATCTCAGCAGATGCATCGCCAATGGTCATGCACATCATCCAACAAAGTATCCCCTGGACACCACACCACTTTGCAGTGCATTCACACACGTTTGCAGACCCAGTTACTCGGTCGTTTCCCCCACAGGTTCGAGCCTGAGGCACATGGAAATCAACCGCTCAACAGTCCTGCCGTTCAACACAGATCAAAATCCATCCCCCGGATGCCACACAAAAACAATATCTTTATTTTATGTCAATTTACAGCTTATCCTAAACTGCAATTTGCCTCATTTTGCATTGGTGCAGCTTTCTTTTGGTCATTCGCAATGGGTATAAACCCGGGGTCCGGAAGTGAACCATTCACACACTACATCTTCACGTTTCAAATTTCTTCCCTGAAGAGATTTGAACTACATTTTGACCTGATTCTCTTTATAGAGATATGTAGGCAGTCTCCCCTGGAGATCCCGTCACCACAGAGCAGACCCTGTCGCTCATCCCCAGTAGATTCCACGTTTCAAATTTCTTCCCTGAAGAGATTTGAACTATGTTTTGACCTGATTCTCTTTATAGAGATACGTAAGCAGTCTCCCCTGGAGATTCGATCGCTTTTTGACACATGTTGTCACCCACACACATATACACATGGTTGCACAAACTCCGATGTAGAGTTTGATCATCCTACTGCTTGTACAAAACTGGATGTCTATTCGTTTTCGACGACGCTCGCTTACTTCTAAGCAAACGTAATTAAGGGGCTCTGTAGACACCCATAATTCGTACCCCTAAATTATATGAATTGTCCTATAAATAGTTGTTTATTTATAAATGGACTAACACTCGTTTCTATGATTATTTCAGGGAACAAAATATCCAACAGGACTAACGACGTCCAACAAACATCAACAACTTCAGTTAGATCAACATCAAGGGTCAAAGTTGAAGATACAAAACTTACAGGGTGCAAAACATAAAAGAAGATGATTCCAAGGTTGAAAAGCCAAAGGAACAACTTCAAGGCACAAAGATTAAATAAAATTGATGGGGGACCTGAAGCATAAAGAATGAAACATGAAGATTCAAAGTGTAAAAACCAAATCAAACATTGGTGCGTCATTTCCTCTCCTTGTGCGCCGTGCACCAAAAGCTGTAAAGCTTTGGTGCGCCGTCTCCTTTTTTGGTGCGCCACGCACCAAACCTGCATTTTGTCCTCAAAGCTTAGCCGTTGGCTGCTGAAGACTTTGAAGGCCAAAAGAAGCTTCGTGCTTTGCTTGGCCCTGAGAGTATCATCAAAATATCTCTCCCCCAGCTCCTATAAAGAAGAGCTCACAGCTCTCTCTCTCAACACCATCAACACTCAACACACACTCAAATCTCTCAGCTCTCTCTTCCTCTCTCTCTCTCTCACGGTAGAAAGAAAGAAAAGAAAAAGAAAAGAAAGAAAAGCTCTCTGCTCTCTCTCTTGCTCTCCCTCAGCCCGAGAAAATAAACCGTTCTCTCCCTGGGTAAATTTCACACACACACAAACAAACAGTGTTCTTTGAACACACCCAATATCAAAACGTAAGTCTTCCTTTTCTCGTATCGGTAGCAGTGGAAGCACAACGGTCAAGCTATGAGCTAGCTTGATCCAATATAAGACAACGGCCTAGAACTTGGCCCGAATTCTGTAAAACGACAGAAGGTAAAATCCTTCCGCTCGTTACTTTATTTATCTGTTTCAAATATGTAAATACATTAGATAAATTTTGAATGTGTATATTTATTTTGATACATTTGATAAGTAAATAAATGCATTATATTTGAGTTCCGGAGCATTCGCTTTATTTATATAGTTGATATTATATGTGTATCTATATATATATATATACATATATATATACTTTAAACTAAATGTGTCCTTCACATTTATTATTACAATTTTATTTCAGGAGTCTAGAGCGAAAAGGCCCAGGAACGATCTGCGGATCGGGGTGCTCACACTAAGCTAAGTACAATATAAGCAATCCTAAGCTATTACAAGCAATTTTCTAAGTACAAGTTGCCACTCTAACAGACTCGCAGACCCATTAGATACCTTGACTTAGACTTAGGTTATGGATACAAGCAAATCTAGATAAAATACAACAATCTCCTCCTATTTGCTTGAGTCCATGACCTATGAGTACAATGGTAGCTGAAGGTGTCCAAAACAAGTAATAGCATGCTTTTAATGATATTGTATTAAGTAAGCATGCCCTAGTTGGACTTACAAAGCAGCCAATGTATTCAGATTACAAAGTGTTTAAATGAAAATGAAACTTAAGCTTAAAACACTTGTAATAAAACTGAATTTAAAGACAGATAGATATAGCAGTTATGGAATATATCTTTAAACCAGTGGTTTAAATTTCTTGCACACAGGATAAGCAATGAATCATTAAGCATGAAAATTAGAAACATTAAAAAGAAAATATAATCCTTGTACATCAAACAAGCTGTTTAATTTTACAAGGTTTTGACAAAAGAAAAACAAATTGTTATAAAGAACAAGTTAAGATATACCAGCTAAGTTAAGGCTAGTCCTTCATGCTTTAAAGAGGTAGCAGCTTTAAGTTCAGCAATCTCGGCCTTGGCTACTTCCAATTCATTCTTGACATCTTTTAATTCTGATGAGAGATCTTTGTTTTCTTTCTTCAAAAGTCAGCTGATCATTGTTGATTCGTCTCATCTCTTCCTTCATGGCCACAAGTGAGTGTCCATGTGTAGACACCCAGAATTTGTACTCTATATTATGCGAATTTGTCCTATAAATAATTGTTTATTTATTATTTCAGGAAACAAAATATTCAACAAGACTAACGACGTCCATCAAACATTAACAACTTCAGTTAGATCAACATCAAGGGTCAAATCTTAAGATACAAAGCTTACAGGGTACAAAACATAAAAGAAGATGATTCCAGGGTTGAAAGGCAAAAGGAACAACTTCAAGGCACAAAGATTAAATAAATTGACGGGGGAACTAAAGCATAAAGAATGAAAGATGAAGATTCTAAGTGTAACATTCAGGGTTTGGTGCACTGAAGACATTTCTAGTGCGCTGATAGACCGAAACACGGTTTGGTGCGCGGGCACCATGCCAGGTGCGCCGCGCACCAAACCAAACATCTGCCTCACAAGTCAAGTCGCCGGCTGCTGAAGACTTTGTTGCACAAACGAAGCTTCCTCCTTTCTTGGCCCCGAGAGTAATGGAAAATATCTCTCCCAAGATCCCCTATAAATACACTCTCCCTCTCAAAGGAGAACTCACTCAGCTCACTCTCAGCTCTCTCTCTCTCTCAACACACAACTCACTCCCTCATCCAAGGAGAAAATCATCAGCTCTCTTTTCCTCTTTCTTTCCCTCTCTCACGGTAGACAGAAAGAAGAAAAAAATGAAAATAAAGAAAAGCTATCTGCTCTCTCTCTTGCACTCCCTCAGCCCGAGATAACAAACCGTTCTCTCCCTGGGCAAATTTCACACTCACATAAACACACAGTGTTCTTTGAACACACCCAATATCAAAACGTAAATCTTCCTTTCCTCGTATCGGTAGCAGTAGAAGCACAATGGTCAGACTACGAGCTAGCTTGATCCAATATAATACAATGGCCTAGAACTTGGCTCGAATTCTGTAAAACGATAGAAGGTAATCCCTTCCGATCGTTAGTTTATTTATCCATTTCAAATATGTAAATACGTTAGATAAATTGTGAATGTGTATATTTATTTTGATACATTTGACAAGTAAATAAATGTATTATATTTGAGTTGCGGAGCATTCGCTTTATTTATATAGTTGATATTATATGTGTATCTATATATATAAATATGTAATATACATATATACATATATATATATATATAGATACTTTAAACTAAAATTTCATTTTAGTTATTTTCGTTAAATATAAATATATATTATTTATTTATTTTGTTTATTTTACTATAAATAAAACTTGTATACATTTTACATCGTAAACGGAGATATAAATCTCCGTGATCCATTTTATTCAGGTACATAGTATAATGAACCCGTAGCATATAAACTCGAGCATGCAATCATAAGAGATCGAAAGGGCTAGTTGGGTGCGTAAAATCTTCCCAATTCATAACTTAGCCTTTGAACCCACAATCTCAGTTTTTCTCTCGTTTTCTATATAAACGAGGGTGGCGACTCTATATTTTAATATAAATGTGTCATTCACATTTATACACTTTTATTTCGGGAGTCCAGAGCAAAAGGCCAAGGAACGATCTGCGGATTGGGGTGCTAACAATGGCGACTCTTCTGGGGAAGATAAATTTTTTGTTTTTTTAGAGGGCTAGACTCATACATTTATGCTTTGCATGCTCTTCTATTTTATTTTTCTAACATGTTTATATGTCATCGGTTTATTTTATTTTTGTAACATTTTTAAATGTTACATGTTTTATTTCATAGCATGATTAAAATGCTATATGTTTATTTTATTTTATTTTCTTTTTATTTCTGTGACATATAAGTGTTGCGTGTTTATATTTCATAACATGTCTTTGTTTTACTAACATATTAAATGTTAAGTTTTTTTATTTTTATTTTTTTAACATGTTAAATGTTATTTATTTGACATGTTACGTGATTATGTGTTACGTGTATATACTGCTCGTACTAACACTTGCATGTACAAATATATTCATTTGTTCGGGCGATGTCCCCAAAATTTCTTATTTATAATACTTATTTATTTTATTTATTCATTCATTGTACTCTCGGGGCTTAAGTCCCACCTTTTGTTAATTTCCTTAATTGCTAACAAAAAAATAATAATAAGAAAAGAAATTCTTTTCAAAAATTGGAAAAAATAAAAGTTTTCAAAAGGGAGACATTATTTGCGATCCATTGAATATTTTCAAACACAAAAAGAAAAATCATCAGCTTCTATAGAGTTGAACTAAGGTGGCCTGAGCCTTGTTTTGAGGGACGTAGGTAGCCTTCGGGTGCGGTCATGTTTTCAAAAAATTGAAAAAAAAAATTTTCAAAAATCTTTACAGTTTTCATTCTCTTTTAATCTCAGTAATTTTTACCGCTTTAAATTCTTCATTCAATTATTGGCTTGTACTTTTCTTGGGGCTCCAAACCCTCGAGTTATGGTTGTGTTTCTTTTCACGCAATTTTCGTATAACTGTTAACAAAACACAACCCACATCACATGAATCAGAAAAAATGGACATTAATTCTTTTAATTGTATATATATACTTGTTTCACATTTTCATTTCATATAAAATGTAAAAAAAAAGTCTCTTAGATACTGCGCACACACGTGCACTCATTTATTCCTAACAGTTACCAAGCTTCAAACCCTAGTATAACCATGTTGAAGTGAAAATGGGTAAGTCATGCGCCCAGCATTCCTTCAACCGACACTATCCCTTTTCGCGCGATTACTAATCCTTCCCTGGGAAGTAAGCCATCCTAGCCCTGCATTGTAACGTCCGCACTATTTGCATCATCCGCATTCATTCTATGTTTATGTCTCTTACATTGACATCGTCATTTCATGTGCATATATCATTCAAATTTACTTGCGATTGAGTTTGGTGTACACTTTTCAAGTGTATGGATATGTGTTAGAAGTTTCATAGTCATTTGCATTTGATTGATATGCATCTAAAGCTTCATTTTATGTGATTTGGATTGTGTTGATTGCCTTAGAAATAGAGTATTAACACTTCATTAAACTGGAAGGCTTCGCACGACCGTGCGCCTTATATGGCACGGCCGTGCAAGAGTAAACAGAATGTTGGGTTTGAACTTTTGAGTTTGGCACGACCGTGCGCCTTATAGGGCACGATCGTGCGAGGCTGGACAGAAAATCCAGAACTAGGCTGTAACTTTGGCACGACCGTGCGCCTATTTGTGGCACGGCCGTGCGAAGTTGTACGGACAGCACATTACTGATTTGTAATTTTGGCTTTAGACCCTTGGACCCTTGGCTGAAAGTGTTGTACCTTGGCTTGACCTTTTGACCATATTTAAGTCACTCTCCACCATGAGAGAGACACAATACACTTCATTTTCTTCCTTGAAAGCCTAGAGAGTTTGTGTGGGAGATGTAAAGTGAGATTAGTGTGTGTAGACCATAACTTTCCATCCAACCATAGATTCTTCCATGCAAGACCACCAAAAGCTTGCTAAGGACTAGGGGACTCCATTACCAAGCTTGGATTTTGAATTCATTGGGTAATAAATCTTATTTAAGTAAGCTACTATCCCTTGTTCTTCCTCAATTATGAATTTGTTATTCATCTTGGACTTATTATTTGATGATATATGTTAGAAATCATCGATTTTGAATATGTTTGACTATGTTGACCTTTTAAATTTGTGGTTGACTTTTTGAATGTGTTTGGAGACTCATGTTTACATGTTAGAAATGTGAAATATGATTAGTAATTGTTAAGTTTACGGTATGATTAATTCGCGTAAACTCGAACTCATTAGAAACCAAAAAAATGACTAACGGAGTTAGTTAGGATTTCATAATTTATGAGACCACGTGTGTGATTTGGGGATTCTTGGATGATTCGAGTGATTCGTTTGGAAATTTGGTTACACCGGTTGTGTGTATTGATATTACGTTAATTGTCGTAATTTTTATGAGTTGGTTATTTGTGGTGTGGGATTATTATAACTCACTTGTGACATTCGTATCATTGTTGAATGTTATTGTTGTGGTATACTCCCTACTTTGGAGTATGACCTTTTATTTTAAATGTCAAGTAAACATCTACTTGTGCATTTAGTTAAGTCCATGGCATATGTGTTGGCGGTGTATTGACGCTCAATTATTGTAGGAGCTGGGGCTACGTAATAGTCGAAGGCCAATACATCGGGCCTCGCCCTACCGTTGGCCACGGTAGGGGTATATTGCCATTTGTTGTACGGAATAAACGCAAGCATGGTAAGCTATATCCGTGGTTGATTCTTGGGTTGTAGGGACCGAGATCACCCGTCGATGTGAATACAGAAGATGGTTCACACTGTGTTATGTTATTTGGTTTTCTTGATCGAGCACGTCTACAACAGCTCTACATTTGGTATTATATTGGTTGGTTGGTTGGAAGTATTGGTTTGGTCGGAGGTGTACCTCGATGCCGTATCCTTTGTAACTTGTTTACTTCTAGCTTTTATGTGCTTCCTGTATAAGCGAATGTTGGTCATGGTTTCCAACCGGTATGGAACGGTTGGCGATCGTTGAGCCTCTCGGGTAGTATGGGGTTGTTTGGATATGTGTAATACATGTTGCTTTCGTTTTGTATTGAGACTGTTTCATGATGGCATGAATACTTGTTATATTTACTGTCTTGCATCTAGCATGCCATATTGTTGCATTAGTAGCTTATTGAGTTTCGACTCACCCCGTTTCGTGTTTATTTGTTTTCCTTAGATCAAGGGCCGGCGAGGAATCCCTAGTTGCTCAAGTTCTGTTCCAGTCGATCGTCTTCTTTTGGTAGTGCACCTTGTGCCTAGTATTTTCTTTTGGTGAGGCCGATGGTGTACTTATTATTTAAACAATGTATTTGTTGGGTAGTAGTCTCGACTGTTATTTGTTATATTCTTTTGTTCTGCCGGCATGGTTGCCGTGCTGTTGTATATATTTGTTAACTTTAAATTTCGCGCACTCTGATATGGTTTATACATGTACCGAGCCTGTTAGCTCGAGTTTGTTGTTGCTAGCTAACGTGTTGTTTCTCCGGCTGGTTTCGCTGTTGAGGTTTAGTATTGTTTTAAAGATCTTGTTGTTTTAAAGAAAACTTGCACGTGCATTACAGGGTTTTCTCATGACTTTGCATTCTTTTTAAAAGGAATTTTTGAGATGCTACTTTTGTGTTTTCCCGTTTACTCGCGGACCAAACGAGATTCACATCGGATCTCGGGTCGGGTCGCGACATGCATAGCCACGCGTAATTCATATAGATTTCAAGGACACTTCAAAGACCGGTTGATTTTTATTTTCACAAACATACTTTGTCAATCCTGTGCATAAAGACAAAAGAAATCAAATCAGAAAAAAGAGTCGTCGACCGACAAAAGAGTCTGTTTGATCACAGCAAAGGAAAATAGATGTTGAGAAATAAACAAATCAAATCAAAACAAAAAAAAAAAGAGTCATACTCTCCCAAAAGAAAATCAAAGTGATCAAAAGGTCGACAAACAAATTCCTTGTGCACAGGATTGACAAAGAAGTTGATGACATATGCCTAGAATATTTGAATGGTGGTTCTTGAAGGAAATATAGTCCGTTCGCCTGAGATCTGTCCAATCTTGGGAAGTCAAAATACAGGTGGAATACGAAGGTTCTATATTTTGGCGAGAGAATCCACTGTTCCAGGAACGGTTCACAAGTCAAAAAAAAGCATTGTCGCTTGTCCAACCATCTTAGGGTGAGTCGTGCTTAAAAAGAAAAAAAAGTAAATTGTGTTGTACCCAGAAACACTTCCAGAACCTAACTCATACCAATACCCCAACCTTTCAGAAACCTGACCTTGAATAAGAAGAGGACTAGCACTAAGAGGTTGACAAGAGTTTCAAGTATGAGTTTAGAGTCAATTACAGAAACTTTGTGTTTAAATCAGATGGCCGATCAAGAAGGGAATACTTCTGCGGGACATGACACAGGGGTTCCAGGATATACTCCAACCCCAGTAATGCAACAGTTGATGGATCAGAACATGGAAGCCATGATCACTAGGTTTTCAGCCCTTATTCCAAATCAAGGGGCTAGCCATAGGACTGCACCTGTCTCTACAGGACCTGTGAACCCATCACCTTTAAGTATGAATGCAAGTCTGCCCAATCCAAACACATATCCCACCTACCCACATGCCTATTCTCCATACTCTCCATATCCATATTCCCTATATCCAAAAACTTGCCCGTCTTACCCAAACACATTCCTTTCTCAGCCAAATGTCAATCCATCAAACCCAAACATACATCATCAGTCTCACAATATCACAATCTCAATCTCAAACACTACCACACCTTCTACAACCATTACCTCTTCATCTACCAATATCCTCTTCCCAAATCCAAATGCCTTCTCTTTTCACATGACCAATCCAATTTAGGGTAGTCCAAACTTGAATCCAACCAGTCATCTCCCACATGATCAAGCTGGCCCTATCTACCCATTTACTGTTTATGCACCTCAGACCGGAGTGATAAACATTGTCCCTCCTTATAATCCTCCTCAAGTAGGACAGCCTCCCACAGCAACAGTTGGTATCACTGATACAGGGGCTGCAAGTAAGGCAGAAGTCAGAGAATTAAAAGAAATGATTCTGAAAGTTTTGAACAAAGGAAAGTTTACTGCACGAGCAATGATACTGTAACCTGCTGCTATCCTGCCACCAAAATTTAAAATGCCTGATATTGAGAAATTCGATGGGACAGGTTGCCCTATTGCCCATCTGAGGGCTTATGCTCATGCTATACAGCAAAGAGGTATAAGCTTTGAGGCGATGGTCTCTAATTTTCACTTGACTTTGATTGGGGCTGTGAAACAGTGGTTGATGTCAGTTGATAGCACCACAATTGCTACCTGGGACAAGCTCGTTGATGAGTTTCAGAAGAGGTACAAAGACAACAACAAATGGGGAAAGAATAGGCGAGACCTTGAGTCATGCACCCAACAAGAAAATGAAACTTTCGCTGACTTTGCCGAAAGATGGAGGAAGAAAGTGGCGTAAATTCTTGAAAGGCCTGACCCAGTCGAGCAATCGCGTATTCTTTTGAATAATCTTCAGCCTTTGTTCTATGAATGAATGTAGTACTTGTCATATGTCAATTTCTCTACCATCCTAAATGTTGGGTTTCACATCGATGAAAAAATCCAGAATGACCTCATACAGGCTCGTTCAAATAGCTCTGATCATCTTGATATGAGCAATCCAGATCACGAGACCTACGATCACATTGTCGATGATAATATAGTTGTCGAAGAAGCCTCTTCTGAAAGTGATGACTAAGATCCCAAGAATCAGTGAACAATGGTTAGGAGTGATAGACCCCCAAAAACATATCCATTTTTCCTATAGTGTCAATATTTCTTGTGGAGTATGCCCACACGTCTTTTATATCATCTTTTGTTTTCAAGAGCCTTGCCAAGTCATTAAGTCAAGCTATCATTCCAATCGAGACCTCGCCCGCCGAGTTGACTCAAATGATTGAAAACATCCACTTTGGAAACATTATCATGTCACTGACCTTGATTTACCAAAGGGAGGTGTCGACCATGTCGATGCATTACATATTACTGTCGATGTTCAAGAAAAGAGGTTACCGAACGTTCTGGTTGACAACGGTTCATCTTTGAATGTCAGTCCAACAACAACCCTAACCAAGCTAGGAACAAAGATCTCAGACCTAGCTCCATCATCACAGTCAGTGCGAGCCTATGATAACACCAGCCGATGTGTGCTCGGGGTGGTAACGCTTATGCTAACCATTGGCCCGTTGGAAATGCCCGTCGAGTTCTAAGTATTGGATATCCCTTATACTTTCAGTCTATTGTTAGGCCGTCCGTGGATTCATGGCGTAAAATGAGTAGCTTCATCACTTCATCAATGTGTGAAATTCATCCACGAGGATCACATAGTCATTATTTTGGCAGACAAACTCATGGAATCAAAAGAGAAAGGGGATGTTCCTATTCTCAAAATTGAGCACAATGACACTGGCATCTTCCTGAGCAGATTCGATGTAATCCCTCAAGAGAGGGTGAATGCGATTCAGCATGCAGGAAAAACCAACATCAGTGACAAAAAAGCTGTGGAACCTAGAGAGATAGTCCCTTATTGCATGATCCGCAATATAGGATACATACCAAGACTGGGGCTAGGCAAGAGTCAGCAAGGCAGAATCAACCTGATACAAGATGACATCAAAGAATGCATACCACCTTTTGGGCTCGGATACAATCCAACACCTGCAGAAGTAGCTGCAGTAATGGAAGAGAAGCGCAAGAAAAATAGAGCAGTTCAGAAGAACCAACCATACACGGTACCTCCCATGAATCCCTATAGGAAGACACTGAATGGATACTTTGTCAAGCATGGAGAAACCATGGCTTACCTCATGGCTTACCACATGGACTATTGATTAAGAAGATTCTGCCCTGGCCCTATTCGGAAAAGACTTCATGGGAGATAGTTTTATGGGATTTATCAACGAAATAGTAGATAGCACAGAGGACTCAGTAGCAGAATTTGAGACAATGACATACAATCCGCTTTAAAACTGGTACACCACTACGGGATCGTTGCTGAAGGCCGAGGACCTTGTGGAGCGCTTCGGATACACCTTACCCCCTCTTTCCCCTTTTCTTTAGAACTGGTCATCAATCGGTTCTATTCTTGATGCCAAATCCGAGGATCTCGATAAGGTGGTCAACCTTGTAGCCCTTCCTTTCATTAATGATAATGCTAGTGTTTTTATGTACTCCTTGGTTGCCAATGTGTTAAAAGATGAATGAACTGAAAACATGATAAATCATTCTGTTAATAATGAATCTATTAATAATGGGGATCTAAAAGATAAATACTTTTTAATTGAATTGGCTAAAATGATCAAACAACGAGGGGAGCGCCGATTGGAAGCTCTGCAAGGAGACTTGTCCACCATCAATCTGGGGCTGAATGATGAAGTCCGGAAGGTCAAGATTGGAAGCTACATGCAAGATAAAGAAAGAGCAGCGTTGATCAGCCTGTTGACATTGGATTCCGCTGGATCCAGTAATTGTTGAACATTGGATTCCGCTCTACCCCGACGCCAAGTCGGTGAAGCAGAAGCTTCGCAGAATTAAGTCTGAATGGTCCCTACATTTCAAGGAAGAAATCATCAAGCAGTTGAAGGTCGAATTCATCAAAGTAGTCGAATACCCGATATGGTTATCTAACATCGTGACAGTACCGAAGCCGAACGGTAAGGTTCGAATCTATGTGAATTTTTAGGATCGCAACAAAGCGTCTCTGAAAGATGACTTTCCCCTACCCAACATTGACATTTTGGTAGACGCAGTAGCTTCACATAAGATATGGTCTTTTGTGGATGGAATGCTTGGTTATAATCAGATCAAGATGGCGAAAAAAGATGAGGAGAAAACTTCCTTCATCACCCCTTAGGGAACCTACTATTATACAGTCATGCCCTTCGGATTGAAAAACGCTAGGGCTACATACCAAAGAGCTGCTACCACGCTCTTTCATGACTTGATTCATATCATTTCACTATCTCCCCCGAGATAGAAATTGCTTCGCGGACGCTCTGCAACTTTGGCATCGCTAGTTGAGATTTCTGCGGAGTTCAATGTCCAACCCTTCATCATTGGGACGAAATACACTAGCATTTTGTTTTGCCATTGAAAAGGACCAAGAAAGAGCCGATGGGTCTTGGTATCTAGATGTTTGGAATTTGCGAAAGAAGGGTAAGTATCCACCCAGCACTGAGCGAAAAGGCAAGATTGCCTTACGAAGATGGGCTTTCCAATTTGTAATCGGTGGTGACAATCTGTACAAAAGACATTATCAAGGACTTAACCTCATTTGCATTGATGAAACAAAAGTCGAGTAAATCATGGATCAGCTGCACGGCGGTACTTATGGTCTGCACATGAATGGGCACATGCTCTTGAAGAAAGTAATCCGGCAAGGTTATTACTGGAGCATAATAGAAACTGACTGCATCAGCTAGGTGCGTCATTGCGATAAGTGTCAGAGGTTCGCCAACCTGCAACATCTGCCCCCTCATATGTTATACAATTTCGCTGCACCATGGCCTTTCTCAACATGGGGAATCGATGTCATAGGGAAGGTGCACCCGAAAGGATCGAACGACCATGAGTATGTTTTAGTTGCCGTTGACTACTTCACAAAGTGGGTTGAAGTCGCTTCATACAGAGTTCTGAATGCCAAGAAGGTTACAGAATTTATCAAGACAAACATCATTTACCGATTTGGGGTACTCTTTGAGATGATCTTCAACAATGGTGCATACTTTGAGGGAGAAGTCAATCGAGTATTGGATGAGTTCAAAGTACAGCGGTACAAGTCTTCACCTTGCAAGCCGCAGGCCAATGGCGCTGTAGAAGCAGTCAACAAAACATTGGAAAACATCGTTCAGAAAATGGCAGATACTAGGAGAGATTGGCCCGACAAATTACTATTAGCACTCTGGGGCTATCGTACTTCTGTTCGTGCGCCTACTGGGGCTACCCCATTTTCTCTTGCCTATGGCATGGAGGCAGTATTGTCTGTCGAAGTTGAAATCCCTTTCTTGAGGGTGATGATAGAAGCCGAAGTGGCTGAAGCTAATTGGCTTGAGCATCGGTACGATGAACTGGAACTCCTGGATGAAAGGAGATTGATGGCTTTAGAGCACACACAAGCATACCAGAGAAGATTGCTCGATCATTCAACAAACGGGTCAAAGCCCGAGACATTAGAGTAGCCGACTTGGTTCTCTGAGAAAAGCTGCCTAGCTACATCGACAGTTTTGGAAAGTGAAAATCACCATGGCTAAGACCGTACGTAGTCAGGCTCATATAGTCAGGTGGCCCAGTCTTCCTCACCAATGAAAATGGAGAAGACCTCATTCAGCCCTTCAATATGGACAAGCTCAAAAAGTACTACGCGTAGTTGCCCACTCAGCTATAGTGTATTTAGTTTTACTTGTGTTTGTAAATACTTTTCTCCCCCTTCTAAAAAATAACTCAGTAGGTCAAAAAACCAAAAGGGCGGCCTAGGAAAAAATTAGAGTTCAAAAAAGAAATGAGAGAGACAAAACATTGTAGAAAAAGAAATAAAAATCTCCGTCTTTCGCAAATCTGGGTTGAACTATGATCCGACCTGATTCTCTTCGTGAGATACGTAGGCAGCCTTCGGGTTCGGTCATTTACTTACACATTTTATAAATATTTGTTTTGTTCCCCATGTCATGTTGTTTTGATTACACAAGGAAAAAAACCACTACTCACATAATAATAATAACACACTTTTAATTTATAACAAAGTCCCCGGTTTGGCAACCAAGGAGTACATAGATAAGATTTACAAGCATTCATATTCTGTCTTAATCTATTTCACATACAATTACATAAACCAGCCATATTATGTTGAATGAATTCTCCATCGACTGTGGGACCAGCCATGTCATATAATCGATGGAAAGACAAGTATTCTCAAAAGGGATGTGATCTAAAGAAAGGACGGGCGTGGCCCTATCTCTTGACCCTACCACCCTCGAAGGTCCCTACAAATGTCACCATTGAGCTCGCTTGCTCCAAACTCAGGGAGGCCAGTATCAGGTAACCTTTGCTCCAATCCAAATTGGCGCATCACCCGAGAAGCATAGTAAAAAGTCACAGCACGGAGCCCTGCAATTATGACTTGTGCGAATCGGTGAGTCCCCGGTATGAACCGCCGAATTTTCTAATGGGGTAGCACCCATACAATGTCAAAGGAAGGAACACACAGGAAATACTCCACCCAATCCTGTTCGGTCATCAAATAATCATGTTGGTAACCCCTCTGGGCGTAATTGATTGGATGATATCTCGTGCCAAGTACTGGAGGAATAACCCTCATAAAGCGTTCCTCCAGCCACATGTGCAACAGAATAGGGCTGTCAGAACGGAATCGTTCTTCTCCGTTAGCATAACTGTCCAAGCCGAGAAGAGTCTCTGCCAGAATGAGAGGAATCATATTACTCACTCGTGCCCTAGCATGCAATACAATATCCAAGACTCTTATACCGACATAACCGTCAAGGTTGATTATGAAGAATTTTTTTAAAATACACAAGAAGAGAGCCGTCTGTCTGTGGTCTAAATAAGTGTCATCAGGTTGGTAATTGGCAAAAAACCTCAGGAGTTTAGTCAAGTCGAAAAGCCGTCCATGCAGTATACCGCGGGCCTCTCGGATAGTGAAGAGTAATTCTTGAATAAGCACCAAGGGAGGCTTTCTTAACAGTGGTACTGCGATAGGACCATCAATGGACATGCCCGTCAAAGCACAAAAATCTTTAAATGTAGGACACATCTCGTTCAAAGAAAAGTTGAAAAGATGGTTTTCTGAAGACCAAAAGCAGGAGGCACCCCGTATCATATGCTAGTGAATTCGAATACGTCTCCATTCGAACGCACATCTAAAACTATAAGCATTCCGACCACCAGAAGTATGAAATCTTCAATCCGAAGAATTCAAATAAAGGAGCTTTTATGGCAAGATGGCAGTCCTCTTACACAAGATACCCTTTTTTAGTGGCACTGAGACTAAGACACCAATCATTCATACGAGCCTCGTAATCTGCAATAGTTTCGGAAGGATGATTCATTTTTGTTTAGAAATGGGCTTTAGATAAATTTAATCAACTTTGTCGTGAAAGACGAGAGATTTTCTCGGGGAAAGAAGGGAAAGGCAGAAGGAAGGAATGGTTCGCATTGAGTTGTTCGGACTAAATGGCCTGATGAAATAACTAAAAGGAAGAAATTCCCCCGACAGCATATTCAGCCTAGGCTTTAGGCGATGAAATTTGAGACGTAGCATGTCCCAGCACATCAAATTGAGCAACAGGACAGAAAAGACAAGTTTGGTGCGCAGGCACCAAGCCTGATGCGCCGCGCACCAGACCATGCATTGGCCTTTTGTTTGTTCAGCCCTCCAGTCCACATCCCTCATCTGACACAAGCCATATTCTTCGGACGAAAGATGCTCCAATTACCACTCTAGGAGTGATTCTCCACCAAATAGGCAGTAGGCCTATCATTACAGTGTAGCAGCCGCTACAAATTTAATGTTTTCTCCTCCCGTGCGAAAGCCACCAATTATGCATCAACCATCAGCCGCCTCGACCAAATACCCATTCTTTTTCCCACAGCACAATTCGTGTAATTAAAAGCAGTTAGAATTGAGACCTTAGGTTTTCTTTTTGCATTTTTTATTAATAATAAATAATGTACAGAATAAATAAAATTTGCTTACAAGTACATCTTTTTAAATAAAAGAAATCAAAAATAGTAGGAAAGGAAATCACTGTCTTCTTCTCTTCGACCTACTAGTGCTGGCACCTCTGGAGCCTCTGCTCCCGCCACCTCTGCGACGCAGCCTAGTCGCGTCCGCACCACCTCGGCAAGTGAAATCACTGGCCCCGACCTTCAGCTTTCGATATAGATCGGACAACTTGTAAAATCTGCTTAGTAGCTTCTGATAGGAGCTAGCCGGCACCTGTTCAGGCAGCATTTTTTATTAATATATATTTTAAAGGTAGATAAAATAGACAGACAATACGTATATGGAATGGTCAAAAATATACCAGATCTCTCCCTCGCAGAAGATAGTCGTGTAGTGGAATCTCACCACCGCTCAGGTCCTCTTCCCTGTAGTTTTCCCCCTCTCTATAACCAATCGTCCACGGGACTTCTGGATAATGTATCCATCCTGTAAATGACCCAATCTCTCCCACGAAAATAGAAAAATGACCCTTCCCTTCCTGAGCAGGAGGAGGAGGAGGATACAACACGGTCTGCACGAACACCCCGTAATCCATCTCCACATATCTGTGTCGATCGATAGCTTCCCTCGCGAGAAACCACTCATGTCTAGGCATCACGTCAGGTGTCATCATCCCGAAGGGTGATGAAGGCGGTGTCAGAGGCTGGCCCACGTTAGGCCTATATTGGCGATTGACCCGATCGCCTAGATACATAGAGTCGCACATGATGGAGACCATCAAAATGCGACAACCATTAGCAGCTGAACCCATGGAAAAAGCTGACAGATTCAGGACTGGAGTTGATAATCGCAGTTCAAACCACCTCGGTGTCAGGCCAAGCAAGAACCCACCGAGCGTACTTTCGGTTTAAAGTCCGAAAGTTCACTATAAATGGCGGGGTCATCACCCTGGTGCGGAGAGTGAAAGGGTGAAAGTTGAACATCACGTACGCCCAAGCCTGTCACATCAAAAACAATGAGTCAATATTTATTTTAAAACGACAAAAGAAGTTTTTAAAATAAAGATTTTTGTTCCAAATATTACCTCCCAAGCCAAATTGTAGCCAGTTATGCTACTGGCTATGTTCCAGCTATCGTGATCTATAAAGAAATACCACTCTCCCAGGCCAGTCTGTCCCTAGTCAAAGTCACCCAGATGGCACAGTCGCCTCAAACAGCCGAGTAGAGATACTCGTAAGGTTGAGGAAGCATTGGCAAAAAGGGTAATCCCTAGGGCCAAGAACAAGAAAATCCGAACAAACTGGGTCACAGCAGACCGATCGGCTGTATCGACAAGATCCACATTGTGGAGCAGCTTCTCCCTGACATAGCTGACGAAAATCTCGTCGAAGCTTTTGTACACTGGAGTAAACCCCAACAGCTGAGTAACGACATCAGGACGATGTTGCAGTTGGAAATCTGGCTCAATAGCCCAATCCTGACTAGTTGGTAGCTTCGTGATCACCAAAAAATCCGCAGGCGTCATAGTCACCTCGCCCCACGGAAGGTGGAAGGTATAGGTGGTGTCCCACCAGCAACACCGCAACACCTTATGAATGTTGCTGTAGCTGATAAAACTGCCCAAATTCTAGATGAACGTACTAAGTCAGGTACCATCCACCCTCTCCTAAATCAGTCGAGGAAGAAGATCATAGATCTCCCTCACCATGTCCCCATTCGCCCGGATGCGAGTAATCTTCATCCGTGACTGTGAAACAAACAAAACAAAAATCAATTCCAGCGTGTCAGCACAAAGCACACATGCACATTTTTATGTTATTTCATAAATACACATTATGTCGTTTCATTCATATTTGCCATGCAAAAAAGTAAAAAAAAAAAACTTGAACGCTTTTTTTCATACATCCTCTAAATCCCATCCCAAGATCCCGGGACCAAAATAAAATGTTTTCAATTATTTAGTGAGGGTTTTTCTTCACTTTTCTTCATTGAAGCTTTTTTTCAAACAGTTGGTATGCGACTTTCGCGCAACTTCGGGCAAGAAAATTTATACATTTTAAGCCACCCCAAAAAAATTAACTTGGGGGTTTCAATCTTTGTTCATCCCTCAACACATACATACTATCGATTTCGAGAAATTTTTATCCTGACATATACATATTTGCAATTAAAGTAGACACTTTAATCATGCGAAATCCACAAAACATACATACTTGTTTATACCCATATTGTATAAATTCACATTTCTTGCCTAGATTCAACATGCAACAATATCTATTTGCTACTTGGATACTAACAATTGCAGGATTAACATCAAGAGTCCAGCAAATCATACAAAAATTTCAAATTTAGCATACTTCGCGGAACAAGTGGCTTTTTCGAAAACTCACCGCGGGTGGATCTAAAGAAGAGATGTGACTGCTCCGGTCACGATGAATATCGTTCGGATTACTATCCAAGAATGGATAGCGAACCCGATTCCGCGCCATCACCTTGTCAGCTTGTTCGTCACCAGCACCCACACTGACAGGAATCTCATTTTCTGAGTCTGAATTGTTGACCATTATCGCTACAAACAATTTTGGGGCGATAACCTCAAAAAATTTGAGTGATTTCGGAAGAAATTTGGAAGAACTCAGAGAAGAAATGAAGAGTTGAGAGAGTGAGAACACGGGAGTAGCTATGTTACTGCTACTGCCCGTCTTCTTCTTAAGAAGAAAAGGGATTTTCCCTTTTTCTCTCCAAGTTTCAGCATTTTACGATTTGCACCCCCAAGTCCTTCTAATGGCAACTTAACATCTAACTAATGGTCGTTAACTGGACTCCCTAACGGAAGTTCACCATTAACATATTTTCAAGAGCAATCCCCAGTGGAGCTACTCCCAACGGCCCTGCTGTCCAATCCATCATCTCCAGCAGAATCCCCATGGGACTCTACAAAGCATATCTCAGTAGAAGCATCGTCAATGGTCGTGCGCATCATCCCCAACAAAGTGTCCCCTAGACACCACACAGATTTGCAGTGCATTCACACACGTTGGCACACCCAGTTACCCGGTCATTTCCCCCATAGGTTCATCCCTGAGGCATATAGAAATCAACAGCTCAACGGCCCTACCGTCCAACACAGCTCAGAATTCAAACCACGGATGCCACACAAAAATAGTATCTTTACTTTATGTTAATTAACAGCTTATCCTAAACTGCAATTTGCCTCATTTTGCATTGGTACAGCTTTCTTTTGGTCGTTTACCAACGGGTATAGACCCGGGGTCCAGAAATAAACCATTCCCACACACAGTAGTCACAAATTAAATTTCTTCGCTGAAGAGATTTGAACTAAGTTTTGACATGATTCTCTTTATAGAGATACGTAGTAGTCTCCCCTGGAGATCTGATCACCACAGGGCAGACCTTGTCGCCCATTCCCACAATGAACATCCCAAAATCAAATTTCTTTCCTAAAGAGATTTGAACTACGTTTTGACCTGATTCTCTTTATAGAGATACGTAGGCAGTCTCCCCTGGAGATCCGGTCGCTCTTTGACACATGTCGTCACCCACACAAATATGCACATGGTCACACAAACTCCGATGTAGAGTTTGACCATCCAATTGCTAGTACGATGCTGGATGTCTATCTTTTTCGATGACGCTCGCTTACTTTTAAGTAAACATAGTCGAGGGGCTTTGTAGAAACCCAGAATCCGTACACCTATATTATACGAATTGTCCAATAAACAACTGTTTATTTATAAATGGACTAACACTTGTTTCTATGATTATTTCAGGAAACAACATACACAACGGACCAACAACGTCCAACAAATACAACAAACTTCGGTTAGATCAACATCAAGGGTCAAACTCGAAGATACAACAGGACTAACGACGTCCAACACACAAACAAACTTCAGTTAGATCAACATCAAGGGTCCAGACTGAAGGCACACAACTTAGAAGGGCCAAAGTGCAAGACATAAAGCCTGGAAAAGACAAAAAAACATGATTTGGTGCGTTGAAGCCTTGCTGAGTGCGCTGATACCACAAAACATGGTTTGGTGGGCGGACACCATGCCTGGTGCACCGCTCACCACATCTAACATTGCCCCAAAAGTCAAGCCGCCTGGCTGCTGAAGACTTTGAAGGCTGGAGGAACCTTCCTCCTTGCTTGGCCCCGAGAGTTTCATCAAATATCCACTACAAGAAAAATCACTATTTGTGACCCTCTTTATTTGGAAGGGCCAAAAAATTGTCCCAAATACTAGTTTCTGGGAAGGCAGAATTCGCGGTGCCAAATACCAAGTATTTGGTATTTGGCACTCTTTGCCACTTCCCCTCCCAAAAATTATCTTTTTAGCACTCTTTTCCTTTTACCCGTCCTAAATGTTACTATTTTAACAAAAAGCAAAATTTTCAGGCCACAATTTTCATTTCGCGCCATTATTTCCCTCTACCTAATTACTCTCTCTCTTACTGCGATCTGAAACTCGTCTCTCTCTTCGTGCAATCTCTCTCTTTCTCTGTTGGTGCTACCACGTCGTGCCCTAATCCCATTACTATCGTAATCTCTTCTCTCTTTGTTCGTGCCCTAATCTTATTACTATCGCAAACTCTTCTCTCTCTTTCTCTGTTCGTCGACTCTTCTGTCGTTCTCAGTTCGTTTGATTGTGCCCTAACCTCCCTAACGAGCAATTGTTCAGGTAACTCTCTTTCTTTCTCTCTCTCTCTCTCTCTCTCTCTCTCTCTCTTTCTCAGTTCGTGCGATTGTGCCATGGTTAAGATTCCCATTTTAAATTCATATTATTATGTTGTAGTAGCCCTAAGTGTTTGACCATATTTGAAGATAGTTTTTGTTGCTTACACCATCAAAGGATGAAATTCATGTTAGGGTATACCTTGAAACATGTTATCTACAAGTATTTGTTGCAAATTGAGTTTAACTTGCTACCTGTATGAATGTTATGTATGTAGACATACTATTGATTTTATTATTTTCATTAATCTTGGCTCTGATGGTATCATGGCACCCTTGACTTTGTGATCATTCAAACTCAAGGTTAATAGATGATGTACATTCATTTGCTCTTTTGGATGTACTTCAGTAGTTGTCGTGTGTGTATCAGGTTAATAGCTGATGTACATTCATCCTCTTACACATAATTACAACATACCAGTACATACAGTTCTCTATCTTTATCGCTACAGCCACTCAATTCTACCCCTCCTCTACCGCTGACTCAACAGAAGCACTCTCTTAAGGTATGCCCCTCTCTCTCTCTCTCTCTCTCTCTCTCTCTCTCTCTCTCTCTCTCTCTGTGTATGGTACGTGTTGTGTTCTATACATTTAATGCCTTAATGTAAAATATTAGGGCACTATTCTCCTTCATGTTTTGGTGAACTTGTGATTTTTGGTCAAAGTGGATGAATGCCCCCACAATTTTAGTTTTAGAATTGTAATTCGCATTAACCCCAGCTGCAATCTTCAATTCCTATATTCATAGCAATTGATAGAATTTAGTCATGGAGAGTTTTAGTTTTAGAATTGTGATTTATGGCATACTACTAACCATTTAGTTCATTTTCCACACCCTGCCAACATAACAACATCACCCTGATAACGATTCCAACCTAAACAATATCATAAAGAGATTAACTTTGAGAGGAAAATACCTTGATAACAGTTCAAATTGATCAATATGGTTTCCAAACTAGGCTTAGTGATCAGATCAAGAAGGGAAGCGCAGTATCCTTTCACGGTACATTTTGTTCAGTATTGGGCTTTAGCCACAACTGCGGCCAAGCTTCATTACATTATTCTTTCACTGTCCAGTACATAAAAATGAGAAGACTTGTTTTGACTCGCTCTAATTTATAGATATTAAATATTCGCCAAACTGAATTCAACTAAGTAGATCTTTTTACGTATTTTTCTTCAGTTGTATTCAGTCCCAATATATTACCCAACTTGAAAAGGTTCATTCAATGCAAATGTCTAAGTCTGTGTGTCTCACACCACACACAGACAAAGGGTCCTTATGGATGGTTAGAATATCTACAGCACTAAAATCCCAAGAGAACACATATATTTATTTTTTTTCTAACAGCACTATTCTTTTCTCAACTGCAAAAACTGAGCAGCATAGCATACAATGTATAAACCAACACAAAAACAAACGTGTATAAAAGCACATTATACATACTATGACAATTATAATAAAAGCATGGCCTTTATGACCCTGGATGAAACTGCAACTTGTTGTAAGTTGGAAAATTAAAGAATTATTCATTTATAAATATTTTTATTATTATATTCCTAAATTATTAGCGAAGCATCTCACTTATGAATGAAGTTACGCAACCCCCTTAAAATTGTAGTTACCAAAGATTTTCTCGTGCTGGGGATTACCTGAGGTATGCGATTCAAGTTTAAGTAGTTTGATTTACGTCGTTGCTTCTATACTAGGGGTTTTGATGTTTTTCCAAGGTTCAAAGTAGAAATTGGATATGCATGTGTTGTTGTTAGAATACTTATTCAATTATTGGGCTAGAATGTAAAGTATTTGGGCACATCCTGTCTTCCTCAGCTAGAAATTTGAAGTGCTTTATTATTCTTTCAGTGTAAGCTTTTAGCTACGAGCATGCTTCACAATCACCAGGCTTAATCATATTGACACTTATGGATGATCATCACTAGCCCATCTGTCAACAAGAACATAGGAAAATACCAAGACTGAGATGTTTAAGGCGACATGTACAGGAACAATCCCATATTTATTCTCATTAGATTCATTAGAAGAAACAAGCATGACATCGTTCTCTGCACTTGTATGTTGAATGGTTGTCTTTAGTGCCCTTAACTTTGTGATCATTCAAACTCAAGGTTAATTTGTAATTTTCTTCTTAGATATTTTGTTTATCTGGGGTAGCCCTCTTACTTGGCTGGCGTTCAACTTTACACCTCTTCACTAACAGAGCGAACTACAAGGTATCTCAAACAAACATATTATAAACTTTCTATGTTGTTCTTGTATCATGCGTTTGGAGCTGAAATGTCAAGATGCAGCTCTCTATCTCTTGCAACTCTGGCGTAATTTCTTTTACGCACTTTGCAGCTAGAGGGGGAAAAAAAGACTTCCTTTAGATTTTGTGTTTCGAAACCCGTAATATTATCCTGCTAGTCTTTAATTTTAGATTTTGTGCTCTAACTGAAAGATATTTCCTTTTATTTAATTTATAGATGCAATGACTTCAAAAAATGGGTTAGTTCCTGCTATGGTTTTGTTATTGTCTTCAACCTTGGAAAATTTCAGCTTATTTTGTAGAATGAATGGCTACTTGTTGAATACTCCCTCCGTTCCAAATAAATAGTCCCTCTTTCCTCTTTGGTTTGTCCCAAAAAATAGTCTCATTCCTAAATAGGGATTAAACTTAATGTAATCTTTTGAAGGTAGAAACAAGTAAAGCTATAATCTTAAAAAGTTTGATTTGTCGGATGGGACTATTTTTTGGGACGGAGGGAGTAATTCAAGTTACATAGATGTTATAGTGATTTTACCATAGACCTTACTATTTAGTCACAAAAACTATTATTGTTAAGAGTAAATATAGCATTGTGAAACCTTGTGCTGAAAATTTTGTACTTTGTAGAATCTTGTTCCCATGAGATTTGCCTTGGAAATTAAACAGGGTTGTTGTTAAGGATAGTTTGTAGGCAAATTAGAGGAGGAATTGAATTGACTCTTGCATTTTGAAATGGATTACTACAATTTACCGAGTTGATTTGGAGATCACAGAACCTGATTTATACTCTTGCTTTAAAAATATGAAATGATGGTTAAACATATGGGTGATTGTATTTGGTCGTAAGCTGCTAGAGTTCCCACACAGAACTGGAAGAACATCTCATGCCAATATTCGAGTAAAGTATACAACTAAATTTACAAATGCTTGTTCCATTGTTGAACGTAAATGCTTGTTGGAGTGCCCTCGTATGATGGGTGTGCACCATTATTGCATTGTTGAACGTAAATGCTTGTTGGGGTGCCCTCGTTTTATGGGTGTTAAGATTGTAACAGGCGTTAAGAAAATTGACGGAATTGTAACGCTCACCAAAAATTGAGGCTACTGATAAAGTAAAGTTTGTAAACTCTATTCAGCTTTAATGAACAAAAAAGTATACATTTATAGGCTGCCATTGCAGCATTGTCATTAAAGTTGTCAAGGACAATTAGAAATGGACATGATAGGTTTAGAATTGTTAAAGATGAGTCCTTTCAGGAGGGTGCTGAGGTAAATAGCCAGGTATAGCTTGGCATTACCCACCTAGGGTTTGCTGGGATACATCTGTATGTTTCCTTGTCATTGTCATGCCTGGACTTGGCTTTTGCAGGTCACGTGATGACCAAATGAAGGCAGAAGCATCAAGAACAGATTGAGAATTAAGAATAAGAAAAATAAGAAGGCAGGAGAAGAATAAGAAGGCAGAAGGAGAAAACACGCACAAGTAACTTAAAAGTTCAACTCAAATGAATAATCAACTTTGAATAATTTTGAGACATCACAATAGTATTTATAGACTAAGAGATTCTCCTAAGTATACTAGGACTGGGGCAAGGATTAAACTAATACTACTAGGGCTAGAAAAACAACTAATTAAGAAATAATAATAGTTTCCTAATTAATAAAGCAACTAAATAAATAATAATACCAATCCTAATCTACCAAAGGCACTTTGCGATTGACCAAAAGGCCTTCTTTGACTGAGTACGAATTTGTCCTGCATCACCAAAGGTTAGGACTCTACTCTACAAGCATCAATATAACTTAAGAGAAGAAAGGAGGAGAAGGCAGAATGTACCCTTTCAAGGGAAATTTTGAACCATGTATTCTGTGGAAGTGCACTGCTAGAAATTTAAAGTGTAGCCATATATTAGCACAACAAAGTGTAGTCATATGCATAATTGTCGAGGAGATGAGCAAATTCAGGAGCAATCACTTTCAACAGCTAGTGAACTTGAATTGGAAGATAAGAAAAGTGACTGCCAAACGTTAGATACATCACATTTGTCAACACCAAACACAGAGTCACATACTTCCAATGGCACCAAACATAACTTAGATTTTCCTGATGCTTTTACTTCAAGTGCTGAATCTGTTCAGGCTGATACTCAGTCCACCACTCAGCCTAGGGTTGTTACGAATAATCTTTTTCCAGTTTTGATTAGCTCAAGTATTATCTAAACACTTTTTTGTTTTCTCGTGTCATGGGTTTGATGTGTTCCTCTGGAATTCGTGTGGATTTCGATCTCTTGATATTACATTGAATATATGATTTGGCTTTATTTCCTTTTATTACTTTTAGTGCTAATATGTTTTATTTATTTTTGATAAATTTACACTTAATTTGATGTCCTCTATCTTGTAATCAGATGAAAGTGAATAATGAGGATACTTGTCGTGCTATGGTGTTTATTAAAACACGTAGTAAAAAGGATGGCACCATTCCTTAAAAGAAAAAGAACAGTTGCACCTGTTAATGATAAAGGGCTACTTTTGGGGCTTTTGAAGAAGTTGGAACTATGAGTTATTGTTGAAACTCTTGGTGAAGTTTCCTTTTCTACTGTCTGACAGAGCATTGATACAGTTTGTAGGCAAGGAAATTTGGATGGTGGGTTTTTTCTGTTAATTACTTACAGTCCACAATCACATTGAACCAGTCTTCTGGATTACTCTGGAGAAGTATCAGAAAACTATAGCTTCCTAAGAGGTAGCCTTTTGTATTTGCACTGCCATAAAGGGTGCTATGATAACCTTGGGAAAGCACAACAGGTGTGGTCGATGTGTGTAGCATGTGTTACAAAGATATTGAACCAAATAACCTTTTCATGGCTTCCATAGGCAGAGACATTTGTTTCTGTGCTAAGAATCTGGATAGGTGATTGTGGTCTGTTTTTGCTGCTGTGATTTGTTGCTCTCCTAGTCAAGTTGGAAAATAATAAACATTGATGACAGATGCAAGCTAAACAAAAAAAATCCATTTATGCTTGGTCAAAGAGGAAAAAATAAAATAAAAAATCATCTATTGAGATGATCTCGGGTTAATTAAAAAATTATTATAGTGGTGAGACGTAAGGTATTTTTCCATTTTTACGATGAGTCGTTATTCCCTTTGTTGTCATTTCTTTTACAGAAATATATGCGAATATTGGTCCTTTTTCACTCAAAACAAAGCTTCTTGATTCCTAATTTAGGTTAGATAAATCTATCTCATCATTTTTGTTAGGTACAAAAAGGATTTTGTTTTGGTCTTATGCTTTGTTTGTTTCACCACAACACATCAACAGAGAAAGAGACTGATTCGTATTGTCTTCAGTAAAATGAAATCTTTAATTTGTTTCAGATTATTTAAGGTACATTTTTCTAATATCATATTCTGGGCTAATTATATAAATGTAGTACTGGATTCTAGATTAGATTAGATCATTGACTGCACATCAGCTTCTTTAGATCCTGTGACTGCTAAGTTATCTTTCTAGTCATTGATTAATCATGTTTGAGTTAGATGTTCTATGTGGGAGCAACTGCTACTGAATAAGGAAAGTAAGTGGTACTCTTATTAGATCAGTACTCTTATCACTTTTGATATATTACATGTTTCCAGCATACGTTTGTAAATAGATTGAATTCTTGCCCGATTGTAATGGTGCAGGGATGCTAATAAAATGGGATCAAGGTTGTTATGAATAATCTTTTTCTAGGTTTGATTAGCTCAAGTATTATCTAAACGCTTATTGTTTTCTCGTGTAATGGGTTTGATGTGTTCCTCTGGAATTCGTGTGGCTTTCGATTTCTTGTTAATTCAGATTATAATAAGCTTCTTTGTCAAGTACTACAAATGTTATCTCCCCCAAGGTATGGGCCAAAACTTAAAGAAGTGAGGGTTTCAGGTACAATTCAGTGCTTCTTCTGGCAAATGTTGCTAGTCTAATTGTAATTATATCCCCCGCATTTTCTTTTGTTCGTCAGACAAAATATAATAGATACACATGTCATGTACTGTTTTTAAAATCTATAATGCCTAATACAGAAAGGAGGACTCTTTGAGCTGAGGGATACCAGTGGGATTGCATTTTCTACCTGAAGAACTTTCTTACAAAATTTGATGGATCTCTTTACTTACATAGTTTTCATGCTACTGCCTTGAAAGTCATTATGTTGACCAACATATCATGATTTTTATATATAGAAAAAGTTTTAAATCTTGAAAATTATCCATGGACTTCGATGTAATGTGGCTCCTTTGCATTCCAGGAAGGATTTTCAGAGTTCGTCTTATTCAAATCAATACTTTGGTGGAAAATGTTTTATGCATTATTCTTGGAGAATACTTTGTTCACCTGTCACTCTCGAGGAACATTTTTCATCAGTGCAATCAAAAATTTTCTCCAAGGGTGATGAGTATGCTCTGGACGCTTCCTCAGAGGATGTTCTTGCAAAACCATTGGACACTGAGGAGGTAGGTAGCTCAACTGTCACCTCATATAGGATACTAGTGGCTTGTTAGATGCATGATTATGCGTGTATATATACATTCTATAGCTGTCAAGTACAGCAATTCGACAATGTCTTGTCCCAATGATGTTTAACTTTTGAGGCTTATTCTTGATATTGTTGTTACAGTATATGTACATACAAAGGCATTGTATGTGCACATTTTTGTGTCCGACTATTGCTTGGATATTTGAATCTCCTAATGACTGATTAGTCTACATGCTCAGAACAATGCCTACACTAGTAAAAGCTAAGAAAGTGTATGGCTTTAAGTTCTTTCCAGAGGAAACTTTTTCTGTGACCATTTACTCTTCTTGGGTAGTAACTCTTTCACAAGACTATCTGATGGATGATAGCTTCTGTAGAACCTAGACTATAATTACTACAGTCTTGTCCAGTATAGTTGAATTAGTTAAAGTATAGTTGAATTAGTTAAACCTTGGTGATGGTCATTTGGATATCACTTCTCTATTATAAGGCAGGAATACTAATTGTCAGCAGCAATTATTCTTGTCTTTCTCCTCTGGGGCAAATGATATATCTGCAATTGCGGATGACTATTACTTCTTTTCAACCATTTTGATTTGTACTTCTTTAGTGCTAAATGCATGGCAGAAAGCCTAAAATATCTTCGGAGTTGAGTAGTGATGTGATCTACAACAGTACACTGGACCGTTTGCTGGCAGTTAGTTCTCTATTCCCTTTTTCCCTTGTTTTTGGGCATTGAGTATGTTGGTGGGTGAGTATGTTGGTGGGTGAGTATGTTGTTGGGCTGATTTGATGAATATTAGGTTCATCATAATCTAAAGCATGTTCTGTTGTGTCGATGCTGAAGACTAATATCCATGTTGACTGATTGTGGCATTATGACATTACCAATAATACATCTCATAGCCCATTGACTGAGACTGATACACAAATGAACATATGGTATGATAGCTGATTGAATCTGGAAACTATCGTAACAACCCATTGTTTCTTGCCAAGGTAATGCTTCAACCCTCAGACAGCAGAGAGCAAGAGATCCCATTTTGTCTACCACAGTACCACGTGGCGCAACAAGCTGTGCCTGCCAAGCTGCTAACATAAAGCTCACTGAGGCGACAATCAATCCCATGATTTCTTACCAAATCGCTAACTTAAACTGTTAGAGGGTAGCTTGATGGGGGATGGGCAGAAGGTTAAGAAGGAGACTAAGAAAATGGAAGCAGAATTGGAAAAGAAGAATAATGAGAGAGAGAGAGAGAGAGAGAGAGAGAGAGAGAGAGAGAGAGAGAGAGAGAGAGAGAGAGAGAGAGCTTGAACAAATAATATTTCACCACAAAAATCTTAATAATGAGGTCTGCCACAATACAATGAGAGTACCATCCTTATCAAAGTCTACCTCTACTTCCTAATACATCTCCCTACGCTGAGATAACTAGATACCTAATACATTCATGTATCCCTTCTAATTATGACCATGCATGAATATGTGGACAATACTCATGCCTCTGGACAGCAAAAAATAAATAAAAAATAAAATTAAACTACCAATGACATCTCCCTTATCCCTAAAAGGCTTAAAAATCCTTTCACACTTCGTCAATGGCCCCAAATGTTCTGCATCATAGCTGCACCTCCTCAACTGTAATTCATGGTGTCACCCAAAGTGAGTCTGAACAGCTCCTCAAAAGTGGCCGACTTTGCCCTTAGCTGGGAACAACTCCTCTTCAAATGCTTCCCTTCTATTGTTCATGTACGTTTCTCTCCATCATTTGCCCTTGTTTTCCCTCCTTTTCTTCTCTTTATGCGAGCCTTTGACATCTCACTCTTCACTGATACTGCTACTAAACTGATACTTCCCCTCTACTGCCCCCCCCTCCAGCCACCCAACCTCCCTCTCCATTTTTTTTACGGTTCTACATCCTTTCTTATAGATGTTAGTCCTCTTAGAGAATGCCTACAACTGAGAGAGGAATGCAGGAGGAGAAAGCAAACCATAATCATTTGCCATTCCACTAGTGGAAGCATTACTTGGGTGCTTATGCTTAGGAATATATCTTTGATCAGCCTAAATTGTTGAATGCCGGTTCCAGATTATAGTCTTTGTGCAACTAAAAATTGATTCCAAGTTCCTCTGGGTCATGTTATGTCTCTATCTCATTCACCGTATCAATATATGGAATCTGAAACATAAAAATTTGTAGTCGTGCTTTTTCAGATAAAAACAAGTTTCCGAAAGCAAGTGATGTGATTCCCAACGAGACCCACAAGTTATAACGAACTTGGAACCACGCTTTCGGAATAACCTCGCGGAAACGTACGCCTAGGACTTGAATAACAATCACAAGGGAGATCGCAACCCTTAGTTTCGTAATGAACTAAGAACCTTGATCGATTCGAAACCCTTAACTATTGAATAATTAAGAACCACGAATTAGAAAGTAAACACAAACTCAATCCAAAGTTTGCAAAATTCTAACAAAACTTAATTTGTCAAAAAGAGTTGAAAACTCACAATATTCATTAATCAAAAACGTCTAGCCATTACAATGAAAGAAGTCGCCTATTTATAGGCTTTGGAAAAGAAAAACCTAATGAATCTAGGAGAATATTAATTACCTAAAATTAAACTAGGAAAGTAATAAAAGTTCTCTAACAATAAGAATCCTAATAAAAAAAGGAAAACTAAATCATACTTTAAATAAGATAGACTTTCCAAGCCAAGGAAGGAGCAAGGAAAGTGCTAATAAAAGGAAAAATAAAACATACTTAAAATAAGATAGACTTTCCAAGCCAAGGAAGGAGCAAGGAAAGTGCTAATAAAAGGAAAAATAAAACATACTTAAAATAAGATAGACTTTCCAAGCCAAGGAAGGAGCAAGGAAAGTAGGAAGAATACAAATCCTGTTTTTCTAAAGGCCCACTTTTGAAAAGCATACTCTACCCCAAAAGTCATCCATTTAGTATTAAAAGGCTCCCAAAATCATCCTTGAACTTATGGGCTCACTTTTTAAGGCTTTTGCTTCCAAAAAATGTCATTTAAGCCCTCAAACTTTCCTAAACATGTTGGACTTCAATCATAGTCACCATATTGGCCTCTTCAATTGACTTCCATGCTTGGGTTTGTTTTTGGACTTGCAACATAAGGCTTGCTAAAGCTTGGTTCATCCTTTTAGCCCTTGCTCTTGTTATTGGCCCATCTTTAATCATCAATGGATCGTTGTTGTTGGGCTTCCTTGTTGGATCCTTGTTGACTTCACTTGGTGGTCCTCCATCATTCCCTTCTCCTTTGAAAGGATTTGTCCACAAATCAGTTTCACCTACATCAAATGGACGCAAATCAGAAATAGAGAAATATTCACTAACATTATGCTCACCATGTAATTCCACTTTGAAGATCATGTCGTAGAAGTGTTCATGATCCCCTTGTTTTCGAATGATTTCTCCATTCAAGCTTACACAACTCCAATCACCGGGATCAAAAATCAATCGAACTTGACTTGCTCTAACTTGTACAAGAAACACAACCAAACAACACAATGCAAGATGATCAAAGTTGTTAGCATAAATTACATTATATAACAATTGTACAAACCTCAAAGACAAACGTCGCTTATGCCTAACAATCTGACCATAATCAACTCTCTTAATTCCCAAGCTATCACATGTCAAAGCATTCTCATGGTCATTCTCAACATAAATCACACAATCCTCCCAAGTTTTTGCATGCTTAAGAAGAATTGCCTTTAATGAACATGATTTAACCCTAAGAATGACATGCAATCCATAAATTTTGTGAAAGAATAATGTAACATGGAAAATATCACCTAATTTGTGACATGGAATATGATAAACCATTTTCAAGGGTTCATTTACATTCACAAATATAGAGCTCTTAGATACTCCTATTGCACAATTCAAATTTTTCAACCCAACTTTCAATGTACCATACATCCCCACCAAGTCAACCTCTAAAGTGCATCCCATAAATGGGTCAACATAAGAATGACTAGGTATAAGTGATGTTATGCATAATTCGTTACCAACTAGCTTACCAATTTTTAACCAATCCCTCAATCCATTGTGACTAACCACATTTTGCAATTCAAACTTTTTAGGCATGTCAAATGGTCTAACAAGCTTTCTCGTGAATGAAGTACCCACATGACCAATCAAATTACCAATACCAATATCTTCACAAATTTTGAATTCCCTACTAAGGTCATATGACTTGCCATGATTGTCAAGTCCTAATAACTTAGTATCATAAGAATAAAGTAAGCCAAACCTATGAGAATGTGTATATTCTACAACAATCTCATTATACGGATCATATCCCCACTTGTATCTCACAACCTTCTTACTCAGTTCGGGAAATACATCAACAAAAATCTGTAAAGAAGAAGTAACACATGGAAGAGAAAATTGTGGTGACATGTTAGTATAAAAAGATTTCTCTTTGGAAAAGAGAACTATCAAACTATGCTTTTCCCACAACTCCTCTTAATTTTACCACTCATTGTATAAAAACTCTCCTTTTTTCTTCTCCACTCATTCTTTTCACACAAATCTGAATTTTCACACTCATTCTCACTTTCTTTTTTTCTCTCGGCCTCCTTCTCTCTCTCCTTCTCTTCTCTCTCAATCTCTCCTCTTTTTATCTCTCTATCTTTTTCTTCTCTCTCAATCTCTTCTCTTTTTATCTCTCTCTCTTTTTCTTCTCTCTCAATCTCTTCTCTTTTTATCTCTCTTTCTTTTTTCTCTCTCTCAATCTCTTCTCTTTTTATCTCTCTCTCTTTTTCTTCCTTACTTTCTCTCCTTGATTCACTCGTCCTTACTTGATCTTCTCTCACCTTTTGTGGGGATAAGGGAGCAAGAGTAAGGGTTTTTCCACCAAACTTGAAGGAGTATTTATTGGAGCTCTCATTGAAAGAGACTCTTCGATCAAGTTGCCATGGCCTACCCAACAAAAGATGACAAGTTTGCATGGGTACAACATCACATAATACTTCATCCTTGTACCCTCCAATAGAAAAATTAACCATCACTTGCTTGTGCACCCTCAACTCACCACACTCATTGAGCCATTGTAATTTGTATGGATTAGGGTGTTTTAAGGTAGGTAGGTTAAGCTTTTCTACCATCTCTATGCTAACTACATTGGTACAACTACCTCCATCAATAATCACCATGCATACTTTCCCATTCACCGAACATTTAGTATGAAAAATATTCTCACGTTGTATCTCCTCAACAGTTTGTACTTTCATACTCAACATCCTCCCAACTACCACATTTTTCTCAAAATCATCACCATTGGCATCACCCAATGGTAGCATAATAGAAGAAACATTGTTTCCCTTATTCACTACCTCATCTTTTGGTTTCAATTCCATAGATTTCTCACACCTACTTCGAATATGTCCTTTAAGAATGGTATGATTTTTAGCTTTAGGAATTTCAACCTTGAGTCTCTCAATGGGACCCTCAACACTAGATCTCCCATTAACATTTGAACTAGAAATCTCTCGAGTACTACCCCTCCTAGGTCCTCTCCATGGTGGTTCATCTTCCTCCTCCCATTCATCATCTCTCATGGGTGGTCTATTTCTACCCATTCTTTTTCTTGCATTCTCATTATGTGGTGGTTCTTGATGACCACGCTCTATCCTATCTATTCTCTCATTTACTTGCCCTATCTCCTCCCTCATCATCCTCCTCATTTCTCCTAACAATTCTACCATAGACATCCTACTAGGCTGTCCCATACCTTCTTCCTCAACTACACCTTTTGCTCTTTTTTTTTGGACATTTTTTTTTAAGAAGAAAAAGAAGAAACCTCACACACTCCCTTACGTGTATCTCTCAAAATTATGACACTCGTGTATCACTTAAATTTGACTTTTACCTCCCCTCTTATGTGCTCACCACTCTATGTCTTTTTCCACTCACAACTCTTGATGAAAACAAGTAAGGTTAGAACACAACAATTTTGGAGATAAAGTTTAGAAAACTCAAAATTCGTAAATCTTAATTAAAACAAAAGAAAAGAGTTTATGAAAGATAAGAAGCAGGGTTTATAGGAAAAGAAGAAAGATTCGATTTTTATTCTCGAATCAAAGATGGAAAGAATTTTGTTTGAGAAGAAAGAACATTCTAGCACACGACCCAAGCTCCTTTTGCTTTCTTTGAATTTTTTTTTTTTTTTTGGTACTGCTTGAAGACGTTTTTTTTTGTGTTGTCTTCTTTCTTTCTTTCTTTTTTTTTATTATTTTTTTGTACTAGCTTGGCCGAATTATCAAGGGAAAATTCTGCCTTCTTTTTTTTTTTTGACTATTTGCCTCCTTTGGGACGGCTTGAAGAAGAAAAGATGAAGAAAACTCTGTGGCACAAAAAGATGAGTAGATAAGATAGTATATGGATTATGGAATGAAGAAATTAAGAACAAGATAATAAAATAGGGATAGAAAGATTGTTACCAATAGCCTTTGCTCTGATACCAACTGATGTGATTCCCAACGAGACCCACAAGTTATAACGAACTTGGAACCACGCTTTCGGAATAACCTCGCGGAAACGTACGCCTAGGACTTGAATAACAATCACAAGGGAGATTGCAACCCTTAGTTTCGTAATGAACTAAGAACCTTGATCGATTCGAAACCCTTAACTATTGAATAATTAAGAACCACGAATTAGAAAGTAAACACAAACTCAATCCAAAGTTTGCAAAATTCTAACAAAACTTAATTTGTCAAAAAGAGTTGAAAACTCACAATATTCATTAATCAAAAACGTCTAGCCATTACAATGAAAGAAGTCGCCTATTTATAGGCTTTGGAAAAGAAAAACCTAATGAATCTAGGAGAATATTAATTACCTAAAATTAAACTAGGAAAGTAATAAAAGTTCTCTAACAATAAGAATCCTAATAAAAAAAGGAAAACTAAATCATACTTTAAATAAGATAGACTTTCCAAGCCAAGGAAGGAGCAAGGAAAGTGCTAATAAAAGGAAAAATAAAACATACTTAAAATAAGATAGACTTTCCAAGCCAAGGAAGGAGCAAGGAAAGTGCTAATAAAAGGAAAAATAAAACATACTTAAAATAAGATAGACTTTCCAAGCCAAGGAAGGAGCAAGGAAAGTAGGAAGAATACAAATCCCGTTTTTCTAAAGGCCCACTTTTGAAAAGCATACTCTGGCCCCCAAAAGTCATCCATTTAGTATTAAAAGGCTCCCAAAATCATCCTTGAACTTATGGGCTCACTTTTTAAGGCTTTTGCTTCCAAAAAATGTCATTTAAGCCCTCAAACTTTCCTAAACATGTTGGACTTCAATCATAGTCACCATATTGGCCTCTTCAATTGACTTCCATGCTTGGGTTTGTTTTTGGACTTGCAACATAAGGCTTGCTAAAGCTTGGTTCATCCTTTTAGCCCTTGCTCTTGTTATTGGCCCATCTTTAATCATCAATGGATCGTTGTTGTTGGGCTTCCTTGTTGGATCCTTGTTGACTTCACTTGGTGGTCCTCCATCAGCAAGCGACATTATATTGTTATTTATGTTATGCCATGGACGTAGTAGTGTATGCCTTTCCTTTCTTATAACCTGATTGGCTTGGTGCAGTTGATTTAAATATTGAGCATAATGCAGACAGTTCAATTGCTTGATCAGAACCCAATGGATTTAATGGGGAAAAAATTGAGTATGTTAGGGAAACGATAAGGGATATTGAAATTGCGATATCTCCAAGAATCTCTCTTCGAGTTCGACGACCCCATTGCTACTCGGTTATTTGCAGTTGCATATGAAGGAGGATACTTTGGTCAATTTCAAGAGTGAACTTACTGTCACAGAACTCAAGATTCAGGTTATGCCTTTCATAAGTGCTTTACCATTGTGCTTAATTTAGTGCATGAGCGTGTTTTAGTTTATCTATATGAACAGATAGTATACATTTCTTTGACTAAGTAATTAATTTGATTGTATCATGTTTGTGTTTGTATCTTTATCATTGCAAGACCAAGCAACTTCCTGACGATATTGGCATTATGGCGTTAGTGTGACCTTATGAGGAAAGACTTTTATTGTTGTACAAATTCATATTTGTCCAAACTTTGATTTTCGTATTGTTGTTCTGGTTTAGGTTCTAGTGTACGGCAGGTAGATCCTTACCCTTACTTAGATTGTATTGTTGTTCATTTTTTTGCGTGATTTACGGTAATCATATGATTTATATTGTATTTATAAAAAAATCATATGATTTATGTTGTAGGGTGGGATCAACTCTCCAATGGACGACTTGAGCTAGCTTTTTCTATATTGGACGTACACTTTTGAAGACTTTTGTTTTTGAAGGGGTTGTTGATACAAAGTGTATTTTCTTGAATCATTTTGATATTGAATGGTTGCTAATCTTTTTGACTTAGCTAAGGATTAGATACAATGGTTTGGTATTTGTTGATGACTTCATAAAATGTATACATTCATATCTAATGCAATTGTTTTTCGCAACAAATGGTAGGTATAATTATAGTGGTTGTTTAAATTTGAGAAAAATAAATAGTGTGATATAAATACATTTGGGAAGCAGATTTGGGAGGGGAAAAATAAACATGGTATAATAAATACTGTCCCAAATACTCTTTGGGAACGAAATTGAACCGTGCCAAATACTATTTAGGAAGGAAAAAAATCGTGTCAAATACTATTTGAGAATACAAGAAAACCGTGCTAAATATTATTTGAGAAGGCAAGAAAGCCGTGCCAAATACTATTTAGGAAGGCATGGAAAATTGTGCCAAATACTATGTGAGATGGCTGACAAAAACCGTGCCAAATACTATTTGAGACAGCTAACAAAAACGTGCCAAATACTATTTGGGACGGTAGCCAAAACCATCCCAAATACTATTTGGGACGGCTTCCAAAGCCGTGCCAAATACCCTATTTGGGACAGTTATGCAAAACTGTCCCAAATACATGGCAAGTGGCACACTTGCACACAACTGTCGCATTTGCCGTGCCAAATACCTTTTGGGATGGTTTTTGGCCGTGACAAATGTATTTGGCACCCTCGTATTTGGGAGGGAGCCAAAACCGTCCCAAATACTATTTGGCACGGTTTTGGCAGTATTTGGGACGGTTTTTTGCCTTCCCAAATACCCCTTTTTCTTGTAGTGATCTCTCCCAGGCTCCCTTATATAAAGAGATGATCAGCTCTCTCTTTCAAAACACTAAAAAATCAAGATACACACACACACACACAACTCTCTCTCTATGAAGCCTCTTTTTGAGGAAGAAAAGAGAAAAAGAAAAGAGAAAAGAGTATTGACTCTCTCTTAACACATACAAAACGTAAGTCTTCCTTTCCTCGATTGGTAGTAGTGGAAGCACAACGGTCAGGCTACGAGCTAGCTTGATCTGGTATAATACAACGACTTAAAATTTGGCCCGATTTCTGTAAAACAACAGAAGCTAACCCCTTCTGTTCGTTAGTCTGTTTAGATATGTAAATTGATGTAATAAATGTATATAATTATTTTAATACATTTTCAATATATTTAATACATGTAAAGTATATTCTGTAAATAACAAACTTGAGATAATTAAATACGAGCATGCAAATGTGTAGAGATCGAAAGGGCGAGTTGGGTGCGTAAAACTTTCCCAATTCGTAACTTAGCCCTCGAACCTATAATCTAAAGTTTTTCTCCCGTTTACTTTATAAACGAGAGTGGCGACTCTGTTTTTAAAAGATAAATGTGTTTTTCACGTTTATCAAATCATAAAATCAATAGAGGAAAACCACAAGACAAGAGCGAAAAAGGCCCAAAGTGAACGATCCGGTGGATCGGGGCGCTCACAGCAGCCTTAGAGGATTTCTTAGCGTGAGGTAAACAACAACAAAGTTAAGGATGACTGATACAATATGACTATCAGCAGTTCTTAGGAATAACAAATACTAGTTAGATCAAAACCTAATATATACGAGCAAACTTGCATTTCAAAAAGCAAAAGTTCACCAACAAAGTAGTTCATATCCAGGGTTTTAGACAGGTTCTAAAACTCAACATTTTCCAGGAAAATCAAAGTGTAAAGACATAAATGTGCATAATTTTAGTGTACTTAACATATTTGATATCCAAAAATCACCAACAATCAACAAGAAATCAACTAATTACAATATACGCAGTGAATACATGGCGTCAAATGCAACAGTTCATGAATGTAGAAATTCAAGCAAATGACTGATGAAACTTGACTGAAATTGAAATTAACTGAACGTGGATGTATAGTAACACTAACCATTGAAGTTTAAACGAGTAAGAGCTGAAGAATCAAAGGTTTTAGAGATCTCAGACAAGCTTGGAAAGTACAACAATGGCGTGAAATTTTTGAAATGGGGTGTTTGGCATTTTTTGGAAGACGTAAAGGATAAACAGTGAATTTTGTCCTTTTATATGACAGACAAGTTTATAAATAACATTTGATGATTTTTGAGTTGATAAATGACTGTTCATATAAAGATACTTTAAGAAAAATGAAGATTTAGTCCTTATGGATTAAAAATGGCCGGTAGGGAGTAAAGGAGTTTTGTGAATACTTACATGAGGTTGTCCTTTAACACCAGCAATGTTACACTTGGCTGATAAGATATGACCAATTTTATATACAAGCAGAGTGTAATATAATAAAGAAATTTACAAGTGTTAAGGATTGAGGTCAAGCATACCAAGCTTTCCTCTAAGATAGGCACACCTGGTTGAATCAAGTGGCTTGGTAAAAATATCAGCTAACTGTTGATCAGTAGGTACATATTGCATGTTGATGTTATCCTTTTCCATATGATCTTTAAGGAAGTGATATCTTACATCAATGTGCTTGGTCTTGGAGTGCATGACAGGATTTTAAGAGACTGAGATAGCTAATGTGTTGCCACACATAAGAGGACAATCAGCAGTCTTGATCTCATAATCTACAAGCTGCTGTTTGATCCACAGTAGTTGAGAACAATAGCTACCAGCAGCTATGTATTCTACCTCAGTTGTTGAAGTTGAAATAGAAGTTTGCTTTTTGTGGCCCATGAGATTAGCCTGTTTCCTAAGAACTGACATAGACCACTGGTGCTTTTCCTGTCAACCTTACAAATAGCAAAATCAGCATCAGAATAGCCTATAAGAGTAAAAGATGAATCCTTCAGATACCAAATTACCAAGTTGACTGTATCTATGAGATATGATGATCCTCTTGACTGCTTGCAAATGAGACTCCTTTGGATCTGCTTTGAGTCTAGCACAAACATAAACAACAAACATAATATAAGGTCTAATAGCAGTTAATTATAGAAGTGAACAAATCATGCCTCTATAAAGAGTCATGTCCACTTTCTTGCCCTTTTCATCTTTGTCAAGATGGCAGTATGTAGCCATAGGTGTGCTGAAGTTGTTTGTATTCTCAAGCCCAAATTTCTTGATAAGGTCCTCTGCATATCTGGCTTGGCTGATGAAGATACTAGTTAAGCTTTGCTGGATTTGAAGTCCTAGGAAGAAGTTGAGTTCTCCCATCATGCTCATCTCAAACTTGCTCTGCATAAGCTTTTCAAACCTCTTACAAAGGTTTTCATTAGTAGAGCCAAATATAACATCATCAACATAAATTTGAACAAGTAATGAATGATCTTTATGCTTCATGATAGAAAGAGTAGTGTCAATTTGACCTCACACAAAGCCTTGAGTTATCAAAAACTTTGAAAGGGTCTCATACTAGGCTCTTGGAGCTTGCTTGAGGCCATACAGTGATTCCCTCAATTTGTAGACATCCGCTCTTCTTGTATTGTCTAGGAATCCTGGTGATTGTTAACATAAACTTCTTCTTGCAGCTCACCATTTAGAAACACACTTTTAACATCCATTTGATATAGCTTGAAGTCTTTAAAAGATGCATAGGCAAGGAAGAGTCTAATAGATTACAATCTTGCAACAGGAGCAAATGTCTCATCACAGTCAATTCCCTCCTCCTATCTATAGCCTTGAGCTACCAATCTTGCCTTATTCCTAGTGATGTTTCCATTTTCATCCATCTTATATCTGAAAACCTACTTACTTCCAATAACAGTTTGTCCTTTAGGCCTAGGAACTAGTGTCAAAATTTGGCATTTTTAAAATGATTCAACTCTTCTTATATAGCTTCTACCCAGCTTGGATCCTCCAGAGCTTCATCTACTTTTTTCGGTTCAATATTTGAGACAAATGCAGTAGAGTACATGCATTCATTCATTGAAGCTTGTCTTGTCTAAACACCAACATTGAGATCACCAACAACTTGAGTAATGGGGTGATCTCTTACTTCTCCAACTTCAGTAAGGAGGCCTTGTCTGATAGCATTAGCAGAGTGTAGTTCTTGAGAAGTAGAGATGTTTGGAGCCTAGTTTTCAGGATGGTAGGTAATTTCTAAGGTTGGCTGAAATACTTCTAGTGTAGATAGAACAACAACTTCTTGATTAGCGGTTTCATTGATGGCTGGTCCACTATCATCAGTTGGAAGTTCAATAATGTTGATCCTTGAAGGAATTTGAGTATTTACAAAGTTAGAGCTTGGTTGTTCTGTACCTGTCTCACACTTACCAGAATCATTAGAAACCTTTTCTTTTGATGAATTTGATTTTATTGAGCCACATTCGGCTCCTAATTAGGAGCCGAATATGGCTCAATAAAATCAAATTCATCAAAAGAAACATGTACAGATTCAACAACTTTAAGAGAAGTCTTATTATAAACTCTATATGCTTTAAAAAATTTAGGATATCCCAAAAATATTCCTTCATCAGATTTGGATTCAAACATACCTCTATGTTATTTACCATTGTAAAGAACATAATATTTGTACCCAAATATTTTGAGGAAACTAATGTTGGGAGCTCTGCCTCTCCATATTTCATATGGAGTTTTGTTATGAAACTTGCTAATTAAAGACCTATTTTGGGTGAAGCAGGCTGTGTTGACATCTTCAGCCCAGAAGTACATAGGTAGCCTTACTTCAACAATCATGGTCTTTTCAGCTTCAATAAGAGTTATGTTCTTCTTTTCAGCAACTCCATTTTTTTGAGGTGTTCCAGCAGCAGAGAAGTTATGACCAATCACAAGGTCATCACAATATTTGGCCACACCATTGTTCTTGAATTCAGTCCCATTGTCTGATCTGATATCAGTAATGTCATCCAGTTTCTGTGTTTGAATTCTTCTAATAAGGGCTGTCACAATGTCATAGGCTTCATCCTTTGAAGACATCATTTCAACCCAAGTGAATCTTGAATAGTCATCAACCACCACTAGTGTATACTTGCAGCCACCAAGACTAGTAGTAGTAACTGGACCAAACAAATCCATATACAGTAGATGTAGAGGTCTTGTAGTTGATATACATGGCTTGCTTTTGAAAGAGGACTTAGTTAACTTGCCCAGCTGGCAACCCTTGCAAAGCTTGTCATGGTCAGTTGATACTTTGGGTAGTCCAGCAACTACGTTGTCCTTTGATAACTTAGAAATATACTTGAAGTTAAGATGGCTAAGTCTCTAATGCCACATCCAACTGTTATCATTGGTGCTCTTTGCAACCAAACATAGATTAGACTTTCTTCCAACATCATTAAGATTGACCACATACGCATTTCCTTTTCTAAATCCAGTCAAGATAGTTGTGCAGGTCTCACTGTCCTTGATAATGCAATGAATTAAAGTAAATTGACATATCAGCCCCTTATCACAGAATTGTGATATACTCAGGATATTGTGCTTCAAGCCTTCTACTAGAGATACTTTGCTGATGGAAAGTTTTCCTCGAACTATAGATCCATAGCCAATTGTATTCCTTTTAGAGTTGTTACCAAAGATAACTGAGGGACCCTTTGCTTCAATAATATTGGAGAGAAGATCCTGGTCTCCAGTCATGTGCTTTAGAGCAGCCACTATCCAGATACCATAAGTCTTTCTCCTCCTCATTGACAGTCATGAAGCATTCCTGAAATTTAAACATTTAAGTATATAGTCCCCTTTTATTTTTGGGTCGTGAGGGTTAGCAGCCTATTGAGACCCACACTTGTTTAACCTTTGGAGGTGTGAACCCTTTAGGTTTAGGTCTGAATCTCAAAAGACATTCATGAATCTCGTGACCATGACCTTTACAGAAAGAGCAATTATGAAAACCTTGAACATGTCTGATGACATCCTTGGAAGTCTTCTTATGATCAACAGTCTTAGGAATGATTGGTTTGCTGATGACAGGCTTATTGGTTTTAGGCTGATAATGCAACTTCTTAGTGTTATTAGGCTTAGCTACAGCAGGCCTTTTAACAAAAGGTTTCAGATTTTCAGGCATAATACCTTTGAGCTTTTTATCTGCAGATTTGTGGTTAGCAATCTTACCTTAACAAATTTAATAGGCTTGAGTTGAGACTTATTTGACTTATTATCAGTCCTCACTGTTTTCACAGGATGTCTGACATTAGGTCTTTGTTGCTCAGCCTCCCTATTAACAATGTCATTGGCATTGACTGTTTGCTTACCTTGGGACTTGTCTGGTAACAAATGGTACTTTGTTAAGACAAAGTCCTTGCTTCCCTTTTTGAGAAGGTTGCTAATCATTGACTACTTCCTCAGCCATTTCCTTAGCAATCACTTCAGTTGTCTCATTCTTTTGACAACTAGATGAACTTCCTACATTAAACTCACTTTGGAAACCGATACCAGTTTTATCATCAAGAGTTTTTTTTATTTTGTAAGAATGGTATCAAAGTTTCCTTTGGAATTATTCCAAGCATCAACAACCTTTTGGAGGTCATCTTTCTCAGAATTGATTTTCTTGATGTGTTCAAGTAGGAAATCAACTTTTTCAGTTAAGTCTTTGTTCTCCTTTTGAGTCTTGATATTCTCTACTTGTTGTCTATTGAGTTCTTTGATCTCAGACACCAAGGTAGATTTCTCAGGGACAACCAATTCATGCTTCTTGGCTAATTTCACATAGGCAATTTCGAATTTGGCAAACTCTTCTAGCATTTCCTTGTTAGCATTGATCAGTTCTCCCCTTGAGGGTTCATTAAGCTCATCATCATCATCACTATCATCCTGTTGAAATGGCAGTGATCTTACTGAATCATGGGGAGATTCTCTGGCCATAAGGCAAATATTTGCGTCCTCAGCAAAGTCACAGGAATCATCTCATCAGAATTTGTATCACACTATGTAGGCATGTTGCTTTCATCAATGTCCTCAGCAACCATCCCTCTTTGTTTTTGAAACTTAGATTCGGAACGTTTTTTGTAAAACTCATATTTTAGCTTTGGAAATTTAGAGGCAAAATGACCAGGCTTCCTACAGTTAAAACAGACAAGCTCATTGTCCTTTTGGGGAACAATAGCTGTATATGGAGCAGTTGTTCTCACAGGAGCAGCAGTCTTATAAGAAGACTGCTGATAGGAAGGTTTGTTAACAAACATAGACATGGCTGGTAGAGATAAATTGATACTTCTTAACAAACATAGAAACAGCTTTGTCAGAAAGAATATCATCACCATCAATAGATGTAAATGGCGTCTCATTAGGTTTAGAACATGAGGGTTCAATAGACATGGCTGGTAGAGATAAATTTTTAAAACTCTTTTCTATTTCTTGAGCTTACTGATAAACCGAATAACTTACATAAAGATTCCTAAGAGTCAATTTATTCAGGTCTACTTATTCTTTCATGGATGTAATCTTTACATGCCATAGACTATCTACTGCATTAAGAAATCTCATGTTTATCTCTTTCTTTTCATATTTCTTACCCAAGGAGTAGGAAGAGTTTACTACTTCATAGAATCTGTCGTAGGCATATCTGAGAGTTTCCTTGGGGTCTTTCTTGAATGAATTAAACTTCGAATGCAAGTGTATAGTTTGTTGTTCTTTGTTTCTCCATCACCTTATAGATACTCCAATATGGAATCCCACATTTCTTTAGCTGTATCTAGGTTGATGATCTGCTGATAGGTGCTAATGTCTACACAGCTTGTAATGATGTTGATGGCTTTTTCATCTAGAGCATCATTCTTTCTATCTTCTTCATCCCATTCTTCTTCAGGCTTTGGAATTTTTGGATCAGCAGTTGGATCAATAGCAGCTAGTGTATTTGCCTTCATGGGAGTTCTTGGTCCATCTGTAACACATTTCCATAAATATTTTTCAATAGAATTCATATGTCTTTTTACATTGTCCTTTCAGATATCAAAGTGAACTTCATCCAGGACATGACAATGGTTCACATTTGAAGTTTTCAACATTTGATGAGCAACCATTGGATCTTTAATCTCTCAAGAGTTTAATCTCGAAAAAACTTGTTTTCAAAGAGTCAAGCTCTGATACCAATTGTTAGGTCTCAAGGTGCTCAAATAGGCTTAAATGGGCGCGGGGGGTTGAATAGCCTATGTCCAATTTTAAAATTGATTTATAAAATTATTTCACAAAAAAGTTAGAAATAATTTGTAGCAGAATAGTGTGAAGTATAGGACAAGTTCAAGATGGCTATCAGCAGTTCTTCAAGTAGTGTTGGAAACTGGAAGAATTCAAACTATTAAACAAAACAAGAAAGCGGGAAGTAAAGTAGACAAGTATTTGAAGTGGTTCACACTATGAATAAGTTCTACGTCCACTACCAAAGTGGTTAGCTTTAGATTTGAAAATGTGCACTACGTTTTCCACTAAAATAATTACAAGGATCACTAATGGATCGTGTATAAGAATATTTTAACCAAGTGTTTATGGTAAAAGTTGATATTTAGAATGATGCAACTTTCGAGTGCTATGAATGCAAAGGATTGCAATCAATGAAGAGCAATAAAGACTAGACGTCTAAGATTGGTGCTCTTATTTCATATTTTTGCTTTAAAGCTTTAAATGCACTAGCAGTAAATGAAGATGAAGATTTGCAGAAGTTCAAGTTGTTGGAGAGTCTTCAATGCTTCATGGAGTCTTCAATTTATACCTTGAGATCTCTTGGAGCCGTTAGGGGATTTCAGTCTTGAATTTGAATTGAATAAGGTGCATTTAATACAAAGACACTTGCACTAAATCCCCTATGTCTTGTTGTTGAAATTTCAGAGGAAGTTTTGAACAGTCCAAGTGGTCTTTGTCCTTTGCCTACAGGTTTGCTAAAAATAAGTAGACAAGTACTACCTATAGTATGTCTTTTTCTGAGATGTTTGCCTAAAATGGAATGGTCCATTAAATGGTACTTGTAGGTTATTGTTACACAGAAAGTCAAGGATAACCTTTGCTGGTAACTGAGGCACATCTTCAGACAAGTCTTGATCAAACGATCTTCAGGTCTTCATGCATGAAGCTTAGCTGGAACGAACTTGGCTGATGACTTGATGGACATTGCTGATGAAGATGGCTGATATACAAAGGCCATCTTCTGAAGACTATGCTAAGTATAATATATGCAATCCTAAGCTATTACAAGCAATTGTCTAAGTACAAGTTGCCACTCTAACGGACACGCAGGCCCATTAGACACATTGGCTTAGACTTAGGTTATGGATACAAGCAAATCTAGATAAAATACAACAACCCCCCTTCCCTTTATTTTTCCACCACGATCTGTCTCTTCCCCAGTTTCCACCTCTATTCCCTTGGTTACTGTGGTAAGACTGTCCATTACCCCCAAGATTTTGGTTATGTACGGGATTGGAATTATTTGATCGAGTATTGTGGTTCGTGGTAGCAACAAGGGTAGTGGTTGTGTTTTGGGAGAGGTTGAAGAATTTTAACTGGAGGTCCTCTTCTTGAAGAAGTAGGTCTTGGAGTTCATCAATGGTGATAACTGGTTTGTTGTTTTGGGTGGTAATGAATTCTTTATAGCCCGGGCCCAACCCATTCAAGATCCAACGTTGAAGATCATCTTCCAACACAATTTCACCAGCCTTAGCGAGAGATTCGGTTAGGGTGGTGGCACGAAGAAGGTAGTCGTCGATTATCATGTTCGAGTTGGAATTGAGTAAGTTTAACTCATCTCGTAACTTTTGTATGTAGACACGCGAGGTTCCACTAAATCTTTTTGCCATAATTACCCACACCTCTACTGTCGTTTCACAGGGGTTGATTCGAGGTTGGATTTTGGAGGTCACCGTAGATTTGATCCAGCCCGCAACAAAGCTAGAGGCTTATGCAAACTATTCATAGTTTGGATTTGGTGTGACTCCATTGGCAAGGTGTGCAGTGTGTGGGTTTTTCTTGAATATGGTATATGTTAGTCTATGGGTTTGCAATACCGAATTGAAAAGAGAACTCTAATTCAAGTAGTTTTGGGTTGTGAGGTGACAATGACCTATATATGATTGCATGTTGAGAAAAAGGGGGAAGTTGGTCGAGTGATTGGGAGGATGTGGAAAGGAAGAAGACGCACCCGTGGTTTTTGATGAATCGACAAAGCATCTCCCATGGCTCGATGCAAGGCAGGAAGAATAAGCAAGAATAAAAAAAGACACAGAATTGGAAAACCCAGACTTGCCTTGCTGTTGTCGAGATCTATTTCATAATATACAGTTAAGAATACAAAGGAACCTAATGATATCCCAATGATTGGGGCAATCAAATCAATCAATCTATGCCTAATACTAAAAATACTAACATAGATTTACATGGAAAGTGAGACTACGTATATACATTATATATGGACTATACATAAAAGGCATGTCGTAAATAATCATTCGTTCACACCCCCCAACAAGCCAATCGGATTAGAATGGAGCTGCAGATTAGCCGAAAGAAGTTGTACCCGTGGAAGGGCCAGACTTTTAGTGAAAATGTCAGCGACTTGATCACGAGTGGAGACGTAACTCAGCTGAAGAAACCCCCTCTGCTGTTATTCACGAACAAAATGGTAGTCAATCTCCACATGACGGGTTCTAGCATGAAAGACTGGATTACGGGACATATAAATCACTGAGATATTTTCACAGTGTATAGTAGAGGCTTGTAGAAAGAGCCATTCACGATATAGGTAGGAGAACTATCGCAGCTCAGCCACTGTAGTATCCAAAGCCTGATATTCATCCTCGCTACTTGATCGAGACACGGTTGTTTGCTTCTTAGCTGTCTATGCAACCAGATTTGGCTTAATAAAAACATAGGCACCGGTGGTGGAACGTCGATCTTCTGGTGGCCCCACCCAATCAGCGTTCGAAAATGTGGATAAAGAGAGATTAGGAGAAGCTTGGAAGTGAATACCAAGAGGTATCATACCCTTAATGAGGCAAAAAATGCGCTTTATGGCCTGTAACTGAGATGTACGTGGGGCGTGCATGTGCTGACATACTTGGTTCACCGCAAAGGAGATGTCGGGTCAAGTCAACATCAAATATTATAAACATCCTACCATGCGGCGATATTTAATGGCTTCGGACAGGGGATCCCCTGTACTGGAATCAAACTGCGAACCAACAATCACGGGTATAGGAGCTGGTCGACAGTCGTACCCTTCTATGTTGAATTTTCAAAAAAGTTCCGATGCATATTGGGACTGGTTTAGGCTGAGATGGGACTTTGTACGAGTGGCCACAATGCCCTAAAAATATCCCAGCAGATCCAAACGTAGGCTTTTGAATGTGGCACAAATTTGATTAAGGACCTTGGCCACCATAGCAGCGGATGAACCAGTCACAAGAATGTCATCGACATATACTAAAATGGCAACCATGCCCGAATCAGTGTGTCAAATAAACAGGGAGCTATCTGATTTGCTCTTGAAGAATCCAAGTGAGACTAAGAAGTCATGAAGACGGTGGAACCATGCTCGCGGAGATTGTTTGAGCCCATATATCGAGCGGTGTAATTTACATACATGATTAAGGAAAACCTGGGTGGGTGCTTGTGGGTACGGATATGGTGTGGGATAAAGATAAGGATACGAAGTGGGGTATGAGGATGAGCTTTGTTAGGCTACATATGCAAAGTTGTTTCGATCATGGCATTGTGGGGCTAGGTGATCTGTCTTATGGCATAATTGGCATGTGGTAGAAGTGTCAACATGGACAAAGGGATTAGGTGACATGCACCTTGGGCTAGGCTGAGAGTGAAGGGGCATGTGGTTTGTTGGATAACTATTAGGATTTGGTAGGAGACCACGTCCTTGATCCCCCTACCTTTATTTTTCTACCACGATCTGCCTCTTCCCCGGTTTTTACCTCTATTCCCTCGGTTACTGTGGTAAGACTGTCCATTACCCCCGTGATTTTGGTTAGGTACAGCATTGGAGTTATTTGGTCTAGGATTGTGGTTCGTGGTGGCAGAAAGGGCAGTGGTTGTGTTTAGGGAGAGGTTAGAGAATTTTAACTGAGGTCCTCTTCTTCAAGAAGTAGGTCGTGGAGTTCGTCAATGGTGATAGCTGGTTTGTTCTTTTGGGTGGTAATGAATTCTTTATAGCCCGGGCCTAACCCTTCAAGATCCGACATTGAAGATCATCTTCCGACACAATTTTACCAGCCTTAGCAAGAGAGTCGGTTAGGGTGGTGGCATAAAGAAGGTAGTCGTCAATTGTCATGTCTGAGTTGTGAGTGAGAGAGTTTAACTGATCTCGTAACTTTTGTATGTAGACACGCGAGGTTCCGCCAAATCATTTGGCCAGAATTTCCCGCGCCTCTACTGCCGTTTCAAAGAGGTTGACTCGAGGTTGGATTTTGGAGGTCACCTTAGCTTTGATCCAGCCCTCAACCAAGCCAGAGGCTTGTGCAAACTGTTCATAGTCTGGATTTGGTGTGACACCACTATTAGCCGAAGATATGAAAGTATTGTCATATCCCAGTAAACGTGTGAAATATTGTACTCCATATAGAAGATTGTAATTAACCTTAATTAACCTTAATTGGAGGAGTTATAAATGGTATAGGTCTCTATATAAAGCAGTATATAGTTGTGATTGAATATACAATGAAAGTCACAGAGAATTATTTTCTCCCAAATCGTGTCTTCTTCTTGCTTTCTCTTCTATTCTACTCTGTTCTCATACATGGTATCAGAGCCATAGAAGGCTCAACATCATCTCTGTCCATCGATGCCCTTCAAACACCCAAGCCTTTTACTCTCCCTCTTTTCTCAATCCCAATGCTATCATGGGTCAAACCTTCCTCACCAAAGACAATTATGTTAATTGGAGTGGATTGTTTAAAACCATTTTAAGAACCCACAAAATTTTGTTCATCATAGATTCTAAGCCAGCACCAGAAATTCTTGCCAATGGTTCAAAAATCCCCAACATGAACTATGGACCACTGGAACGGACCTTGTGTGTGGCTGGATTAAGGGTTCTGTAACTCCAGCTGTGTTGTCATATCTTAATTCCAGTAACACTGCACCGCAAGCTTGGGAAGTGTTGGCAAAAAGGTTTGGTGCTACGTCAGCCTTGCAGATTGAAAACCTTAAAGACAAGCTACACGAGTTGAAGAAGGAAGTGAAGGTATCTATTTCAGATTACCTGCTGCGAGCTACGAACATATCTGATGCTCTCGCGGCTGGTGGAGAACCAGTGGAGGATAAGGAATTGATCCAGTGTATACTTGGTAGACTTGGACAGGAATATAAGGAATTCCTCACCTCCACAGCCTCGACAAGCCTTCGTCAAACTATTTCTCTTGATGACCTCACATAATTGCTGCTCAAGGAGGAAACGTTGAAACAAAAGTTTTCTGTTTCACAACATCAAACAGTAGCCTTTATAGCAGAAAAGCCTGATGCGCTGAATGAAAGCAATAACTTAAACAATCATGCACATTACGCTAAAAATAGAGGCGACAGAGGGGAAAATCGAGGTGGAGGCCGAAATGATAGAGGTGGTAATGGGTCAGGTCGTGGCAGAAACTCAAATCGTGGAAACTGGAAACACAACGAGAATTGGAGATCACACTGGAACAATAATTCTTATGGTCAAGGCAATGGGAATGGACGTGGACAAGGCAGAGGACATGGGGGCAGCCTAGTGGTAACAACATGGGACGGGGTATTCTTCCCACTCCGTACAGTCCAGGACAATTCTCACATTTTCAGAATACTGATGTTACTTGTCAAGTGTGCTTTAAGAATGGACATGGTGCCCAGGTGTGTAATCAAAGGTATAATGCAGCGTATGTGGCTCAAGCTGAGCCATATATCCTTGATTCAGGAGCAACCAATCACATGACATCGGACCCATCGGTATTTTACGACTATTCTCCATATTCAGGTAAAGATTCAGTTGTTTTCGGAAATGGGTCTAGGTTATACATATCACACATTGGCAAATCTTCTCTTATGTCTGAAAATCGTGAATTCAACATTAATAATGTCTTGTATGTTCCTCGCTTGCACAAACCCTTGCTATCTATCCGTCAGTTTTCTAAAGATAATAATTGTTATTTTGAGCTTGACTCGTGTGGTTTTCGTGTTAAAGACAACAAGACACGGGAGACTTTTATCTCTGGCAAAAACTCTGGCGGGTTGTACAAGTTGTCATTTAATTCCGAGTCACAAGAAAGTCCAGTTGCTCTCATTGAGGAACGTACGCTCAAATCAAGATGTTTGGCATGCACGTCTGGGTCATCCTTCTAGTAAAATTCTTAAAGTTTTGTGTCAGCAAGTTCAGTTACCGATTAGCGGTCAAATAAATGATAAACATTTTTGTCATGTATGCCCTTTGGGAAAATCTAGCAAGTTATCTTTTTCTTCCCGAACGTTTAATGCATTACATCCTCTTGATATGCTACACTTAGACGTTTGGGGTCCTTCCCCAGTTAATTCTATTCATGGATATCGTTTTTACTTGTCTATTGTTGATGATTACTCGCGTTTTGTGTGGTTGTTTCCCTTATTCCATAAATCTGATGTTACAAATGTATTTACTACATTTAAAACACAAATTGAGAATCAACTATCTCGTCGTATTTTGGCTATTCACACGGTTAAAACTGTTCAAACTGATGGGGGGGGGGTGAGTTTACTGGACGTATGTTTACTTCTTTTTTGTCAAAATCAGGAATTAAACACCAACTCACATGTCCTTATACCTCTCAACAAAACGATGTTGTTGAACGTAAACATCGTCACATAGTTGAAACTGGTTTGTGTCTTATGTCTAATTCCAACATTCCGTTTCATTTTTGGTTGGAAGCTTTTAATACGTCTGTTTATCTTATAAATCGCCTTCCTATGCGTCAACATAGATTTATCTCATCGTATCAAAAACTATTGTTAAGGAAACCAGACTATCAGTTCCTTAAAGTGTTCGGTTGTTCCTGTTTTCCTCACATTACTCATTATAATTCACACAAACTTATGCCCAAATCCGTACACTGCATTTTTCTTGGATATGATAATTGTCGTAAAGGTTACAGGTGTACGGACTTAGCAAGCAGACGTGTTTATGTTTCGCGACATGTGGTGTTCGATGAAACTCATTTTCCCTTACAAAAGACGGCTACAACAACTGGTCCATCTCAAACTCATGATACATTAATAGCCCAAACAGCAGCTTCCTCTGTCCCCACACAGCCCATTTTGGCTCAGCCTATGCTAGACCAACAACTTCTTTCTCCTTCTCACCAAACCAGCCCAACCACAACGGCCCATCCATATACCCCAACCACTGACAACCTTGGTGGTTCTTCTCCGCAGCCTGTCTCACCTCAATCCACAAGAGGGAGATCTGCTTTCTCTTACACCCCAGTACCATTCACCCTTTCTCCTTTGGCAGCCGAGTCGTCCCTGCGTGTTCCTGCTTCTACAAACAGAGCGTTTCTATCTCTCCTGGTCCAGCCTCATCAAATCAAGCCTCGTCTACTCCGACTTCTACACTGATCTCCCTAGTTCATTTGTCTACTCCACCACTTCGCTATCGGGCAGTTGCGGAGCTACTTCGCAATACATCTCCGTACTCTCTTCCGCATGCCTTGACTGCAATTCAAAGTGACTCTCTTACATATGAACCTCGAACTTTCAAACAGGCCTCTCAGATTCAGCATCGGCGTGACGCTATGACAAAAGAAATCTTTGTGTTTCATAAAAATCAGACTTGGCATCTTGTTCCGTTTGAATGTTGTAGGTTATCGGTGGATTTTCAAAGTTAAACGGAAAGCAGATGGTTCGGTTGAGCGCTACAAGGCTAGGTTGGTGGCTCAAGGATTTAGTCAACAAGCTGGACTGGATTTTGACGAAACTTTTAGTCCAGTTGTTAAGCCATCTACTATTCGTACTGTTCTTGCTGTTACCCACCCTCGGAAATGGGACATTAAGCAACTGATGTTCGGAATGCATTTTTAAACGGGTTTCTTCAAGAAGATGTGTATATGAAGCAACCCCTGGGGTTTGTAGATGACACAGCTCCCTCTCATGTGTGTAAACTTGATAAGGCATTATACGGTCTTAAACAATCTCCGCGCGCTTGGTTTCATCGTCTCCATGAGTTTCTCCTTGGGCATGGGTTTTTTAACAGTCGATTAGATTCTTCTTTCTTCATTCAGCACACCGGGTCTTCTACAACTATTCTTCTTATTTACGTTGATGACATCATCATCACCAGCCGGTTCTTCCTCTACGGCTGTTACTTCCATTATTCATACTATCTGTGCCACCTTTGATAGTCGTCGGTTGGGGGAAATCGGATTTTTTCTTGGTTTAGAAGCCACTCGTACCGGTGACACTCTCAGATTATGTCAAACTTTTTATGCTCTTGATCTTCTCCATAGGTTCAACTTGACAGATTGTAAGTAGGCCTCTACTCCTTCACCTCCTAACTCTCGGTTGAATAGGGTGGATGGTGATTTATTGCCAAATGCTACACTGTTTCGTAGCATGGTCGGTGGGTTACAATATCTTACGTTAACTAGGCCCGACATTGCATTCTCCGTTAATCAAGTCTGCCAGTTTATGCATCAACCTCGGACAAGTCATTTTCAAGCAGCTAAACGTATTCTCCGCTTTGTTAAAGGCAGCCTTCAGTTGGGTCTTACGTTTTATCCGTCACATGACTTCTCAATCCAAGCTTACTCCGACTCTGATTGGGCTGGGGATCCCACTGATCGTCGGTCCACTACTGGTACGTGTGTTTATGTTGGTCCGAATCTGGTTTCTTGGACCGCCAAGAAACAACCCACTGTCTCTAGGTCCAGCAGCAAGGCTGAATACCGCGCGATGGCCACAACTGCCGCCGAGCTGCGGTGGTTTTCTTATCTATTTCGCGAGCTCGATATACCACTCCCTCCTCCGTCGCTGTACTGTGACAACATATCTGCGTTACACATGGCTCGTAACCCAGTATTCCATGCTCGTACACGTCACATAGAAATTGATTATCACTTTCTTCGGGAACTTGTTACTTGTGGTTTTTTGCAGCTCGGTTATGTTTCTTCCGAAGATCAGCTAGCTGATTTATTCACCAAGGGACTACCTAAACCGCGTTTCCAGACCTTGTCATTCAAGCTGCGACTCCCATTTGGCCGTCTTGTTTGAGGGGGGGTATTAGCCGAAGATATGGCAGTATTGTCATATCCCAGTAAACGTGTGAAATATTGTACTCCATATAGAAGATTGTAATTAACCTTAATTAGCCTTAATTGGAGGAGATATAAATGGTATAGGTCTCTATGTAAAGCAGTATATAGTTGTGATTGAATATACAATGAAAGTCACAGAGAATTATTTTCTCCCAAACCGTGTCTTCTTCTTGCTTTCTCTTCTATTCTATTCTGTTCTCGTACAACACCATCGGCAAGGTGTGTAGTGTGTGGGTTTTTCTTGAATATGGTATATGTTAGTCTATGGGTTTGCAATACCCAAGTCAAGTAGTATTCGGTTGTGAGGTGACAGTGACCCATATATGATTGTATGTTGAGAAAAAGGGGGAGGGAGCTCGAGTGATTGGTAAGATGTTGAGAGGAAGAAGACGCACCCGTGGTTTTCGATCGAAGCATCTCCCATGGCAGCAAGAAATAAGAAAAGACACAGAATTGGAAAACCCGACCTGCCTTGCTGTTGTCGAGATCTGTTTCATAATATACAGTTAGGCATACAAGGAAACCTAATGATTGCCCAATGATCGGGGCAATCAAATCAATCAATCTATACCTAATACTAAAAATACTAACACAGATTTACATGGAAAGTGAGACCAAGTATATACATTGTATGTGGACTATACAGAAAAGGCAAATCGTAAATCATCATTCGTTCACAATATAATGGCACAGAAACTCGTTACATGAAACAGGAATACACAAATGATCCAACATCAATGTTCAGTTGGGACCCTATCGATCATTTATGATTAATTTTTTGCGATACATTGTCCCCCTATTCCCTTATCAACTTAGTTCTGGCGTGGCCTTGTGATATCTGAAATTTTTCAGTCAAATGGAGATGTGCCATCAGAAACCACACATGAGTGATCAGCTCTCCGCCGCGTCTGAGCTGCAGGGCATGGTGATTCCATGCACATTTTCCTGCAGCATATGAAAGCATCTCTACCCAGACTTTACTTACCATCTCCCATTTCTGTTGCTTTGACCATTGGTTCTCCACTTCGAGGGCTTGCAACGATTTAGCAAGCTTACAGGCATCGAATAATAAAGACTTGCTCCTATCTCCTTTAACTTCACTAGGTGAAATCCTTATCTTTACTTGAAGCAACCTTTTGCAAACAAGATCTTTGTCCAATTTGGCCTCGTATTTGCTATCTTGTAAAAGTTCCTTCAGTTCAGCACAGGTATCTTGAAACTTAATGTGCCCAATCCCATTGGGGAACATGAAAGGTCGTTTGACTAGAATATACAGCATATAGTCAGATAGGAACTTGCTCACTTTGCAGTTCGGATCAAGAATGGCGTTTCGGTCTACAGTTTGATCAGAGAAGATGCACAAATCTGTTGCAATATGCCAGAGGAGAATGCTATGATCGAATTCATGTTCAACACTCCAACTTAGAGTTTCCAGACAATTCATCTTTAGAAGAACTCGATCACCCCTAGCAGCACATAATTTCTTGCAAGTGCTGAAATCTGAAGCACTCTGAGACTTCTCTAAGAGGTGTAGGAAGATGGATTCCTTGAGAACAGGAGGCACATCAACTGAACTCTTGTCTTGGAAATTGTCTGTAATTATGTGAATGCAATCAGTTTTCATCAGGATTTTGGAGAAGATGCTTTCAACTTTCAAGCATGAAGTTAGCAGATTGTACTGAGCCATGGAACCAGACCACTTTCTCACGCTAGTTATACAGCTGAAATAACGGACGACTTTGTAGATAAAATTCACCAAGGGGTTTCTATGTTTAGTCAACTGGAGAAGTGTCCAGTCGGATGCTAGTAAGAGAAGAATTGAATAAATTTCGAGGCAAATAGCCCCAATCAGCAGGACAAATGTAATGATCAAATTAATCGTCGAGTACCCGTGCCAATCAATGACACAGAACACGACTAATGCAATGATCATGGAAGAAAACCAGATGAATCGCAGAAAGACACCGCATATAGAATGAATGATTGTGGCTTTTGTGTAAAGAATGTCGTACATGAAACTAAGCTCAATTTCAATCACTCTGAAAGCTCTTTCCCAAGAACTTTCCTGAAAGAAAGCTCGACTATTCTCGAGGTCCTGGAAACTTAGAATCAGGTCAGCGAAAAGCCGTCTGTAAATGAGGAAAAAGTCATATGCAGCATTTAGAACTGCTGCCTCCGGAATAAGATCATTTATTTCAGCTGCATTGTAGTTATGAGCCACAACTGGTCTACGTTCCTTGTCAACCTGCCAGGTCAACTTAAACCCCTCCCTCTCTTTTAGGACGTATTCTTCCATCTCTTGGGCATAATTGGGACCAGGATCTGGAGGCGGGAGGAGCGACTCTCTAAATTGCTGGCTGCTAGAGGACCTCAGAACCCAAGTTCTCTCAGCATACTTGATCACACCAGCAACCAGCACTGGAATAGCGACATAATTGAGCTGAGTTGGCTTTATGGACGCAATGAAGACGTAACAGGCCACAAATACCTGGACCAGGAGCCCAAGCAAGTGCCTTAGCCATAATTCATTGTCCGCCAAAGAGTAAGCAGTGATTGTGTCCGGGCCACCAAGGTGTAGTAGAAGAAAAGGCGCCCAGAATGCCGTTATCACGTGGTTCGGATCCGTGGAATCTTTACATTTCGAATCTCCTTGGTTGTGGGAGAGGACACCAAGTGAAACAGTTGCAACCCAGTCAGCCGATAAGTAAGCCATCCAAAGGACGACTCTTATCCGGTTACTAGTGTTACGCTTCCTGATGTTGCCGATGTAGATGAGGATGATTTGTAGGGAGAAGCTGAGCAGGACCGCTACCCGGATCTCCCATCCGTTCCAAAATCGGGTCCATTTTCCCGGAAAAATATGCATCTTATTCCACTTCTCTTTCTAAAACCATATCAAACCACCGGAACCAGAACCGAAAATGAAAATGAAAATATGGAGACCATTAAACTCTAAATATCTGAACTGAAATGTATGGTGTTCTTATGGTTCGACTAAATCATTAATTGTGATTGTGAATGAATATGCTTGGCTAGTACCCCTATATATAAAAGAAAATTTTACATTCGCAGAATTTATCAATATAGTATATTTACAGCATGTTTTAAAGTGTTGTACGTTAATTAAAATATACTCTCTCCGTCCCTAAATTATTGTCTGGGTTGACCCGGCACACGGATTAAGAAAACTCAATTAACTTGATTATTAATATTGAAATAGTATTGAAAAAGTGTGTTGTTTTCTTTAATGCCCATGTGTATGTGGCCCATAATTAAAGTAAGAAGAAAAAATAAGGGTAAAATAGTAAAAGTGATGTTCTAAAAAGGAAAATTTCAAACAAGACAATTATTTTGAGACGGACGAAAAAGAAAAGGAAGACAATAATTTAGAGACGGAGGGAGTACAATATTTAAAGCATGATGTGAATAAAATTTATGGATGAATTCTATGTATATATATTCCCGAATGTTTCCAGGAATCTTGCCAGTAATGCAAATGTGATAAGTCAATGCTAAGAAAATTCATGACAGCGTAGGCACCCTACCAAACACGTGCTCAGCTGACTTGCTAAGAGCAGATCAATGAATTGATTCAATTAAACCAAAAATCAAACACAATTCATTAAAAATCAATAAAGTAATTCATTTGATACTGATTCAAAATCAAAAAAATAACTCCAATAACTTTACATACCCCACCATCTTTATCTCCAACAATTTTGCATAGCTCACCATCTTTATCTCCATTAATTTAATATCTTCTTTCAATAATCCAAAATATCAATAATTTACAAAAAATTCGTTTGGTATCCAAATGATGCAAACCAAGTCTCTATTTATAGATAAAACTGTGTACTATTTTTTTATATTTAAAAAAAAATTTGAATACCAAAACTGCCCTCAACTGGAGATAATTAAAAAAACTGCTCAACTGCCCAGTCGCTAACACGTGTAAAGCGCTGTCAGCCCCTTTGTCAGCCACTTAATTTTTTTTTGAAATTTTGCCCCTCAAAACGACGTCGTTTTGAGGGTTTTAAAGGCTTAAACACAGCCGTTTTGTCTCCTTCTTTGTTTGTCCGGTTTGTTTGATTTTTTTTTTTTATTGGGTTTCATCTCTTGCATTTTTTTCTCACAAGGCTTGTGATGATTTGTTTTTGATCCTCCATTGTAGGCGAAGATTTATCGTGATCCAACGAAAGAACTTCTATTGTTCCTGCTCTAAGTCAATCTAATTTTATATCTATTCTCGTTATCAGTTTGTGGTAGAGTAGTAAAACACATCCTGAAAGTTCAGGTTCTTAACAATACTTATAACACTCCTTGGAGTAGAACATCTAAACTCTTATACCAATTGAGAGTTCGTTTCCAGACTAATACAAACCATACTTATGGAAATAACTAACTATTAACTTATGTATGGGTATAACGTTGATACCAATTGAAATGACGAAGACAACCAAGTTTCTTATTCATAGTCAATTGTTTGAGGCACAATTGAAATAAGGTAGTTTCCAAATTAATAAAGTAGTTTTGGCATTTGCAAAAATGCCTTAATTTAACAAGATTCTTGGTATAGACTTAATTAATATGATTACACACTTTGCTATGATCACTAGATTGATCAAATCTTGGTAATGTAAGACTGCTGGCAATAGGATAAACATCTAAGGTTTGTCAAAATATTTATGATTGTAAAACAGAGTTGTGCACAGCAGAATTAGGTTGAATCAGTGATATTAAGACAAGTTATGGTCTTATATAATGTGTGTGTGAAGTGCTTTGATGATTGATTACAACAAATAAATAGTTTGATGGTTGTTTGATCAATGAGATGTCAAAACAATTAAGATCATGCACAAAAAAACATTCAATATACACTAAGCAATAAGTAAAGAGTTTAAGTGTAGAGAGAAATTGACACAATGATTTTTAGTGGTTCGGATCTTTTATCCTACATCTACTGTCCTTATAGCCCACTGGCTCAATAAGACAATAATTCACTATAATTCTCTTAATTATATAGATTATTGACTTGAAAAGTCCTTGACTTTTCCCTACTAGTTGGCTCTCCAACTAGGACTTTTACACAATACACAAGGGGGAATTGCTTCTTAATACACTGACTCTAATTAGTCTAATAAAGTTGTTTGTAGTTCAATATCACTGTGTGACTAGTACCTGATGTGTAATTGTTAACAAAAATAGTTAAGCTGTTGCGTTGCTTGATTTTGCTGTTTGTAGATGAGTGATCTTGATTTTGGTGGGATGGTAGATGCTTTAATAACTTAGATATCCAAATATCTCAAGTTATTCTCTAACTAAACAATGATGGCTATTTTGCAAAACTTTCTGAATCTCTCTTGTCTCTATATTTTTCTCTTTTTATTTGATGATCACTCTATAAGTAAGCTATCTCTCTAAAACCATCCATTCTATCTGAGGGGAGAACTTTCCTTTATATAGACGTTGTTTGGAATGTTTTCGTTATAATCTAGAAGTTGTGTAATGGCTGCTATGAGTGCAGTCTATGTGACACTTAACTTGTAGACCACTTGCGAGAATAATCTTTTAGGGTTTGTCTCAGTAGCATTTTGTCCAAAGAATGTTCAATGTGGTATGCTGATATTCTTTCAAGCTGTTTTCTGTTTCACCAATCTTGGCCGTTTGATCTTTGTGTCAGCTATGTCTTAGCTATTTGTTTTGTTTTGTTTTTTTTTTTTTTTATAATAACTCTTGTACATTTAAGCCTATTAAACTAGTTTATGGGAAATTATGCTAACATAGTTTTGCCACATAAAAACTTACTAAATCTAAGGTCTTAACAATTTTCCCTGTTTTGATAATTTGCAAAACATAGTCCTCTTATTAGTAGCCTTAAAAAAAATTCATAGCTTGGCTTTTTATTTATGAGGAGTCTATGTGAGTGATGTGTCTTCATTAGTCTACATTTTATGTTAATATTCTCCCTATTTTTGGTTGATTATTACACTTAATTGATCTATTTTTTATATCTTTTGGTGTAGGGGATGAAATATTTGGACTTGGAGCAAATGTGGGCTAAAAGGTGGATTTTTGGGCTAATATGTGAAGAATTGGCGAAAGTGAACCAAAGAGTGATGGGCTTGGATAACTAAAGGGGTCCAAACTTGAAAATAATTATTTTTATTTTCTATTATTTTTCTTTTTTTTCTTTCTTTTAGTGTGGGAATTTGAAGAGTTATGTAGGGAGGAGTTTTATTTTTTAGATTAGTAACTCCCATTCACTTTCTCTCTCTCTCTCTCTCCTCTAGGAAGTAACTCACTTTCCCAACCATTCTCCCAACTCCAAGAACGTATTCTTCTCCCTCTCTCTTCTCTCTCACGCCAACTTCTCTTCTCTCTCTACACTCTCTTTTGCAAGTTTTCATTTTTCTCTACTTCATCAACAATTGGAAGTTTAATTTTTATGAAGATGATGATGATTTCAAGCATGCGTGGCTAAGGTTTTTCTTCTGATTCAAGGGTTTTTTTTTTTAATTTGATTATGTTATTGTGAGGCTATGTGTAGAATTGCTCTTGTTTAATTCAAGTAATTGTAGATTCATCTTAATTTTATGGGAATTGTTAGTTAGGTTGACTTGACAAATCAATTTAAGTGATAATTTCCTACCGCTATCCATGAATTCGGTGATCCGTAATTGTCACGAATGAATGGACCCTTAGAGCAATAGGTTGAATTTGATGTGCTATCATGATTTATTTGACCTAAACGAATCTACAATCCTAATTTTGATAGTTGTAGCTATCTCGACTATTTAAAATTAGTTTCAACCGTTTCCATAGAACTTTGTGCTATCATCAATTGGTATGGAACGCTATCGTGCCCAATCGATTGATGATAAGTTTTGACTGGATGCTAGGTTCGGTCAATTCAATTAGGAAAACACAAGACTTGTTACGGCTATCCTAACGAGTCTTTGGTTGAATACTTGAATTGAAAGAATTAATATTTATTTTGGCCTATGATCGATAACGTAATTGAATTACATGACCCTTGAATTGGAATTTTCTCTTCTTGTTATTTTCTCAAATTTATTTACTCGTTTTAAAATTGTTCCTATTTTATCTTTTATAATTTTTCTTGTTAATTTAGTTGATAGTAGTTGTTTAGCTATTAGATAAATTAATCAAAAATCCCCCCTTTTATTTCTTTGTTATTCACTCGAAAGATATTATACCCGTTCCCTGAGGATTCGACCCTGCTTGCCATATACTCGTATTTGAAAGTAGGAAAATATTTATTTGGTGGTTTGACGCCCACCAGTGAGCAAGTTCAAAAAGTATAACAATATGTTTACAAGATAATATATAAGAGTTATGTCTTCTTGACAACTGTTTGAATCTTCAGAGTCCATCTGTAATCTATATCTTGACTTTATTGTGTCCTTGGTTTTCCTTCTTTTAAGAAACTAGTATTAAGACACTTGTCTTTTACATAGTGCCTTTTTAAGACTTTTGGACATTCCCTTTATTACTTTTCTCATGACACTTAATTTTTTATCATGACTACATGCAGTATATAAATGAAAACATTCATCTCAAGAAGACTGCAAAGGGAGAATTTAGAGTATGAAACAAAAATTGTTTTTACAATTCAAAGCAATTGTTTCTCAAATAAATTACTCCAATCTTCATCAAGACCCTAATTTACTCGATTATCAATGTCTTCTTCCAGTTGGGCCATTTCTTGGTCTTCTTCATCAATCTTCCTTTTTGGATCATTGCTTTAAGAGGCTTGAGTGGGTACCAAAGGTATGACTGTGCTCGTGCCTGTTGTTGGTACATCTTTATCATTCTTGGTTGTTCTAGAGCTCTCTCCAATTTTGTTTCTCCTTGAATAGACCTCTTATCTTCTTTTCTTGAAAGTTTCCTCCAATATATGTTTTTCAAAATCATGCAGGTTAACCTCTTGCATATTTTCATTAGAGTCTTCCTTCATCTCCATCCCTAGCCTTAGTTGTTTCTTCTGTTTTATGTTCCCCCTGAACCGATGCATTCCTTACTCCTTAGGTTAATCATCTATGTCAGCATATGTGATTGCTTCAATAACTTCTATTTATGTGTGGCCGCTTTGACACAGTGACTTCATTTTGTCTTTGCACCAATTTAGTTCTTCCTCACTAAGTTTTCCTTTCTTGGTTCTTTCCATACTTTTGATCCAGTCATCATAGCTATTTGATGACTTATCCTGTTTGGATGAGGAGATTGGATTTTTGGGATGGACAGAGATTTTAATTTCAAGGAGGACCTTGAAGTGAGTGGGTTGTCCTGTGTAAAATTTTGGCTTCCTCCTTATTCTTCCAGTTCTTCTGAATCTCATTCCATGCCATCATGGAGGTGACTTAGCATCTTTTCCTTGTCTTTTGTTTTTGGCATAGGATTTTTCAGTTTGAGGTGAAGGGCTCTTCTCAAGACACTGTGGTTTGTCCTCTTCAGTGTATTCAAAGGGAGGTGGAGGAGATGGAGACTTTGGTAGTGAGGTAGAGCTTCATCTTCAGTGGAAGCCAAATTGGGGTTTGGGTAAGGTGTAGTTGTTGTAATTGTTCCCAGGGTTGCAACACATTCAGAATTCTAGCCCTTTTTCCTCCTTTTGGCTTTTTGGAGTTCTTAGTTTTCTTGTTGAATGTGTCACCAACTATGTTCTCTAGTTTTCCTAATTTTAACTTCAACTCTTTTATGGTTAAGAGGCCACTTAAAAACCTAACATGGTTTAGAGCAGTCCTTTTATGATGGTACCAGGGATCTTCATAGTTCTTAAAGTTGATAGTGTGCAAAAGTGCAACACTCCAATTGGCATATCTTCTTAATAGCATAGCACAAGCAATTTTACATCACTTAGCAGTTAATTGATAAAAATGAAGATTATGTACAGTCAAGGAACTTAAGTGCAATGTCAGCCACCATACTCATGTATGGAGTAAGAGTATTTTTTTTAATTTTTGATTGAAGTAATGTGGGGTCAATCCTTTCTAATCCAATGAAAGTTTTATATGCCTTGTGTAGTCTATGGTATCATCTCATATGTTAGATGTGAGGTTAGTCAAAATAGGGATTTTGTACCTTTTGGCGACCATCTCTGAAGTGATTGTGATTTTTCTTCTGTCTAGAGTGAACACCAGGTTGTTATTTTCATCCAGGCTTCCTGTCTCATAGATTTTCTTCCATTCCTGTGGTTACAATGGCGGTATCTCCATTAGAAAGTCTTCAAGTCCTGCTGCTTGAATTAATCTCCTCATTTTGACCCTTGTGGTACTTCATAGAAATCCTTCGTTATGTAGAATCTGTAGTTCATCATTTTGAGTGTTTGAGGATGTGAGATTTCTTTGAAAGATTTTGACTGTTGTTGTTTCACAAAGAAGGTGATAAATGGAAGTTATGCTTCTTGATTTTGAATGAGAGTAACTGTAAAGCCCTTTTTGATTCAGGTAAATTTGTAATAGTGTAGGGGTTGTTTGATTTATAATAAGAATTTTTGGGTGGAGAATTCACACTGATTGGATACCATTTGTTTTCTAACTGATGTAGTAATTGAACAAGTGCGCATTTACTATACATTTATAACACGTGCAATGTTCTCTTGCTTGGATCAGAAATTGTCAATAATTATTTTCACCATATGTGCAAGTAATTTGAATATACAAATTTTAGATAAATTCATTTATTAACAATATTACAAACTCGCAGATAAAAGATCATTTTTATAGCTCTTTCTCATCTTCTCAGTATTTATTTTTTATGAGAGTTTGAGAATTGAGTCAATGCTTTTTCAATACAAGGTTTCAGTATGTCGAAGGGTATGGAGTTAAATTCAATTAGTGAAAATGATGACAGTTGTACTCTTGGCTGTTTTGAGGAACAGTTAAGTGTTTTGAACACGTATGAATTTGATCTTCAAAATTATGGATCATCCCCGACTCTCATTGAATAATCTTTATTGGATGATATTGATCGCAAAAAGATGGAGATTTTTTAATTTTATAATTTTGACAATCCTTTGTGTGATTTTTCTAATTTTGAAAGTTTGTTGAATGGCCAACAGCAATCTATCCATTTTTCTTTTTCTCTTTGATAATGGATAACTATTGTTATGCAACTACAAATATTTATAGCTTTTAATGCTATAAGTAAGGATTTGTTTGAAAACCATGTTGCATATAGTTTGCTTTTTGAAAGTAAGAAAGTATGAACTAATAGTTAAGTAAGCTAGAACAGTTATGTACATAAAGCTATGTTTCAGGAACCTGATCTTGAGATAAAACCCTCATTTGTTTTTGCTGAGTGTTTCTGCAAAGAAAAACTTTTGATACCCCTTTTATGTGGGTCCTAAGCTGTTAGTGACTTTGGGAATCCATACAAGTCTACTTTTCTTGATTCCTTGATAGCTGTTTAGAACATGTGTACTTGGAATGCTTTTATGATCATGTAATCTATTATACACACACTTGGTGTTCGTTTTGTAATCTTGAATCATAGTTGTTTCTGTGAAAGTTCATTTTTCTGTTTTCGTTATAACAATTATGGTTTCTTTTGAACTTTTTAGCATAATGAAATGGTTGAAAAGTACTGTAAGTCATATCAGAAAGTTGTTTCTTTGATCTAACTGTGAATGCTTATTGATTTTCATAACAGTTTTGTCAGATATCAAAAAAAAATTCCTTTTTGTATTTCCCTTGCTGTATTCCATTTTTTAAAATTTTCTCTAGTGTCCAATTGGATCTTGAGCATTTGTTTATTCATTTCTTTGATTTGTTATTGTTATATTTCATTATCAGTTCTAGCTTCTAGCTTCTAGCAGATCAACAGTTAAGTCTATATTTTCATTTTCAAGTTTATTATTCTTCCCTTGCAAACTTTCTATGATTTTGTTCTTTTGGCTAACTGTAGTTGAATCCTTAACATTGTCTAACTCTACTTAGTTTAATATTTTCAGCTATAAAAGATTTCATGCTATTTTCAAATTTCTTGTTTTGTGAATAAATAACACATACTAACCTCTTAAGTCATTCTGAATTAAGGTTTTAAAAATTGCTTACTTGATTCAATTCTTATGCTTCTTTTAATTCTTTTGAATCATAATCATGTGAGTCATCTGATCTGTCTGAATCACTGTCATCATTTTCCATGAAGCATACTATGTCTGATTCATTTTTATTCCGTCTTGATTCTTCTTTGGCGCTTGATTGGATTGTGGAATAAATTTCTTCTTATAAGACAAACCAACTCCAATCATTAGTATTATAGCAGTTATCAGATGTATATGTAAGCATGTATAATCATCAGAGCACATATTCCTTTGATAGACCATAATTATGAATATGGATCTATCAAAAGTTGTTAAGCTTGACGATACTTAAATCTCTTGGAAACTTGCTTTAATACCAATTGAAAGTTCAGGTTATTAACAATACTTATAACACTCCTTAGTACAGAACAACAAAGCTCTGATACCAATTGAGAGTTCGTTTCCAAACTAATACAAACTGTACTTATAGGAATCACTTTGAGGAACAATTGAAAGAAGATAGTTTCCAATTAATAAACCAATTTTGTATATGCAGAAATGTCTTAATATTAACAAGATTCTTGGTAGACCACATTTTACTATAATCACTGAGATTGATTAACTCTTGGTAAAAGTAAGACCGCTGACAATAGAGTGATAAACAACAAAGATTTGCCAAAATTGTTATAATTGTAAAACAAAGTTGTGCACAACGAAATTTGGTTGAATAATTGATTTTACGACAAGTTCTGATCTTATATAATGCATGTGAAGTGCTTTGATGATTGATTGCAGTAAATTAACAGTTTGATCGTTATTTGATCAATGAGATGTCAAAACAGTTAAGATCACACATAAACAAACATTCAATATATAGTAAGCAATAAGTAAAGAGTTAAAGGGTAGAGAGAAATTGACACAATGATTTATTGTGGTTCGGATCTCTTATCCTACATCCATTGTCCTCACAGCCCTCTAGCTCAATGAGGCAATAATCCACTATAATTCTCTTAATTATACAAATTATTGACTGAAAAAGTCAATGACTTTTCCCTACTAGTTGACTCTCCAACTAGGACCTTTACACAATACATAAGGGGGCATTGCTTCTTAATACACTGACTCTAACTAGTCTAATAAAGTCGTTGTTTTTGGCTCAATGTCACTGCGTGACTACTGCTCGATGTGTAACTATTACTAAGAACAATTAAGATGCTGCCTTGCTCTTATTTCACAAGGAAGATTTTATTCTCCAATCGGTGGATCTCGTGCACTACTTCTTCCATCTCCTTTGATTCATTCTCCTATGGTGGGATGGTAGATTCATTAATAACTTAGATATCCAATGTTTTTTAAGTTATTCCCTAACTGAACAATGATAGTTGTTATGCAAAACTCTCTAAATCTTTATATTATGCTCTCTTTATTTGACGATCACTCTATATGTAAGCTATATCTCTAAAACCATCCACTTTACTTGATCTGAGGGGAGAACTTTCCTTTATATAAGGGTTGTTTGGAAAGTTTTCGTTGTAATCTAGACTTTGTGTAATGGCTAGATGAGAAATATCCAGTTATGAGTGTAGCCTATGTGGCACTCAACTAATTGCAAACCACTTGCGAGAATATACTTTTCGGGTTTGGAACATTCTTTTAGGGTTTGTCTCAGTAGTATATCTTCAAATGAATATCCATTACGTGGTATGCTGCTATTGCTAAATCATCATTGAATTTAGGTGTTTGCTACTTCGTCAATTTTGGCTGTTTGATCTTTGTGTCAGCTATCTCTTAGTTGTTTGTTGTTTCTTTGAAAATAACTCTTGTACATTTAAGTCTATTAAATTGGCTTATGGGAAATTATGCTAACTTATTTTTACAACATCAAAACTTACTAAAGCTAAGGTTCTAATAGATCCAATGACTCTGAATTTACAAAAGAAACATTCATATTCATGTTATCAGTTTGTGAATAAGGAAATATATAAATCAATTAACAAAACTATATTCATCGAAACCTACATGAAGCACAAAATTATATAAACATAGGTTCTCAAATGCACTTAAATCTCAAACAAGGCCTAAAATAACCATAAAGTCCTAGGAAAATATATGAAAATTACAACTTATCAACACCCCAAAACATAAGCTTTGATCGTCCCAAGCAAAGAGAAATATGATTCATAGAGAAGTTCGAGAATAAGATGGAATGAAGATGGCACTTAATCGAGATCCCACATGCATTACCATAAAAGAAATCTCAACCAAAATTCTAAACATGCTTAATCAAGGGGGTGATATGATTTATATGCTAGCTAGCAATGCTCAAACAATCACTCAACACCACGAAACACAAATCTATCCATAAATAGCATCGTTCTAGCTAAGATTAGGTGGTCAACCGAGATATCAAGCATGAGCAATCAAGCTGAAAGAGACAATCGACCAATGCAATTTTTATATATTCACAAGGCGAGGACACATGGCATGACAATATCAGTAGGACTTTCAAAAGCTTGTAATGTTAGGCCAAGGTTTGGGCTACAAATGAAGGTAAAGATAACAAATCAAGAGAGCATAAATTTAAGTCTTCACACAATGACTTGCTTCATAAAAGCACAACTCTTCAAATAACCACAAACCCAGTTAAACAACCCCCAAACGTAGAATTTGCAAATAATTGGGTGGAAGAAAGTGTCACAACTACCACAAGAAATATGAATTCACCCTTATATCCTCTATAGAAATTAAAGAACTATGGCTTTCTTTTGTAGCCACCCTTGACTTTTTTCTTTTTTTTTTCTTTCTTTTAATTTTTCTTTTCATTTCACTTTCTTTTCTTTCCAAGGGGGCTCTTTTCATGATTTTTCAACCACCACTTAACAAAAAATCCCAACACTAACATCAACAATAATATAAGCACAAGACTTCCATGAAGCACACATTTCCAAACAAGAATACAAATAATCCATTTCAAATCATGGTCTCTTGAAGGGTTGGTCAAAAGCGTATAGGCTCACGGGTTAGGATGATGTAGGTACAAGAAAATGAAGTCAAATGGGGGTCATTATGTGCTTTTGAACACACCATTCTATAAATAAGCTCATCAGGGACACACGGGATTAATGTAAAAATGGGTAGTTCGATATGGCACAAACGAGACAAATTAACATGGCCTATATCATGCTCTTGTCATATACATATGCCCAAGCCAAGCTATTTAATCATTAGTACATCAATCTCAAGATCAACCAACAACATCGAGCTCAAAAATATGATATTCATGAGACATGCACAATCATCGCTAGAGCATAGCATTAAAAAAAACATGAAGAAATGTGAATATGAGCATCATGTCATGAATGAGGTGAAGCTATCACATAAATCACACACTTATCCTCAACTATACATATTGTAATTTCAAGATCGAATCCAAGAAAATAATGCACATGCAACTCAATGAGTGCCAAAATGGAGAGACGAATGATCAAGCATAACGAATAAAGTCCAATAAGCTAGAAATTTTCACAAAATTTTACCAAAAAATTGAGTAGTTGAAAAAATCAAGGTTAAGACTTCTCCCATCCCCAAACTTAGAACAAAACATTGCCTTCAATGGTCATGATTCTACCAAGGCAGGATATCCACCAAAATCACTCCATGAAAAACAAAATAAAAAGAAAAATATTTTTTTGGTAAGGACACTATATACACCTCCTTACAAACCTACAAACTCAGGAGGGCGTCGAAAAGTGACAAAGGCATATAAATAAAAAGCAATAAATAAATAGTGAACAAAAAAAATAGATATAAAGTTCTAAGTTATAGTCGTTAGCTTGACTTTTCTTTATCGATTCATAGTGTTTCTGGATTGTTAAGAAGAATGGAAGGATCCTTCTTTTGCAAATCACTACCCAAATAATCTTGTGACACCCCGACCCGGATTTCCACACAAAATCCCAAGGTCGGGATGCCATAAACTACAAAACCAGACTTAACAACGAAAATAAACACCTGAATAAACAATAATAACCAAGTCTTCGGCGATATAACTGCCGGAAAACAACAACATAACCACGAGCTACTACATGCTTGGGAAACAACCAAATTAGAAATACCAACAGTACAAAAGCGCGACATACATGTCGGCTACCAAAAGAAAAATACACAACCCAGTATTATTCTATCCCAAAGTAAAGTCTATATAACTTTACATACCAACGTATCTCTCCAAAAGAAAATACTAACATAACTGTACAAATCAAGTACGACTACAAGAACAACCTGCTATCTAGCCCCGTCCTCACCGACCTCACCAAGAGCTGCCTGGCTGGTTCGGATCTAAGGAAAACAATTAAACATAACGGGGTGAGTCGAAACTCAATAAGTTACTAAATGCAACTACATGACATGGCATAATGCTCAGCTGTAATTGAAATCAAGTGATAGCATTTCTATACATCACAACTCAAACATGAAATATCATCAATGATATACAACTCATGTTAAACACATAGCACTTTGATGTTCACATAAGTGCGTTTAAATAAATCACATAATAAAGGATATATTTCTCTTTATCTGTCTCTGTGCTGCTCCTGCAATACACAAAATAACCAACGTGTATCGATACTCGTGTGTGATGTATCGACATCCCCGAACCTGTCGGGTCTCTCCGAACCTGTTAGATCTTAGCAACCAAAGTTACGCGTATTGTTTATAACAGAGGGGCTACCTCCCACCTGTGGCCAACAGGTGAGGTGTGTGTGCATATCGGTACGGCGACTTATAGCGATTCCAAACATTAATTTGTTAAGGCTATATGTCGTCCCACCATAACTTGTTAACACAAATGCTAGCTGGACTCAATGCAATGCACAAAATGGTATCTACTCATCTTATGCAAATTAACCCCCAAGTTCAAAAGTAGTGAACTTGGTAAATGTCAAGTAACTCATATTACTCAATAACATGCTATCAACAAGCACATACTTTCCAAGTTTATACGATCACATAGAGCTATCTACAAGTCTCTATTTCACAACATCAATTATTCAATTCAACCAACTTGTTTGGTGTGTATTGTTCATCCAAAACTCTACCTCTAGAGTTCATTTAACATAATTGTTCACTATAAGTGTAGTTGCTATATGCAACTTTCTCCCAACTAAGGTCTTTGTTCTTCACTTAGTACAATTCTAAGTTCAACAATGAGTAATTAACCCAACCAAATATCTCATACCAAGTTTATCATCACAATCAAGATTTCACACATCCATATAGTATTTAGACATGTAAATCACATCTTTAACAAAGCTAGCAAGTCTATAATGTCACTAGCATGGTTTGTGTTAGGAATATGCCTGTAAATCAGCTGATATATATGTATGCATATTCCAACACAGTGATTTGCTTGTTTCCATTACAACGCATGTTTCACAAGTGGCTAAAAGGGCTACGTACCGGTTAGTGTGGCAGCTTGTTGAAACAATGCATAGGTCATTAGACTAGGAAGTCTTTGTACATATCCGAGTCTTTGTCCTACCAGATTGATGACAACTTTCATATGGATTAGCTCTTCAATTGCCAGCTGAAGTGACCATCGGCAAATGTCTCACTAGCAGACATTTCCTTTAGCTATGACTGCCTATTAGCTATCACTACAATCAGCAGTTCTAAAATGGCAGATCTCAGTATCGGCCAAGTCCCTCATCAGAACAACTGCAGAGAAGCTAATTATTCAAAGAGGAACATCATGATCATCCGCGATCTCTACATCAGCAGTTCTATAATGGCAGATCTCAGTATCGGCCAAGTTCCTTATCAGAACAACTGCAGAGAAGCTGTAAGATCACGAGAAACATCGGTCGTCGTTTAACACGCTATAAGTCAAAATAGATCCGTTAAAAGATCTTTCTGACAAGCCCAAGATACGCATCGATGTCTGCGCCTTCACGATTACTCAGTAGACATTTCCTCTTCTGTGCATTGGTTGCAGTCTTCAAAGCTTCACTTCCATAAAAGGCCAAGCACGACGCGCACTCCCAAAGCAATGATACGTCCAAATCGGTCCCGCATCCAGCGGCTCGACACGTCCAAATCGTCCAGCCTGTTTCACGGACCAGCTTCAAGACACAAACTTAACTGAAGGTCTTTGCCCAACAAATCCAAAAATGTACTCTGCTGCATTATGAGATTCAGATCACCAACGGGCATAAACCTATTCAAACACCAACTGTCACCTCTTCTTCTCCAGCCTATATAAGAAGACTCTCGTTCTCATCTCAAAATAGCAAGTAGTGTATGCTTATGCTTGAGAAAGGTTGTGGTATTGTTCTTCATTTACTCAATCCAGAACCACACCATCAGAGTGAGAAAACACAAGTGTAAGAACAAACACTTTGTGTGAGAGTGAAAAGAAAATCCAAAGGCTGAGAAGCTCTGCTTGATCAAAAACTTCGTTTTTGATTTGAGTTTCTTCTTCCTTCGAAGAACTCAGTCTCTTCAGTGGTCTCACCTCCATAATTCAGTAAAGAGACCAAGCACCTTGCAGATCGTTGAAGCCAGACCAAGCTTGAAGATGTCCGATGAAGAGCCAGAACTTAAAAGTCCAGATTGCATTCATATTGGCAGACTTATACTACATTATAAGCTGTGTCGATTGTGCAATAAATTGTCATCATTTTTGGTCGAGTGCTTAGCACTCAGTTGTTCAAATACTTACTATTTGAACAACTCCTAATATTCTCTTCTCACAACACTCTAACACTAGCACTTTCCTTCCCTTACCTCCAAGGTTGTTAGGAACTGCTAGGATTAGAGTTCTAATATGAGTCTTCCGGGTATCCCATCTCACTTTCCTTCTACCCCCGGGGAGATTGCTAGGATAGAGAGTCTAGGTTGATGTACTAAGCATGTTTGCCTTTGAGTAAACCTCTGCTGAATTTTAATATAATATATATGTTTGTTACATTCAGCCTTGATTTCTCTTTCTTGTATAATTTGTTTTATCTTGTGCAATCTGTTTAGGAAAGCAAGTGATGCATCTAATACAGATTTTAGTCAACTGTTAAGCTCTCTTTAAAACAAACCTTACAGTTACTTCAATCTTAACTGTTAAACTTATCCTTGTTTATTCTTCCGCTGCTCAAACTTATTTTCATCGCCTAAGTTCAACAAACATCTTCCGATTGCACATTTCACATCTGCTGATCTAGGATGTCCTATCTCTAACTTCCAAGCGAGAATGAGGAAGATGAACTAATTGTATTAATCATTTCATCTATTCTTCAACTTATATGTAAAAATTGGATGAAATTTCTAATACATCAAGTATAGGCTATTCACCCCCCCCTCTAGCCTATACACTGAGCAACCCTTGGACCCAACAATTGGTATCAGAGCCGGTTCTCTGAGAATGATTGTTCCAGGCTTAACAACCTGCGAGTATAGATCCTGTTGCTCAGATTAGATGCATAGTCAAAAAGAGTCTGTTTCAAAATTTCGTATTCACTAAAACCTTTTTTTGACTGAGAAACCTGGAAGCCATTTGAAAACACCTTTTTCAAATCAAAATAAATTTTGTTTTCAAAAACATGTGAGAAAGAATATTGTGATGATTATGTGATCACTATAAGAAAATCTATCATATATCAGAATTACATTGATATCATGAAGAGAAGTACTATAGTGGAGATTGACTTGCTAAGGATTATGCATGCCTCATAAATCTATCTTTTAAACTTTGTTATATCCTATAGCAAATAGGTTAAACTCATACATGATGGATGAATTACTTAGATTCACTTCTAAAAATTTGCTTTCTTGACATAAGGCTAACGATTGCCTCAATCCAACACCTTCTCAAGAAAACTTGATAAGTGACTATTATATAGTCATTTATCCCTACTTTTTATATGCTTTTACACAGTTTAACTGCCATTTTCATCTCATTTTAAATACATTTTAATTCATTTTTTCATATTTATTAGATTTTACGCTCTTGGTATGTTTTACACATTTTAGGCAGGTTTTGGAGCCTTTTTATGATCAAAGAATGCCTAGACAAATTTTGATGCAAAGGCATGGCAGAGCAACAAACAAACCAAACTCACAAAACAAAAAATCAGTGAGCACGGCCGTGCAGCCAAAAAGGAGCGGCCGTGCACAAAGCCATTTTTTGGGCAATTTCTGGTCTCAAAGCTTAGAGTGGCCGTGTCTTGAAGGAAGAGTGGCCGTGTCCCCTCGGAGCGGCCGTGCAGCATATGGTGGAGCGGCCGTGCAAGATGTCAAAAATCAAATTCAAATTTGGCGCCAGAAGAGCACGGCCGTGCAACTTACTTGACTCGGCCGTGCAAATTGCACCTGCAGATTTAAAAGGCACCCTTTGGAGGCACCTTCTTGAAGAGATTCCTCCCCATTATAAATAAGACTCCCTATACTCAGTCTAAGACACGAAAGATATGTAAGATTTTCATCAGAAATCGCTAGAAATTAGACACAAACACCCATTGTATTGAATTCCAAAAATCTTTGAGAATTGAAGTTCATGTTCGTTCTTGAAGATCGCCTTGAAAGAAAGCAATAAAAGCGAAGTATTATTCCAGCCATTCATCTTCTATTTTCTCAATAAGTCTTTCTTACTCTATCCTTTATATTATTGTTTATTAATTTTACATGGCTAGTGAGTAATCCCCTTGTTCTTGGGGTTGGAAACTCAATACATAAATCGTTCATCTTGAAATTTGAAAGTCTTGTCCTTTAACTTCATCTAAAACAATTTCTTTATATCGATCTCTAAATGACTTACATTTTGGAGACGTCCAACTTGTATGATTCAGTCAATTGAGAGAAGGACCTAGCGGTGAATCTCGATTGACGGAACCATATAAAGAAACTAGGTTCCATTGATCACGAAAGTAGTTCAACGGCCTAGGGATGTTCCTTGAATGGAAAGTATGTTGACTCTTGTTCTTAATGGATTCTTACTAATTATGGTCAGCTAGAGATAAGCCGGAATGCCCGTTTGTGACAGGCGGGAGTACCATAAACGGAAATCTCAAACAGTTAGGACATATTAGTGAAGAATACAAACGCTATTGTCTTAACCCGAAGTAGTGTAGGCCTAACATACCATCCTTGATTTTTATGAAAATCTTTATTTTCAAAGACAACGACTAATTGATGAACAAATTATGTGTATGATTTCCAATCCCGAGAATGTTTTGTCGTATTAAGTTTCGTTTAAAATATTTGTTGCATATGTTTCTTCCCATTTTCAAAACCAATCTCAATCTCTCCCAATCTATTCTCTAAATCTAAAGACAAAAGCAAAATCCAAGGTAAACCCCTCTCGTGGGATCGACTCGTACTTGCGCTTTATTGCAATAGCCCGTGCACTTGCGGATATTAAACAAGACGGTTAGGTTAAACCAACCGACGAACAAGTTTTGGCGCCGTTGCGGGACAACGGTTTACTTTTTAAATTTTTGTCTTTACTACATAAATTTCTTTTTGTTTTATTTTGTTTTTATTTTTGTTTTGTTTTTACTTCCGATAATTTGTTGCGTTTAATCTCTTTTTGAGTGTTCTTCTCTTATAGTGTATGAAACGGGCTCGACATTCTTTGACAACTTTGATCCGAACCCGAACGAAGCCTTCACCAAAGACTAAGAAAATTCAAGGAGACACTAAGCAAACGTATGGCGGAAGAAGAACCACAAGCGCAAACTAGGACCCTACGGGACTTTGTGAATCCAAGTACCCGGGAACTAGATCACCTATAGTTGTGCCAAATGCCGGAGCGGCACACTTTGAGATAAAGCCGCAACTCTTGCATATGGTTATGAATAACCAATATGGCGGCACCGCTTTCGAAGATCCCCATCTCCACATCCAAACATTCTTGGAATATTGTGATACCACACGTATTCGAATGTTACCCGAAGCAATACGGATGCGCCTTTTTCCTTTCTCTCTCAAGGATAAGGCGAAGCAATGGTTAAATTCGGTCCCCCAAAATTCATTGACGACATGGGACCAAATTCAAGAAGCATTCCTTGGGCGTTTTTCCCACCAAGCAAAACAGCCCAAATCCACACAAAGATCACAAATTTCTCAAACGAATAGTGAGACTTTGTATGATGCATGGGAGCGATTCAAGGAGCTTCTCGATGTGCCCCCACCACGGGCTCGAAAAGTGGCTGATTGTTCACACCTTCTACAACGGTCTCATATTCAAGACAAGAGAGACCATTGATGCCGCTGAGGAGCATTGATGAACAAGGGAGTCGATGAGGCATACGACCTTATCGAGAATATTGCATTGAACCATTACCAATGGTCAAACGAGAGGAGCAACAACAAGGTACGCCCGTAAATACAATGTTGATGCAGTTACTCTCCTCTCTTCTAAAGTTGACATGATTTTGAAAAAGTTTGAAAATCTTAATGTCAATCCCGTGGCTAATATAAATGTGTTATGTGAACTATGTGGGTCTAACTCACATAGTACGGAAAATTGCGAGTTACTTGACATTACTTCTAATGATCAAGTGAACTTTGTAAATTCTTTTGGACAAAAAGGAGGGGTGTATTCTAATACATACAATCCTGAATGGAGGAATCACCCCAACTTCTCCTATAAGAATAGCAACGTTCTAAACCCGCAACCATCAACACAACCTCCGGGATTTGGGCCTAAGAATTTCAATAACAATGCAGTACCTTCCCCTAAATCAAAATTAGATCTTTTAATGGATTTCGTGATAGAAAATAAGAATTCTCAAGAAAAGGTCAATAATGAATTTAGGGAAAGCTTTAAACTTCTAAATGCTAGGTTTGATAACTTAGCGGCGCATAATAAGATGCTAGAAACTCAACAGCTCAACAGCTATCCCAACGAGTAGGCCACAAGGGAGTCTTCCGGCCAACCTCAAAGGCCAAATGAGCATGTAAACATGGTAAAAACTAGGGATAAGCGAGAAAAGATAAATGAATACCCTAGAAATACTAACTTTAGTCCAATCCCACCGATGATTGAGACTAGTTCGGGGGCGGAATCCCCCAAGAAAGAAGACAAGGATTATGACGAACTCCTTGAAAACCTAGATGCCATTAATGTCAACATCCCATATTTCAGAAAATTTGAAAATATGCCTTTAGTCCTTAAACCTTTAAAAAAATTAACCTTTGAAAAAGAAAGGCTAAGAGAATATGAAAATGTTATATTGGCGGAGGAAATAAGCGCTGTCTTGCAAAGTAAAATTCCTCCAAAATTAAAAGATCCAGGTGCATTTACAATTCCTTGTTGTGTTGGCAGAATCAACATTGATAACGCCGTCCTTGACCTAGGAGCTGGCGTAAGTATAATGCCATTATCGGTTAGTGAGAAACTTGGTATAGGGGAACTTAAACCCACAACCATAACTCTCCAAATGGCGGACCGTTCCGTTCAATACCCTGTCGGTATTATGGAAAATATGCCATGTCGTATAGGGAATTTGATCATCCCTGTCGACTTCGTAATCTTAGATATGGAGGAAGATCATCAAACTCCTGTTATTTTAGGAAGGCCATTTCTTGCCACTGCGGGAATAATCATAGATGTGAAAAATGGTACCTTTTCCCTAAATGTGGGGAAAGAGAAAATCGAATTCAGTATGCCTAAATCAGATTTCGAGGATCCCTATTTTGAAACCTACACCCCAAGTGAAGAATATGAGATGGGTGAAGGATTATTATCAAAGGAAGAAATAGGCAACGATCCCATAAATATTGAACCTTTGATCTCTAAAGATAATATTGATGCAATAAATATTTCTGCTTGTCCTGAAACTAACAATGCAGAGAAAAAATCAAAAGGGACGAAGAAGGTCACTTCGAATCTTCACAAATGCAAAAACAATAGGTCACTTGTTCCATCAAAAAATTCAATATGGAAGAAAGGCCTACCGCAGAAGATATTGATTACTCCAAAAAGGGGTCGAGCTAAGGACCTAAAACAAGCATCATCGGAATGGTAAATCGATGGATTACTTTACCTCATTTCATTTATTATCATTACCACTATTGTGCTAACTTTGTTGTATTATTCCAAAAAAAAAATAATAATAAAAAAAAATAAAAAAAAAATAAAAATGGTGAACGTTGGTTAGCACGGCCGTGCTCTATCACATGGAACGGCCGTGCAGTTCATATCAAGTCAGAATGAGTCAACTCAGCAAGAAGGAGCGGCCGTGCACATTCCTTGACACGGCCGTGCATATCGCCTCGGGAGATGCGTCGCCCATCATAAAGACGTGCCTCTCTCTCTCCTCCCTCATTCACTTCATCTTCTTCAATCTTCTCTCTATACCTCCGCCCCAATCACCATAAATACCCACTCCTCTACCATCATACACCACAAATTCATCCTCAATCCTCCAAAATCCCTCAACCAAACACCTCTCCACCACCAAAACCCCCCTTAAAACCCCAATCCGAAAATCCCAAAATTATCCCACCCACTACAAGAATTTGAAGGGATTACTCCGAAATTTGGTGAAAGGAGGAAGCTTTTGGACATCTCTTGGCTAAGCAACAGGGATTTCAAGTTCAATTCATCAGTCTCTTCGGGTAAAAATTTCTCTCACTTCTCTTGTCTTTCAATTTTCTTGGTTTTTTTTGAATACAATGTCTTCCAAAGGGAAAGAAAAGGCTGCAGAACGGGTAGCAAAGCGATCCCGGAAGGAGCAAGCCTCTTCCTCTAGCTTTAATCCAACCCTCAATACCTTAGGAATTAATTTTAGAAGCCCAAGGGAAACGGCACGTTTCATTGCCTTAAGTTCTAAAAGGATTAGGCCTACCCAATTTCCTGATAGATCTGCTCTAAGAACATTAGGAATCTATGGAGATGTTTTAACTCTTCATATGGGGTTGAGATCCGAAGGAATCCTCCAAAAGCATGAGAAAACCTATGAAATCCTCACTTTGGAATTTCTAAGCACAATAAAAATGAAAATTGTGGAGGAGACTTGTAGGGTAACAAGAAGAACTTTTAATCAGTACCATATTGACTTTCGCCTTGGCGGAAGAGAGCTTCATTTAACCGGGACTGAAATTAGTGAAATTCTGGGGCTATCTTTCCGAACCGAAACATTTCCCGACTTGCCCACAGAATACAATGAGAATGCCTTTTGGAACCAAATAACCGGCCTTCCATCTTATAAATCCCGAAGCGCCAAAGCCTCCTCTATTATCCACCCAACCCTTCGCCTCATGCATAGGATATATGCTTGCACCATCTTTGCTAGGGAAGATAAGGGAACGGTGAATAGAAAGGAGTTGCTTTTGTTGTGGTGTTTTGTTTGGGAACGTTGGAGGATGAACCTTTGCAATTTCCTCTTCGAATTGATTGGTGACATTGTTTCCCCAACCTTTAACGGGGAAATTCACATTGGAGGACTTATCACTTTGTTTGCCAAACACTTCAATTTTGAGATTCCAAATGATTGGGTTGAGGTGAGAGGGTCAACAAAACTGGATATTCCAACTCTCCGTACTATGCAGTTGATTTCGGATAGAGGGCATAATGAGTATAACTGGTTAGTAGGGGCGGGAAAAGAGCCCTACATTGTACTCCCAAACAACAATCTTCCCACCGTCCGAATAAGAGAACCCGAGACTTGGATATTTCCAAATGCTATCCAAGGAGAAGCCCAAGAAGAAGAAGAAGAAGAAGAAGATGTGCAAGCCCCAATGCCGCCCGACTTCTACCAAAGGTTTGATCAGTTGTTCGTCCAACAAGGCCAATTGCTTGAGCAAAACGCTCAAATTCTTCAACAACTCGGCCAAATGGATGGCCGTATTCAGCATGTCCAAGGAAGAATTGACGACATTTACAATTATGGGACAAGCCATTGGGACAACTTTCCACCACCACCACCATTCTAGTAAGTTTCTCTTTACTCCCCCGAGATCGACATTGTTCCTTGAAACATTGAGGACAATGTTCATTTCAAGTGTGGGGGGGTATATCTATCTTTTCATTGCTTTCTTAGATTAGATTTTTCATGTTTTCTTAGTTTAGATTTTCATGCTTTCTAGTGTAGATTTTCTTGCTTTCTAGTATAACTTTTTGCATTTTCATTTTATGCATGTATAGTATATATAAAAAAAAAAAAATCCCTATGATGATCCATACGCTTGCTATTTGCCCAAAAAAATGCCTTTATCTTTCCTCTCATACTTTCTATAAACTTAGAATGTAATAAGAAGAACAATATAGGGATATTTTTAGGAAATAAATTAAAAGCCTCATAAGTTAATATAGCAAAATATAGGATTTTATCAAAGAAAAAGCATTTGATTAGAAGAAATCCTTATTAATCTTCTTATACACTTGGTTATCCTTATGTAAAATTCTTGAAAATATTTCTTTAAAAATGTACATATTTTACTTAATATTTATTCCCTTATTAGAAGCATCCATTTTTGTTATGCACCCTTGAATCACACCCCTTCATCGAAATCCCATCCTTCCATTTCCACTAAATCGAATCAAGGTTAAGCATTTTATCTTATTACTAAAAGAGTGACTCAGTCACCAAATCTTAAAGGCAAAAAGAAAAACTTATTACTTCCTAAGTAACTCGGGGCACGGCGTTCGCTGCGACGATGCTTCCTTGCCAAACGGAGTAATATCCAATAAGTATTTTTGATCTGAGTATTAGGAACATGGGGTTCGCAGCCACTATGCCTCCTACTTGAAAGGATCAAAAATAACAAAGGCCTTTTATAACACGTACAATAATAAGATAAAATTGCTAATACCTTGATGAGATTTTTCCACTATCACCCTCCATTTTTCGCCCTTGTGATTCAAAAATGCAATACAATCCCATGGAAATTTCTAATTTGTGAATAAGCATTTATACTTCCCTTTGTACATTTTAAAGTGATAGATTCATTTTTCCCAAAAATCACTCTAAAAAGTGAAAGCTTCTCTTTTAACCAAGTGTTTGACCTAAGATTTATCCTTCTAAGCATGCTTTTACTTGATCAAATTCTATTTATGCTATATTAGGTTATTGTCTTAAAAGTTATTTCTTTAAAATATCCCCTAAATGTTTCTTTTTAATGAATTCTAAGGGTATACAAAATATGACTGAAAAATAAAAAGGCAAATATCCAAAGAAGGGGCAATCAGGGCTTGCTACTATTTTCTGAGGGATCATTCCGGAATTTTTCCTTCTTTCTTCCTCTTTTTATCCTAAACTTGCTTGGGGACAAGCAAGAGCTTAAGTGTGGGGGAGTTTGATAAGTGACTATTATATAGTCATTTATCCCTACTTTTTATATGCTTTTACACAGTTTAACTGCCATTTTCATCTCATTTTAAATACATTTTAATTCATTTTTTCATATTTATTAGATTTTACGCTCTTGGTATGTTTTACACATTTTAGGCAGGTTTTGGAGCCTTTTTATGATCAAAGAATGCCTAGACAAATTTTGATGCAAAGGCATGGCAGAGCAACAAACAAACCAAACTCACAAAACAAAAAATCAGTGAGCACGGCCGTGCAGCCAAAAAGGAGCGGCCGTGCACAAAGCCATTTTTTGGGCAATTTCTGGTCTCAAAGCTTAGAGTGGCCGTGTCTTGAAGGAAGAGTGGCCGTGTCCCCTCGAGCGGCCGTGCGGCATATGGTGGAGCGGCCGTGCAATATGTCAAAAATCAAATTCAAATTTGGCGCCGAAGAGCACGGCCGTGCAACTTACTTGACTCGGCCATGCAAATTGCACTGCAGATTTAAAGGCACCCTTTGGAGGCACCTTCTTGAAGAGATTCCTCCCCATTATAAATAAGACTCCTTATACTCGGTCTAAGACAGAAAGATATGTAAGATTTTCATCGAAATCGCTAGAAATTAGACACAAACACCCATTGTATTGAATTCCAAAATCTTTGAGAATTGAAGTTCATGTTCGTTCTTGAAGATCGCCTTGAAAGAAAGCAATAAAAGCGAAGTATTATTCCAGCCATTCATCTTCTATTTTCTCAATAAGTTTTTCTTACTCTATCCTTTATATTATTGTTTATTAATTTTACATGGCTAGTGAGTAATCCCCTTGTTCTTGGGGTTAGAAACTCAATACATAAATCGTTCATCTTGAAATTTGAAAGTCTTGTCCTTTAACTTCATCTAAAACAATTTCTTTATATCGATCTCTAAATGACTTACATTTTGGAGACGTCCAACTTGTATGATTCAGTCAATTGAGAGAAGGACCTAGCGGTGAATCTCGATTGACGGAACCATATAAAGAAACTAGGTTCCATTGATCACGAAAGTAGTTCAACGGCCTAGGGATGTTCCTTGAATGGAAAGTATGTTGACTCTTGTTCTTAATGGATTCTTACTAATTATGGTCAGCTAGAGATAAGCCGGAATGCCCGTTTGTGACAGGCGGGAGTACCATAAACGGAAATCTCAAACAGCTTAGGACATAATTAGTGAAGAATACAAACGCTATTGTCTTAACCCGAAGTAGTGTAGGCCTAACATACCATCCTTGATTTTTATGAAAATCTTTATTTTCAAAGACAACGACTAATTGATGAACAAATTATGTGTATGATTTCCAATCCCGAGAATGTTTTGTCGTATTAAGTTTCGTTTAAAATATTTGTTGCATATGTTTCTTCCCATTTTCAAAACCAATCTCAATCTCTCCCAATCTATTCTCTAAATCTAAAGACAAAAGCAAAATCCAAGGTAAACCCTGTCTCTGTGGGATCGACTCGTACTTGCGCTCGCTATATTGCAATAGCCCGTGCACTTGCGGATATTAAACAAGACGGTTAGGTTAAACCAACCGACGAACAAAACTTCTCATAAAAGTTTAGAGCAAATGAAATAAGAAGAGTTTCAAAGGAAATTCAAAGGAAATCAAAGTTATGTCATCTCCAAAATCACTGAGATTATAAGTTCTTGGCCTAAGGACATCAATGATGAAATTGTCTTTCTTCAATGAAAAGCTTCAGCCGGGTAAGAATACACTCAAAGAACCTATGCTCAACATTAGAACTGATACTTCAACAACTATGAGCAGACATGTTCAAAGAGTTTAATGAGGAAGTAACCCCAGTTCCTAATCTCTTATTTTTTTTTGGGTTACATATATAAGTTGTATTTTGAATGATTATTCATTTGTTATGCTTATTAAGTCTCATTTGTATTATTGGATTTCTAGAGCCATTTTTGGCTCATAAATGTTGCTAACGATTTCTCTATGAGTACTATAAGCAGGAACTCATATGACAGAAAGGGTCAAACATGTAACATTACTCTCCATCGGCAGACAGTAACATGGCTGCTGATTTATGAAGGACTGCTGATTGCTCATGAGAATTCACTCATGTCCTTCACTCACTCAAGGTCAAATCCTCACCTGCTGGACTTCAGAACTACTATGCGAAAAAATCCGCTGATAAGTCCAAAAGAAGTTGATAAAGACCATCTCTCATGCATACACAAAACAGGTCAGCTATTTGCTTGCCAATGACCTGTGCTCATGTCTGCTGAATTGATATGCTTATACATATTATCAGACATAATGCATAATAACCTGTCATACTGCACTTTTATTGATGTATCTGTTTGCTTGTATGACTTGCCTTATGCAAATGGTTTTCAAAAACTCATCAGCACTTTTCATATCAGCTGATCTCAAATGTTTTTAAAAAACCCCTGCAGTTGGCTGAATTTCCATATCTGCCAACCTACACTTCATAAGCTCAGTTTTATGTGCTGACTTATAGGAGTAAAAACCCTTTAATGACCTACTCTCTCAAGTCTATTAAAGGTGGAGGCACACTTCTCGAAGTCTGACTGCTTCGATTAAAGTTATGACTATTTTCAAAATCTTGGAAAACGACAATACAGTCATTATCAATCCTTTCCAAGAATCTTGAGAATATCTAGACTTCACAGCCTATCCCTGTCAAGGCGTGATCAGAAGGACAACTCAACAGTAAAGCTCCATTATTGAGTGCCCTTCAGTCTAACCTCCCTGAGTTTAAGTAGAGCTCCCTCCTCATCAAATCTCTACCAAGAATAAACTCAGAAACTGCCTATAGATTACTCTCGATACAAATCGATGATTCAAAATCTCTCAAAATGTTACTAAGTTTAAGTCCTAAGACTCGATCAAGTCAATTCCTCAACAACGGGGTATGATTTCTTCATATTCATTCAAAGTTGTTTCGATTTTATTTTTGTTACTTCACAAGAGCTGATCTAAATTTCTCTCAATAATGTATTTCCAAAAACCATTCATAAACTGTGAAAATCATTTTCAAAATCTTTTCTAATACACAGTTACCAAACATGAGAGAAATTGTATCAATTCATGTGTATCAGAAATCATTAATTATGCCTCTTCAATCTTGTTGTGAAAACAATTGATAAAGGAATTTTCTTCTGTCCTGTCTGATAATCATAAAAGTTTGCTAACAAGCATGATTTATATGCTGCAAAACATGATTGTCAGAACACTTAAGAATATTCTTTGTCAATCAGTTTAAAAGATAAGATGAAAAGCCATTAATTAATGCCAGCAAGAGTGATTTCATTCTCTCTTCTAACTTTTAGTTATCAATCTCATTGATACTCTAAAATGCTTTCAGATGAATCACTGTGAAAATCAATTAGCACATACTTATTCCACCTTTGGAAGTCTGCTTGCATACGTGAACTTCACAGAGAAGATCCCAGAAAAGAAGTGTCAAATGTTTGGAAAACATTTGATATATTGCCATGTGCAATAAGTCTTCTGGTTATATGTAGGTATGTCGACCATCACCTCAAAGATGGCCGATGCAGATAATTCAGTTCTGCTGAATTAAGTAGCTAATATGGAATTGATGAGGATGACGAACTGTTAACCGCCACCATCCATCCCTGAGTTTATCAAAGGGGATTCATGGTCAAAGCATCACATCCTCAGTGGCCATCACTCTTCGGTGCTTTCATAATAACCCGAAGAAGTGAATTTGTTCTGCCTCCCCCGAGAGTTGGAGGAAATCAAAAAGAACACGGCCATCTTGATATCCATCTCCTTCTAAATCCTTGACTGATGACCCCTCATCTAATGTCTAGGATCAGGACTTCTAGGACACAACCTTGTAACATGTATCTCATACTGTGAATTGAATCATTATGTATCTTTCTCATGTAATCTGCAGTTCAGTCAAAATTCCAGTTGTATTGTTCTTGTAATCAGCTGATCCTTGCAATGTACTGTCTAAAACTATTTGGATTATTGAATACAAGTTCTGCAACTTTTTCTCATGCTTATCTACCTATCTGCATTCCTTTGATAGCATGAATTGATGTGTTTTAAGTGTGTTGATCAAACTTACTTATTATTCTTTATGATCTCTATGCTCTTCTGATGATCAAAGAATTGACCTTAATGAAATGATCACACTGCCTAAACACAACCTCTGCTGATACCCCATCAGCAAACCATTCTTGAACAACTACTATATCGAGTTATGGTCTCTTACTACTGCTTAACTCTCATCCTTAGACTCTCTGATAATTGCCTTTCTGAATTAGATCATTTCACAATGATTAAATTCAAGTTCTGCCGAAACCTCAAGTCACTCAACATAGGCAGACTGCAGCTTCATGACCTTCATGTCAACCTATCAAGGGATCTACTGTTACTCAATCTCTATTCTTCATGCTCAAATAGTCAAGATTACTAGTAAATCTGCTTTGAACCAAGCTGTCTACTGAAACAAAGTAAAACCGTAAAAAGGCTTTTGAATTTCTAAAAAGGATTTTTCTTCAAATTCTAAAATCCCAGTTGCTTAAATTTTCAAATATCAAAAGCTTACATCTTTCAAGTTAGTTCAACAGCACTTTGTGTTCTTAGTTATGACAACTACTAAATCTTATGTAACCTATGAGATTGTAGTTATAAAGGCATAATTAGTTGTTCCCATTATAATGGCCAACAACTAATTGGTATACAGATTGAATTCAAAACACTCTGTTACACCTTATCATGTGGTTCTTTGTCAAAAAGGATGTTGTTAAATATCTCTAGTAACTCGACCTATCCTCAAGATAGCTAGAAATTCAAGAATTCTTAGGAAGACTGATGTTTTCAAATATTAAGTCCTTCCTCAGGAGTGAACAGTCGATATAACCCCTGCTGTATATAGGCTACGTCTCACTCTCTTCAGAACAGGTCTGGTCTATATGCTCTTATGCAGATCTCTTCCCTTGCTAAAGAATGCCAAGATCTGTTGAAAAAAAAAAAAGAAGAACGGACATCATTTCAGGTACACATTCAATATCTCACTTACTTGATCTATTTAATATTCTTACAAAGTTTTATTAATCTTAAATAGATTGGTGTCCATTATAAAATGATTCTATCTGTTAAAAATGGTTATAACAATTAGTATCAGCAATTCTTACCTTAGCTGATATTAAACACACTGCCAATAATTGATACAACAATTGGTACCAGCAGTTCTTACTTTAGAAGATACCAAATACACACTGCTGATAATGTCCACATCTTTAAAATCCCATCAAATTCTTCATATATCCATATAAAATCTCAACGGGAACAAAATTTTAACCAAAACTTAATACACACTATTCTCCAAAGCAAATCTTTATATGTGCATCCTATACAACAGTGGCCTATGACTCAGGACAAAATATTCAATCTTCAACTCAGCAGTTGTACCCAGTAATACCACAATAAAAGCAAACAAATTAATCTGTTTATATATTAATTTTAAACTTCTTGTTTGAAAATAATATGAGTATACATTTCTCCTAGACTGCCTATATCTTAGCCATATCTATACTAAGCATGATGACATAATCCTAAATCAGAACATCATTAAATGCATTCACTCCCTTAAGCCCCCAAAACGTCCAATCACATTCCTCTAATCAAGAAACCCCTTCATCTTCTCAAAACTTCGAAAAGATGTATAAAATGATAACCTTCATTCAAATCTATCTTAATAAATTCATCATCTCTTCTTCATCTTCCTGTCCAACCTTCGTCATTTGCATCATGTGTTCACCTAATTTGCCTAGTTCTCCTCATCGACCCATTTCCCACACTGAATGGCGTCAACGTATGATGGTTCTTCTTGCCACTCCTCTACCAGCGATTCAACGACCTCGTCGAATCACTCGACGTGTAAGGAATCGTCTTCGAGACCCCAGGAACGACGTTTCCAATTTCATCCCATGGATTCCCACAAGAAACCTTACCACAACTACAGCGCCTGACACTCTCTCTGCTCCCATCGCCTCAAATGCTCAACTTGAGCAAACTCAGATTCAGGAGGAGCATCAAATCGCAAATGCAAATTCTGCACCAAATTCAGCGGTCAATGTACCCCCAATTAGAACAATAGACCTTCATCCTCTAACTCTGCTTAGTTAGGATGACTAGCTAGGTTTCTGCTTTGTCAAACAAATTTTCTTTTGCTATATTAGCGTTATATGTGTAATATGTTTTGTTTTGTATGCTTTTGTTCAGCTACATTTGCTACTTTATTTTGCTTTAGTTATCATAATTTGTCCTGGTACATACTCTTTCATGTTCATTATGATCTAAAATATCCTTGCATATACATGTACTCTTAAGGATACAATATACAAACCTTAACACTTGACCTATTAATTAAAGAAAGTTAAAGATCTTATATGTCATCTTTAGATGTATATCTCGTGCATCCAGTAAAAGTCAACATACCTCTCAACAACATCGTTCTATAAAAGAAATTCTTCGGCTCTTCATAACTTATGAATTGACCAGTTTAATCTTTCTTAAACTCATCCTGTTATACTTACTTTCTTGTAAAATATCTTTTCATGACTCCCTTAAGTACATCCAAAGCTCATTTCACTCGTCATATCTCAGGAAGAAAATTTACACGAGCCTCTACTTTTCTGTTTTAATTAGATATACCTTTAAGGAGGAGACTATTTTGAACATTTTACTACTTAACAGATTATCTTATCTGCCCCTCATATTAAAGAATAAAACTTCTCCTATTACATTCTTGTAAAACCTCTTTACAAGCAATGGAACAAAATTCCTCACCTTGATATCTTACTCTCTCCTTTTGACATGTATTTCTTATACATGAAAACTGTGCATTATAAATTATTCGCACACTAAGAAAGAAAATTAATTTGATAAATGACTTGCTACATCCAAAGATTTTTGATCCACATAGCATACTTAGTCTGCCTATTTTTTTGAAAACTGCCCATATGACAGATAGAAGTACTTACTCAATACTATCTATATTCTCGGCAGAGTTGCAATTAGCTGATCACATCGGCATTTCTATAAAGCCAGTATTTAAAGGAACTGACTTCCTCCCCTCTACATGTCGCAATTCATACCTTATGAATTAACATAAGTCAGTTCTCTCAACTTGTTCGATCCCCAATAAGGAAGTACTTACTCAATCTGGTCCATATACAAGTATTTAGTTTCTGATATTCAATATTTTATTTGGTAACTATCAATCTATATTTAGCTTGTGACCATTAAGGAGGAGAGATGTAATAAGATTGACATTATACATACAGAAAAATCGATTTGTAAGATTGACATTATATCTAGCTTGTGACATTATACATACAGAAGAGGGAAATACATTAAGGAGGAGAGATTAATGATTAAAAGACAACTAGTAAGGAGGAGAGATTGTGAAATTGCACATACAGCGAAGTATTATACTATATGACTATTATAGTACGCTGACTATTATACTACTCTACCTATCCGTCACAACTTTTAAAATCATCAGATGAAGATGCTTAATCAATTCGATTAAGAATAATATATATTTTCCTTATCTTGCTTAAGCTACTTCAGATCATACAATGCAAGAAACACATTCTTAAGGCAATATTATCAATTGCCTAAAACCGTTTCAGTTATTGCTCTGTATTTGTTCTTTCATTTATTGAGTCTGTAAATACTTAGCAATAGATGACTATACATACGCTATCGCTTGTAAGTTCAACCTAGGGCATGTCTTGATATAAAATGAATATTTATTAGTGACATGTTATTACTAAGGATTGAACAACTGCTTTAAAGAGCTGTATGTATAAGTCAATTGTAGTAATGGCCCCAAGCAAATAGGAGGAGATTGTTAGGAATATGCCTGTAAATCAGCTGATATATATGTATGCATATTCCAACACAGTGATTTGCTTGTTCCCATTACAACGCATGTTTCACAAGTGGCTAAAAGGGCTGCGTACCGGTTAGTGTGGCAGCTTGTTGAAACAATGCATAGGTCATTAGACTAGGAAGTCTTTGTACATATCCGAGTCTTTGTCCTACCAGATTGATGACAACTTTCATATGGATTAGCTCTTCAATTGCCAGCTGAAGTGACCATCGGCAAATGTCTCACTAGCAGACATTTCCTTTAGCTATGACTGCCTATTAGCTATCTCTACAATCAGCAGTTCTAAAATGGCAGATCTCAGTATCGGCCAAGTCCCTTATCAGAACAACTGCAGAGAAGCTAATTATTCAAAGAGGAACATCATGATCATCCGCGATCTCTACATCAGCAGTTCTATAATGGCAGATCTCAGTATCAGTCAAGTTCCTTATCAGAACAACTGCAGAGAAGCTGTAAGATCACGAGAAACATCGGTCGTCATTCAACACGCTATAAGTCAAAATAGATCCGTTACAAGATCTTTCTGACAAGCCCAAGATACGCATCGATGTCTGCGCCTTCACGATTACTCAGTAGACATTTCCTCTTCTGTGCATTGGTTGCAGTCTTCAAAGCTTCACTTCCATAAAAGGCCAAGCACAGTACGCTGCACTCCAGTCAAAGCAATGATACGTCCAAATCAGTCAGCTGCATCCAGGCAAAGCTCGACACGTCCAAATCAGTCCAGCCTGTTTCACGGACCAGCTTCAAGACACAAACTTAACTGAAGGTCTTTGCCCAACAAATCCAAAAATGTACTCTGCTGCATTATGAGATTCAGATCACCAACGGGCATAAACCTATTCAAACACCAACGGTCACCTCTTCTTCTCCAGCCTATATAAGAAGACTCTCGTTCTCATCTCAAAATAGCAAGTAGTGTATGCTTATGCTTGAGAAAGGTTGTGGTATTGTTCTTCATTTACTCAATCCAGAACCACACCATCAGAGTGAGAAAACACAAGTGTAAGAACAAACACTTTGTGTGAGAGTGAAAAGAAATTCCAAAGGCTGAGAAGCTCTGCTTGATCAAAAACTTTGTTTTTGATTTGAGTTTCTTCTTCCTTCGAAGAACTCAGTCTCTTCAGTGGTCTCACCTCCATAATTCAGTAAAGAGACCAAGAACCTTGCAGATCGTTGAAGCCAGACCAAGCTTGAAGATGTCCGATGAAGAGCCAGAACTTAAAAGTCCAGATTGCATTCATATCGGCAGACTTATACTACATTATAAGCTGTGTCGATTGTGCAATAAATTGTCATCATTTTTGGTCGAGTGCTTAGCACTCAGTTGTTCAAATACTTACTATTTGAACAACTCCTAATATTCTCTTCTCACAACACTCTAACACTAGCACTTTCCTTCCCTTACCTCCAAGGTTGTTAGGAACTGCTAGGATTAGAGTTCTAATATGAGTCTTCCGGGTATCCCATCTCACTTTCCTTCTACCCCCGGGGAGATTGCTAGGATAGAGAGTCTAGGTTGATGTACTAAGCATGTTTGCCTTTGAGTAAACCTCTGCTAAATTTTAATATAATATATATGTTTGTTACATTCAGCCTTGATTTCTCTTTCTTGTATAATTTGTTTTATCTTGTGCAATCTGTTAAGGAAAGCAAGTGATGCATCTAATACAGATTTTAGTCAACTGTTAAGCTCTCTTTTAAAACAAACCTTTACAGTTACTTCAATCTTAACTGTTAAACTTATGCTGTTTATTCTTCCGCTGCTCAAACTTATTTTCATCAGCTAAGTTCAACAAACATCTTCCGACTGCACATTTCACATCTGCTGATCTAGGATGTCCTATCTCTCTAACTTCGGCTAAGCAGTCAGAATGAGGAAGATGAACTAATTGTATTAATCATTTCATCTATTCTTCAACTTATATGTAAAAATTGGATGAAATTTCTAATACATCAAGTATAGGCTATTCACCCCCCCTCTAGCCTATACACTGAGCAACCCTTGGACCCAACCGTTTGAAGCTTTAAGCATACAAAAAGGGGATTAGTAACTTACCTCAAATAGACAAATCAAACCACTAAAATGAAAATCAAAGCCTTCAAAGTAGTTCTCCTAGTCTCAAGCAACACAAATCTGGTCTTGGATCAAGGCTTGGTTTGTTGGATGAAAAGATATAGAACACATAGAGTGGATCACCTTCACAGCACACACACACTCTAAGGTTTAATGGAGTTTTTGGGAGGAAATGAGAGTATTGAGGGTACTCTCTCAGGGTGTAGAAAGTGGTGGAAGGCTGACTCACTCCACCAAGGACGTGTCCCAACCCAAACAAATATCTAACATGTTAAAAATAGCAAAATAAAACACGTTCTGAATTTCTGCCAACAGAGCGATCGCTCTCCCACGAATCGAAGCGATCGCACTTTCTACCTATGAAGCGATCGCTTTGCTACGACCCGAAGCGATCGCTTCTCCACAAAGCGATCGCTTAGCCAAGAATCAAAGCGATCGCTTTGTACCCAGTTCACAGATACCACTTTCTGTCCACAGGGCGATTGCTTTGTTAAACATCAAAGCGATCGCTTTGTCTCCAGTATGAAAATCACTGAGCACAAAGTCATTTTATGCCACCAAAATCAATCCAAATAGTTCTAAGGCAAATATCACAAGTATAAAAGGCTAAAATACTCAACAAACTACATAATCATAACTCATTTTACTATCATGGCATTTCTATTCATGCTAATAAGACATATAATTATACAAATAACACATTTAGGAGAGCTAGGGAGTCATAAATCTTTTAACCTTTGACCATTGACTTTGAATGTGTCTTGGGTGTTTTCATCTTTCACTTCTACTGCCCCATGAGAAAAAACGGATACTACGAGAAAGGTCCCAACCATCGAGATTTAAACATGCCCGAAAAGAGTCTCAATCTTGAGTTGTATAAGAGCACTTTTTGTCCCGGATAAAAAGATCTTGGCACAATATGCTTGTCATGCCAATTCTTTGTTTGCTCCTTATACAATTTTGCGTTGTCATAAGCCCTTTGTTGAAGCTATTCCAACTCTTCCAATTGCAATAATCTTTTCTCGTCGGCGGCCGTCAAATTGAAATTGAGCTTTTGGATAGCCCATTATGCTTTATTCTCTAGTTCCACCAGGAGATGGCAAGACTTTTCCAAACACCATTTGATATGGATTCATCCCAATCGGGTCTTGAATGTCGTCTGAATTGCCTAAAGAGAGTCATTAAGCTTTTAGGACCAATCCTTACGGTTCGGATTCACAACTTTTTCAAGCACTCTTTTGATCTCCCTATTTGTAACCTCCACTTGACCACTTGTTTGAGGGTGTTATGCCATGGCTTGTTCTTCACTCCATATTTGGCTAAAATTTCGTCGAATAATTGATTGCGAAAATGAGAGCCTCCATCACTACTGATGACTTGGGGGGTTCCTAAACGTGTGAACACATTTTTTGTAAGAACTTGGTTACCACCAGAGCATCATTAGTGGGGAGGGCTATGACTTCAACCCACATGGAAACATATTTTCTAGCGCGTGTGTGTCTAAGGCTTGCTCATCTACAAGAGCATAACATATGAAGAGTTTATAAAATCTTAGTAAGTTTCTTTTCTTTCCAGTGTGGGATACACAATTACTATTAAAGTGTAGAACTTTATATTAAAATACTCTTTTAAAAACCAACAATCCCCCACTTGTTTTAATAAAAACCAGAACAAGAAGGAAGAATAAGTATAGGCAAAGCGAGAATGATATGCATAATAAAGGTGGACCTACCTTGAAACCTTCATTTAATGTTTCAACAACTCTCGTACGAGAGTCTAGGTGGACCAGCCTTTCAACTTAGACTTTTAGCAGGCACGTAGAGTCGTTTCATACCCATATCATTCAAAGTGTAGTATAAGCTTCATAAGCCAGCACATTATGGCCATGTGCTTTATCCCAGCTTTCGTGAGTGCTTTAGAGATTAAGCCCAATCTAATAGGAAGTAGCCCCACTTCCACACTCAGATAGGTGGTTCTATCAAGGATGCTCTTGTGGCTAAGACATCCCACCCATAAGGGTTATGGAAACCATTAAGAAGTCAAGTAAGGCTTCACCCTCCACAATTTCCACAAGATCACATGCTTTTGCACTGTAGGGATGGACATAATTAAATATCACTTTTATTTAGTGCATGTATTCATACAAATCACTCTAAGATTCATTTGGCCCTTTAACCTGGTTCTTGGGATTGCCAGTCCCCAGATGGGGTATCCTCATAGGTGATTTTAAACCATTTTGATCTTTAGTCCCATCTCCCACAATGTATTCCAGATCTTTTCTCTAGCTAGAGCTTTTGTAAACGGATCGGCTAAATTATCGCCTGATCTTACATAATTGATGGTTATGGCACCATCATTCAAATAAGATCTCACAGTACTATGTTTTCGTCTGATAGATCTGGATTTTCCATTATAGTATATGTTATACACATAGCTAATAGAAGTCGTACTATCACAATGTATCAAGACAGGTGGTATCAGTCGGTCCCACATTGGAATTTCAGTTATCGAATCTCGTAACCAACCTACTTCCTCACTAGCTGAAGCTAAGGCTATCAGTTTAGCCTCCATTATTGACCTTTCAATAACTTGTTGCTTCTTTGACCTCCAGCCTATAGCTCCACCACCTAAGGTGAAGATATAACCTGTTGTTGACATGGAATCACCAGATTGGGAATTCTAATCTGCATCACTATATCCTTCAAGCACTGCAGGATACTTTATATATAACAAGCCATAATTCATAGTTCTCTTTAAATATCTCATACCATGATTTATGGCATTCCAATGTTCAAAATTAAGTTTGCTAGTAAATCTACTCAACACACCAATAGCATAAGCAATGTCAGGTCTGGGCAATCTGTTGCATATCTCAAACTACCAATAATACTAGCATATTCATGTTGATTAAACACATCACAATCTTTTTCCATAGGATAAAGATGTATACTAGGATCATAAGGGGTATAAACTGGCTTGCAATCAAAATATTTGTATTTTCTCAATATTTTTTCCACATAATGTGATTGATCTAGTAATATCCCATCATTTGTTCTAGTGATTCTCATGCCAAGTATTATGTTTGCACCCAAGCCATTCATGTCAAAATTATTATTAAGTAATCTTTTAGTATTTTCAACAATTTCCAAATTTATACCAAATATTAGAAGATCATCCACATATAAACACAATATAACTTGCATACCATTAAGATATTTACACAATATATACATTTATTACTTTCATGTGACTTAAATCCATTACTGATCATACAAGTGTCGAATTTCTCATGCCATTGTTTTGCTATTTGTTTAAGCCCATACAAGGATTTATTCAATTTACAAACTTTATTCTCATTTCCATGTTGGATAAACACCTTGGGTTGATCCATATATATTTCTTCTTCTAAGTCTCCATTAAGAAAAGCGGATTTTACATCCATTTGATGTATTTTCAAATTATGTATTGCAACTATTGCGATTAAAAGTCCAATCGATGTTACTCTAGTGACGGGTGAGTATGTATGAAAGAAATCAATTTCTTCCTTTTGTTTAATAACCTTAGCTACCAACCTAGCCTTATATTTTTCAATGCTACCATCTAGTTTGAGTTTTCTCCTTAGTACCCATTTACACCCTATTGTTTTACAACTAGGAGGTAGGTCAACTAACTTCCAAGTCTTGTTAGACATTAGGGATTCCATTTCATCATTTATGTTTTCTTTCCAAAATTTAGAATCCGGTGAGGTTAAGGCCTCTTGTAATGTAGTAGGATCTCCTTCTACATTGTACACAATCTCTTTTACTCCTCCTAGGTTCTTCTTCAATTCTCTCGTTGTCCCCTTGCAAAGTCGTAGTAAAAATCTTTATTAGTTTCTATGTTTGAACTTGTACCCCCACTATTTCTAGGTTCAAAGGGAAACTTATCTTCATGGACGATGGCTTCTAAAGATTTAATCACTACATTATTCTCAAGATCTAGGAATCTATAAGCTTTACTAGTTAAGGCATAACCAACAAAGGCACACCTAGTTGCTCCTATCCCTAACTCAGGTGTTTTTGGGATCCATTTTTCTAACATAGGCTAGACATCCTCATACTCTAATGTGATCTAAGTTAGGCTTTCTATTTCTCCACAATTCATAAGGGGTTATGAGAGTTTGCTTACAAGGAACCCTATTCATAATGTAATTGGCCGTTAAAACACACTCTACCCAAAGATTCTTAGGTTCATTAGAGTTTACTAACATTGCATTTGTTAAATCTATCAATGTTTTATTTTTACGTTCCGCTACAGTACCATTCAAGGCGGGTGAATAAGGAGGGTTGATTTCATGTACTATATAACAAGAGACTTAATATAATCTATAAGTCCTAACGACTCATGATATTCTCCACCTCTATCGCTCCTAAAGTTCTTAATATGTAACTAAATTTTCAAAGGTTTCACTTTTTTATTTTATTAAGTACACATAATAGTATTTAGAACAATCATCTATAAATGTTATAAAGTATCTTTTTTTCCTCCTCTAGTCAAAATACCTTCAAATTCACATATGTCTATGTGTATATGTTCTAGTAATTTTGTATCCCTCTTAACTTTCTTATGAGGTTTCCTAGTGATTTTTTGTCATGCTACAAAATTACACTAGTCAAATTCATTCTATAGTTTGGGTATTAGCCCTACATAACTCATATCTTTTATATATCTACTATTAACATGACAAAGACGAGCATGCCACAAATTAGAACAAGTCACAATAAAAATAAAACTAGCATGCATTTTATTCATTTCAACATTGAACTTAAACATACCGTCACAAGCATACCATTTTCCAACAAACACATTATTTTTTGTTGGTTGAAGCAGGCCTTTTTGAGGAGATAACCACATACACATTTTTTCCTAATTTTCGGAGTATGAAGCACATCCCTTAGGGTCAAAACGCGACCAAAAGTAAACTTAAGGTCTACTTCACCCATACCCAAAACTCTAATAGTGTGTGAGTCACCAAGTAAATTTTTTTTATCATTTTCAACAATGATTTTTTATCATTTTCAACAATGACATAAGTTTTGAATAACATTCTATCATAACAAACATTTCTAGAGGCCCCACTATCTGCCCACCACCCCTTATGATTCTCAACCATGTTTAACTTGGTTATCATTGCCACAAGGGGCTCTTCGGTCATATGGGCTTGTCGTGTATGCCCACCTCTTTGTGGTGCAGTCCCACGTTTTCAAAAATAACACTCTTTTGCAATATGCCCATTTTTACGACACACATAACACCCATTACTAGTGCCACTAATATTATTTCCATTGTGTGTTTGTTTTGACGGGTTTCCTTGGTGGCACTTTCTAAGGCCTCAACCTTGTCCATTATTTTGAAAACTTTTATTTTGAAAGCCATTCTTTTCAAAACCATTGTTTTTGCCCGAATTGTTTTTTAACTTTTTTCCATTGGGCTTCAAATAAGCATTGTGATTATTACCATTATTCCTAACATTGTCACTACCACCATTATTCCTACCATTTTGACCCCTTGAGATGCTATCATTAGAAGAAAGAAAGTGTACCTTGTTTTCTTCTCCATTACCATTCACCTCTTCTTTACTATCTCGCTTCCTTGACTCTTCTTCCATGCGGAGTCGAGTCATGAGGTCTTCCATGGTTATCTCGGATTGCTTGAGACGGAGTCCTTTTTTAAATTCTTTTCATGAACTCAGTAGCTTGTCTATCACCGCAGCTACTTGCATTTTCTCAACCACCGTGATGCCTTCGGATTGGATCTCATGAACTATGGTTTGTATTTCATGGGTTTGCTTGATCACGGACTTGTTCTCCTCCATTTGGTACTTGAAGTATCGGCTACAAGCATACTTCTTTTCTCCTGCTTCTTCGGTGTTGTATTTATTCTGCAAGGCTTTCCAAATCTTTTTTGCGGAAGAATAAGAAGTAGAATAGTAGTAATAAAATTCGTCAGTTAAGCAGTTAAGACTATAATTCCTACAATCCTCCTCATCATTTTCGTATTTCTCCACGAGCTTGTCATGTTCAACCAATTCTTGTAGTGTCATATCTTCAACATCTTTTTTCTTAGGATTGTTTGTAGTAAGGACCCATGCTACCTTCATAAGTTTGAGGTAGAATAAAACATTTTTTGTCCACAGCTTGAAATGATCGCCACCAAACCCAAAAGGATTTGTTGAGATCATTTGTGCTAGGATTCATGTGGTTGCTGGACTCCATAAAATCCATCTAAAAATTGTTGGAAATAATACTTCCTTCGTCCCTAAATTATTGTCATGTTTGACCCAGCACATGGATTAAGATAAAACAATTGACTTGATTATTAATATTGGTATAGTGTGTAGTTTCCTTTAATGCCCATGTGCATGTGACCCATAATTAAAGTAGAGAGAAAAAGTAAGGGTAAAATGGTAAAAGTGATGTCCTAAAAAAGAAAGTTTCAAACAAGACAATTATTTAGAGACGGACAAAAATGAAAAACAAGACAATAATTTAGGGACAGAGGGAGTAATAAGAAATAGAAGTAAACCAACTTACAACCCTTGATTGTACAAGTTTCAGAAAAGTAGACGGTGGGATGAGGCACGGACAATGTCGCTTTCTTTAAGACAGTTCGTGCCCCTATTAGGTATGTTCCCAAATGTAGTAGGTCTCAGCACGCCGGCTCCAGGATACAACAACCCAACCACTAAGTGTTTGTGTTTCTCTTGGTCTACACTACCTCAAGAAGGCGAAGCTCCACACACACACTTTGCTTTGCCTAAACTTTGAAGAAATATAAATAGAATGTGAATTTTCGTAGTTGGGAAAAGTGTACTCAAAATCTTCGGTGAAGGCTCTATTTATAGGTGCAAAATAGAGGAGTTCCAACAATGGATTTAATTTCTGAAATAAAAGGCATTGAAACTCAACTTTAAAATTGTTAGGAGATGAATCTTTAAGCAGAAATGGTGAACTTGATGTATTGATTTGGACCAGGTACATTGAGCTATTCATCAAGTTTGAAAATCAAAATTGAAAAGAATTCAAATAAAAAAAAACTGATAGAAATTAATAAAGAGGGTAAGTGTGAAGCCTCTAGTTATAGGTGCAAAATAGAGGAGTTACAACAATTGAATTAATTTCTGAAATAAATTGTCACAATTAAAAGGCATTGAAACTCAACTTTAAAATTGTTAAGAGATGAATCTTTAAGCAGAAATGGTGACCTTGATGTACTGATTTGGACCAGATACATTGAGCTATTCATCAAGTATAAAAATCAATACTTAAAAGAATTTAAATAAAAAAAACTGACATAAATTAATAGAGAGAGTAAGTGTTGAATTTGAACATGTGAGGGTGCTGGGGATGAGCCCAAGTAGTGCACCACGAAAGACACCGAAATGCTATCGGAGGATCGGGTGTCGTCAAATTTAGAAACTCGTATCTCCTCCACCCTCTCTTCCCCGGCGCGCGTGTGTCCAAGTCTTGCTCATCTACAAGAGCATAGCATATGAAGAGTTATAAAATCTTAGTAAGTTTATTTTCTTTCCAATGTGGGATACTCCCTTGGTATCTCCAAGAGACCATCCAATAGCACCCATGTTGTCTTTCAACACCCTTACCAACTTTTCTTCCCGGAGAGAAGAGACATTAGAAGAAATAATGACCGGAAGTCTCTTTTTCTCCCAAGAAGATATATTTCATGTGTGGTGGGAAGGGCTTCAGTTCTAGAATAGGAGACTCTTCACTTGATGGCTTCAATTTGTTGCAATTCTCCTTTGATAATTCAAGAGTTTCCCTTGGAGCTTTCACATATCTACCTTGCAAAGAAAACTTGTAACAAGAAATAATATTCACATTTTCTGCACAAGTAATATCATCATGTGCAAGTGTAGTAGTGTGTGAAGAAATAGAATAATAATGTAAATCATCATCAAAAGGATATTTGGGATAAGAGTCTCGAAAGACTTCATCCACACAATTGTCAATCACATCAATTCTCAAACATTCATCCAAATCTCCTGGGTATTTCATGACCTTGAAGACATTAAATGTGACTTCTTGGTCATGCACCCTCATTATGAGCTCTCCTTTTGCTATATCAATCAAGGTTCTCCCGATTGCCAAGAAAGGTCTTCCAAGAATAATTGGCACCTCTCTATCTTCTTCCATGTCAAGCACTAAGAAATCCGCTGGAAGGATAAGTTTGTCAACTTTCAGAAGAACATTCTCAACCACACCTTTGGGATAAGCTAGTGACCTATTCGCCAATTGAATAGTGACGGAAGTAGGTTTAGCTTCACCCATTCCAATCTTGCGAAACACCGAAAATGACATAAGGTTGATGCTTGCTCCTAAATCACACAATGCCTTTCCTGTGAATGTCTCTCCAATAGTGCAAGGAATCACGAAACTACTAGGATCTTTCAATTTTGGAGGAGGCTTTTGTTGCAATGTTGGTTCACAAACAAGTTTGCAAATATTACGGGCAAGGGTACACGATCGACAACAAGTAGTAAAGTGCATATGCATGAGTCAAACCCACAAGGACAATTATGACGTTTATTTTCTTGAATACTAAAATTTGGGATTTTTAACTTTATCCAAACGATCGAAATTGAGTTGAAAAGTAAAACTAAATTAAGCAAGTAAATAATTGATGATGAGATTACAAAGTACACACATGGGTGAGAAGATGATTATCAAGATTAAAAGACTTTTTTTTAGGGAAACAGGGCCGACACCCTGGTAGTTTTTATTAAAAAGGAAAAATTACAAACGGGAGGGGGACAACCAGCCTTACCCAAAAAAGGGGGGGGGACAAAGGAGCCAAACCTTGAAATGGAACTTACAAGAGGCATTTAAAAAATAAAACTAAGAGACCCGAAGCCGAGCGATTCTTTGGACATCCATAATAACATTGCCTTTGATAGACTGATGAAAAGCATGAAAAGAGGCAAACACCGTATCATTAACTTAATCCACCACCAGGTTAGCAAGCCTATCAACTACACAGTTTGTTTCACGAAAGCAATGACGAAAAGTAAAGTTACAATCCTGCTGCATACGTAAAATGGCACGCATGTAGTAGGTCAAATACCAAGGAGGACAATGGCCCTTGGTCAGCCAATCGCAAATGGTCAGAGAAGTCCATCTCAATAATTGCATTGTGGAGACCATGAGAATGCAACCAACAGATGCCTTGAAAAAGAGCCCTCATTTCAACCTTAATATTAGTAGCTTTACCAAAGAAAGTGGAATACACAAAAACAATAGATCCATATGAGTCCCGAATAACTCCTCCTCCACCACTCAGCCCAGGATTACCACGACTCGCCCCATCTAAGTTTAGCTTAAGGTTACCAGCCATGGGCTTGATCCAAATGATAACACGAATAGCAAATCGCTTCCTTGAAGCATAAGAGATTGTGAGACCATTAGAACCATGCAAGCCAAAGTAGTTCTATGCTATCATAATCTATGTGAGATCCCGATCAACATCAACAACAATGGAAAAGTAGGGCTTGGAAGAACCATCAAACACCACAGCATTGCAGAATTTCCATATATTCCGAAGGATGAGAGACGGTAAAAGAGCATAGGAAACAGACTTGGTGGAGCACCATCTCACCATGCATCGCTGTTGGATAGCTTCACCCTAATCAGAAGCCCATGTGAATAATGAAATGCTGCCCAAGCATGAGAAGCAGCCTCACTACTAATAAATAAATACTGGAAGGTTTCAGACTTCGGCCTTGAGCAACAGGAGCACCTAGATGCCAACTAAAAGCCTTTCCTACATAACCCCTCATCAATAGGAAGTCTTCTCAGGAATAGATGCCAAATGAAAATTCTAATTTGTTTAGGAAGGCATTTGTGCCATATAAATTTGGTAGAGAACATGGAAGGAGCGTCTGGACTGGCCAATTGCATGACAAAAGCAATAGAAAAATTACCAAAAGAAGTACTGGTCCAGCGAGGTATGTCCAGAATATTTGGTAATATTAATACTCTGCTGCTCGATTATATGAAGCGCCGTAGCACGAAGAAAAGTCCAGAGGAGTAAAAAAGGTCTCGAACAGATTCAAGCAGACAATCAGGAGGTCTGGTGAGCGATTGACTACGCAGCCAGCGATCCAACCAAATAGAGCAGGTGCCTCTTCCAATAATCCAGCAGATATTGGGCTCCACAATAGCTTTGATTTTTTGCAAACGTTGCCAAACATGAGAACCTTTTAAAGAAGATTGAGTCGCATGGGAGGAGGATCAATAACGAGCTCAAAGAAAGGCAGTCCAAATACTTTGCTGGGTATGGAATCTCCACCAAAGTTTCATAGTGTAGGCCTGAACCAAGTAAAACAGAGAAGGAATAGCAAGACCACCATCAGAGCAAGGCTTGCAGCAATTGCACCAAGAGACCCAATGAGATTTAGTTTTGCCTTCATAACTACCCCAGAAGAAATTAGAAAAGGATCTCTCAAGCATATTGATAACTGCAACCGGAGATTCAAGGGAAGCCAAAAAATATGCAGTGTTAGAGTGAAGGACATGTTTAAGCAATGTGACTTTCCCCGCCGGATTGAGGAAAGCTCCCAATCAAGAGTCCACCTTAGCTTGCAGCTAAAACGCAAGAGAATCAAATAAGTTCTTTATTTTACAGCCAAGTTTTTTGGAATGCTAGAGGAATTGGTAATGATCCATCTGTGACTCGTATTAAGAAGCTTTATGTTAGGAATATGCCTGTGAAACAAGCGATATATAGATTTGCATATTCCAACACAGTGATCTGCTTGTTCCCATTACAACGCATGTTTCACAAGTGGCTAAAAGGGCTGTGTTTCGGTTAGCGTGACAATTTGTTGAAATAATACATAGGTCATTAGACTAGGAAGTCTTTGTACATGTCTGAGTCTTTGTCCTAGCTACCATCTTGTGATGACCTTTTATATGGATTAGCTCTACTAGCACTAACAGACGTCTCATCAGAAGATGTCTCACCAGCAATATCCACTTCAGTAGTCCTACATCAGCAGTTACTCAAGTATCAGCCATGCAACTACAAGAATGCTGATAAATGTAAAGAGGAACATCGGTCATTCTCCAAGCTATAAATTTTACAAAGATTCGCAAAGGAAAATCTATAAATCTCCCTAACAGCTTAAGGTATGCATCGATGTCTGCGCTTTCACTAATATCTGCTTAACATTTCCTCTTTTGTGTTTGGTCCCAGTCTTCAAGACACATCCAGACAAAAGACCAACCACAGTGCACTTCTACCCATGCTTGCAAGTCACGTCCCCATCCGTCAGCCTGAATTACGGACTTACTTCAAGACAAAGCTTACATGAAAGTCTTTACCCAACAGTTCTTACAGTGCACTTTGATGCATTGGAGAATCAACACACTTCAACGGGTAAAAATTCTATTCAAAGCTTCAACAGCTCTATTATCTTCTTTACCTATAAATGAAACCTCTCATCCTCATTTTCGGTGTGCAAGTGAAAAATAAAAAATTTGTGAAAACACCAAAGAGTGGGAAAAATACAAGTGTAAGAACAAACACTTTTTGAAAGAGTATTCTAAAATTTCTAAGGCAAAGAAGCTCACCTTCATCGAGAACTCCTTTTTTGATTTGAGTCCTTTCTTCCTTCGAAAGACTCCAGTCTCTTCAGCAGCTATATTTTAAATCCATAGCTAGAGACTAAGCATCCAGCCTACTGTTAAAGACTAACCAAGCTTGAAGATGTCCGATGAAGAACCAGAGCTTAATAATCCATATTGCATTCATATCGGTAGACTTGTACTACATTATAATGGCTGTCGATTGTGCAATGAATTGTCATCACATTTGGCCGAGTGCTTTGCACTCAGTTGTTCAAATACCAGTTCTTTGAACAACCCATAATATTCTCTTCTCACAACAAATTTATCGAGTTGAAACTACAAGAACGCAACATGATAAATGTTGACTACATCTTCCAATGTATTTTCGATAAATTTGATTTCACTTTCTTAATCTCTCCCTTTTCTTTCCAATTCACTTTCCTTCTTTCCCGGGGAGATTGCTAGGTTAGAGAGTCTAGGTTAATGTACTAAGCATGTTTACCTTAGAGTAAATCTTTGCTGAATTTTAATATAAAAATATATTTGTTTACATTCAGCCTTTACTTATCTTTCATGTAATATATGTTTTCATATATTGTGCAATCTGTTATGGAAAGTGAGCACTGCATCTAATAAAGAATTAAGCTTGCTGTTGTAATGTACTTGTACTGATTCATATACAGCCAACTTAATCTTCTATGTTATACATTTGCTGCTATTTATTCCGCCCTACTTATTAACTTCAGCAAATGTTATAACTTCAATTTTCTAGCAAACTTTCAAGTCTTCAGTAACAAAGTTGATAAGGTCAGCTGATGGAAAACTGCTGAGGCTTGTCTGCTGCTTTCAATAGAAAACTGCTGAAGCAAGACTATTGTTTTCATATCAGCAGAGTTGCATTTAAAAGAAAATTGACTTGACCTTTTATACTCTTCATCCCTTTTCTTCAATGTATTTCAAATTAATGGATGAATTTTTAATAAAGGTCAAATAGACTATTCAACCCCCTTCTAGCCTATATTCTGAGCATATCAACATGGACCTAACACTTTCTAAACTCCATAATATCTCCTTCATTGCAATTTTTAAGCCAATGCTTGCTCCGGATAGATTGAATTTTATTACTTGTTAGGTCCAAGGTTGCTCTATATAGGCTAGAAGGGGGGGTTGAATAGCCTATGTCCAATTTTTGAAATTGATTCAAAAATCTTACTTCACTAGGGTTTTAAAAATTTTGCAGGCGGAAGTCTTGTGAAGCACAGGACAAGTTGAGAATGGTGATCTTCACAGTCAAGATCGGCAGTTCTTAACCTTGGAAATCAAATTTAAAGCAACACAATCAATTCACAATCACACACAAATAGACAGAATATTTAATATGGTTCACACTTATAAATAAGTGCTACGTCCACAACCAAAGTGGTCAACTTTGGATTTGAAAATCGTGTACTAAGTTTTTCCACTAGATATTTTACAAACTAAATCTCTAATGGATAGTGTACAAAAATTTTGTTGACCAAGTGTTTGTGTGGGAGAATTGATATCAATAAGATACAATTCTCGTGAGCTATGAAAAGCTAGGTGTTGCAATCAATGAGGAGCTTTTAATGGACTAGACGTCTAAGTATGAAGCTCTTCAATGAATGTATACAAATAGGACGTTTAAGCCTTTAAGAGCTTGAAGACTATGGAGATTCGTAGTTGGAGTAGTTGAAGTGTGTTGAATGCTGCAATGAAGTCTCCTTTTATATGCGGGAGGAAGCTAGGAGCCGTTGGTGATTTTCAAACTTGAATTTAAGAGCAATTAATGCTCTAATCTGGTTGTTGACTCGATAGGCGTCCCGCAACTTGCGTCTGTCTCGACTCTTTGCTAAAAATAGGCGGTGCAGTGCTTGCAGGGAGGAATGTCCTTTTCGAGTGTATGCCAAGAATGGAAACCTTCATTGAATGTGATTTGCGGGTTAACGTTGCATCGAAGTCAATGAAGTCCTCAAATTAGGACATGTCTTAGGCGGATCTCTATCGGACGTTCTTAAGATTCTTTCAACATTGCGATGAAGCTTGGCCGATATGAGCTTGTCCGATATTCAAACGAAAGCTGCGATGCATTGTTTGCCTATTGTGCGAGGGCGTCCGATGTCCCATAGGCTATCTTCTTCAAGACTTATACAATTAGCAACCCTAAGCTATTCAAGCTGTGCCTAAGTACAAGTTGCCACACTAATGACACGCAGCCCATTAGTCACCTTGTCTTAGACTTAGGTTATGGATTCAAGCAAATCTAGGCTAAAATACAACAATCTCCTCCTATTTGCTTGAGTCCATGACCCTATGAATACAATATCAGCTGACCATGTTCAAGTCTAGTAATAACATGCTTGTAGGATTGATATATTAAATAAGCATGCCCTAGATGAACTTACACAAAGGTCATTGTATTCAAGAATTACAAAGTGTTTACAAACAGGAAATTAAGCATCGACACTTGTAATTAGACTGAATTTAAAAACATGCGAGAATAGGCGAATAGGCAATATAGGACATGTCTTTAAACCGTGGTTTAAATTTCATGCACACATAATAGGCGTTCATAATCAAAGCATAAAATGTAGACATTGTTAATTAAACAAGAAGTTTAATTACAAAGTTTTTGCAAAAGATTATACAAAAAGACTTTATCGGCCGGTTCGAGAGGATGATCGAGATGAAGTATGACCTTTGCCTTTGCACGATGATTGCCCATGACCTCTTGATGCCCATTTAGAGTCAACGGACCTTAAGTCTTGCAATCTCTTCTTTTCTTGCTAGCTCTTCTTTAGTGTCCGCCAATTCGGAGGAGAGTTCTTTGTTCTTACGCTTGAGCGAGAGCATTATGCTCAATGAGCTTAGTCCGTGATCATTGTTGAGTCTAGCTATCTCCTCCTTCATGGACGCAAGCGAGGTATCAATGAATCCGAGGTCCTCGGTATTTTGTGCTCCTTGCGATAGAAAGCCAAGTGCTTGGATGTGAGAGTGCGTGTCGCTCGTGCAGTGAACGAGCGATTTGCTGGCGTTGGGAGTGAAGCACAAGCTTGTAGCCGGCTTCAATCATGTCGATGGTCCGCATCATCTTTGTTGAGAGGTTGTCCCAATTGGTTTTGAAGATGGCAGAGGTAGCGGAGGAAGATCTTGAGATCCGGGCGCTAGAGCGATCTGGTGGCGAGAGATGGAGCGTAGGCGAGCATCAAAGGCGGCTTTGGCACCCCTAGAAATTTCCATGACTGGGTCATGCGGTCGGCTGGACATGGGTGATGTGGGACGATCTGCGAGAGCGGGTGCGGGGCCTTGGTCAGTCAACGAGAGATGACCTCAAAATCTTTCAAAAATTTATGAATAGCCTCGGCGGGATAAGTATCGAAGAGTCGGGATGACTCAGGAGAGAGGATGGACTGCCGAGGAAGGATGGTGGCGGCTTGGGTAGGAGAGGGTGGAGGATGGTGGCGGAGGACGGGATTGGCCGGAGGATGTTGGAGAATGGCTGGAGGAGGAAATGGTAATATAGCTGGTAGAGGGTGAAAGTTGGCAAGGGAAAATGCGAGGAATAGGGAATAGCCTTTCTATGTAGATGACATAGGAAAGGGGGTGAATAAAAAAGGGAGGAGGAGAAAAGAAAGGGGAAAGGCTAGGAGAAGTGAAGAGAATGGGGATGAGAGGGTTAAAGCCTAGGAGAGTGGTGACTACATCAAGGAAGTTGTAGACCACAGGCTGAAGAAGGATGGAAGGATAGCAGATAAGGGTGAAGACTGGTGGTTTAGGCAGAGATAGGAAAGGGGAGATGGCCGATTCGGTGGGGAGAGGAAGTCCTAGGTCCTTGTGAATTGTAACCCATTGGTTGAAGATCATAAGATCTTGAACCGCTGAGTTATGGGAGAAAAAGAGTTGGGACCAGGCGGGAGGAAGGGGGTCATAGAATGCACCCCACTTAAAGATAATTTCACTGCGAGACATAGGTGGGAAATCTCTTGGGGTAGTCAAGGGAAGAAAGGTAGGGGTCGAATCGGCGGGGTTGGGTTTAGGCTGCTGTCTCGAGGACAGAGCCTGCACCTCAGGGTGTAGGTGGTTATATGGGTTGGTTTTGAGGCGTTTGGGGGTAGGCAGGTCAGAAGAGGGAGAGAAAGAGCGTTTGGAGGATGGTGGTTGAGAGGTGGATTCAGGTGTAGTGGATGGTGCTTGGGTAGGAGTGGGCTGGATGGGTGGGGATTTAGGAAGGGAAGAAGGTGGAGAAGTTGTAGGCTGAGTTGGTGAAGATGGAGGAGAAGAGGGAGGATCAGCAGTCCCGGAGAAGTGCACCTGCTTCTTGGCACTCTTCTTATAGCGTTTGCCATGTTTGGACTTAGTAGGTGTGGAAGAGGCGAAGTAGGTGATGGAGGGTGGTAGAGGGCTGATGGAGGAACGGCCGATGAAGGATCTTTGGGTTGAACTTCTTGTTTGGGAAGCAAGCGGGGTAGAGATCGTTGGGATGGAGGAGCGCGGATGTTACCTTGGGAAGACCAAAAGATTCATCGTAGGTGGAGGGTTTGTTTGGGTTTGGGTTTGGAGGATTGGGAGGTAGTTGTAGAGGGTTTGGAGAGGTCAGCTGGTTTGAAGGTTGATGTGTCCTTCTCAACAGCTGCCTTCGAGCGGGCAGGTTTCCTGGATTGTTTGAGTTTTGGAGTGAGAGAGGGAGAGTGTCTGGGCTTTTTGGATGGAGGCTCGGGGCTCATAGGGATCATGGTCCGTCTGAGGTCAAAGTGCTCGGCGCTCGGCCCCAATAGGTGTAGGCTCCTCCTCCTCGGCGAGTAACCCGGCGGCGGTGTAGGAGACCTTCCTCTTACCCTTGCCTTGGGTAGAGGGCCACGAAGCGTGCGACGGCAGCGGCGGCAGCGGCGGCGATGCGTAGCGGCGGCAGCGGCTTCGGCGCGTTGGTTGTCCTTTTGGCCATATCATCCCGATAGCGGGTGATGTTGTTGGCCGTGAAGACGTAGGTGTTAGACACCTTGATGAGGTCGTCATTGACGACTAGCTCATCAATCTCCTCATAAGGAGGATAACATTAATAACCCTTACGAAGGGCCTCTTCATGGAAGGGTGAGCTTGGACTTCACAACACTCGGGATAGCATTGAGAAGATGATCTTGGCCCGGTTGAGTTGCTTGCGAAGGACCACGACTTTGGTCCACATCATTGGGAGGTGAAGATGTCCCTCGAGCCATTTTTGAATAAAATGCTCTTGTCGAGCGAGATGGCGATATGATAGGGGTTCTCGGGAAGAGGTTCTGGACATCTCGGAAAACCTCTCGGTTGGGCGACCCTCATCATCTCCCAAGCAAGCGCCGATTCTGCATCGGTCAAGTCCGGTTGCCTTCAACAGGCGGCCAAGGATTTCTCCAATATCCTTATAGGTCAACTTGATGTAGTGGCCTCGATGTAGCCCTTGATGTAGCTTAAGTTGGTGGCTCGGTGGCATTAGGCGGAGGAGGCGGGATCATCCTTGTGTAAAACTCCTCGGCTAGAGAATTCTTTAGTGGGTGTCGTTGAGTTGGAACAGGGGAAGAAGTCCACATTCGGCCAAATCTTTGAGCGGGCATCACCGGCGATGTGCGATGATGGAATCTCGGTCTATCGTCATCCCGGGATGATAACTTGACTGGGAAGGACCCTTATTGGGAGCTCAGCAGCCTTTGCAGCCCTGGTTGGCTTAGCAGAGGCGGAGGATGAAGAAGTGGCAGCAGCCTTTGAGGATTTAGACTTTCCCTACATAATCGGCAGATGTGAGAACAGCATATATAGAAATCGGCAGATTATGCATAGAACAGCAGATAAATATGTAATCAGCAGATATTCGAGCAAACAGCAGATATTTATCAAAAACAAGTACTGTTCAGATCAAGACCCAAAACATAAACAATTTAAGACATAAGATAAGAACAGTTCATGAACTGGGTTTCACAATTGTTACAGATTTTGTCATTCTTGAGCCAATGAGATGGTATAAAACGAAAACATAGTATCACAGGAAGCTCTTAAACACATTTTACACCAAATAAATATGATTCAAGCAACAATCGCAACATTTTACAATTCATCAATGGCGAACATTTTGAAAGTGAGCAAATTAGGTCAAAATAAAACCGTAAAACTTGATATAAGTGGATTGAAAAGTTGTAGAAGGCCTTACCATTGATGATTGTAAGATTGAAACTTGAAGATTTTAGAGATTTGAGAAGGTTTGAGTAAGATTGCAGACAGGAAGGCGGACGGTTTTTGAAAGTTTGAAAATGGCGGTTGTTGAGAACTGTGATAAGTCACTGTACAATTCACCTTTTTATACCTCTGTCAGGTCAATAAATCGTAATTGATAACATTTGAAATCCGCATTTATGATTTGCAGAGTCACTGTACGTATGGCGCACTTAAGTCTGCCTATTTTATCAAAGCCTGCCTATTTTATAGAAGACTGCCGATATGAGTATAGATACTTACTCAAGGTTGTCTATGTATTCGGCAGAGTTGCGATCGGCTGATTACGTAGGCAGTTTAATAACGGCTTTATAAAATAACTTAAGAATTTGCTAGAAAGGGTTAAGGATTGAGGTCAAGCATACCAAGCTCTCCTCTTAAATATGCAAACCTGGTTGAATCAAGTGGTTTTGTGAAGATGTCTGCTACCTGATTCTCAGTAGGCACATATTGCATGCTAATGTTACCTTTTTCAACATGGTCTTTAAGAAAGTGATATCTCACATCAATGTGCTTTGTTTTGGAGTGCATGACAGGATTTTGAGAAACTGAGATTGCTGATGTGTTGTCGCACATTATAGGACAATCAGCAGTTTTGATCTCATAGTCAACTAGTTGCTGTTTGATCCACAGCAATTGTGAGCAGCCTACCGCGGCTATGTATTACGCTTGTTGTTGAAGTTGAAACAGAGGTTTGCTTCTTGCGGCCCATGAGACAAGTCTATTTCCTAAGAATTGACATGTCCCACTTGTGCTTTTCTGTCAACTTTACATGCAGCAAAATCGGCATCGAATAGCCTATAAGATTAAAAGATGAATCTCTAGGATACCGATTCCCAAATTGGGAGTATCTATCGGATATCGATGATTCTTTTGATTTGCTTGTAGGTGAGACTCCTTTGGATCGGCTTGAAACCTAGCACAAACACAAACAAAACATGATATCGCCTACTAGCGGTTAAGTATAAAAGTGAACCAATCATGCCTCGTAGAGAGTCATGTCCACTTTCTTGCCCTTCTCATCTTTGTCAAGATGGCGGTTAGTCGCCATAGGGTCTTGAAGTTTGCATTTTCAAGACCAAATTTCTTGATAACATCCTTTGCATATTTGGCTTGATGATGAAGATACCATTTGAACTTTGTTGAATTTGAAGACCAAGGAAAAAGTTGAGCTCTCCCATCATGCTCATCTCAAATTTACTCTGCATAAGCTTTTCAAACCTTTTGCAAAGATTTTCATTAGTGGAACCAAAGATAATATCATCAACATAAATTTGAACAAGTAAGGAATGACCTTTATGTTTCATAATGAAAAGAGTAGTGTCAATTTGACCTCTTACAAAGCCTTGAGATATCAAGAACTTTGAAAGGGTCTCATACCAGCTCTTGGAGCTTGTTTGAGTCCATAAAGGGCTTTCCTCGGCTTGTAGACATCTTCTCTTCTTGAGCAATCAATGAATCCAGGAGGTTGCTCTACATAGACTTCTTCTTGAAGTTCTCCATTCGAAAAGCACTCTTTACATCCATTTGATAAACTTTGAAGTCTTTGTAAGAGGCATAGGCCAAGAATAATCGATAGCCTCTAATCTTGCAACGGAGCAAATGTCTCATCATAGTCAATACCCTCCTCCTGTCTATATCCTTGGGCTACCGTCTTGCCTTGTTTCTTGTAATGTTGCCGTTTTCATCCATTTTGTTTCAAAACCCACTTTGTGCCAATAACGCTTGTCCTTTAGGCCTAGGGACCAGTGACCGGACTTGGCATCTGTCAAATTGGTTTAGCTCTTCTTGCATAGCTTCCACCCACTTGGATCTTCGAGCTTCATCAATCTTTTGGGTTCAATGTTAGATACAAATGCGGTAGAATACATGCATTCATTCCTTGAAGCTTGTCTAGTTTGAACGCCGGCATTAAGATCTCCAATGATTTGAGTGATAGGATGATCTTTTACTTCCCTAACTTTGCGGGTTGAACTTGTCCTATTGCATCGGAGTTGGATTCTTGAGAAGTAGAAGTGAAGCTTGGTTTTCTAAAGGGTAGGTTAATTCCAAGGTAGGTTGTATGACTTCGGTGTGGAAGGCAAAGTGGATTCGAGTTTTCGAGTGTTCATTTGTTGGTTCGTTTGAGGATTCTAACAGGTTGACTCTTGGAAGATCTTGTGAAGAAGGAGGATCGGCAGATCGGGACTTGGTACATTGCCTGTCTCATATTCATCGAATCATTAGTAACCTTAGGAGCCAAATGTGGCCCAATGAAATCAAATTCATCAAAAGAAACATGTACGATTCAACAACTCTAAGTGAAGTTTTATTGTAAACTCGTATGCTTTTGAAAACTTGGCATATCCCAAAAAATTCCTTCATCACTTTTGGATTCAAACTTACCTCTATGTTCTCTACCATTGTAAAGAACATAGCATTTACAACCAAATATTTTAAAGAATCCAATGTTGGGAGCTCGCCTCTCCATACTTCATATGGAGTTTTGTTATGAAATTTGTTTATGATAGACTGTTTTGTGTGAAGGGCGGTGTTCACGGCTTACGCCCGAAAATACATAGGCGGTTTGGCTTCGGCAATCATTGTCTTTCTGCTTCAATGAGAGTTCGTTCTTCCTTTCAAAGAACTCCATTTTGTTGAGGTGTGCCAACTGCAGAGAAATTGTGACCAATTCCATGGTCATCACAATATTTGGCAACACCATTGTTCTTGAACTCGTTCCATTGTACGATCGACATCGAGATATCATCCGGCTTAGTCCGTAGTCTTCGAAGAGTTCAATAATGATGTCATATGCTTCATCTTTGGAGGACATCATCTCTACCCAAGTAAATCTTGAGTAATCATCAACTACCACAAGTATACTTGCTCGCCACCAAGACTTGTAGTAGTTACAGGTCCAAACAAATCCATGTGCAAGAGCTGTAGAGGTCTGGTTGTTGATAGGCAAGGCTTGCTTTTGAAAGAAGATTTGTGTAGTTTGCCTAGTTGACATGCTCTGCAGAGACTGTGTGATTCAGCTGATATTTTAGGCAAACCAACAACTAGATTGTCTTTTGATAGCTTCTCCAGGTATTTGAAATTGAGATGACTAAGCCTTTTATGCCACAACCAGCTGTTGTCAGTTGATGACCTAGCAACCAAGCATAGATTTGATTTTCTTCCAACGGCATTTAGGTCAACACATAGACATTCCCTTTCGAACCTGTCGGGATAGTTGAACATGTCTCATTGTCCTTTATGAGACATTGACTTGAGGAAAAGCGACATGTTAGACCTTTATCACGAATTGTGATATGCTCGCATTGTGCTTTAAACCTTCAACTAGAGAGACTTTGTTGATAGAGATTGCCTCGATTATACTTCCATAACCAATGGTCTTCCCTTTTGAGTTGTCTCCAAATATGGTGAGGGACCCTTTGCTTCAACAATGCTTGAGAGAAGATTTGGATCACCGTCATATGCTTTGAGCATCCTTGTCTAGATACCATAGATCTTTCTCTTCTTCATTGACACCATAAAGCATTCTGAAATATAGACATTTAAGAATATGGTCCCCTTTTATTTTTGGGTCCTCAAGGTTAGCAACCTTTTGGGATCCACACTGTTTAACCTTTGGAGGAGTAAATCCTCTAGATTTAGGTGTGAATCTCGAAGGCATTCATGAATCTCATGACCATGGCATTTGCGAAAGAGCATTTGTGAAATCCTTCAACATGAGTAATGATTTCTTTTGAGGCTTCTTAATATCGCCAGTCTTTGGAATGATCTCTGGCGATAATTGGCTTATAGGACTTAGGCGATAATGCCTTTTCTTGTTGATGTTAGGTTTACCATAGGTAGACCTTTTATCAAAAGATTTTGTATTTACAGCACATGTCCTTTAAGCTTTTATCTGCGAAATTCACTTCTTTTACCCTTTTATAGGCGGTGTTGAGATCAGCAGTCTTGCCTTTGACAAATTTAATAGGTTTGAGCCGAGAATTCCTAGACTTGCTATTAGTCATCCCTATTTTCTTAGGGTGACTAATGGCGAGTTTTAGTTGCTCGACTCACTATTAGCGAGTCATTCTTTGGCGTTGCTTTCTTTTGGACTTGTCTTTTGTGTTCTTGGGATAAACAAAAGGAACTTTGTTAAAGCCAAGTCCTTGCCTTTTGGGAGGCTCTGGTCATAAGAAACTTCTACGACCAATTCTTCAAAATCACTTCGATGTCTCATCCTTTTGAAAACCGGAAGAACTACCTACTTTGAACTCACTTTGGAAACCAATACCGCTTTGTCATCTAAAGTTTTCGTTTGAGAGAATGGTATCAAAGTTTCCTTTAGAGTTATTCCAAGTATTGACAACCTTTTGAAGGTCATCTTTCTCGAATTTATCTTCTTGATGTGTTCAAGTAGGAAGTCCACTTTTTCGATCAAAGCTTTGTTCTCTTTTTGCAATTTGATACTTTCGCTTCTGTCTATCAAGATCTTTGATCTTAGACATCAAGGTTGATTTCTCGAGACACTAGTTCATGCTTCTTGGCTAATTTCACATAGGCGCTTTGAATTTTGAAAATTCTTCCGGCATGTCTTTGTTTGCTTTGATGAGCTCTCCCTTTGAAGGTTCATTAAGCTCATCATCATCATCACTGTCATCTTGTTGAAATGGTAGTGACCTCACCGAATCATGTGGTGACTCCTGGCCATAAGGCATATGTTGGCTTCTTCAAAGTCACAAGAGTCATCCTCATCGTGTCGGTGTCACACCATGTAGGCGGTTGCTTTCATCAATGTCTTCACCACCATCCCTTTTTGTTTTTGAAATTTAGTTTCGGACGTTTCTTATAAAATTCATATTTTGGCTTTGGACATTTAGAGGCAAAATGGCCTGGTTTCCTACTTAAAACAAACTAGCTCATTATCCTTTTGATGGTCTGTGATTTATAAGGAGCGAGAATTTTTGGTTGGCGGTTGTTTTATAAGGAACGGCGGTTTTGTGAGAAGGCGCCTATGTGATGATGGTTTATTAAACCTTTTGAAACGTTGATATTTCTTTACAAACATAGCAAAGGCTTCGTCGAAAGAATATCATCATCTTTGGATGTAGAAGGTGTTTCATCGGGTTTTGAACAGGTAGGTTCGTAGATATGGTGGTAAGGACAAGTTTTTGAAACTCTTTTCCATTTCTTGAGCTTGTTGGATCTCAAGCTCATAAACGAAAGACTAGCATAAAGGTTTCTAAGAGTCAATTTGTTTAAATCTTTTGACTCTTTCATGGCGATGATTTTAACATGCCATAAACGCCTAGTGCATTTAGAAATCTCATGTTTATTTCTTTCTTTTCATACTTCTTTCCTAAGGAATAGCAAGAGTTGACTACCTCATAGAATCTGTCATAGGCACTTCGAGACTCTTTGGGATCCTTTTGAAGGAGTCAAACTTACGGATGCGGTATATAATTTGTTGTTCTTGGTCTCACCATCACCTTCAAGATATTCAAGGATGGCTTCCCACATTTCCTTTCTTTGTGTCCAGGTTGATAATCTGGCGATAAGTGCTTATATCAACACGGTGGTAATGATGTTGATGGCCTTTCCATCGAGCATCATTCTTTGTCTTCATCATCCCACTCTTCTTCGGCTTTGGTACTTCGGTGCAGCGGTTGGATCTACCGCGGCCGGTGTATTAGGCTTCATTGGAATTACGGGTCCATCGTGACACATTTCCACAAACGTTTATCAATTGAATTCATATGTCTTTTGACTTTATCTTTCCAGATGTCAAAGTGAACTTCATCCAATACGGACAATGGTTCACGTTTGAAGTTTCCAACATTTGGTGAGCAGCCATGATCTTTAATCTCTCAAGAGGTTAATCTCGGAAAAACAAGTTTTCAAAGAGTTAAGCTCGATACCAATTGTTAGGTCCAAGGTTGCTCTATATAGGCTAGAAGGGGGTTGAATAGCCTATGTCCAATTTTTGAAATTGATTCAAAAATCTTACTTCACTAGGGTTTAAAAATTTTGCGGCGGAAGTCTTGTGAAGCACAGGACAAGTTGAGAATGGTGATCTTCACGAGGTCAAGATCGAAGTGTTTAACGACTTGGAAATCGGAAATTTAAAGCAACACAATCAATTCACAATCACACACAAATAGACAGAATATTTAATATGGTTCACACTTATAAATAAGTGCTACGTCCACAACCAAAGTGGTCAACTTTGGATTTGAAAATCGTGTACTAAGTTTTTCCACTAGATATTTTACAAACTAAATCTCTAATGGATAGTGTACAAAAATTTTGTTGACCAAGTGTTTGTGTGGGAGAATTGATATCAATAAGATACAATTCTCGTGAGCTATGAAAAGCTAGGTGTTGCAATCAATGAGGAGCTTTTAATGGACTAGACGTCTAAGTATGAAGCTCTTCAATGAATGTATACAAATAGGACGTTTAAGCCTTTAAGAGCTTGAAGACTATGGAGATTCAGTAGTTGGAGTAGTTGAAGTGTGTTGAATGCTGCAATGAAGTCTCCTTTTATATGCAGGAGGAAGCTAGGAGCCGTTGGTGATTTTCAAACTTGAATTTAAGAGCAATTAATGCTCTAATCGGTTGTTGACTCGATAGGTTGTCCCGCAACTTGATCTGTCTCGACTCTTTGCTAAAAATAGGCGGTCTGTGCTTGCAGGAGGAATGTCCTTTTTCTGAGTGTATGCCAAGAATGGAAACCTTCATTGAATGTGATTTGCAGGTTAACGTTGCATCGAAGTCAATGAAGTCCTCAAATTAGGACATGTCTTAGGCAGATCTCTATCGGACGTTCTTAAGATTCTTTCAACATTGCTGATGAAGCTTAGCCGATATGAGCTTGTCCGATATTCAAACGAAAGACTGCTGATGCATTGTTTGCCTATTGTGCAGAGGACGTCCGATGTCCCATAGGCTATCTTCTTCAAGACTTATACAATTAGCAACCCTAAGCTATTCAAGCTGTGCCTAAGTACAAGTTGCCACACTAACAGACACGCAGGCCCATTAGTCACCTTGTCTTAGACTTAGGTTATGGATTCAAGCAAATCTAGGCTAAAATACAACATTACTCGTTGACTCAAGTTTCGATACTGCCTCTCAAACTCTTCTAGTACTATATGGTTTTTTGCTAAGCCTTCTTTTACATGTTCTTTAGTTCAAGATACTGCTCAGCAACTCACTCTTCGCATTCAACACTTTGCTTGGCCTTTTTCTGCTATGGTTTCGTGTGTTTATGTTAAGTGTGATGCTATTGAACGTCAGTTGCTTTGGTTGGATTTAATTGATATTAGCTCTCAACATTCTGGCACCCTTTAGATTATTGGAGGGGACTTTAACATTATTTTGCACTCCTGTCTCTCAGCTGCTGGCCTAACGGATCTTCGTTATTCTGGCCCTCAGTATACTTGGTGGAATAAGAGAGAGGGAAATGCAACGATCCATCAGCGCATAGATCGTATCCTTTGCAACACGGAATAGTTAGACGACTTCTCTGATTCTTCTGTCCAACATTTGAATCGCACGTGCTCCGATCATAGTCCTTTACTTTTCAGCTCCTCTCGTTCTATGGCTTCAAAACCTAAGGCATTTAGGTTTTTGAATGTCTGGACCAGTCATGCTTCGTTCTTCGATGTTGTTCGCACTGCTTGGGCTTCTACTAATCAAGACTAAAAGACTAGGATTATGATTTCACTCCAAATTATCCACATGATCAATTAGTTCACTCTCCATGACTTTTCTACAAATTACTATGGTAACCGAGAACACAAAAAATAGTCACTACGAGCTCTCGCCCCAATAGTGACCCTAATCTCCCCACCTAACTACGGGCTCTCGCAACGTATAGCTATTGTGTGAAAATAGAATGAAAATCAAGTTCTCAAAAATGAATATTGAGTTTTCTGCTATATCTCTATGCTACAAAATATCAATTACTAAATTGCTTGGTCCAAATTATAATGGTAGCTCTCACTCACACAAAACAATTTTAAAGATCATTTAATTAGTGATCAAGTAATTAAAAGCATTAAGAACAACAAAATAATAACCATAGCATAAAATGTAGTCAACTTAAGAGAGTGAAAAAAAAATACTAGATCATGCTTCAAAAATGGAGGTTCATCACAATCCTAGTTATGGAAATTTAGCTCATAATGCAAGAGAAATCACCAACAAAAATTCCAAGGAAGGCATTCATAATGATATTAAAGATGAGAGTTAGAGTTACATTACTTCCAATGGAAATGATGTTGAAATCCAAGCTTTCTTGACCAACAATGGAGGAAGTGTGTGCAGATGAAAGTGTGAGAGTGTGTGTGTGTGTAATTGCTGGAGAGAAAAGTGTTAATGGATAATCTGTCCAATATGAAATCTGATCCAAAATCACCTTTTATATCAAAAATATCAACCAAGGCTTGAAATGAGTGGCTCTAAGGTTAGGAGGGGCAAAAGGGTCCAACAGTTAGCGCATTTTGTGATCTTGCTGAATTCTTTGGAATTGCTCCGGTACCCCTAAATTTCCTAGGAATTGAGCAAAAGCCCTTTCCCCTCCAGCTCTATCATTTTGGTCCTCCGTTAGTTATTTTCTTCTCTCATTTTAGTCCTTTGCTTTGCAAATCTCTTACGGAGGGCTAACGGACCTTGATCAAATGGCTTCAAACTTTCCAAGACTTCATGAATTGCCATGAATCTTCTCAATTTGCTATGAATTAATCCTTTATAGCTTGAATTCATGCCCATAGACCTGAAACACAATAAAATCACAATAAATGCAATTCCTAGGGCAATATAAATATGAAATTCATATAAATTCAGGACAAAATATGGGGAAAAATATATACAATTAGGAGCTAATCATGCAACACCGCACTACATTCCTCCGTCAATGAAATAGTTTCATAATCCTCAAGTCTTCTTTTCTTGGAAAGAATATCTTTCACAAATTGAGCATAAGAAGTCATTTGCTCCAAAGCATCGATAAAAGGAATATTAATGTGGAGCTTCTTAAAAACTTCGAGAAACTTGAGAAATTGATTTTCATCCTTAGCCTTCTTGAGCATTTAAGGAAAGAGGAGGTGAAGGATACACTCTTTCTTTAACCGGAGGAGGAGGAATTGGTTCCACCTTCTCTTTGACTTTTTTTTTTTCACTTCTTCACTACTTTTCTCACCCATCTTCTCACCTTCATTTTCAACTTATAACTATTCCCCACTTCTAAGATAAATTGCCTTGCATTGCTCTTTCCCTTTTGGATTTTCTTCGGTATCACTTGGAAGGTTTCCTTGAGGCCTAGATTTCATGGAAGATTTCATTTGCCCCATTTGGATTTCAAAATTCCTCATGGTAGATTGGGCGCTAAGGATGATGGCTTTTTGGTCTTTAATTATTTTAAGAAAGTCTTCCGTGGAAACTCCTTTCTTTGGTGGTTCTTGGGGGGGTTGGTATTGTGGTGGAGGTTGATGCTAGTATTGGTGAGATTGGTTGGAGAATCCGGGAGGAGCATTGGTGGCACGGTTTTGAAGTGAGGAGGATGGTTGGTTTTGATTGTTTATGTTGCTCAAAGAAAAGTTTCGATGATTTCGCCAACCCAGATTATAGGTGTTTGAATAAGGGTTGTTTTGGTTCCGGTTAAATTTGAGACGAATTGAATTGATTTCGTCTTGAGATGACACACATCCGAAGAGTGAGGACCTTCACAAAGCTTACATACAAAATTTTGTTTAATATGGGAAGCTTGCAAAACTTGTGTAAGGGCCGCCACTTGAGCCGTTAAGCTAGCAACTTCACTTGGCGATTCATGAACCATAGCCACACTCCTTTGATTTCCTCTCTCATTCCCCCAAAAGTGATTGTTCGAAGGCATTTTTTTTCCAACAAAGCATACCCTACATTCTTTCCCATATATGCACCACCCGCGGCCGCATCAATAGTTTTTCTTGTTGAAGGAAGCAACCCATTGTAAAAAGTTTGAACTATCAACCATCGGGGCAACCCATGATGTGAACACTTTCTCAACAAATATTTATACCTCTCCCAAGCTTCATACAAAGACTCACCATCAAGTTTAAGAAAAGAAGTGATGGCATTTCTCAATTGAACCGTCTTCACCAGAGGGAAATACTTCTCTAGAAATGCTTGCACAAGCTCTCCCCAATTTGTGATAGATCCCGGAGTCAATGAGTTTAACCACACTTTTGCTTTATCCCTAAGAGAGAAAGGAAACAAGCGAAGGCGTATGGCTTCACTCGATACCCCGTTCATTTTTACAGTGTTAGAAATCTCATTGAGATTCTTAATATGATCATGGGGGTCTTCACTTGGCAATCCCCCAAATTGCACATTCCCTTGGACTAAAGAAATGAGAGATGGCTTGATTTCAAAATTGTTGAAGGGCACGGGAGGTCGCACAATTCCCATTTGATAGTCATCCATGAATGGGATAGTGAAATCATGAAGAGGGCTCTCTTTCCCGATTGGATTCTCTACATTTCCCCCCATTTTGGTTCGGATTAGGAGGATTTGCATTCCTCCTTGTATTAGCCCTTAGGCTTCCTCTTGATAAATATTTTTGGCACCCACATCTGCCATAGCTCTTTGTAATTGTCTACGTCGAAATCGAATAGTTCTTTCGACTATTATGATAGAGAAATCTACAAGTAACTACAATGATTTAAAACAAGAAAATAAAAGTGTCTAAATTACAATCTCCAATGCAACTATTATGATATCAAAAGGAACACCTTTCTCCTTGGCAACGGCGCCAAAAACTTGTTGGTTTCTTTTGCAACACGCGGGCAAGATTACCCAATCAAACAAGTAATAAAGTGTAAGTAGAGTATCGATCCCACGAGAAGCGAATTGGTTGCTTGAATTGAATACCAAGTACGTTGCAATCTTGACTATATCTAGACTAACGATTTGAGTTTTGAGATTAAAGTTAATTTAAGCGAGAAATAAAGTAATGACCACGACACAGTTTTCAAATACAATGAGAATTTTTTTTTTCTTTTGGTTGTTTTATTTTCTTTTCGCTTTGTATCTCTTTTTCGAGGTTAGGCTCCTCCGTCCTCCCATTTATAAGGGCAAGGCTGGTTGTCCCTCTCAAGTTTGTAATTCTCTTTTTAATTGTAAATAAAATCTAGCAGGGTGCCACCCCTGTTTCCAAAAAAAAAAAAAAAAATCAATGAGAAAAGTTCTAGGGTTTTGATTTCAAGTTGGTTCTTCCGTTGTGTTCAACATGGGTTTCCTATCATTGCTATTCGATTCTTGGAAGTCGGGGATTCAAAAATCATTGCTAAGGGATGTCACTTTGTATAACTATGCAAATCGAATGTATAAACTCACGGGCTATCGCTACGTATGAGTTTATACCATCAATCGCTTCCTACTACACAACCCCAATTGATTATCCCTAGGTAGGTGCATATCATTGACTTACTCTACCCAAGAAATATTATGTTGTATTTTTTAAATTCAAAAAGTCACTGTCGCGCACTTAATAAATTAATTCTAAAATCATGCATTAGGTGATCAAATTATTGTAAGCATTAAACACACAACATAATACCCAAGGATTTAAATGACAATAAATAGAAAAGCCCTAGGTTGAAATCACAACATTCAAACCAACATTACATCAAAACCCTAGATGATGAAATTTAGCTCATATTGACAAGAAACAAACCAACAATCATTCCAAAAAGAAGACTCATAATGATATATAAATGGGGTTTAGAGTTTACAAATCTTCAATGGAGTGGTTGATTGATGAATTCTTGCTCTCCTTCTAGACCAACAATTGATGAAAAGATGAAAATATATGAGAATATGAGAGATTTGATGAAGGAATTAGGTCAAGAAATTGATACAATATGAGAAAACCCAAAATCAGCTCAAGAAACTCGTCTCAAAACTGTTCTGCCTTGGCTGAATTGTTCCCCAAAATGATCTACCTAACACATATTAGCTTAGGGAACATATTTATATATATATATATATTTAGAGGGAAACAGGGGCGGCACCCTACTAAATTTTATTAATAAGGAAAAAGGAAACGTACAAAGGGGGACAACCAAGCCTTACCCTGGGAGAGGGGGGACAAAGGAGCCGAACCTCCATCGAATACATAGGGCTTAACAAGAAAAGAAAATAATTCCCGAAAGCAAAATACATAAGAAAACAGTAGAAAGAAAAAAACAAAACAAATTTAAGACACCCTAATGCTAGGAGTCCCAAGCTTGTCCAAAATAATCTTCCCATGAATATGACAAGCAAGAGAGGAAGAGGCCGTGAACTCACTATTGCAACCTTGATCACATCGCAAGTTAGCTAAGGCATCCGCCACCGAGTTAGCTTCCCGGAAGCAATGAGAGAAAGAGAAATTCATGGAGGCGTGAATCAAAACTGTAAAATGGATCATTTAAAGACAAGCCCAAGGAGGGATGGCTTTACTCGAGATACAATCATAAAGAACTTTGGAATCAACTTCAATAACCATTTAACTCCATGATAGAGAGCCCTACACTCAGCTATAAAGCTGGTAGAATCCCCGAAAAAGGACGAGAAAGCATAAATCAAATTACCCATGTCATTACGCACAATACCTCCTCCTGCACTAACGCCCGGGTTGCCTCGACAAGCTTCATCCGTGTTTAATTTAATGCAACCTCTCGGAGGCTTCGACCAATGCACAGCCCGAATGGTTTTAATGGAAGCACGACCAAACCGAAGAGAAGAAGAATAGGACCAACTCATATTCGGATGGGGAGAGAAACCCGCAGCCTGCTGTAAAAGAACTGAATATTTTAGGGGCAAAAGGGACAAAACCGCCAAGAATTCACCTAGCAAAGACGCAGCAGAGCGGCAACAGAGCAGACGCGTTGCGTCATCAACTCGCCTAGGAGGACTGGCGCGGCTGGAGAGCGCTTGAAAATGCACACTAGATGTGCATTGCTTGAAGCTGCTTAAGCTAAAGCGTGCTTAGCAGGCGCGCCTTCATCTTCGCTATGATCTTTTAAGTATTTGCTCTGGTGCCCCTGGCGTTTCCAAAAAGTGATTCGCAGCCCCTCTGCACCCAGACTTTCGCATATTTGTCTTCCGTTAGCTCCGTTAACTTCTTGTTAGCACCATCAGCAATCCTTTGGCCTTAGGATTTAACAGTCATCCAACAGCAATCTTCAATTCTTTACAAATCAGCAATCATTGCCCCAAATTTGCCTTGATCAGCACACTTTGGGCCTGGAAACCTTGGCTAACTTCAAGAAACCTACATGAAGCACAAAATTACATAAAAATAGGTTCTCAAATGCAATTAAATCTCAACCAATGCCCAAAATAACCATAAATTTCTAGAAAAATAATATGAAAATTACAGCTTATCAAGTGGTATCGCCTAGAAACATTACATCAACACGTTAAATTAAGGAGACTAGGTTGGCATGACTATTGGCTCGGAAGATAAACTCAAAAGTTGGATGATGGGGTGGAGAAGGAAGATACCGTGATAAATTATTGGAAGGTCTGCCGTGGTGGAGGTGCAATTGTAGTGTCTCGCCATCGTTCAGGAAGCTATTCTCAAACAATACTCAGAAACTCTATGCCTTCAGTGGAGAGAAAACACCAAATCGATAACGGATCTTTAAGACATCATCTGTTGCATAGATTCATGATATTTAAGACATCATCAATAGTGGCAACATCAACTCGTCAAATAGAGGCAATTGCAAGCCCTGTTGGCAAGTAGATGGGCTATCTCAAAAGACTTCAAAGTCATCAAAGTCTTCAATGATAGCAAATCTGATGAAGCAACCAAAACATAGAATAAATTAATTAATCACAATATATCTCAACATTTTGCAAGACTTTAGGCATTGTATTTAAGGTCATTCTCTTCAAATTTATAAGGCTAACAACACAACACACACGCGCGCGCGCGCACACACACACACACAGAGAGACGTTGGGTTGGATATAATTTGAAAGTGTACACTGTGTGTGTTCCAGTAAATGACTTAAAATGGGAAAGCCAATTTCTGGTAAAAATGGTTTTTTTATTTTTTTATTTTTTTATTTTTTTTAAAGGTTGGAGCCTTGGAGGGGACATAAACCATACTCCAACCCTTATTATTATTATTTAATGCCTTGAAAGACAATTAAGACTATATGATGCCTTTTGGTGTAGCTAGAACAAATTGTTCAGCAGTACTAGTTGAGCTAGAGCTCGTTGGTTGGTGAAAATGGTTATTTTGCGTTAACATAAGGAATATTTGTGGGTTTCAAAAAGAAAAAAAGAAAAAAAGGAATATTTGTGTTGAACACATTACATCATCAATCTTTGAAAAATACGGAAACTATTTCTCTGAAATTAATTTTCGATGAAACTAATGTCAACTAAGAGATGATCTGCATTTTAATGGACGGGACAATTCTAACCCCCATAGAAGTTCTTGCAGATGCGCGCACAAGTTCCAGCTATGTAGAAAGATGGGAGATGTATAAATGTCCACCACATATAGATAAATAACACAGTACTGATGATTACTGGAAATATTACTGTAATTAACAGAATCGATCATTAATTAATTCACAACATCCTTTTTAAAGAAAGGATGATTGCAAAAGATGCAATACCCCCCACCCAACCATCCAAAACAAGCACAAAGGTGCCATGCCCGTCCCAGAAAAAAATCTATCTATCCTAAGCCAAACTTTTTTGGATTAATAATTATTTACAAAAGTTACGACGAAGCCCTTAATTATCCACTTCCCAGAAGCAGTCAACGAAAAGTGGGATTCAATAAACACCTTTGTCTCGTAACAAGGAATTAAAGCTTTATGGTAAAGTTTCCAAAACCATAAGCTTAGCAAGAACGAAATGCATTAGTCACCATCAAACAGCAATCAGCATTAACAACCTGTGATACACACTTTAAAAGTCATTCAGGTATACTAAACTTGGATTGCCTAACCACAGTAATTGATCACAAACAGAAACAATAACATGTACTGAGATGAAAACATCCGGTGTTTCCTTATTTGTTCATCACTTTATTCGACATGTGATGACATTAAAGATTTATGATGTCAACGATTTTGATTTGAAGGATTGAGTATCAATTGACTCGGCAGTCGATCAGCTCCAGTATAAGTGGTATATCACATTCAATAAGCTGCGGGAAGTTCTAGAAACTGATCCGCATGAATCCTTGATTCTATCTGGCATCGTTTTCTTCAGATATATTTGGTGCGAACATCAACTCAAGTAACTGTGGTCCCACAGAATTAACAAGACATAGTTGCTACAGTACGAGCGAAACACAATACTCAGTCCTAAAAGTTGTAAATATTATATATCCTAATATTAATAACAACTTTTAGGGTGTGTTTCGCATAGGGAGTTTAAAGGTTGGTTTTTGGGTTTTGGATTTTCGTTTTGTAATAATTGAAGAAAAAGTAAGAGAGAGATAGAGAGAAGCTCGTGGCCCCAAAGAAAGAAAGTGAAAAACCAAAAACCAAAGTCCTAAATCCTTGCTTGGAGAACACACCCTTAGAATTTCCTAAGGAGAAGTAAATTTCTATAATTGTTTTGTCATAAGTTTAATCCAAATGACCAATAAAGTCAAAGTGGGACTATTTTGTTGGGACAGAGGGAGTAAATGCAATTTAAGAAAGATGTGGTCAATAAGGCAATGACAACAATAATAACCATGATTTCCGCCATAACATTGGTGCTTTACAGTGGTCTAACCGAACATTGAGATAATAAGAAGGAACATATCACTTTTAACACTTCAGCTCGTAGAAAACATGAAAAATTAAACAGGGAGTTGTAAGAGTTGATTGGAAAGTGTACCAGGATGAAACTATCCAGATGGGGTGAATACCCTGCCTTCTAATTCCACGAGCGGGATCTGCGCTAACTTATGCCAAATATCTGTTTTATCAGGCAAAAACTGTGCTTTCAGGAGTGGGCAGCCCTTGACTTTAAGACTTGAAAGTTCAGGCAGTAGCGAGTAAGGCAAAGATTGAAGTCTAGGACAGTAAAAGATGGATAACTCTTTAAGGGCAGAGAGGTTTTCCAGGCCAAAAGAAAGGTCTTTCAAGTGCAACGGTTTACAGATATAAAGACTAACTAGAGAAGAAGGAAGCAAGTATTCTGCATCTGAGAAGGAATCCAGCTCCTGAAATTTACCACTAAGAGTGAGCTCAACAAGAGAGGGTGGCAGGTTGCTGAGGCCCCACTTTGAGATATGCTGATTCAGTTCCCCCAAATGGAGTGACCTTAGCTTGGGAGGCCACATCCCTTGGGGAAAGCTTTTAAGACTTGGACACACATACACTTGTAGATCTTCCAGGGATGTGAGACTCTGCATATGATCATTAGGCAAGGACTTCAAACTGTCACAGTAGCAAATTTCAAATCTTCTCAGTCTGGGAGGCAAACAAGTTTCTGGAATGGATTGCAGGCGCGGACAGCTGCGTACAATTAATACACTGAGATGTCCAAAGACCAAGTGCCCGGGCAAGGATTTAAGATTTGCCCAACTATTGAAGTTTATTAGTTCAAGTGACGACGTGCTGTTCATTAGCAACATATTCATGGAATCTGGCTCCAGATTCCTGCATTCGAAAAGAAGCAGCTCCTTAAGAGTGGTGCAATGCTCCAAGCCTACTGGGAGGGATTTCAACGATCTACATCCCTGGATCAATAATCTTTGAAGATCAGGAGAGAAATTATTTTTCTTGTCTTCATTGTCATGCTCGACAAGAAACATGTTGCCCATGTCACTTTGCCTCACAAGCATCTTGTCACCGTCGTTCTGTGGCAATACCATACCCTCGCATCGTCTAATCTCGAGTTTTTTAAGCATGCGTGGTAAATCTGCCCCTGCAAAGGAGAAAAGCTTGTTACACTGCCACACACTTAGCTCTTTGAGAGAATTGAGCTTGCTCAGTGAATTTGGCAGCTTCTCCAGTTTATCACAACCACGTAATACCAAACGCTCAAGATTGTGAGGTAGGGATAAGGATACAAGTTGTGGACAATCATAAACATCTAAATCCCGCAGATTGACAAGATACTGATGTGCAGCTTTATCTTCAAACAGAGATACTAGTTCTCCACATGCACTAATATCCAGATCTTCAAGTGCTCCAAGAAAATTCATGAAACCTTCATGTAGTTGAGTGAGACCTGAGATTTCCTGAATGCACAAGTTGGTGACTGAGGCAAGGCCAACCACACTTGCCAGCACCACCTGAGAGCATCCCCTTATGTTCAAAAAATGAAGAGATTTAAGCCTTGGAAGTGAAACCTTGACCAATTTGGGGCAACGATATATGCTGAGCTCACGAAGGCGAGGAAATAAATCCCCTTCATTGCCCGAATCACACCATTCTTCCCAGTTCACCATGCACTCGAATGTCAGGGTTTCAAGTGATGGGAAAGCGAAAAACTCTGGGCCGGCAATTCCATAGAACTCAGCACCCACACTTCTAACCCCGTCCATGCCTCGAACATGCAGATCCTTGAGTAATGGTAGTTGTCCTACCAATGGCAAAAATAAGCAATTTTACACCCATTCAGTGTTAGGGACATCATGCTCGAAAATGAGTTGTTTCCCATCCAATTTGGAAATGATGTGCCTCTGTAGGATGCAATTTTGAGCTTTCTTAAGCTGGTATGAGGTTGTAACACTTCAAGTATTTCATTTTCAAGTACCTCGTCACAATCATCATTGAGATTGCTACTCCATTCCATTGCTAATTCACTGAGCCCTTGCTTCTGCCCTAGTTTTGCCTCCACCGCGTTTTGCTTATCTATCACATGGTGCAGCCCTTTGATGGATATTGCTCCCTGGAGATTTGACAAACCCCCAACTCTGATATCCCCAACCCATGGCTTTTACCCAGAACAATCTTTGACAGCGTTCGCAGACTCGTCAGCTTACCCATTCCACGGGGCATCTCTTGTAGCTGTTCAGTAGCGGTAATGTCCAAATGCCGTAGACTAATTAACTTCTCGATGCAGCTGGGTAACTTGGTCAGGCATTTGCAGCTACGTAGTAATAATGTCTGAAGGGAGTCCAAAGCGCACACAGATTCTGGCAACTGTTTGATTGAGGTCTCTGATAGATTAAGGTACCGAAGGTGTTTTAGATCACCTATGGAGTCTGGAAGCTCACTTATGACATAACCACTCAATGACAGAACCCTCAAGTGCCGCAGTCCTGGTAACAATTCTTGTGAAACAGCATAGCTTAAGTAATATGGATTCCTCTTGAACTGCTTATAAACTGGCAGAGGTAGAAAAGTGCGTAGCCGGTGAGTTCTACCGACACCCTTAAATCTTCTGAGCACGTCATATTTGTGACGAATGAACGACAAATGGCGAGTTCTCTGCAAGCCCTCGTACCGGCCATTGCTCTCTACATCAGTATCCAGCCTGACGCATTCCTCTCCAGCAACAAATTGTACTAAATCATTCACAAGATCATGCATCTTAAACTGAGATTCACCTGCACTAGATTGTTCAAAAAAGCATCTAGACAATAGCTCATTAAAATAATTCAAGCCTACCTCTTCCATTTCTGAATGACTTATATAACCTTCAGCCATCCATAACAATACAAGTTCATCCTTATCAAACTCATAGCCCTTGGGAAATATTGAGCAATACACAAAGGGCATCTTCAAATGAGGAGGGAGATGATGGTAGCTCAATCTTAAAGCAGGAAGAATAATACTACTATTTGCTTCACCCAAATCCCAAATCTGACTATTCAACAAATCTTGCCATTCAGTTAAGCTTGATTTCGTCCTTAAGGCGCTCCCAATTACCTTCAAAGCCAACGGAAGGCCACCACACTTTTCGATTATACTCTGCCTTATGAGTCCCCAACTTGGATCCGCCGCGAATTTGCTGCCTGTGTATCGAGACAGTAAATCGAGAGAATCGCCATCTGACAATGGCTTAACATGGTAAAATAGATCGGATTGCAAAACTCGGGCAACTTGATCACTTCTAGTAGTAATAATAATCCTACTCCCAGGTGACCCATCAAGTAGAGGACCCCGAAACATTTCCCATGATTCATAGTTTTCGCACCAAACATCATCCAGAACCAGAAGAACTTTCTTCCTGGACAGTTTCTCCACCAGAGTCGACAGAATCAGCCCATCATCAAAGTCAAAGATCCCAGAGTTCAACGACTCGTACATCATCTTCCTTGCCTTGAATACATCAAACTTATCATCTGAGGCACAGCATACCCAGGCCTTGAAATCAAAATGATTTTGAACTTGTGGATCATTGTAAATAGATCGAGCGAGTGTGGTTTTCCCAATCCCACCAACCCCAATTATGGAAATCACACCAATTTGCTCATCACTCCCCTTCAACAACCAATCGATCAAAGCCGCATTATCCTCTGTCAGGCCGTATACACATGAATCATCCACCTGCACCGCCACCTGCAGGTCATCAGCTTCCATTGACTTCAAACCCAGATCAGTAGCTTCTTCTGCCAGACGATGCAATATCGACATAATTCCATCCAGCTTTGACTTCAAACTCGACGTTTTCCTGGAAATCCAACCAGAAGGAATCAGAGAAATACCAAACCAGCTCCGCAGCAGTGACTTATTACCATTATTGATCTCGGAAAGGTCGTCGTCGTCGTGGTCGTCGATCATCAAATCATCCAGAATATCATCCAAGTCGTACGCCACGTTCTCGAGATTTTCCACCCACTTTTTCACATCTGCTACGCCAATCAATAGCTTCTCCTCCGCATGCTTGAGCACTAACTCAATTTTGACTATGATTTTGCGGCACTTGTTCAGAGTGGAATGAATTGAACGCTTCCCACCTAATTTCTTCAAATCGAGTGAACCCAGCTTCTCAAGTAGTATCGGTATGATCAAGCTTCCGGCGGCAGACATGGCGATTGTTCCTTCAGTTCCGGGTATCACAGGAAAGGAAGACAAAAAAAATTCAGTCTGAGGGGAGGGAAGAAGTCAGATACTGCTCAAGTAATCAGCAAATGAATATCGAGCTGTCCGATCATTGAACATACAAAATCCAAACCGCTCAAGTCTTTTTCTGCCAAAAATTTAAAAAGTCTTCCTTCCCACTCTCTCTGTAATATTCTATAGAATATCACTTTCATTAACTAAGGGCATCTACAACGTTGATTGCGTGTCCAATGTTTAATTCACAATGGCAAGGAATGGTAGCTTGTCAACTTTTTTGTTCAAATTTATCCGAAAAGTACCCTTCAACTATTCATAAGCAAACTAAATGAAAATAAAAAATAAAAAAAAACTTTAAAATTTAGTAAAAATTTTATTTGATATCCAATTGAAAAAAACCAAAAAAAAAAATGTATAATTTAATACAAAAAAAATTAATAATAACAATAACAAGCTAAAAATCGAGACGGGGTTTTTTGTATTAGCCCAATAAATAAAAAACAGGTGGAAAGAGAAGGTGTCAGCGAACTTTATTTTTTTATTTCTATTTGTTCAAAACGATGTCATTTTAATTATTCTTGGACTGAAACGACGTTATTTTGTTACGTGTCTTGTTATAAGATCAGGTAGCTATATAAGCTGCCCAAACACCTTTTTGCCAATTAGGAACACGCCAAGCTCCTTGAAGAATCACCATTGTAACAAAAAAATATTTCTAAGCTCCCCAAATAATCCCCCACATTGTTCAAACTCTTAGTGCCCGGTTGTTGCGGCTTTTCTAAAGTGGGTTTTGGGTGAAAAATAAGTTGGAGAAATTGCTGGTCGATCTATTTTTTTAAATTTTTTTTCTCTTCAGTACACTCTTTTTTTTTTTAACCGCTAAAAGATATTTTGAAAATTTTCTTCCTAAAATACCCTCAACAATAAGGTTGCTTCAGATTTGAGATTCAAATTGATGTATAAATGATTTCATGTTGTTAATAAAGTTTTTTCGCATATTTGGGTATCAATTTTCATGCAAAAAACACGAATTTGATCAAATTCAAATTTTTTGAGTTCATCCCATTTTTTTTGTTCTTGAGCTGTTTTGGCCACTTAAATCTCTGTTTTAAACTTCGAATTTGTTTAAAATCAATCTCATATTATTATCCTAACTTAGTACTATATTTGTGCATAATTTTTCTACCAAAAAATACTATTTTTGAGCTTCAAATCAAGCTTGACAGTGTGCTGTCCGAAAACAGAAGAAGATGTTCTTGGACTGATTTAATTCGCTAATCGTAGTATGCTAGGCAACGCAACGAGGTTCGACCTGCAATCCATTCCCTCGTGGGGGTTCGGGGGCAACGCCCCTGAAAGGTAAACGAAAATCAAGTTCCCTAAAGCGCGCTGCGATGATCGCGATGCACCAATTGTTGCATCGCGATGCCAAAAGTGGTGCATCGCAATGCAAAAGTGGTGCATCGCGATGCGTTGGTTCCCTAAAGCGCGCTACGATGATTGCCATGCACCAATTGTTGCATCGCGATGCCAAAAGTGGTGCATCGCGATGCAAAAGTGGTGCATCGCGATGCATTGGTTCCCTAAAGCGCGCTGCGATGATCGCGATGCCCCAATTTTGTGCATCGCGATGCAAAAGTAGTGCATCGCGATGCGTTGGTTGCTCATCACGATGCTTTGGTTCCCTAAAACGCGCTGCGATGATCGCGATGCACCAATTGTTGCATCGCGATGCCCCAATTTGGTGCATCGCGATGCAAAAAGTGGTGCATCGCGATGCCAAAGTAGTGCATCGCGATGCATTGGGTTACTGAAGCGCGCATGTTTTTCTTTCATTAATGGCATAATCATCTTTTTACCCCAAAAATGCCTTTTTTTGATTTTTAAAAAAGATAAGTGGACTGGAGCGATTACGAATGTTTAAAAAGGGACCGGCCTGTAATTCACCCAAATAAGTTATAGTGGTAGTTATGGAGCCTTAGCTCCGCACGAGTGCAGTTTAATTAGAGATTAATTGATATTCTCTACCTTCTTAAATAATTGTTATGTTTTCTTCTTTTTTTTGTTCTAAAAAAATATCTTATTTTTGAGTTTTTTATTTTTTTTAAAAATATTTTTATCATTTTATTCTTACATTTTTTTTCCTAATTTATAATAAAGTCAATTAGGAACGGAGAGAGTACATTTTAGGAATATTTTTTAAAAAAAATTATCATTATTGAATATAGGTGTTTGTTAACTTAATGTTTTAACAAGTTAAGTGTTGTCAATATATGCAAATTGGTGGTCGTTTAGTATGGTACTTTCGTTTCAGAATAAAAACTTTTTATTGATTTTTATACAAGTATAAGTAAATAGTTGTTTCTATACAATTTTTTTTATTTTTAATTACTTTAAAGTATCTTTTAATGATATTAAATTGTTGGGTTTCCTTTTCTTTTCCTTTTTTTTTTTTTTTGGTTTTCATCTTGCACTTAATAAAAATATTTTAGACATATACTTGAAGAATTTTTATAAAATTAAAAATAAAATATTTACTTTGGGACATGTTGGGATAGGGGTCCCTTTTAACTAAGATCTATATTCCCTTGTAGACAAGAATAATGGAAGATAGTAACACATAATCACAGAAAAACTATTTTGTCCCAATGTATATGAGTTTGGTAGTAAAACAGTTAAGTTTTAGTATATTGAGTTTGCACAGCAAAATTTAATTTTGCAAAAGTGATTTGAAGTGTTCAAAATAAGTTATGATCTTATTGTAGGTCCACTTAGGACAAATAGTAAGACTAGAGGGGGGGATGAATAACCTTATTATAAAATCTTTTTTTATAAGTTTTTAAAACCTGTTAAAAAATTTGGGAGTGGAATAATGATTTTAATAAAAACAATCAACTGAACAATGAAAGTGTTCAGTCAAGAGTTTGGCTAATGAACAGTTTGATGACTCAACTGAAGTTATGAGACAAAGGCTGACTGAAGCCTTAAGTAACGAGCTGCTTAAAGTTTTGGTCAATTTGGTCAAATAAAGCAAACGGAATGAATACAAGATGTAAAGTGGTTCACAGTGTGAAAACTGCTACGTCCACTACCAAGATAGTCAAACTTGGATTTTTAAAGTGCACTAATTATTAATAATCTAAATGACAAAAAGGAGTTGTGAAATTTATAGAGATTGTATGTTACAAGGAACAAACAATCTCGTGTGTTACAATCAATGATCTTTCAATAACTAAGTAGTTAGGAGAGATTCAACCAATGATTAAACTTGAAAGAGTAAATACAAAGAATGAGAAATAGCAATAAATAATCTAAGTATTTTTCTCTTCAATGGAGTTCCAGAAATCTTGAGAGTATTGAATGCTTGAGAATTTCTAACAGACTTCGTAGTTGTTTTTGGTTACAGTTCTTCAATGCATCTTCGGCTTTAAATAGGCATGGATAGAAAAGTTGTCGTTGGACACATTTGAATATCTTTGACCTCGCATTTAATGTTCTGATGTAGAGCAGGTCAAGGACGGTGAACAGGTATTCCTCGAACTTTGTGTTATCACAGAAGAGGTAGGTAGTACTTGTCATTTCATTCTGAAATATAACAAAACAAAAGGTTAGGAATAGAAAGTGTGTTAGGAAACTCAAAGCATGTTTAAAAACAACATTTTTTTTTTTTTTTAGGAAACAGGGGCGGCACCCTGCAAAATTTTATTAAAATAGAAAAAAGATACAAACATGAGGGGGACAACCAGCCTAGCCCTTATAACCGGGAGGACAAAGGAGCCTAACCTCGAAAAAGAAATACAAATACAATAAAAACAAGGGAAAGCATTACTTTCTAAAGCTATATAAACCTAATTCATCATGTCCTAAAGCCTGCCAAACAGTTATAGGAAGAGAACCTTTGTTAAGAAACGTGGTAGAGGATTTATGAGAATAAGCATGAGCTGCCAGCCTATCAGCCACATGATTTGCCTCTCGAAAAACATGCTGGAGCCGAAAACTACCCAGCAAGGACTTACAAAGCCGAAGATCATAAGCATAAGACCATGGAAGAAAAGACTTCGCAGAGATACCCATAACTGCCACTAAAGAATCTGATTCAACTTCAACCAAATCCAGATGAAGATGTCGACAAAGAAGCAAACCATCCCGAAGAGCCAAAATCTCAGCACGAGTATTTGTACCAGGACCATAGTAATTAGAAAAAGCACGAATCATTTTCCCATCTTTATCCCGAATAATACCTCCCCCCGCACAATTACCATCAACTGCAGAACCGTCAGTATTTAACTTATACATGGCAGACAAAGGAGGGTTCCACCGCAGCCAAGACCCCGTCGATAAGAACATTAAGGATCGGTAATCCCAAAAGCTGCAAAGGAAGGGGCTAAAACGATCCATAGAAACTTTGGGCGATAAATCATAAGCATATCTTGTAATCCATGAATAACATTGTTAAAAATCAGGGTCGGGTTCATCGGAATGTTTTCAAAAACCGCTTTACACCTTGCCTTCCACAACTCCCAACAGGTAAAAACCAAGATACCAAGTTGACATGCTCCAATCTGAGAACGAATCGAAGCTCGATCAGCCCAAGTCTCAAAGAGATGTTGTAAAGAAACATACCTATGAACTTTGTTGAAGGCAGACGCAAACTTGCTCCAGACATGCAAAGCAGATTTCGAGTGTATAAATAGGTGAGCCAAAGACTCACATGAAGGGTGTGAAACGCAACAAACACACTTCGAAGCTATAAAGATCTTCCATCGCTGCAGAGACAAGTCCACCGGAACAGCTCCATGGAACAACTTCCACATGAACCCACTAACTTTCAAAGGAATCCATCCCTGCCAGATTTTTTGTGCCCAGCGCAGTTTGGGACTTCGAAGCCGAGAATTATTCCAAAATGCCGCTGCTGAGAACTCCCCAGATGGCGTCAAAGTGCAAACCAGTTTGTCCTCCAAATCTGGATCAAGCTGAACCGAAGCAATCCATCCATGCAATCTGTCCGGGATGAAAGGCAGAAAAGCTGGGAGCTGTTCGAAGGCCTCCCTCACAGTTAATTTAATGTCAATCGGCTGAGGACCATGCAGAATCTCGCCACACCAATTCTCCTTCTAAAACGACACATTTCCCCGCCCAAGAATCCATTGACTACTATGCTGAACTTTCGGCATAATATTCATGACTGTTTTCCAAATATGAGAGGCTGAAAAAGGAGTAGCAAAACCACTAATCTGGCCATATTTAGCACGTGCATAAGATGCCCACAAACTTTTACCTTGAAGAACACTCCATGCGAGCTTAGCATGTAAGGAGTCCATAACTTGAGAAAGAGATCGCAAACCAAGACCTCCTTCGTCTAGAGGTCTACACACCACCTCCCAGGCTAACCAATGAGCTCTATGAGCACCAGCCACATCCCATAAAAAATTAGCCATTGCCTTTTCAATATTTCGAAGAACCACTTTCGGAACTTTAACAGCCGCAAGAGTATAGATCGGAATGCTGGCAAGGACTGATTTCAATAAGACTATCTTAGCACCAAAAGAAAGAAGTTTAGATTTCCATCCGCTAATCTTATTAAGAATCCTCTTCTCTATATCCTCAAAATAACATCTTTTGATCCTCCCTTTAAACAACGGAAGACCCAAGTATTTCATTGGAAGAGAACTCTGAGAGCATCCAGTCCAAGAGGTTATGTTACGAGCTTTATTGCGAGAGCACCGATCAGAAAGATAAAAACCACTCTTGGCTATATTAATAAGTTGACCCGAAGCCTCTTCATAACTAGCCAGAACCTTTTTCAGAGCCATAATCGATCGACGACTAGCATTACAGAAGATGAGCATATCATCAGCATATAACAGATGTGAAATCACAATCCCATCCCGACCATGCAAATAAGGCTGAATTTTTCCATCCGTAATAGCCCTCTTAATATTGAAAGATAAAACCTCTTGGGCAATAATAAACTGTAGCGGAGACAAAGGATCACCCTGCCGAACACCTCGAGATGATTTAAAAAAACCATACCCTTCACCGTTAATCCGAAAAGAATACCAAATATTACTAATCAGCCTGTAAATTAAGTCACAGCTAAAATCATTCAACCCAACTGCCTTTAAAGCTCGCAATAAAAAACTCCATTCAAGACGATCATATGCTTTTGACATGTCCAGCTTGAAAAGCACATTACCACCCCTGACTTTCATATCAATTCGATGCACTAATTCGTGCGCTAGGATGATATTTTCTTGAATACTTCTACCTTTAATAAATCCTGACTGTTCAGCGGAGATGATTCTAGGTAAAAACTTCGCAAGCCGAGTAGTCATAATTCGAGAGAGAATCTTGCATGAAAAGTTACATAAACTGATAGGCCGCAGATCCCCTAATGTGTAATACCCTGAATTTTTGCATGCATTATATATGTCTACTTGCTTGAATAACATGTTAGTTTAGTTATGCCATAATTCTTGATACAAATCTTAATCTTGTTACACCTATTTGCAATGTATTAGTTGTTGAAATTCTTGTGTTCATTCATGAATGTGAGTTGATTACTTATGGTCATGTTACATGTTGTTTAGAATGAGTTTCGGATGTGTTTCAAACTTGGTTGGAGGTTAGAATCATGTTAGAATTGATTGGGAACCCTTTGGATACATTTTTGAACATTTTTGAACTCCCATGACGCGCCCTAGCGCACCCCAGGCGCGCCCTAGCGCGCATACAACCAGAAGTTTGTTAAAAATCAGAAAATAGACAATGTTCAGCCAGCTCGCGCCCTAGCGCGCATTATTCGCGCCCTAGCGCGTACGGACAGATTTGACCAACCTGTAGTAATTTGGCCACAACTTTGTGTAGAAAACTCGGAATTGCAAACCGTTTGATTCTGTATAAACTAGACTCAAAGAGATTTCCAACCATATATTATTTGTAATTTTTAGACTTGTATATCATCCTAGGGACAACTTTGAAGTTGACTAAAAATCAGACCCAATCTATTAATTTAGACAGCATTCTCCAAAGTTTGTAATTTTGTCATTTTAACCCCTTGACTCACTTAAGGACGACCCAAGACCTTATGACCAGCCTTGTTGACCCTCTAAAGACCCTTGAGAGACTCTCAAACTCTCTCAATTCATTTCTCATCATCCATGGAGCTTGAGAGTTAGTGTGGGAGATGAAGGTGAGATTAGTGTGTGTAATTCTTGTTCTCTCAATCCAACCAACCAAACTTTGATCCAAGGCCATGCATGTGATGGGGATGACTAGGGGAGCAACTTAGAAGGCTTTGATTGTGATTTCATTGGGTTGATTTCTCTTTTTAAGGTAAGTTACTAAACCCCCTCTTGTATGTTAGAAATTCTTACATGTATGAATGTTTGTAAACATGCATGACTTGAATTGTTGTTGGATTCATGTGGGAATGTTATGTTGATGAAAATTTCATGTTATAATATGAAAGACATGGTTTAGTTAGTGTAAATTGTGTAGAGATTGATAATCACCAAAATAGGAAACTCAAGAACATGTTAGAGACTTTAAATGGTGAAAATTTGCATATAACAATTATACCCAATTTTATGAACTTGATGAATTGACACCAAAAGTGGATTTTTGGAAAGATTATAATTCTCCGAATCACTAGTTAAATTACTACGAAAATTTGAGTCCATTTGATATGGTTTTCAGCCCTCCGATTAATTGGTACTGGTAAAATAAAGACTCCGATTATATTCGTAAGATGACGTCTAATTAATTTAGCAAGCCGTATATCCGGACTTGTGTAGTTTGGGATGTTCGTTTATTATAATTATCAACTCCCGAGAGTTGTTTACACGTATGAATATTAAAATACAAAATGTTAGAGACTAGTACATTAGTCTCGATGTGATAAACGATTGCTCGTTAATCTTGGGATTTGACTTTTCAAATTTGTGGTTGACTTTTTGGTTGTGTTTAGAGACTCATGTTTACATGTTAGAAATGTGGAGTATGTTTATTAATTGTTAAGTTTACGGTATAATTAATTCGCGTAAACTCGAACTCATTAGAAACCAAAAATGACTCTAACGGAGTTCGTTAGGATTTCATAATCGATGAGACCACGTGTGTGATTTGGGAATACTTGAATGATTCGAGTGATTCGTTAGAAAATTTGGTTACACCGATTGTGTGTTTGATATTACGTAAATTGTCGTAATTATTGTAAGTTGGTTATTTGTAGTGTGAGATTATTATAACTCACTTGTGACATTCATATCATTGTCAATTGTTGTTGTTGTGGTATACTCCCTACTTTGGAGTATGACCTTTTATGTTTAAATGTCGAGTAAACATCTACTTGTGCATTTAGTTAAGTCCATGGCATATTTGTTGGCGGTGTATTGACGCTCGGTTATTGCGTGAGCTGGGGCTACGTAATAGTCGAAGGCCAATACATCGGGCCTCGCCCTACCGTTGGCCGCGGTAGGGGTATAGCGCCATTTGTTGTACGGAATAAACGCAACCATGGTAAGCTATATCCGTGGTAGATTCTTGGGTTGTAGGGACCGAGATCACCCGTCGACGTGAATACGAAAATGGTTCACATGTGTTTGTTTTGGTTATTGGTTTCTTGTTCGAGCACGTCAACAACGGCTCTTCATTGGTACATTATTGGTTTCTTGTTCGAGCACGTCAACAACGGCTCTTCATTGGTATATTATTGGTTGGTTGGTTGGAAGTGTTGGTTTGGTCGGAGGTGTACCTCGACACCGTATCCCTTTTAATGTGTTTACTTATAGTTCTTATGTGCTTCCTATATGAACGAATGTTGGTCATGGTTTCCAACCGGTATGGGACGGTTGGCGATCGTCGAGCCTCTCTCGTGTAGTATGGGGTTGTTTGGTTATGTGCGATACATGTTATTCTGTTTAATATTGAAATGATATTATTATAACATGAATACTTGTTATATTTATTGTCTTGCATCTAGCATGCCATATTGTTGCATTAGTAGCTTATTGAGTTTTCAACTCACCCCGTTTGTTTTCATTTGTTTTCCTTAGATCAAGCGCCGGCGAGGAATCCTTAGTGTTCGAGTTCGGGTCCGTTGGGCGACTTCTTTTGGTAGTGCACCTTGTGCCTAAGTGTTTTATTTTGGTGAGGCCGAGGGTGTACTTGTTATCTAAACAATGTATTAGTTGGGTAGTAGTCTTGACTGTTACTTGTTATATTCTTTTGTTGTGCCGGCATGGTTGCCGTGCAGTTGTATATATAGTTGTTAACTTTAATTCCGCGTACTCTGATGTGATTATATATGTACCGAGCATGTTAGCTCGAGTTTGTTGTTGCTAGCTAACGTGTTGTTTTCTCCGGCTTGTTTCGCCGTCGAGGTTTAGTACTGTTTAAACGATTTTGTTGTTTAAAGAAAAACTTGCACGTGCATTACAGGATTTTCTCATGACTTTGCATTCCTTTAAATGGAATTTTTGAGATGCTATTTTCGTGTTTTCCGCATTGTCTCGCGTTCCGGACGGGATTCACATCGGATCTCGGGTCGGGTCGCGACAGTTGGTATCAGAGCATAAGTTAGCTAGCCGGGAGAGAATCTTTGGCTTAGGAGGGTTGGTTGTGTGTTTAGGTCGGTAACGTCGAGTGTTTATTGCAGGTGTTTCATCATGGTTGAGACTAGACTTGGTGCTAGTACTGAGGATGGTGGCTCGAGTGGAGCCGGGATTACTTCAAATGAACAGGGAAATACCCCGCCAACCACACAGCCTAGAGTTCAACCCACGGGACAGCCAGGGGTACAGCCTGAGATACCAGTTAATCAGAATGAAGTTTTCCATGATGTGTATCAAGGACTATCACAGATGATAACCGAGATAGCACAGCGAGATATTGTAAGGATAGAACCTCAGCTGGAAGGTAAGGGACTGCAACCAGAGGCTCTAGTACGACAGTTAGATATTACAGCACCACAGCTTAATATTGGAATACCACCACAGAGAATAAGGCATAAAAACAATACCACTATTCTTGAGGAGTTCTTGAAGATGAAACCTCAAAGTTTCGATGGAGAACCTAATACTACTAGGGCTGAACTATGGATTAAACACATTATCAAGGTATTTACTACTCTCGATTGTACTGATGATGAAAAAGTTATCCTAGCTGTGTTTATGTTAGAAGGAGCGGCGGAACATTGGTGGCAAATGTTGCAGGAGAGCTGGGAACGACAGAGGATACCTCATGTGTGGACGAACTTCGTGAAGGAATTCAAGGCACAGTTCATTCTAACAGTGGTTCGAGAAAAGAGACAGATGGAATTCATTACCTTGGAACAAGGAAGTATGACCGTGGCTCAGTACTCAAACAAGTTCTCAGAATTGGCGCGTTACTGTAGTCACTTGAACCCTATTGAAGCAAGGAAGGCACAAAAGTTTGTTAAAGGTTTGAGGACTGAATATCGAGAACAATTACTTTCGTTACAGTTTACTAATTACCGTAGCGCAATGGATTGTGCACTTAGAATAGAAAGTAACATCGAGAAACACCGGGGTAAGCCAGGTAACAAGGATGGTAATCAGCAGTCTTCACAGCAAAATTGGAAGAGGCAGAACATAGGTGGGACTTCTAACAAAAGAAAGAATGTGAGTAGACCGGCAGGCCAAACGGGACAACAACCGGGAGGCCAGGGACAGCATGAGTCGAGGTTTAGCTGTAACTTCTGCAAGAAGACTGGGCACTCGGAGGATAGGTGCTGGAGCAAGGCAGGGAAGTGCTTTGCTTGTGGAGGAGAACACCTTAGGAAGAATTGTCCTAGGATGAGGCTTAGTCAATCTAAGAGTGCTAGTCAGGGGTCTAGTGGCTCTAAGAGAGATAGTGATGGTAATCCTAGATCTGAGAGCCGTGTGTTTGCGCTTAGCCAGCGTGGAGTTCCTAAGTCTACCCTCGAGATAGGAGGTATCATTTCTATATTATTATGAGTATGCGTATTATGGTAGCTCATGTTCATGCATTCATATATTGCCTTGTGTGATTGGAAACTAGAGTAATATGTTTTCAAGTTTTATCTTATGATTGAGGGAGATACCCCAATAAGAGTTTGAGATGTTGTTATTGGTATGATAAACTTGTGATAGACCAATAGGTAATCACATATTGTATGGTAGTCGTGTGTCTTACCTTTATATGGCTTGAAAGTGTAAGAAGTTGTGATATACGAGTTAGTAACTATACGCTGTATGTCAACTTTGTGGATATGCCTATACATGATATTTATGAGATATATGATATGGATTGTTAATGTGTGCATGCCATGCATTGATTGTGTACCATCATGAAGTGAGTATGTTCTTCCCTGTGACAAAAATGCTTGGGTTGTGTTGATATGATTGTTATTAGCATGCATATCATTCCTGTTCGGAAAGTTAGTATACTGTTACCACATAATCGAGTTGAGTATTTGGGTTCATGTTATGGTTATGAATGAAACTACACCAGAGTTAGAGGATTTCTCTACTATTATGAGAGTATCCAGAAATGTTCGCTGTTGATTACCTTATATGTCACCTAAAACGGGGATTTGAACATGTATTGAGTTGATACTAAGGAATCAAGAAACCTAGGGATCACCATGAATTGGATTAGCAATTGATGGATTTCATAAACCATATGTGTAAGTCTTACTTGAAGTATTTTGTAAAGGTGTCATTAATGATATCTATATTCACTTTCGCCTTAATACGAAGTGAACCTTAAAAGAAGAATTGAGTTGTGACCTTAATCAGAATGAAGAACAATAGCTTCTGCAACGAAGAATTGACATGGTATAAGTGGAATTAATATATTTACTGAGTTGAGTTTTCTTGCGTTAGTATTGACGTTACCTAAATTGAAATACTACTATTACGAATCTAAGATTGCGTTATGTATGGATTCAAATAATTGAAGTTTCTATTCTCACGATATGAGCAAAATATGAGACATTGTCGATAAGTGGGAAGACTTAAAGATCTAAACTATGTACCTTCTACTATTCAATGGAGTTTAACATGATGACTAGTGTGTTCAAGATTGAAGATTTATTAATTATAACAAGACTATTTGGTATATGTTGAGATTGTTACACGCTATAGATTGTGATGGATTGATTAACCAAGTGATCATGTACTACTAATGGCGAAGATATGCATATCAAATGAATTATAGCCTTGTATATATGAGATATCGAGAGACTAGATTAAACACCGCGAGTAGTGTACTTAAAGAGGAGTTCAAGAATTATTTCAAGTATACATCTTAACCTTAAACCTTCTCAACGTTTGAAACAGTGATTATGACTTCCGGGGGATGTGTAAACATGTGTGATGGATTCCGAATGATAGTTACTCACCACAACAATTGCCAACGGAGTATGAAAATGATATTGACTGAGACTAATACGGGAAAATAAAAAAAGGAATTATCTATACACGGTAATGAAGTCAGGAATCTAAACTTTGAAACCTTGTGATGATTCAATAGCCGGTTGAAAGTGTGAATTCTCCTTGGGAATAATTACTAAACAACTTTAAATTGATGGAACACCGTTACATTGTTGCGATAGATATTCTTGGGAAAGTGGTATTATTGAAGTGTATCCAGGGAATTGTTCAATGAAATTCTTTTGAGTGACCTCATGCAACCGAGAATGTACATTGGGAAACAAGGTTTGATTATAAGGGGAATATCCTTAGCTCAACGATGGTCCTGAACTGAATTTAGGGACTAAATTCTTTTAAGGGGGAGAGGGTGTAATACCCTGAATTTTTGCATGCATTATATATGTCTACTTGCTTGAATAACATGTTAGTTTAGTTATGCCATAATTCTTGATACAAATCTTAATCTTGTTACACCTATTTGCAATGTATTAGTTGTTGAAATTCTTGTGTTCATTCATGAATGTGAGTTGATTACTTATGGTCATGTTACATGTTGTTTAGAATGAGTTTCGGATGTGTTTCAAACTTGGTTGGAGGTTAGAATCATGTTAGAATTGATTGGGAACCCTTTGGATACATTTTTGAACATTTTTGAACTCCCATGACGCGCCCTAGCGCACCCCAGGCGCGCCCTAGCGCGCATACAACCAGAAGTTTGTTAAAAATCAGAAAATAGACAATGTTCAGCCAGCTCGCGCGCCCTAGCGCGCATTATTCGCGCCCTAGCGCGCGTACGGACAGATTTGACCAACCTGTAGTAATTTGGCCACAACTTTGTGTAGAAAACTCGAATTGCAAACCGTTTGATTCTGTATAAACTAGACTCAAAGAGCTTTCCAACCATATATTATTTGTAATTTTTAGACTTGTATATCATCCTAGGGACATCTTTGAAGTTGACTAAAAATCAGACCCAATCTATTAATTTAGACAGCATTCTCCAAAGTTTGTAATTTTGTCATTTTAACCCCTTGACTCACTTAAGGACGACCCAAGACCTTATGACCAGCCTTGTTGACCCTCTAAAGACCCTTGAGAGACTCTCAAACTCTCTCAATTCATTTCTCATCATCCATGGAGCTTGAGAGTTAGTGTGGGAGATGAAGGTGAGATTAGTGTGTGTAATTCTTGTTCTCTCAATCCAACCAACCAAACTTTGATCCAAGGCCATGCATGTGATGGGGATGACTAGGGAGCAACTTAGAAGGCTTTGATTGTGATTTCATTGGGTTGATTTCTCTTTTAAGGTAAGTTACTAAACCCCCTCTTGTATGTTAGAAATTCTTACATGTATGAATGTTTGTAAACATGCATGACTTGAATTGTTGTTGGATTCATGTGGGAATGTTATGTTGATGAAAATTTCATGTTATAATATGAAAGACATGGTTTAGTTAGTGTAAATTTTGTAGAGATTGATAATCACCAAAATAGGAAACTCAAGAACATGTTAGAGACTTTAAATGGTGAAAATTTGCATATAACAATTATACCCAATTTTATGAACTTGATGAATTGACACCAAAAGTGGATTTTTGGAAAGATTATAATTCTCCGAATCACTAGTTAAATTACTACGAAAATTTGAGTCCATTTGATATGGTTTTCAGCCCTCCGATTAATTGGTACCGGTAAAATAAAGACTCCGATTATATTCGTAAGATGACGTCTAATTAATTTAGCAAGCCGTATATCTGGACTTGTGTAGTTTGGGATGTTCGTTTATTATAATTATCAACTCCCGAGAGTTGTTTACACGTATGAATATTAAAATACAAAATGTTAGAGACTAGTACATTAGTCTCGATGTGATAAACGATTGCTCGTTAATCTTGGGATTTGACTTTTCAAATTTGTGGTTGACTTTTTGGTTGTGTTTAGAGACTCATGTTTACATGTTAGAAATGTGGAGTATGTTTATTAATTGTTAAGTTTACGGTATAATTAATTCGCGTAAACTCGAACTCATTAGAAACCGAAAATGACTCTAACGGAGTTCGTTAGGATTTCATAATCGATGAGACCACGTGTGTGATTTGAGAATACTTGAATGATTCGAGTGATTCGTTAGAAAATTTGGTTACACCGATTGTGTGTTTGATATTACGTAAATTGTCGTAATTATTGTAAGTTGGTTATTTGTAGTGTGAGATTATTATAACTCACTTGTGACATTCATATCATTGTCAATTGTTGTTGGTGTGGTATACTCCCTACTTTGGAGTATGACCTTTTATGTTTAAATGTCGAGTAAACATCTACTTGTGCATTTAGTTAAGTCCATGGCATATTTGTTGGCGGTGTATTGACGCTCGGTTATTGCGTGAGCCGGGGCTACGTAATAGTCGAAGGCCAATACATCGGGCCTCGCCTACCGTTGGCCGCGGTAGGGGTATAGCGCCATTTGTTGTACGGAATAAACGCAACCATGGTAAGCTATATCCGTGGTAGATTCTTGGGTTGTAGGGACCGAGATCACCCGTCGACGTGAATACGAAAATGGTTCACATGTGTTTGTTTTGGTTATTGGTTTCTTGTTCGAGCACGTCAACAACGGCTCTTCATTGGTACATTATTGGTTTCTTGTTCGAGCACGTCAACAACGGCTCTTCATTGGTATATTATTGGTTGGTTGGTTGGAAGTGTTGGTTTGGTCGGAGGTGTACCTCGACACCGTATCCCTTTTAATGTGTTTACTTATAGTTCTTATGTGCTTCCTATATGAACGAATGTTGGTCATGGTTTCCAACCGGTATGGGACGGTTGGCGATCGTCGAGCCTCTCTCGTGTAGTATGGGGTTGTTTGGTTATGTGCGATACATGTTATTCCTGTTTAATATTGAAATGATATTATTATAACATGAATACTTAGATCAAGCGCCGGCGAGGAATCCTTAGTGTTCGAGTTCGGGTCCGTTGGGCGACTTCTTTTGGTAGTGCACCTTGTGCCTAAGTGTTTTATTTTGGTGAGGCCGAGGGTGTACTTGTTATCTAAACAATGTATTAGTTGGGTAGTAGTCTTGACTGTTACTTGTTATATTCTTTTGTTGTGCCGGCATGGTTGCCGTGCAGTTGTATATATAGTTGTTAACTTTAATTCCGCGTACTCTGATGTGATTATATATGTACCGAGCATGTTAGCTCGAGTTTGTTGTTGCTAGCTAACGTGTTGTTTTCTCCGGCTTGTTTCGCCGTCGAGGTTTAGTACTGTTTAAACGATTTTGTTGTTTAAAGAAAAAACTTGCACGTGCATTACAGGATTTTCTCATGACTTTGCATTCCTTTAAATGGAATTTTTGAGATGCTATTTTCGTGTTTTCCGCATTGTCTCGCGCTCCGGACGGGATTCACATCGGATCTCGGGTCGGGTCGCGACATAATGACTCAGGATTAGTCACTTTAGGAATAAGCACAACAGTTGTAGCCGACATCCCCCTTGGAATCATACTACCCCGAAAAAAATCTTGCACTGCTGCCACGACATCTCCTTTTATAATATCCCAGCATCCTTGAAAAAACAACCCTGTAAATCCATTACTCCCTGGCGCACTGTTGGGGTTCAAATCTTTTATACTTTTGCAAATTTCATCCTCATCTGGAATGCTATGTAAAGATGCATTATCAAGACTATCCAAATAGCAAGGAAAACCCTGAAATAAATCATCATTAATAGGCGGCCTAGAAGAAGAGAATAAATCAGAGAAAAAATCCACAGCCTTGTCCCCAATTTGCTTGTTATCCGTACACCAAGATCCATCCGAAAGACGTAATTTCACAGAGTTAATGCGAGCACGCTCACGAATACTGGCATGGAAATAAGCTGTATTGCGCTCCCCATCAGCCAACCATAACTGCCTCGATTTTTGTTGAAGCATCTCCGCATTCCATTTCAAAGATTGGGCCAATTCTTTGCGAACACAAAAAAGCTCCCTAGCAAGAATATCATCCCAACCATGCTGCAAAGCCATCTCTAAATGTATAATAATATCCTGCTGAACAGCTGCTACACGCTGGACATGGCCAAATACATCCCAATTCCACTGACGCAGCTTACCACGTAAACACTGAAGCTTTCTACACAAAACCTCCATGGGATTGCCCAAAACCGGATGCTGCCAGTGTTCCCTCACAAAAGAAAGAAATTCCGGATGATCCAACCACATACGCTGAAAACGAAAAGTGCTTTTAGGTTTGCCAAAGCACGAGAATTCAACAAGGAGAGGAGAATGATCCGAGAGAACACGACATAAATGCTGAACACGAAGCCCAGGGAAAGCCGCTTTATAAAAACCATTCACCAAAACTCTGTCCAGACGCTGCCAGATACGATCCATACCATCCTGATTATTACACCAAGTAAAAATGCTCCCATCATAGCCAGCATCATCTAGACCTGCCTGCTGTATAAAATCATTAAAATCTCCAATGGCTGGAAAATCACACGGAGCACCACCCAATTTCTCAGTAGAATGAGAGATAATGTTAAAATCCCCTCCTACCAACCAAGGTTCTGAAAGAGATCTTGAAAAATCAAGGAGGTCCCTCCATAAATCCTGACGCTCCCACCTAGTACACTTAGCATAAACAAACGAGAAGACCACAGAAAAAACAGTACCAAAAGTAACACGAGCAGTAATAAACTGAGTCGTAGCAGTAAGAACATCAACATCTACCCCTCTCTCCCAAAATAACCATATATGCATGTTGTTAGGATTTTGATGTAAACAGCTACTGTAGCGCAACTTTCTAGCTATTTTAGTAATACGAGACCCCGGGATTTTTGGTTCCAAGATAACACATAAAAGAGGATTATGTTGTACCTTAAGTAACTTAAGATACTCCACCGTCTCCTTATTACCCAACCCTCTAGCATTCCAAAGAATTGCAGCCATAAAAAAACCAAAATTAAAGACTGACCTGATGGGCTTTTGAAGCAGCCCTAGTGAGACGTTTATTCTGTGCCAGATACGCTATTTTTTTCTTCCTCGCAAAAAGAGTACGACAATGTTTTTGAAAGCCCAAAAAGTTTACCGAGGCCATAGCAAGCTGATCAATATCATCCACAGAAGGGGAGCGCTTCAGAAAACCCAACGATGCAGCAGGTTTGTTGCCTTCCAGTTTGGGCCTAGCACTGTGCGAAACAGGTTGGTGCAAACGATCCAACTCACTCATATCCTGTAAGTCCTCCAAAGCTGCAAATGAGTTAGACAAATGAGTGCTCGTGTCAATCAGCTTTGTGTTAATCCCGTAGACATGAGCAGCAGATGAATTATTCCCATTAAGCTGTTCAGCATCAGGTCCATCATTTGTCACACACCCAACAGAAAGTTTAAAATCCATAGTACCAACAGTATCAACAGTATCATTCTGACTGATCTTAGGATTGTTGTCCATAGCATCACCCTTACGATCTGGGGTAGAAATAATGTCAATAACCTCAGTCCTTAGGGCGCCCGCCGAGATCCTTAGAGTTTGAACCTGACCCCTTCTCATTCAACACCCCTGTCTGAATGGGAACCCATTGCATATTGATTGGAGCCTTAATAGAACCTGTAATTCCATCCACATCACGGTCAGCAAGGACCTCTTTAGCCTTAGTCAGCGTCACCGATTCGTAATGTTATCACCATGCAACAGACGCCTATCTTCGCCTGTTCATGAATAACCCTTGGGTTTTCCTTTTGTAGGCTTTAGATTAGTAACTGGTCTTCTCTTCTTTCGAAAATCATCTTCAACATGGCCTAACAATCCACAGCCCTCGCAATACGAAATATTACCTTCAAACTCGATTGATTGCCAAAAACCACAATCTTTACTCGTACCAATCCAAATTCTAGACGGAAGAACAAGGGAGACATCATCCTCTATACAGACTCGGGCAAACATTGGATGTGATAACGTTAAAGTGCGATCATCAGCCCATAAAAAGCGTCCAATAGAATTACCAATTCGCCGTAAACTTGCAGGGTTAAAGAAAGGCAGAGGGAGATGGTGTAATCTTACCCACACCGCCACCACTGAACTATCTTTCTTGAACTTAAAATCCTTAGACCACCGGAAAAGACGATACATACATGTCTCAATCATGCGAGACTCTTTTGATAAAGCCCGAATCGTGTCTTCTTCCGAGGATAGATGCACCATAACGTGTCGCGGGTCAAGGAGACCAACTACATAGGAACTCGTCAGTCGCCAGTTTTTTGATATATGATCTCGAATCGCATGCACCGAAGGACAGCCAATTGAGAACTTCATAATCAAAGTATTACCAAACTGCTTTTCAAGCAAATCCATCTCCACCGAGGAAAACAAACACCCTGGTTCATCTTGAATCGAGACAGGCTGTCGCGGAGCCAAAGCGATCTCAGTAAGGGTAGGTTTGGCAGTAGGGTTTGCACACAATTGTCCTGTTTGTTGAGAAAGAGCCGCCGCATAGGTTAGGGTAGGGCGCAACTGATTGGGAGCCTGTTGAAGGGAGGGATTAATGGTGGTTGTGACCACCGGAGGAGGCTCCTCCAGAGAGGGATCCGGCGGCATAGCCAGCCGGCCGGGCAAGAGAACCCTAGGGCACGGTCAAAAAATTTTAGAGAGAAATTTTAGAGAGAGAAATTTTTTACCCCTCGATGCACGGTCAAAAAATAGTGTCAATACTTAGCATGTTTAAAAACAACATGCTAAGTATTGGCACTATTTCAAAATAATTTTGGTCGCTTATCACGGAAGTTTCCGTTTAAGGATCAGTAGACTTTTAATGAGATAAGACAAGGACATATAAAAGTCTACTGTCCTAATGCCCATACATCAATGACTGACGTGGGATACCACCCATACCTTCCACCTTCTGTGGGGCGAGGTGACTATGTCGCCTGCGAATTTTTCGGCAATCACGGGGCTACCAACTGGTCAGGGCCGGGCTATCGAGCCAGATTTCCAGCTGCGACATCGTCCTGATGCCATTGCTCAGCTGTTGGGATTCGCTCCGGTGTACAAGAGCTTCGACGAGATTCCCGTCAGCTATGTCAGGGAATCGCTGCTCCAAAATGTGGATCTTGTCGACACGGCTGATAGGCCTTCTGTAACCCAATTTGTTCGGTTTTTCTTGTTTTTGGAACTGTGGATCACCCTTTTTGCCAATGCTTCCTCGACTTTGCGAGTATCTCTACTCGGTTGTTTGAGGAGACGGCGCCATCTGGGCGACTTTGACTGGGGGTAGGCTGGCCTGGAAAAGTGCTATTTTTTTATGGATCATGCCAGCCGGAACGTTGCCAGTAGCGTAACTGGCTACAACGTGGCTTGGGAGGTAATATTTGGAACAAACAAATACTTTATTGTAAAACTTATTTTGTCATTTTAAAATAAATGCTGACTCATTGTTTTTGATGTGACAGGCTTGGGCTTATGCGGTGTTCAGCTTTCACCCTTTCACTCTCTGCACCATGGTGATGACCCCACCATTTGTGGCGAACTTTCAGACTTCAAACCGGAAGTACGCTCGGAGGGTTCCTGCTCGGCCTGACACCGAGGTGGTTCGAACTGCGATTATCAAATCCTATCCTGAATCTGTCAGCTTCTTCCCATGGGGTCAGCTGCTTGCTTCCTATTGTCCGGCCCAAGCGGCCAACGATTGTCACATTTTGATGGTGTCCATCATGTGCGATTTAATGTATCTCGGTGATCGGGTCAATCGCCAACATGGGCCCAACGTGGGCCAGCCTCTGACACCGCCTTTACCACCTTTCGAAATGATGACACCTGACGTGATGCCGAGATGCGAATGGTACCTCGCGAGGGAGGCCATCGATCCACATAGATATGTTGAGATGGATTACGGGGTGTTTGTGCAGACCGTGCTGTATTGTCCTCCTCCTCCTGCTCAAGAAGCGGAGGGTCCGTTTCCCATCTTTGTGGGAGAGATTGGGTCATTTACGGGACGGATACATTATCCGGAAGTCCTGCGGACTATTGGCTACGGTGAGGGTGAAAACTATAGGTAGGAGGACCTGAGTGGTGGTGAGATTCCACCACACGACTATCTTCCGCGAGGGAGAGATCTGGTATATTTCTGACCACTCTGTACACATGTTATCTGTCTATTTTATCTATATGTATTTGCATATAAATAATAGAATGCTAAGAAAAATGTTGTATAAACAAGTGTCGGCTAGCTCCTATCAGAAGTTGTTGAGCAGATTCTACAAGTTGTCCGATCTATATCCGAAGTTGAAGGCCGGGGCCAATGATTTCACTTGCCAAGGTAGTGCAGACCCGACTGAGCTGCGTCGCAGAGGTGGCGGGAGCGGAGTCCCCAGGGGTGTCAGTACTAGCAGGTCGAAGAGAGGAAGACAATGATTTCCTTTCTTGCCTTTTTTTTTTCTTTTAAAAAAAATGTATTTGTAAGCAAATTTTATTTATTCTGTACATTGCTTATTATTAATGAGAAGAGAAAAGAAAACCTAGGGTATCAATCCTAATTGCTTTTAATTACACAAATTGTGCTGTGGGAGCAAAAATAGGTATTTAGCCGAGGCGGCTGATGGTTGATGCATAATTGATGCTCTTCGCACGGGAGGAGAAAGCATTGATTTTGTAGCAGCTGCTACACTGTGGTGATAGGCCTGCTGCCTATTTGGTGAAGAAATCACACCTGGAGTAATAATTGAGACGTCCCTCCCCAAAAACATATGTTTCTTGTCGAGGGAAAGATGGAGACTGGAGAGCTGGACCAAAAAAGTCCAAATGCATGGTGTGGTGCGCGGCGCACCAGGCTTGGTGCCCGTGCACCAAATCCTGGTGCTCGTGCACCAAATCTGTCCTCTCTGTCCTATTGCTGAATTTGATGTGCTGTGACATGTTGGGACGAATTTTCTTTAGCCTAGACTTCTAGGCTGTTGTAGGCTTAGAAGAATTCTTTTCTTTTTACTTCATAAGGCCATCTTCTGTGCGAGACAATTCAACCCAAAGCTTTTTCCTTCTCTGCCTTTTCTCTTCGTTTCCCGAGAAAAACCTCTCGTCCTTAGGCAAGGCACTCTTCTTTCATTCAAAATGAACCATCCTTTCGGGACTATTGCAGATTACGAGGCATGCATGAACAACTGGTTCCATAGTCTCAGTGCCACTGAAAAGGGGTATCTTGCAGACACATACGGTTTCTGATGTGTGTTTCGATGGAGACGTATTCGAATTCATTGGCATATGATACGGGGTGCATCCGAATTTTGGTCCTCAGAAGACCACCTTTTTAACTTTCCTTTGAACGAGATGTGTCCCACATTCGAAGATTTTTGTGCTTTGACAGGCATGTCCATTGATAGTCCTATTGCAGTGCCATTGTTGAGGAAACCTCCCTTGGTGCTCATCCAAGAATTGTTCGATTTCACTATCCGAGAGGCCCATAATATGTTATAGGGTTGACTTTTTGACCTGACCCAGCTTCCGAGGATCTTTGCCAATTATCAACCCGACGACGCCTATTTAGAGCATCGGCAGACGGCTCTTTTCTTATGCATTTTAGGCAAATTCTTCCTAATTAACCTTGATGGTTATGTCAACATACGGGTCTTAGATGTTGTATTGCATGCTAGGGGACGAGTGAGCAACATGATTCCTCTCATTCTGGCAGAGACTCTTCTCTGCTTGGATAGCTATGCTAACGGAGAAGAACAATTTCCTTCTAGTAGCCCCATTTTGTTGCATATGTGGTTAGAGGAACGCTTCATGAGGGTTATCCCTCCAGTACCTGGTATGAGGTATCACCTAATTAATTACGCCCAGAGGGGTCACCAACATGATCATTTAGTGACTGAACAGGACTGGGTGGAGCATTTTCTATGTGTCCCTTCATTTGATATTGTATGGGTTGTGTCTCATTGGAAGATCTGGCAATTTATACCTGGGATCCACCGATTCACACAAGTCATAAGTGCAGGACTTCGTGTTGTAACCTCCTACTATGCTTCTCGGGCGATGCGCCAATTTGGGTTGGAGCAAAGGCTGCCTGATACTGGCCTCCCTGAGTTTGGGACAAGCGAACTCAATGGTGACATTTGTAGGGATCTTCGAGGGTGGTGGGGCCATGAAATAGGGCCACACACCGTGCTTTCTTTAGATCATATCCTTTTTGAAAATATCTGTCTTTCCATCGATTATCTACATGGCTGGTGCCGTAGTCGATGGAGCATTCATTCAACGTAAGACTCACCCTAGAGTGTTTTCTTGGCAAAATTGTGTCTAATGTAGCAGACGCTCGCCTGCTGGAGATTGGCGAACCTGTGGAAGACTCTGGTCTAGAGATTTATGCAAGGGATCCTTGGCGACTTCAGCGCAGTCGGGGGATCATGTCTCGCGACTCGCAAAGATTTGACGAAGCTTAGACCAGTGGTGGTAATGAGCGCAAAACGAGACGTGGCGGACGCCGTAAGAGATAGAGTGTAGTGATGGTTTATGTATCTGTATGTTAAATAGATTAAGACGGAATATGAATGCATGTAAGTCTTATCTATGTACTTCTTGGTTGTAAAACGGGGGACTTTGTTATAAATTAAAAGTGTGTTATTAATATAGTGAGTAGTGGTTTTTCCCTTGTATGATCACAACAACATGGTAGGGGGGAACAAAACATTATTATTAAAATGTGTAAGTAAATGACCGAACTCGAAGGCTACCTACATATCTCATGAAGAGAATTAGGTCGGATGGTAGTTCAACCCAGATTTGCGAGAGACAAAGATTTTTATTCCTTTTTCTCCAATATTTTGTCTCTCTCATTTCTTTTTTGAACTCTAATTTTTGCCTAGGCCGCCCTTTCGGGTTTTCGACCTACCGAGTTATTTTTAGAAGAGGGAGAAAAGTATTTACAAACACAAGTAAGACTGAATACACTATAGCTGAGCAGGCAACTACGCGTAGTACTTCTTGAGCTTGTCCATGTTGAAGGGCTGAATGAGATCTTCTCCATTTTCATTGGTGAAGAAGACTGCGTCGCCTGACTGTATGAGCCTGACTACGTACGGTCCCATCCATGGTGATTTCTACTTCCCAAAACTGTTAATGTAGCTAGGCGGCTTTTCTCGGAGAACCAAGTCGCCTAGTTTGATGTCTCGGGCTTTGACCCGTTTGTTGAAAGATCGAGCTATCCTCCTCTGATATGCTCGTGTATGCTCTAAAGCTATCAATCTCCTTTCATCCAGGAGTGCCAGTTCGTTGTATCGATGCTTAAGCCAATCAACTTCAGCCACCTCGACTTCTATCATTACCCTCAAAGAAGGGATTTCAACTTCAATAGGCAGTACTGCCTCCATGCCATAGGCGAGAGAAAATGGGGTAGCCCCAGTAGGCGTACGAACAGAAGTACGATAGCCCCAGAGTGCTAATGGCAATTTGTCGAGCCAATCTCTCCCGATATCTGCCATTTTTTGAATAATGTTATCCAATGTCTTGTTGACTGCTTCTACAACGCCATTGGCCTGCGGCCTGTAAGGTGAAGACTTGTGTCGTTGTACCTTGAACTCATCCAATACTCGATTGACTTCTCCCTCGAAGTGTGTACTATTATCGGAGATCATTTCAAAAGGTACCCCAAATCGGTAAATGATGTTATTCTTGATAAATTTTGCAACCTTCTTAGCATTCAGAACTTTGTATGAAGCGGCTTCAACCTACTTTGTAAAGTAGTCAACGACAACTAGAACATACTCATGGCCATTCGATCCTTTCGGGTACACTTGCCCTATGACGTCAATTCTCCATGTCGAGAAAGGCCAAGGTGCTGTAGAATTGTATAACATGTGAGGAGGTAGATGTTGCAAGTTGGCGAACCTCAGACACTTATCGCAATGACGCACCCATTTGATGCAGTCCATTTCCATTGTACTCCAGTAATAACCTTGCCGGATTACTTTCTTTGAGAGCATGTGCCCATTCATGTGCGGACCACAAGTGCCGTCGTGCAGCTAATTCATGACTTGCTCAGCTTTCGCTTGATCGGTGCAAAGGAGGTTAAGTCCTTGATAATGCCTTTTGTACAGATTTTCACCACTGATCACAAATTGGGAAGCCCATCTTCGTAAGGCAAACCTGCCTATTCTCTCAGTGCTAGGCGGATACTCACCCTTCTTTAGCAAATTCCAAATATCTAGGTACCAAGGCTCATCGGCTCTTTCTTGGTCCTTTTCAACGACAAAACAAAATGCTGGTGTATGTTTCGTCCCAATGACGAAGGGTTGGACATTGAACTCAGCGGGGATCTCAACTAGCGATGCCAAAGTTGCCAGAGCATCCGCGAAGCAATTTTTATCTTGGGGAAGATAGTGAAATGATATGAACTTAAATTTCTTTGCCAATGCCGTTAAGCGGGCATGATACAACTGCAGTCTAGCATCCTGCGTCTTTCATTTTCTTTCCATTTGATTTATGATAAAAGCTGAATCACCGTATACTTCCAATTCTTCGGCGCCCATATCCAAGGCTTCCTCCAAGTCAGCTATACAAGCTTCATACTCGGTGGTATTGTTGGAACATTCAAATTCTAATCGTATGGCTAAGGGCGTATATGTATCCATGGGATCGATCAACAGTATGCCTATGTTGTAACCTCTCTTATTGGCGGCTCCATCAAAGAAAAGTTGTCATTTGCATGTGATGTTCTTAATCTCAATAACCCCTTCATCAGAAAAATCTGGTTCTTTAAACTCCTCTGCTTCTATCGGCAGGTCTGCCAACTGATCAGCTATTATACTTCCTTTGATTGGCTTTCCCCTTTCATAAGTTATATTGAACTCATTCAGCAAGAAAGATCATTTGGCGAGCCTACTCGAAAGTGATGGCTTTTCGAGTATGTATTTGATCGGGTCCATCTTGGAAATTACCTTTACAAGCAATGTTTGCAAATAAATCTTGAGTCTCTACGTCGTCCATACCAGACCTATGCAACTTTTCTTAAGTGCAGAGTAGTTCAATTCGCTGCCCTGCAACTTTCTACTGACAAAGTAGATGGCGTTCTCAGCGTGGGAATCTTCCTTTTCTTGTGCCAACATGGCTCCAACCGCAGTGTCCGTGACGGTTAGGTATAATAATAAACATTTCAGTTTGTGAGGAGGAGCTAGAACTGGCGGGCTAGCTAGGTATTTCTTGACGTTTTTAAATGCTTGCTGGCACTCTTCATCTCATTCTCTCTCTGTATCCTTTTTGAGAAGCTTGAACAGAGGTTCACACATGGATGTCAGCTGCTGAATAAAACGACTGTTGTACTGTAATCGGCCCAAAAAGTCTTTGACTTCACTCGGGGTTGTCGGCTGCGGCATATCTCTAATGGCTTTGACCTTTGCAGGATCTACCTCAATTCCATTGTCAGTTACTATGAATCCCAAGACTTTTCCTCGGGTGATCCCAAATATACACTTGGTGGGGTTGAGTTTCATCCGGTACTTACGCAATCTCTCAAAAAACTTGCGAAGATCTCTCAAATGGGCACTGTCTGTGTCTACTGAATGAATAATCATATCATCCACGTACACTTCTACTTCTTTGTGAATCATGTCATGGAAGAGCGTGTTAGCAGCTCTTTGGTATGTAGCCCCAGTATTTTTCAACCCAAAAGGCATGACTGTATAACAGTAGGTTCCCCAAGGGGTGATGAAGGAAGTTTTCTCCTGATCTTCTTCTGCCATCTTGATTTGATTGTAACCGAGCATTCCATCCACAAAAGACCGTATCTTATGTGAAGCTACTGCGTCTACCAAAATGTCAACGTTAGGTAGGGGAAAGTCGTCTTTCGGAAATGCTTTGTTGAGATCCCGAAAATCCACACAAATTTGAACCTTACCGTTCGGCTTCGGCACTGTCACAATTTTGGATAACCATATCGGGTATTCCACTACTTTGATGAACTTGACTTTCAACTGCTTGATGATTTCTTCCTTGACTTGCAGGGACCATTCAGGATTGATTCTGCGGAGCTTCTGCTTTACCGGCTTGGCGTCGGGGTACAGCAGAATCCGATGTTCAACGATTGCTGGATTTAACCCAGGTATATCTTCGTAAGACTAGGTGAACACATCCTAGAATTATGTCAATAGGCTGATCAATTGTAATAACCGAGCATATCATTAGCATGTTGATCATATAATTATGTGCATGCATTATTAATGTGATTATTGTGGTTCATAATGTTGATTTGATGAGTCGTAAACTCATGATTTCGTGTTTCGGTGCTTCACTTTCTTGCATTGTTTCGTAGCGTTAACTGAACCGAAACTGAGGAGATGAACCATGATACTTTATACCTAGATATACTTGATGTTATAGAGGTCTCATGTTGTTAAATCGGACTTTGAAAAAGTAGTATACGTTGTTTTAACTTGAAGTTACAAAACGAAAAAGTTATTGAAATTGTGTTCGGTTTCGTGAACTTTCTCGTGACTTTAAATCGATCCAAGATCGATATCGAACCCTTGGAGACATCCTTTGATGTGTTATAAGTGTTGTACAATCATACCTAGGGGTGTACGAGCGATCGAATCGAGAAAACGGGACAAAACAAAAAAATTGCGCAGGCTGATGAACAGTGCGCGCCCCAGCGCGCCGTGTATGGACATTGTTGACAGATTTTGTGTTTTTTTGATTTTCTTTGATTTCCACCTCATGCTATGTCTTCCTTATCTGGTATAAATGTGGGTAAGGTCTGAAATAACATACTCTAACACTTTAAACTCATAAAACCCTAAAAAATCTCTCTCAAATTCTCCAAAAATCCTCCCAAAATTCCACTTTTTTACCTAGGGTTTGTATGTGTTCTTGCATAAGATTTTGTCTTCCAACCAAGGCAGTAACAAGGGGCTTGTTTAGGGGAGTTTGTGGCTATTTTAACCACTGAAATACAGAGGAGAAACAAGGGTTTAGCTTTTGATTTGGTAAGGGACTACTAACTTGTTCATGTTTAGTGTTTACTTGGTTAATTTCGGCTATAATCATTGTGGTTGTGTTACCATGTTGAAATTTTAAATTTCCAGCCATGGTGTGGTGTTTATTAGACTGATTTGAGTATGGGTATGTGTTAAATAAGTGTATTGATGTTTATGTGAACCTTGAAATTGTTGTAATTTGATCATATACGTAAAATTGGTGAAACCGGCAAGAAACCAACTTGAATAAAGTATGTGACATGGCTGAGATTTAGGGTTTGTGACTTGATATTGAATGATTTGAGATGGTTAAGATGTTCAATATGTTGATTTGTGAATCTAGAACTTGAATTGATCCTTGGAGGATAACCGAAATGCCGAATTTGTAACCGAAATTGGAATAAAGTGTGAACGTGAACTTGACTAACCGGATGTGCACATTTGAATACTAACTTTCAGGGGGTTTTGGTTGACTACCGATTATCATGGGGCGGAGTGCAGTGATAGTCGGGTTGTGGCGACCTTAATCCGACATATCTCCCTATTTCTGGCCAAAGTAGGGTACACCACATAGATGTTGGACACGAGTGGTGTTGTCACATGAATGCCAAGGTTGTAGGGACTTGGGGCATGTGACTTGTTCCGCGGAATACTTGATATATGAATTACATTGGTACCATGATTTGATATGAACTTCAAAGCTAAATGGTGTATAAGGGGTGCCGGTGAGTCAGAGGTGTACCTCGACTCTTATATCCTGTTACATGTGATCTTTACTTGTTCAATATGTGATATGAACTTTTGTTAGCTCATTACTTTGTAGGTTGGTCATTATTTCCAACTGGTATGGGACAGTTGACAGTCGTGATCCTTCTTATGCCGGTAATGGGACTTGGTTGATCATTGATTATACTGATTACTTGTGACTCACTTGATTATAACTTATGCTGATTACATGCTGCTTGTGTTAGCATCCTATTACTGTTGCATACATGCATAACATGTATAAGTTTAGTGGAATCTTACTGGGTCATAGGTGACTCACCCTTTCATATTTGTTTTTCCTTAGATCGGAGCGAGGTGAAGGGTTCACGTACGTGAGGCTGTGCAGCTCGCTGCGAGATTAGAAGGTTGATTTCTTTTGGGGTAGACTTTATTGTGTATATGTTAGAAAATGGTTGTTATACTGTTTAGGTCTCAAACACTGTTTCTGTTGTATTGTATATAAAGGCTGGATGCCTTCTTTGTTAGTCTGTATATCGGTTGGTTGAGTTGTGAACACTCAGTTGTGTATGTTCAGTTTATGAGGTTGGATGGCTTATCGCCATACTTTTAATTCCGCTGTTATATTGTTTATCAGGTGGTTATTTTGATTACGCTGAAGGGGTCATGCCCGAATTTAGGCTACGTGTAGTGGCTTGAATTGGGGTGTAACATCAATGCTGCTCTTTCTTCATCTTGCATGTAGCTTCCAATCTTGACCTTTCTGACTTCATCATTTAGCCCAAGGTTGATGGTGGACAAGTCTTCTTGTAGAGCTTCCAATCGGCGCTCCCCTCGTTGTTTGATCATCTTGGCTAATTCAATTAAAAAGTCTTTATCTTTTGGATCCCCATTATTAATCAATTCATTATTAATAGGATGATTTATCATATTTTCAGTTAATTCATCTTTTAACACATTGGCAACCAAGGAGTACACATAAACACTTGCATTAACATTAATGAAAGGAACGGTTACAAAGCCGACTACCTCATCGAGGTCCTCACAAGTGAGATCCCCGATTTTAGCGTTGGGAATAAAACCGATTGATGACTAGTTCTTAACAAAAGAAGAAAAAGGGGGTAAGGTGTATCCGAAGTGTTCCACCAGGTCCTCGGCCTTCAGCAACGGTCCTGTAGTAGTGTACCAGTTTTGAAGCAGATTGTATGCCATTGTCTCAAATTCTGCTATTGAGTCCTCTGTGCTATTTGCTGCTTCGTCAATCAGTTCCAGAAAAACTGTCTCCCATGAAGTCTTTTCCGAGTAGGGCCAGGGCAGAATCTTCCAGATCGATAGGCCATGTATTCTCGACCGTTACCACCTTGTAAGAGGTATGACGGGGGCCGATAATCACTTTTTCCATTCCTTCTGCTATGAGGCTGATGTCGTTGAAGATCTCCCATCTGGGGTGCCTCTTTCTGCTGTTGTCCATCCATGGATCAGGAAACATGAGGTAAGCCATGGTTTCTCCATGCTTGAGAAAGTATCCATTCAGAGTCTTCCTGTAGGGGTTCATGGGAGGTGTCGTATACGGCTGGTTCCTCTGAACTGCTCCGCTTCTCTTGTGCTTCTCTTTCATTACTGTTTCTACTTCTGCAGGTGTCGGATCGTATCCCAGCCCAAAAGGTTGTATCCATTCTTTGATGTCATCTTGTATTAGGTTGACTCTGCCTTGCTGATTCTTGCCCAGCCCAAGTCCTGACATGTAGCCTATATTGCGGATCATGCAAGAAGGGACTATCTCTTTAGGTTCCACAGTTTTCTTGTCACTGACGCTGGTTTCTCCTGCATGCTGAATTGCATTCACCCTCGCCTGAGGGATTACTTCGAATCCGCTCAAGAAGATGCCAGTGTCATCGTGCTCAATCTCGAGAATAGGAACATCCCCTTTCTTTTTTGACTCTATGAGTTTGTCTGCTAAAATAATGACTATATGATCCTTGTGGATAAACTTCACACATTAATGGAATGATGAAGCTACTCCTTTCATGCCATGAATCCACGGACGGCCTAACAATAGACTGAAAGTAGAAGGGATATCCAATACTTGGAACTCGACGGGCATTTCCAATGGACCAATGGTTAGTATAAGCGTTACCACCCCGAGCACGCATCGACTGGTGTTATCATAGGCTCGCACTGATTACGATGATGGAGCTAGGTCCGAGATCTTCATTCCCAGCTTGGCTAAGGTTGTTGTTGGACAGACATTTAAGGATGAACCGTTGTCTACTAGAACCTTCGGTACCCTCTTCTCTTGAATACTGACAGTAATATGCAGTGCATCAACATGATCGACATCTCCTTTTGGTAAATCAAGGTCAGTGAACATGAGAACGTTCCCAAAGTGGATGTTTCCAATCATCTAAGTCCACTCATCGGGCGAGGTTCCGATTGGAATGATAGCTTGACTTAACGACTTGGCCAGGCTGTCACAGTGGGTCTTGGAGGAATAGAGAAGACCCTAAATGGAGACATTGACTTGGGTCTTCTTCATCTGAGTGAGGAGAGCGTTTTCAATGTCTTTAGCCCCAGTATCCTTAGTGCTTGTATCAACTTCTTTATTTTTCCTTGACGGACCACCCATATCTTGAGCTGCTTGGTATGCTCTACCAGATCGAGTGAGATGAGAGACATCACCTCCTATCCATAAGGCTTTTTCAATGTTGTTCACTTCTGCTTGGGAAGTATCCTGTGCACTGGACAAAATGTCGCTCCAAGAGAGCTTGTTACATTCAAAATTCTCCTCCTTTGAAGGCAAAGGGACTAAGAGGTATGACAATAGAGCACTGCTGACTTTAAATTGGACAAGGGAGTTCACATCTTCTGTTTCAAACTAGATGGTGTTGACATGGTTAGCTAGTAAAGGATTGTTCACCACATTAGGCATGGGGTGTGGTTTCTCAATGATCTTGTCATCGATCAGATTTTGGATTGCTCGCTGGAGCACGAAGCATTTGTCAGTGAGATGTCCACTGGACTGATGGTATTCACAATATTTTGCATGGTCCCATGTGGCAGGCAATGGGTTGGGAGGTCTGTAACCTTCGATGGGTTTGAGGACTCCTTGTGCTTTCAGCCCCCGAAATATCAATGACATAAGAGCGTGCAGTTCATCAAATTGTCTATCATTTATGTAAAAATTATTTCTTACACCTCTGTTATTGTTGTTTCCCAATGCATTTACAAACCCATCGGGTGAATAATTGAAAGGCATATTTCCATAATTCTGAGCAGATGGTACAATTGGCAAGGCCATAGTTGGAACATTTCCTAACATATTTACAATAGGTGCAGATGTTGCTGCTGCCTTTCCTTTGGAGTATCGAAACGAGCTTGGAGGAGGATCGACCTTGATCTGTCCGGTACGGATCTCCGTGTCAATGCGAAATCCGACGTCTAAGATTGCAGAGAAATCAGCATAAGGAAGGTAACGCATACGATCCAAATAAATCGGCTAAAGGTTTCTTAAAAAGATCCTGATTTGTTCAGCTGGGTCAGGCCTGTCCAGGGTTTAGGCAATCTTTTTTCTCCACCTTTCGGCATACTCAGAAAATGTCTCTTTTTCTCTTTGGGTGCACAAATCAAGATCTCTCCTGTGTTTTTCCCAATTACTGTTATCTTTGTACCTCTTCTGAAACTCATCTGCGAGTTTATCCCATGTGGCAATCACAGTACTGTCCACAGACATCAACCATTGCTTGGTAGCCCCAATTAAAGTTAAATGAAAATTGGAGGCCATTGCTTTGAAACTTGCCCCTCTTTGCTGCATAGCATTGGCATAAGACCTAAGATGGGCAATAGGGCATCCTGTCCCATCGAATTTTTCGATATCAGGCATTTTGAACTTTGGTGGTAAAATGGTAGCAGGCTGAAGCGTGATTGCTCGAGCGATGAATTCACATTTGTTCAACACTTTTAGAACCGTGTCTTTCAATTATCTGATTTTTCCTTTGTTTGCAAGTTCAGCATCGTTGGTATCAACCATAGCTGTGCCCGGGAATTGACCTACTGGAGGAACTGGATAAGGTGGTATGTAGCCAGAAAATGGATATATTGGTTTGGCTGAAGGCTGAGGGTTGTAACTGTTTGGGTTTAGATGTGGATTATCTTAGATTGGATTGGTCATGTAGAATGGGAATGCATTTGGATTAGGGAAAGGAATGTTGGTAGACGGAGATGTAACGCGGGTTATAGTAGGTGTAGTAGTGTTTGGGATTGGGATTGTGGTAGTCTGAGACTGGTGATGGATGCTTGGATTGACATTTGGCTGAAGTGGAAATGTATTAGGGTAGGATGGGTAAGTGTTTGGATATGGGGAATATGGATACGGAGAGTAGGGATGCGGGTATGTGGGATAGGTGTTTGGATTGGGCAGACTTGCATTTATGCTTGATGGTGATGGGTCAACAGTTCCTGTGGAGACATGGTGCATTCCTATTATCAGCCCCTTGACTTTGGATAAGGGCTGAAAACCTATTGATCATGGCTTCCATGTTCTGATCCATCCATTGTTGCATTGCTGGGGTCAGAGTGTATCCTGGAGCCCTTATGTCATGTCTTGCAGAAGTACTATCTTCCTGATCGGCCATCTGATTCCAATGCAAACTTTCTGTACTTGATTCTGAATCCCAGCTTGAAACTCTTGTCAACCTCCCAGTGCTAGTCCTCCTTCAATTCAAGGCCAGATTTCTTTTAAAAGGTTGGGATATGAGTAGGAGTTATGTTCTGGAAGTGTTTTTGGGCACAGCACAATTTCATTGTTCCTCTTTTCCTTTTGAGACACGACTCACCCTAAGATGGTTGGACAAGCAACAATGCTTTGTTTTGACTTGTGAACCGTTCCTGGAATAGTGGATTCTTTCGCCAGAATATAGGACCTTCGTATTCCACCTGTATTTTGACTTCCCAAGATTGGACAGATCTCAGGCGAAGGGCCTATATTCTCTTCAGGATCTACCATCCGAATTGTCTAGGCATATGTCATGGACTTCTTTGTTAATCCTGTGCATGAGGACTTTGTTTATCGACCTTTTTGATCACCATGATTCTCTTTTGGGAGAGTATGACTCTTTTTTTATTTTCGGTGTTTATTTCATCTTTTTCTTTTTGCTGTGATCAAACAGACTCTTTTGTCGGTCAATGACACATTTTTGATTTGATTTCTTCTTGTCATTATGAACTGGAATGACAAAGCATGTTTGCGACAATAAGAACCAACCGGTCTTTTGAAGTATCCTAGAAATCCATATGAATTATGCGTGGCTATGCAGGGTTAGAATGGCTTACTTCCCGGGGGACGATTACTAATCGCGCGAAAAGGGATGGTGTCAGCTGAAGGAATGCTGGGCGCATGACTTACCCAGTTTCACTTCAATGTGGCTATACCAGGGTTTGAAGCTTGGTAACAGTTCGGAATAAATGAGTGCACGTGTGTGCGCAGTAGCTAGAAGACTCTTTTTTACAATTATATGTAAATGAAGGTGAGATAGATATATACAGAAATGAAAACAATTAATGTCCATTTTTTTTTCTGATTCATGTGATGTGGGTTGTGTTTTTGTTAGCAGTTAAAAACAGCAGGAAACGGAAACACTTTCATAGGTCAAGGGTTTAAAGCCTCGAGGAAAGAGCAGGAAAAGAAATGAAAAAATTGGGAATTCTATCCTATTTCTAATTATTACATTTGTGTCCTTGTAATACCCTTGGTCCTTCCTTTGGGTGTTATAGCAATCCTAATACATTGCTATCATGTTTGACATACTTGTAGATTCATTAGGAAGGCATGTTGCATGATTAAACATTGATTTCATGTCTTTCGTGTGTCCTGAGTTGTACATTAATCCTTGTGGTTATGTGAGTTTGTGATGTGTTACTGTAATAACCGAGCATTTCATTAGCATGTTGATTATATGATTATGTGCATGCATTGTTAATTTGATTATTGTGATTCATGATATCGATTATATGTGTTATAAGTGTTGTGTAATCAAACCTAGGAGTGGCCAAGTGATCAAACCTAGGAAATAGAGTAAAACAGAAATGAGTCTGGACTGTTAAATTGGCACGCCCGTGCACCTTTTCATGGCACGGCCGTGCGAGAGAGGACAGAAACTCCAGAATTGGGCTGTGAACCTTGGCACGACCGCACGCACATTTTTGGCACAGCCGTGCGAATGTCGGCCAGATTTTACCAACCTGTAGTAATTTGGCCATAACTTTGTGTAGAAAACTCAGATTTGCGAACCGTTTGATTCTGTGTAAACTAGACTCAAAGAGCTTTCTAACCATAACTTATTTGGAATTTTTAGACTTTTATATCATCCTAGGGACATCTTTGAAGTTGACTAAAAATCACCCAATCTGTTTGGACAGCTTTCTCCAAAGTTTACAACTTTGCCTTTTGTACCCCTTGACTCACTTAAAACATCCCAAGACCATTTGGTCAGCCAAAAACACTCTCCAAAATCATATGGGAGATAAAAAAATACTCTCTCAATTCATTTCTCATCATCCATGGAGCTTGAGAGTTAGTGTGGGAGATGAAGGTGAGATTAGTGTGTGTAATTCTTGTTCTCTCAATCCAACCAACCAAACTTTGATCCAAGGCCATGCATGTGATGGGACTTACTAGGGGAGCATCTTAGAAGGCTTTGATTGTGATTTCATTGGGTTGATTTCTCATTTCAAGTAAGTTACTAACCCCCTTGTTGTATGTTTTAGGATTCTTACATGTTAGTTCATAAATATACATGTTAGACTTGTTAAACATGATAATTTGACATCTAATTGCTATGTTGGTGTGTGAAAACCATAAGTATGATAATTGCTTGGTTTGAAATGGGTTCCATGTATGTTTGTTTGAGTATCAACCTTGGTAATGAACTAAAGAACAAGATGAGACTTAAATTGGGAAATTTCACCTAAGGCTATTATACCTAAATTTTGAGAAGTATGTTAATGACTCTAGAAATTAGATATTTGAAGAGAATAATATCTACCGAAAGACATGTTAAAATTCTACGAAATTTAGAGTTCATTTGATAAGGGTTTTAGCCTTCCGATAATTTGGTAGTGGTAAAATAAAGACTCCAGTTATAAGCGTAAGATGGCGTCTAATTAATTTAACAAGCCGTATATCCGGACTTGTGTAGTTTGGGATGTTCGTTTAATATAATTATCAACTCCCAAGAGTTGTTTACACGTATGAATATTAAAATACGTAATGGAAGAGACTAGTACAACAGTCTCGATGTGATAAACGATTGTTCGTTAATCTTGGGATTTGACTACAAAACCATATGAAATAGGATAAGTGTACTTGAGGGCACTTGCGTTTATAAGAATGAATTGTTTACGCTTCATGCGTCATTATGGGTGTAGTACTTCGCACTCGATGTTAATGTACTAAATAAGTACTCTAGATGTGGTTGTGCTTGAAAACTAAATGAGTAGTCTTAAGGTATGTTTGTTTGGGAATCAAATGTGTATATCAACATGTTGTTGTTAATAGACTAAATATGTGGTCTAGTTGTTCTTGAGAAGTATTTGCAAACTTGAACTTGTATGACTATGTGATTCAAGACTAAATATGTGGTTTTGAGATGTTGATTAGTTTACTTCACAAGATGTGTTAGTAATATGTTAAGGTAGGATCATTGACCTCCTTGGTTGGGATAAGGTTCACTACTTTTGAACCTTATTGTTGTTGTTATGTCATGAGTAAAAATCTACTTGTGCATTGTTTGGAAGTGCAGCTGGCATACATGATTTGAGTCGGCAATGCGACGACACATAGCCTTCGTGGTAAGCGATTGCTATGGGTCGCCTCATTGGTTCCCTTTTGTCCCCACTACTAGCCCTAGTGGGAAGTGGTCCCATTGTTATAAGCAATACGCGTAACTATGGCAACCAATAGTATTTTTCCTCACTAAGTAGACGGTGAGATGTAACGACAGTATTTTCCTCACTAAGTAGACGGTGAGAAGTAACGATGGTATCTTTCCTCGCTAAGTAGAATAACGAGATGTAACGACAGTATGTACAATGTGTTCAGTATGATCCGAGCACGAGATCCGGTTTGGCAAAGATAATTGATATGTGTAAAGCGATAGCAACACAGTCAGACAGACAACAACCATATCCTTTTTAATGTGGTTATTTACGTGCACTTATGTGATTATCACCGTGCTACGTGGTATTGATATTTATGTGCCTGTGATTATGTGGTACATGTTTACAGTTTAGTATACTTATAAATGATGCCATGTTACAGTTTATGAATGAGCATTATTCCATATCATGTAGTTGCATTTAGTAACTTACTGTGTCATTATGACTCACCCCGTTTGTTGTTCATATGTTTTTCCTTAGATCCGAGCTAGCCAGGAAGTCACCGGTGAGGTCGGCGAGATCGCAGTTAGTTAGCAGGTTGTCTTTTGGCCTTGTAGCTCGTGGAGCTTGTTATAGTTGTGGTATTTTATTTTAGTGAGGACGGTTGGTTTGTAAAGTTATATAGACTTTACTTTGGGGTAGAACTATACTTGGTTCTTGTATTATTCTTTTGGTAGCACGACATACAGTGTACAGTTGGTTATTATTTCAGTTGTTGTTCCAGCATGTTGTGGCCGATGATGTTAATGTTGTTATGTTTCTTTTCCGAGTTATAGACTCGTGGTTATTGTTAGATGGGTTCCGGCAATAGTATCGTCGATGATTTGTTTTTATTTTAACAGGTTAATCCGTTGGATTTTGTTGTAAGTACGGGTGGTTACGCCACGTGATTTTTTTTTTTGTTAAGTGTTGGTTCATTTGGTGACTCGACCTTTGAATTTTGCATAGAGATCCGGGTCGGGGCGTCACAGTTGGTATCAGAGCAATAGTTTGCTATCGCCAAGATAGGTTCCATGGCCTAGGTGGGTATGGTGTTATTGTTGAGATCTTAACGTCGAGTGTTGTGTGTAGGTTTAAGATGGTGGAGACTAGGCATAGAGCGAGTACTAGTAGGGTTGGTATAAGTGCTAGAGAGGGTGACGAGAGAGAAGAGAATGTTGACCGTCAACCTAATGTTCATCTTGAACCGAATCAGAATGATCAGAATGAAGTTGTTTATAATATGTATCAAAGACTATTACAGATGGTAACCGAGATGACACAGCGAGGTAATGTGGGGAGAGGAGTGCAACCAGAGGCTAGAGTACCACAGCCAGATATTGTAGCATCACAGCTTAATGATAAAGTACCACAGCAGGGAATAAGACAGGTAAATGATACAACCATTCTTCAGAAGTTCTTGAAAATGAAACCTCGAAGTTTCGATGGAGAACCCGACGCTACTAAAGTAGAGTTATGGATAGAGAGTATTGAAAAGATATTTGCAGTTCTGGGTTGTACTGCGGAAGAAAAAGTTACATTGGCAGTGTTTGAACTTAAAGGTGCAGCTGAACATTGGTGGCAGATATTACGGGATAGCTGGGAACAACAGAGGATTCCTTGAGTGTGGGTGAATTTTTTGAGGGAATTCAAGGCACAGTTTATTCCAACAGTAGTTCGGGAAAAGAGAGAGATGTAATTCATTGCTTTAGAACAAGGTAGTATGACCGTGGCTCAGTATTCAGCAAAGTTCACGGAACTGGCTCGCTATTGTACTTACTTAGTCCCTGATGAAGCTAGAAAGACTCGAAAGTTTGTAAAAGGGTTGAAGACTGAATATCGAAAATAGTTACTCTCATTGCAGCTTACGGACTATCGAGGAGCTGTAGATCGTGCTTATGCGATAGAGGGAGATATAGAGGAACACCGATGTAAAGGAACCACGGGAACTGAAGGTAATAATAATCATAAAGAGAAACAGGCAAAACCCCAGACAGATGGACAAGTAAAACAACAGTCTAGTGTACGGAGTAATACAACTACTTCTAGTCAGAGGCGATGAGGTGACACAATGACGTGTAGCTTTTGTTTGAGAACTAGTCACACTGAAAAAGGGTGCTGGAGTAAGGCAGGGAAGTGCTTTGCTTGTGGAGGAGATCACCTTAGGAAGGATTTTCCTAAGATGAGGAATAGTCAGTCTAGGAGTACTAGTCGGCAGTCTAGTAGCTCTAAGAGAGATAGAGATGGTAAGCCTAGGGCTTCGAACCATGTGTTTGCGCTTAGCCAGCGCGGAGTTCCTGAGTCTACCCCCGAGATAGGAGGTATTCTTTCTCTATTATTATGAGTACACTTATTATGGTAGCTCATGTTCCTGCATTTATATGTTGCATTGTGTGGTTGGGAACTAGAGTAATATGTTTTCAAGTTTTATCTTGTGATTGAGGGAGATACCCCAATAAGAGATTGAGATGTTGTTATTGGTATGATAAACTTATGATAGACCAATAGGTAATCACATATTGTATGGTAGTTGTGTTTTCTTACCTTTACATGGCTAGAAAGTGTAAGAAGTTGTGATATACGAGTTAGTAACTATACGCTGTATGTTAACTTCATGGTTTTGTCTATACATGATGTTTATAAGATACATGATATAGATTGTTGATGTGTGCTTGCTATGTGTTAGTTGTGTACCATCATTAGGTGGCTACTTTTCTCATGTCGAATATAACTGGGTTATGTTGATATAACTGTTATTTGCATGTATATCATGTCTGTTCAGAAAGCTAGTGTACTGCTATCACATGATCGTGTTGCGTACTTGGGTTCATGTTATTGGTATGAATGAAACTACACCAGAGTTAGGGGATTCCTTTACTTTGTATGAATGTTCAGAGATGTTGGTTATTGATTACTCTATCTCACCTAAACGGGGATTTGATCATGTATTGAGTTGATACGAGGAAATTAAAGAACCTAGGGGATTACCATGAATTCGATTAGCGATTGATGGATTTCTAAAACCATGTGTGTAAGACCATGTCAATGATGATTTCCATATTCACTTTTAGTTTTAATACGAAGTGAACCGTAACAGAAGAATTGAGTTGTGACCTTAATTAGAATGAAGAACAATAGCTTGTACAACGAAGAATTGATATGGTATAAGTGGAATTAATATATTCACTGACTTGAGTTTTCTTGCGTTAGTATTGACGTTACCTGAGTTGAAATACTACTATTATGAAGCTAAGATTGCGTTATGTATGAATTCAAATAATTGAAGTTTCTATTCTCACGATATGAACATAATGCGATGAGCCGAAAGACTTAAAGATCTTAACTATGTACCTTCTACTAATCAATGGAGTTTAACATGGTAACTAGTGTATTGAAGATTGAAGATTTAGCAATTACAATGAGACTATCTTGTATATGTTGAGATTGTTATACATTATAGACTGTGATGGATTGATTAACCAAGTGATCATGTACTACCAATGACGAAGATATGCGTGTCAAATGGATTAACATCCTTACAGATATGAAACATCGGGAGATTACATTGAACACCATGAGTAGTGTGCTCAAAGAGGAATCCAAGAATCACTTCGAGAATACATCTTGTCCTTACATCCTTTAAACGTTTGAGAGAGTGATTATGACTTCCGGGGAATGTGTAAACATGTGTGATGGATTCCAAATGATAGTTACTCACCACAACAATTGTCAACGGAGTATGGAAATGATATTGATTGAGACTAATACGGAAAATAGAATGAATTATCTCAACACGGTAATGAAGTCGGGAATCTAAACATTGAGGCCTTGTAATGATGTAATAACCGGTTGAGAAAAGTGTAAAGTCTATTCGAGAATGAATGCTAAATAAATCTAAATTGTCAGAAGACAGTTGCATTGTTGTGATGGATATTCTCGAGAAAGTTGTCTTATTGAAGTGTATCCATGGAATTGTTCAATGAAATTCTTGTGACTGACCTTATGCAACCGAGAATGTACTTTGGGAAACATGATATGATTATAAAGGGAATATCCTTAGTTTGTCGATGACTTCGGACTGAATTTAGGGACTAAATTCTTTTAAGTGGGAGATGATGTAATACCCTTGGTCCTTCCTTTGGGTGTTATAGCAATCCTAATACATTGCTATCATGTTTGACATACTTGTAGATTCATTAGGAAGGCATGTTGCATGATTATACATTGATTTCATGTCTTTCGTGTGTCCTGAGTTGTACATTAATCTTTGTGGTTATGTGAGTTTGTGATGTGTTACTGTAATAACCGAGCATTTCATTAGCATGTTGATCATATGATTATGTGCATGCATTGTTAATTTGATTATTGTGATTCATGATATCGATTATATGTGTTATAAGTGTTGTGTAATCAAACCTAGGAGTGGCCAAGTGATCAAACCTAGGAAATAGAATAAAACAGAAATGAGTCTGGACTGTTAAACTTGGCACGCCCGTGCAACTTTTCATGGCACGGTCGTGCGAGAGAGGACAGAAACTCCAGAATTGGGCTGTAAAACTTGGCACGACCGCGCGCACATTTTTGGCACGGCCGTGCGAATGACGGCCAGATTTTACTAACCTGTAGTAATTTGGCCATAACTTTGTGTAAAAAACTCGGATTTGCGAACCGTTTGATTCTATGTAAACTAGTTTTATATCATCCTAGGGACATCTTTGAAGTTGACTAAAAATCACCCAATCTGTTTGGACAACTTTCTCCAAAGTTTACAACTTTGCCATTTTTACCCCTTGACTCACTTAAAACGACCCAAGACCATTTGGTCAGCCAAAAACACTCTCCAAAATCATATAAAAGACCAAAAATACTCTCTCAATTTATTTCTCATCATCCATAGAGCTTGAGAGTTAGTGTGGGAGATGAAGGTGAGATTAGTGTGTAATTCTTGTTCTCTCAATCCAACCAACCAAACTTTGATCCAAGGCCATGCATGTGATGGGAATGACTAGGGGAGCATCTTAGAAGGCTTTGATTGTGATTTCATTGGGTTGATTTCTCATTTCAAGTAAGTTACTAACCCCCTTGTTGTATGCTTTAGGATTCTTACATGTTAGTTCATAAATATACATGTTAGACTTGTTAAACATGATAATTTGACATCAAATTGCTATGTTGGTGTGTGGAAACCATAAGTATGATAATTTCTTGGTTTGAAATGGGTTGCATGTATGTTTGTTTGAGTATCAACCTTGGTAATGAACTAAAGAACAAGATGAGACTTAAATTGGGAAATTTCACCTAAGGCTATTATACCCAAATTTTGAGAAGTATGTTAATGACTCTAGAAATTAGATATTTGAAGAGAATAATATCTACCAAAAGACATGTTAAAATCCTACGAAATTTAGAGTTCATTTGATAAGGGTTTTAGCTCTCCGATAATTTGGTACTGGTAAAATAAAGACTCCAATTATAAGCGTAAGATGGCGTCTAATTAATTTAGCAAGCCGTATATCCGGACTTGTGTAGTTTGGGATGTTTGTTTAATATAATTATTAACTCCCAAAAGTTGTTTACACGTATGAATATTAAAATACGTAATGTAAGAGACTAGTACAATAGTCTCGATGTGATAAACGATTGTTCGTTAATCTTGGGATTTGACTACAAAACCATATGAAATAGGATAAGTGTACTTGAGGGCACTTGCGTTTATAAGAATGAGTGGTTTACGCTTCAAGCGTCATTGTGGGTGTAGTACTTTGCACTCGATGTTAATGTACTTAATAAGTACTCTAGATGTGGTTGTGCTTGAGAACTAAATGAGTAGTCTTAAGGTATGTTTGTTTGGGAATCAAATGTGTATATCAACGTGTTGTTGTTAATTGACTAAATATGTGGTCTAGTTGTTCTTGAGAAATATTTGCAAACTTGTACTTGTATGACTATGTGATTCAAGACTATATATGTGGTTTTGAGATGTTGATTAGTTTACTTCACAAGATATGTTAGTAATATGTTAAGGTAGGATCATTGACCTCCTTGGTTGGGATTAGGTTCACTACTTTTGAACCTTATTGTTGTTGTTATGTCATGAGTAAATATCTACTTGTGCATTGTTTGGAAGTCCAGCTGGCATATATGATTTGAGTCGGCAATGCGACGACACATAGGCTTCGTGGTAAGCGATTGCTATGGGTCGCCTCATTGGTTCCCTTTCGTCCCCACTACTGGCCCTAGTGGGAAGTGGTCCCATTGTTATAAGCAATACGCGTAACTATGGCAACCAATAGTATTTTTCCTCACTAAGTAGACGGTGAGATGTAACGACAGTATTTTCCTCACTAAGTAGAGGGTGAGAAGTAATGATGGTATCTTTCCTCGCTAAGTAGAATAGCGAGATTGAACGACAGTATGTACAGTGTGTTCAGTATGATCTGAGCACGAGATCCGGTTCGGCAAAGATAGTTGATATGTGTAAAGCGACAGCAGTACAGTTAGACAGACAGCAACCATATCCTTTTTAATGTGGTTATTTACGTGCACTTATGTGATCATCACCGTGCTACATGGTATTTGATATTTATGTGCCTATGATTATTTGGTACATGTTTACAGTTTGGTATACTTATAAATAATGCCATGTTACAGTTTATGAATGAGCATTATGCCATGTCATGTAGTTGCATTCAGTAACTTACTGTGTCATTATGACTCACCCCGTTTCTTGTTCATATGTTTTTCCTTAGATCCGAGCTAGCCAGGAAGTCACCGGTGAGGTCGGCGAGATCGCTGTTAGTTAGCAGGTTGTCTTTTGGCCTTGTAGCTCGTGGAGCTTGTTATAGTTGTGGTATTTTATTTTATTGAGGACGGTTGATTTGTAAAGTTATATAGACTTTACTTTGGGGTAGAACTATACTTTGTTCTTGTATTATTTTTTTGCTAGCACGACATGTATGTCGTGCTTGTGTATAGTTGGTTATTATTTCAGTTGTTGTTCCGGCATGTTGTGGCCGATGATGTTAATGTTGTTATATTTCTTTTCCGAGTTGTAGACTCGTGGTTGTTGTTAGATGGGTTCCGGCAATAGTATCACCAATGATTTGTTTTTATTTTAACAGGTTAATCCGTTGGATTTTGTTGTAAGTACGGGTGGTTACGCCACGTGCTTTTCTTTTTTTGTTAAGTGTTGGTTCGTTTGGCGACTCGACCTCGAGATTTCGTATAGAGATCCGGGTCGGGGCGTCACAGTCCTATTTTCCAAAATAAAAAGAACATAAACGAATGTACAAACAAATGATGGGCATTGGCCCGAATAAATGTACAAATAAAGAATAAATAAATTTGTACAAGCAGAGGTGAATATGAACAGAGTGGTGTATTATACACAAATAACATTTTAGTCATGTTATATCCATCAAACAAATTCACGATATTTAAAAATGTGAGCATGCAATTGTGTATAAAAAATGTGTCTGGCTCTCTTTTTTATTTATTTAAAAACAAACGTCCCCAGCAGAGTCGCCACTGTGAGCACCCCGGATCTGCCCTTCGGAGAGAAGGCCGACCCCGCTTTGGGCTTTTTTTGCTCTTGTCTTGTGGCCTTCCTCTATTTGATTTTATGGTTTGATAAACATGAAAAACATGTTTATCTTTGAAAAACAGAGTCGCCACTCTCGTTTATAAAGTAAACGGGAGAAAAACTCTAGATTTTGGGTTCGGGGGCCAAGTTACGATTTGGGAAGGTTTTACGCACCCAATTCGCCCTTTCGGTCTCTACACATTTGAATGCTCATATTTAATTATCACAAGTTTGTATATTTACAGAATATATATATTACATGTATTGAAGAATTTATTAAAATAATTACATACATTTATCACATCTATTTACATATCTATACTAACGAACGGAAGGGGTTACCTTCTGTCATTTTACAGAAAATCGGGCCACGTTCTAGGCCGTTGTATTATACTGCTACCAATCGAGGAAAGGAAGACTTACGTTTTGTGTGTGTTGAGATAGAGTCAATACTCTTTTCCCTTTTTCTTTCTCTCTTTTCTTCCTCAAAAAGAGGCTTGATAGAGAGAGAGTTGTGTTGTGTGTGTGAATGTATGCTCAGTGTGTTGGTTCTCAGGGAGAGAATTGCTCATGTTGTTGAGGGAGAGCAGAGAGCTCTATTTATAGGAGGCCTGGGAGATGTAACTCTCAGGGCCAAGAAAGGAGGAAGGTTCCTTTGGCCTTCAAAGTCTTCAGCAGCCGATGGCTAAGCTTTGAGAACAAAATGTTGGTTTGGTGCACGGCGCACCTGGCATGGTGTCCGCGCACCAAACCTTGTTTGGGTGTATCAGCGCACCAGAAATGTCTTCAGTGCATTAAACCCTGTTTTTGGCTTTTCTAGGCTTTGTGTCTTGCACTTTGGCCCTTCTAAGCTGTGTATATTCAGTCTAGACCCTTGATGTTGATCTAACGGAAGGTTGTTTGTGTATTGGACGCCGTTGGTCCTGTTGTATCTTCGAGTTTGACCCTTGATGTTGATCTAACCGAAGTTTGTTGTAGTTGTTGGTCCGTTGTGTATGTTGTTTCCTGAAATAATCATAGAAACATGTGTTAGTCCATTTGTAAATAAACAGGTGTACGAATTCTGGGTGTCTACACTAAGTATACAACTATTGCTAGTATTTTGACGACCCCTGCCCTCCTAGGTTTCAAAATGTTTAGCAAACCCTTATTGTATTATGTTTTAATTTTAAAAGAGGATATTGTTGTCTTTGGAATTAGGTGCCGTCGATAGCGGTTGGGAGGAAGTACCGATTTGACTTTTGTCTAGCTTGTGTCGAATTCGAGGTAAGGGACTTTCTACTCTATCTAGTTTGTTTTCATCCCTTCGTTTTTATCGAAAAATAAAATGCTTTGCTACATCGTTTTGTTTCAAATAAGCCTATGAAATTAATTTTAAATTTTATCGAAAATGTGATGTATTGAAATATCCCAAAATAAGGATCAAGCATATAAGCCTCTGAAATGAATTTGATTTCTGAATTTTGTTTTTGTTTATTGACATTGAAATTTTGTTACAGAATTGTGAACTATGAAACTTTTAGAAACCGATGGTCTGACTATGTATTAAAACTTTTGAACGGTCTACTCTACTAGCTAGGTAGACATATCGAACTCTGAAATTATCGAACCGCATCACAGGGCTGTACTGCGACAATTATCGAACCGCGTCATAGGGTTATATTGCGACATTATCGAACCACGTCACAGGGTTGTTCTACAACATTATCGAACCACGTCATAGGGTTGTACTGCGACAATTATCGACACCGTGTTACAAGGTTGTACTGTAGCCGTAGTCAACAAAGACCATGGAACTTTATTGAAATTGTTTAACCGAGTAGTTGGTCATGTCACTGGTATGGGACGGTGGTGTAATCGACTAGCTTCGACCAACTTTTGATTTCGAAAGTCTTTTGAAAATTATTATTTGAACTTAGTGAATTTCTTTTGACGAAACGGTTGGTTATACTACCGGTATGGAACGGTAGTGTCATTGACTTGTTTCAAAGTAAATGTTTTTGTTAAGCAATGTTTTAAATGTCGTTTATGAAAAATGTGATTTGAAATGCTTCTTATGACTTTTCATAGAATTATTGTTATCAAAATACGTGCTTGATTCTCTAGATAGCGTTGTTAGTACCTTGCTGAGCTGTGAGCTCACCTTATCATTTTGCAGATCGTTAATGTTGGTGACGGCTTGGGACCACTCAGTGGATGGCTCGAGAGTTTTCTTTTTTAGTTTAATTTCTGTTTCGCGCAATTAGACTTGGTTTTTGTAAGAAGCTGTTGATTCCCTAAATAATTGTGGTTTTGGAAACTTCTTTTGGACTTGATTGGTTAAATAGGATTATGGGCCTCATTGTTTGCGGTTTAGTTTTTATTAAGGAGTAGTTAGATTTGAGCAGCACAATTGTATTGGAATGCCTTGCGAAACCCAAAACCATTTTAGTGGGCCGCGGCTGGTCAACCCTGGCCCATTGGTCTGACTATGGGTTTGGGGCGTGACAATTTGGACTTATATTCATCCACATGCAACCACATAAAGATTGAACTACAACCCAGAATTTCCAGCAACAGTCCAATCTGTGTATCGATAATACGCAACCTAAATGAGGTACTTCCCGACCTCTAAAATATATGAAAATTTCCAAGATTTTACAAAACATAATAATGTAAAACATATCCCAAAATTGAGACAATTCCCATCAACGAATATTTCCTAGAAAATTCTGCAATATAACCCAAAGTAGTGACTAAGCTTATTTCAAGAACTATGTATAAGGTTTCATAAGATCATCAATTCTTTGCCAAATCATATTTCCAAGTTAAGCCAGCAACTTAGTACAACACAACATCATTTGGAGTGACAAATTTCATATTTCCAAGAAATTAATATAAAGATGAACAACCAACACATCCTACATGCTTTACTCTTCCAATTCAACTCATAAACCCTCAAAACATTATAGTTACTTACCTCTTTGATGAATTCACTCCAAGAAAACCCAATGAATTCCACATGCAATCTATAGAGAATGAGCCCCATGTCAATAGCTTTAAAATGGTGTGCTTGGATTGTTGAGAGTCTTCTCCAAACTCAAGATATGCACCTTTCTCTCTTTAAGCTCTTCTCTCTATCTCTAGCTTCCATGGATGAAGAAGGTGAAATGGAGAGTATTTGTTGACTCTCTTGTGGTCTAAAGATAGAGTCTCAGATAGTCAAAGACTCTTAATTTCGTGGCCCTACTCTCAGTCAAAGAAAATGAGTCAAACGGTCAAAGGGGTCAAAGGTTCAACAAAAACCAAAATGGCCAAATGCTGTTAAAAGTCTGATTTTCAGTCAATTTTAATGACGTTCTTAGGATGATGTACACGTCTAAAAATTGCAAATAAGGTGTCTTTGGAAAACTCTTTGAGTCTAGTTTCTAACGAACCAAATAGATCCAAATTCTGAGTTTTCTAGACAAAATTATGGCCAATCTACTACAGAATGTTTGGATGAGCAAAATTTCGGGTTTAAGCATGTATCCATGCTTTTATGTGTATCTTTTTCTATCTTAAGGTCAAAACACACTCAAAACTCAACCTAATCATCCCGCATTGATGCACGAATGACAAAGAACTCAAGACTCAAATGTACCCGAAGTTAAACACACCAAACAACACTCGAATTGGCCTGACATACGAATGAACTAGGATCGCGGTATTACATCCTCTCCTTCTTAAAAGAATTCGACTGCGAATTCATAGGTTGGACATCTACGGTGAATACATATCTTACAATAAGGCTTTACCAAAATATTCACCAAGGAAACCGCCATCAATAGCGAGTTGAAGACTAATGGACAAAATGAATCGTTTTGAATTAGAGATCATCGATCTTATTAAGGCTCGCACACAATATTCCTCAAACGGGTATGATTTCGCGACATAAGAAATCTCTAGGTTATTGCGAGACTAACTATCGTCTCTAGTCAAGTTCAAGTTTAAAGTACACCTTGTAGAGTCATACTAACTCGTCTCATATACAGTTTAATAATCACATGCTCACCACTGAGGTGACTAATATCGACTCTATATCTATAAGGTCGAACAAACATACAACACACATGACAATACACAAGTCATAAGTAGCTAATCACAAGCCTATAACTAATGGCGTTCAACCGAGCACGATTGCTTATACAAATATCGATACATATCAAACCATTTCACAAGGAGTGATAAACAATCCATACAAGATGCACAAACATATTCAAGTACACTATCTCATTTACTTGTCCATTCCGTTTGGTAATAGGGTTCGGCAATTTCTATCTAATATGCTATCAACTTAGTCATCGACGAATATCTCTTGACAACCAAATCAGGGGTCCTTCTGAAGTGGCTTCAAAAGCTTTCGTCGTAAGGTGTTAGAGACAAGTGGTTACAAATATGCCCTTTGAGTCGGTCTCATGCACATAGGTAGCAAATACAAGCAAATGTACCTAAGTGTAACATATGTCTCTAGTATGCACAAGTTTCGCATTCCATGATGTGATATGAAAAAATAAAGCGTCTAGGTTAATACGGACTCAAGATCTCGCACTAACGTAATTCGACACTCACATTAATCACTAAAGAACTCATGACCCAGAATCTCGGGTCTTCCACCTCTATTTTCTCAAACAATCACCAATCTCAAGCCTAAGACATTCCTTAAAGCGTCCGGGCTATACCTTTCTACGCTAACAAGATCACCTAAGTTGGTCAAATCTCAATACTAAAACTTCCAAATGACTCACACTAGTCGTCAACATTCTAGCGAAATCTTGAAGCGCACTCACTATTCTCCACAAGATAAATAATGGACTACATATCATTAGTCTCCGTTCCCACGAGCGAAAGAACTCAACAATTCCAATCCTACATGGACTATCTCCACAACTTACCAACATCCAAGATACATCTAAACACAAACACTCGACATTAAACGCTCAACCCAAAACCCAAATCACCTAAGTCGAGGATCCTGTCCTGGCGAACAGCTAACTTAAGCTCTGATACCAACTGTGACGACCCGAGTCCGGGGTTCGATGTTGAACCCCTACTCGGTGCGCCAAACTAGCAAGAACAACCGAAAAGAGCGAGTCACAAAAGCTCAAAACTAAAACTATGCAGCAGAATATAAGTTAAAATGTGAGTTTAAAAAACTCATACAACAACTACAACTAAATAAACCTCAATGGCCAAAACATACGCCGGAGAACAACACTAAAGATAAACCCGACAATAAAAACCTCGACGGCTAAATACACGAGCCAGAGAAATAATAATACTAAAATACCACGAGTCAAAAATCCAAAATAATAGAGTACAACAGCCGGCACGACCACACAAGTCGGCACCAAAATACAAATCTGAAGAATACAACTATTTCTACCCATATACTAAGTTTACTTAACTTAGTGAACCTCACGATCTCACAATACAAGAAATAAGAAGAAAATGACAATACAAATACATCTTGCTAACTCCAAGCTTCAAGACTCGCTGTGCTGGAACTTAACCTGCAAACTAAGGAGGTTGTTGGGTGAGTAAAGACTCCATAAGATACTATAATGTATTGGGTGTTATGAATATGAATGCAACAGTAAACCAAGAATCTAAATGCACTAATCTTGGTAACAATTTTAGCTTAACCATTAATCAACAAATTACTGCATGTGACTATATGGCATGGCATAATGCTCAACAATAAGAATAACATGGTAATGATATTTATACACCATACTGAACATGTAATATCATCGTTGATATACAATTCCCATAAATCACATAACACTTCGATAACCACATAAGTGCTCGTAAATAAACCACATTATAAAGGATATAATTTCTCTTTCTTCTTCTTCGCGTTGCTCCTGTAATATACGGAAAAACAACAAGCGTGGATCGATAATCATGTGGGATGTATCGATATTCCATCGAAAAAACCAGTCGAAAACTAGCAAGCCAAAGTCATGCTTATTGCTACAACAATGGGGCTATATCTCAACTGTGGCTAACAGAAGAGGGTGTGTGCATAGCGACCCAGAACTCAGGGACTGTGCCGAACTCAGGGACTAGCCTTTCGGGTCTAGTTTAGAACGGACCCCAGTTTGGAACCGGCATCGAACTCAAGAACTTCCAATCATCATGTGTTCTATTGAATCACATACCAAATCAACTCATTTTGTTTGTAAATACTAAACATACAATCAATCATCAAAGTATGATGATTGTCCTATCACATACTAGAACAATCACATCATGTTCGAAATCACTGAACATATAATCAAAATAAGACAATAGGCAAAGTAGGCCTATTGTACAACTTAACTTTTCTATCTTAAGGTCAAAACACACTCAAAACTCAACTTAATCATCCCGCATTGATGCACGAATGACAAAGAACTCAAGACTCAAGCGTACCCAAAGTTAAACACACCAAACAACACTCTAATTGACCCGACATACGAGTGAACTAGGAAAGAAGTAGGATCGGGGTATTACATAGCGAACCCGATTCCGCAATATCACCTCATTGGCTTGTTCGCCACCGACACCCAAATTAACAGGAATCTCATTTTCTGAGTCCGAATTGTTGGCCATTATCGCTACAAACAATTTTGGGGTGATAAGCCTCAAAAAATTTGAGTGATTTCGGAAGAATTTTGGAAGAAATCGGAACAAATTAGAAGAGAAGACGGGAGCAAGCTGCTGCTACTGCTCTCCGTCTTCTCCCTTTTGAAGATAGGGATTTTCCCCCTTTCCCCTCCAAGTTTTAACATTTTGTAATTTTTCACCCCCAAATCCTTCTAACAGCAACTTAACGTCCAACTAACGTTCGTTAACCAGACGCCCTAACGGAAGTCCACCATGAACATATTTTCAAAGATAACCCCGTAGCGGAGTTACTCTCAACGGCCCTGCCGTCCAATCCATCGTCTCCAGCAAAATCCCCATGAGAATCTACACAGCATATCTCAGCAAAAGCATTACCAATGGTCATGCCTATCATCCTCAACAAAGTGTCCCCTGGACACCACACAGATTTGCAGTGCATTCACATACGTTTGCACACCTAGTTACCCGGTCGTTTCCCCCACAGGTTCGAGCCTGAGGCATATGGAAATCAACCGAACAACGGCCCTGTCGTCCAACACAGCTCAGAATCTGTCCCCTGGACGCCCCACAAAAATAGTATCTTTATTTTATGTCAATTTACAGCTTATCCTAAACTGTAATTTGCCTTATTTTGCATTAGTACAGCTTTCTTTTGGTCATTTCCCAACGGGTATAAACCCAGGGTTCGGAAGTGAACCATCCCCACACACAGCATTTCACAAATGTAGTTCAAACCCAGAGGAGACACTGTCGCTCTTCCCTGCAGAACATATCACAATCGTATTTCTTCCCTGAAGAGATGCGAACTACGTTTTGATCTGATTCTCTTTATAGAGATACGTAGGCAGCCTTATAGAAGGTTCGATCACCAAATGGCATACTTCCTAAGTATGACCATCCTTTTCCCCAGCAATGTTGCAAGACTCTTGCATCACGACATTTCCCCAACGGGATCCTTTCCACACAGAGTCATGACTAGATGTTCTTTTCCCCAGAGAGTTCGAGCTAAAAGTCTTGACACACCACACACTTGGTCATATAACCCCAATACAGGGTTCGACCACACACATATACACATGGTCACACAAACTCTGATGCAGAGTTTGACCATCCAATTGCCAATACGAAGCTGGATGTCTATCTTTTTTAACGACGCTCGCTTACTTCTAAGGAAACGTAGTCGAGGGGCTCTGTAGACACCCATAATTCGTACACCTACATTATACAAATTGTCCAATAAACAGTTGTTTATTTACAAATGGACTAACACTTGTTTCTATGATTATTTCAGGAAACAACATACACAACGGACTATCAACGTCCAACAAATACAACAAGCTTCGGTTAGATCAACATCAAGGGTCAAACTCGAAGATACAACATATTCAAACAGGACTAACGACGTCCAAACACAAACAAACTTCAGTTAGATCAACATCAAGGGTTTAGACAGAAGATACACAATTTAGAAGGGCCAAAGTGCAAGACACAAAGCCTGGAAAAGAAAAAAAAAATATGGTTTGGTGCGCTGAAGCCTTGCTGAGTGCGCTGATACCACAAAACATAGTTTGGTGCGTGGGCACCATACCAGATGCGCCGCGCACGAAACCTGCATTTGCCCCAGAAGTCAAGCCGCCGGCTGCTGAAGAATTTGAAGACATTGAGGAAGCTTCATCCAAACTTGGGCCAGAGAGCAACTCTCACTTCCTCCCCTATATAAGAGCTCCCAGCTCTCCCTCAAAAAAGGGGGACTCATCCAAGAACACACACACACACAACTCTCTCGCTATCAAGCCTCTTTTTAAGGAAGAAAAGAGAGAAAGAAAAGAGAAAAGAGTTTTGACTCTCTCTCAACACACATAAAACGTAAGTCTTCCTTTCCTCGATTGGTAGCAGTGGAAGCACAACGGTCAGGCTACGAGCTAGTTTGATCCAATATTACACAACGACCTAGAACTTGGCCCGATTTCTGTAAAACGACAGAAGGTAACCCCTTCAATACATTTTAAATATATGTATATAGTATAAAATAACAAACTTGCAATATTTAAATACGAGCATGCAAATATGTAGAGACCGAAAGGGCGAGTTTGGTGCATAAAACCTTCCCAAATTGTAACTTGACCCCTGAACCCATAATCTAAAGTTTTTCTCCCATTTACTTTATAAACGAGAGTAGCGACTCTGTTTTCAAAAGATAAACACGTTTTAAATGTTTATCAAACCATAAAATCAATAGAGGAAAACCACAAGACAAGAGCAAAAAGGCCCAAAAAAAGTGATCCAGCGGATCGGGGCGCCCACATGAGGGTTCCAGATCTGCACCGTCCAACTTGAGGGGGAGTGATGGATGTCGTGGTGAAGGTCGTCACATCTTCGGACATATTCTGGAGAATCCCAGCAAGGACAGGATTCCTACCATAATTAGGAGATCTTGTACTTATTTGTATATATGTCTATAACTAACTTTTAGCACGTCTCTTGTAATCAATACCGTGTATAAATACCTCTTTACTCAATGAAAGGAAATAGATTGCCATTGCAAATCAAATTTTATAGTCACAAAATTAACCAAAAATTGAACGGAGCATCAATGGTGAAAGAGAAATCGAGAGAGAGAGACCAGCGTACGGGTGCTCTCACTACTCTCTCATTCTCTCTACAGAACCCAAGAAAGAAAACGTCCAAATCATTTCCTTTCCTTACTTTCCTGTTTTAGCCCCTGGTCAATTAATATGTGTAGTCATTACCTTATTTGTATTTGAAAACTATATTCACAAACCTTGTAGTATAACAACACCCAATATTATCTTTCATATTTCAATTTGGTAATACATAATAACTAAAAGTATTAAATATTTAAAGTAATATACTTCCCAATAAAAAGTATTTGAACTATGAATTTCTACCACTAGATGGTCTTAATCCAAAAATCCAACTATAACTTTGAACTAGTTTAGGGACCTATGTGGTCTTCATTTGGACATTAATCAACCTGGGTATAGGACCCACCAAAGGGAACCAACCAAATTAGCCAAAACCATTTTCATAAACTAGAATATCCAACACCCATTAACGACTAGTTAGCTATTGTTTGATTCTCAAAACAAGTGATAAAGTGTGATAAGAAAACTTAAGTGATTTGCTTAAACTATTATTTTTGCAACAAATAGACCTCTACAAACTAACACTTAGAGAACCTTTTATAATAGTTTGGTCGAACAATTCAAATTCACAAACTAACACTTAGGTATGGCCAAAAATAAATAAATAAATAAATAATTAAAAATAAAATAAGAAGAGAAGATATATAGAGAGAGGGTATTACTTAGGTATAACACCAAGGCCAATCAAGATTTTAGCATACACCACTACTAAAATATATAATTTTTAGTTGACATTTTAAAGACTAAATAAATAACTGTTAAGATTTAGGAAATATTCTTGTAATATATGGCCTTAGTTAACTTCCCCTGTTTAGTATAAATCATATCCCACAATTGGTGGATCACACATTCTTAGCCTTAGATATAGGATTAATTGTCTCTTGTATATGAGTATATATGTTGTACTATGTTCATTGAAATAATATAGAAAAATTATTCACCAAATTCACTATTTTTCTCTTCACTAGTTCTATTCTTCACATGGCATCAGAGCCATCACCTTGGTGACTGATTACTTTACTTTTCTTTTCTAAATCCCACAAACACTATGACAAATACAAGCCAAACAACACAAAAGAAATCCGATGCCATGGATGCCTCAAACCCATACTTTATCCATCATTCAGAGCAGCCCGGACATATGCTCATTCCAACAAAATTGAATGGAGTCAATTATCCATCATGGAGTAAAGCCATGATTCACGCACTCACTGCCAAAAACAAAATTGGATTTATCAATGGATCAATCCAATCATCAGATGAAAAAGAACAACCAACAGAATTTTCCCTCTGGAATCAATGCAATAACATGATATTATCATGGCTCACTCATTCGGTCGAGCCCGATCTCACGAAAGGGGTAGTTCATGCCAAAACTACTCAACAAGTTTGGGAGGACTTTCGAGATCAATTTTCACAAAAAAAATGCACCAGTAATCTATCAAATTCAGAAATCATTGGCATCTCTTTCACAAGGAACAATGATAGTCTCATCTTATTACACAAAAATCAAGGGCCTCTGGAACGAGTTAGAGGCGTACAAGTCGATTCCCACATGCAATCAGACGAAGGCACACCACAATCAAGCAGAAGAAGATCGACTGATGCAATTCCTTATGGGTCTCAACGACAACTATAGCACTTTTCGCACCAATATTCTCATGATAACACCATTGCCAAATGTCCGTCAGGCCTACTCGCTCGTCATTCAAGATGAAATGCAACGACAAGTGACATCGGAGTCTGTCAAAAAATTTTCAATTGCTGCTGCGGTACATGGTCGATCAAACAACTCCACAAGTATCCCCAAAGATAAGTATTGTGATCATTGCAGTAGAATAGGGCATACAATTGAGAACTGTCAAACTTTAAAATTTTATTACAAGTATTGTGATAAGAAAGGTCATACTGAGGACAGATACAAACACAAAAATGGAACATGGACTCAAAACAATCGACCAAATCAAACCCAACAGTAGTGTAGTGCTCGGGGGAATGGGCGTAACACTTTTCATGCTGCCAATGCAATTGATTCTTTGCAATCTACACATGAAGTATCCCTGCAAGACACAAATGCACCCGCTTGAAAGTTGCAAAGAATCACCAGGACTCCAACTCAAAATCATTACATGGTTTTTCCACAGAATAGATCCAGCAACTTGCCCAAGCTATGTCATCTATGATGAATCAATACAATGCTTCTGGTAATAGCAATGCCTATGCAAACGCTACAGGTCTGTTCAATTTTGCCAATGCTTCAGTTAATTTTATATTCACAAAACCTTGGATTCTAGATAGCGGAGCTACAAATCATATCATTTCTGATTCCACACTTCTCACTCAAACAAAACCCTCATTAATACCTACTGTTAATTTACCCACTGGCTCTTCAGAACCAATTACTTCAACAGGCACAGTGCTTTTTAATTCTGACATATCCTTAGACAATGTTTTATGTGTCCCCTCATTCCATTTAAATCTAATATCTGTAAGCAAACTCACTAGTGCCTTGAATTGTTGTGTAATCTTGTTTCCAACCTTTTGTATCTTACAGGACTTGGCTACGGGGAAGATGATTGGCTCGGGTAAATAGCACGGAGGTCTCTATTACATGTCCCCATTGCAAAGAACATCAGCTTCTAACCAAGTCTCTCATACCCCAAATCTATAGCACATGCGTCTTGGGCATCCATCGCCATCCCGCTTCAAATTGGTTTCGTCACTACTGCCCCCAAATAATATCCCTTATAATAATAATTGTAGTGTTTTTCCTATGGCTAAGCAAACACGACTTCCTTTTTCTTCAAGTTCAATATCTACTCATGCTCCTTTTGATCTGTTGCATTGTGATATTTGGGGTCCACATAAAGTCCCTACATACTCAAGGGCACATTTTTTTTTCTTAGTATTGTTGACGATTTTACATGATGCACATGGACATTTCTCATGCAAAACAAATCCGAAACACAGAACATTCTCAAGTCATTCATTGATTTTGCCTATATACAATTTCGTGCTTATTTTAAAACTGTTCGAGTCCACAATGGATCAGAATTCCTAACCATGAGAAATTTCTTTCGATACCATAGAATTGAATACCAACGCACTTGTGTTTACACCCCACAACAAAATGGAGTTTTGGAGCGCAAACATCGCCATATTCTTGCTGTTACACATGCATTGCTTTTTCAATCTCAATTGCCACTCATTTTTTTGGGGTGAATGCATTTCAACAGCTGTTTACTTAATTAATTGAATCCCATCACCATTGTTGTCAAATAAATATCCATTTGAGTTATTATATAATTGTCCACCAATATTTGATCACTTAAAAGTCTTTGGTTGTTTATGTTATGCAACTGTCGTCCACCCCACAAAAAAATTTGACCCTCGTGCCAAGCGTTGCATATTTATTGGTTACCCTACTGGCCAAAATGGATACAAACTTTATGACATAAAAACTAAGCAGTTTTTTGTAAGTCGTGATGTCAAGTTTTTTGAGACCATTTTTCCCTTATCTGATGTCCAAATTACTTCTAACCCGGATGTTGTGCTACCTAATCTTTCTTTTGACATCCCAAACCACGTACCTCTCTCCCCAGTCCAATCTTCTAAAATTTAAGAAAATGAACCCTCTCCACTTCAGCCTGAATCAACAACACATACCTATGTCACACCTGAACCACTACCATCCCCAGCCGAGTCCACTCCTTCCATTTCCCCCGTACGACAGTCTACCCGTCCTAAGTAACCTCTGACATGGCATAAAGACTACGTACTGCCATCTCAAGCCAATCATTCTGCTTCAATGTCAAGTCCTACATCAGGTGCTCGGTATCATCTCTCTCACTTTCTTTCATATTCTCGCATTTCTCCAATCCATCGCACTTTTCTAGCTAACATTACAGGACATACATAGCCTAAGACATATGCCCAAGCTATTGTTGATCCACACTAGTAAGAAGCCATGAATACAAAATTAACAACATTGTAGCAAAATAACACTTGAAGTCTTGTCCCTTTTCCTCTAGGTCACAAACCAATCGGATGTAAATGGGTTTACAAGATCAAGAACAAGTCTGATGCGACTATTGAACGGTACAAAGCTCGCCTCGTTGCTAAAGGGTATAATCAAGTAGAGGGCATTGATTGTCGTGAAACATTCTCTCCAACAGCGAGACTGACCACACTCCGCTGCCTTTTCAGTTTTGCTGTTGCTCATAATTGGTTCAAACACCAATTAGATGTTCAGAATGCCTTTCTTCATGGCAACTTGCACGAAATTTTCTACATGGAGCCCCCACCAGGCCTTCGATGACAGGGGGAGAATATTGTGTGTCGTCTCAACAAATCTTTATATGGGCTTAAGCAGGCCTCAAGAAACTGGTTCTCTACCTTTTCAAACACTATTCAGAAGGCCGACTATCAACAGTCAAAAACAGATTATTCCCTCTTCACAAGAGCTCGAGGTACTTCATTAACTGCAGTCCTCATTTATGTTGACGACATTCTTCTCACAGGCAATGACATTTAAGAAATTAAGAGACTCAAAGAATTTCTTCTCAAGCATTTTCGCATTAAGGATCTCGGAGACCTGAAATATTTTTTGGGAATTGAATTTTCTTGATCAAAAAAAGGTATCTTCATGTCACAAAGAAAGTATGCCTTAGACATTCTGCAAGATTCTGGACTTACAGGGGCACGCCCAAAGAAATTCCCAATGGAGAAAAATCTTAAACTTACTCCCATAGATGGTGAATTACTAAATGATCCAACTAAGTATAGAAGATTGGTTAGAAGCCTAATCTATCTCACTGTCACAAGACCGGATATAGTCTACTCAGTTCGAGTATTGAGCCAATTCATAAAAGAACCTCGAAAACCTCATTGGGATGCAGCTTTATGAATCTTAAGATACATAAAAGGAACTCCTGGACAAGGTTTGTTACTATCTTCGAACAACAGCCTAACATTAAGAGCCTTTTGCGATTCCGATTGGGTTGGTTGTCGCACCACAAGAAGATCAGTTACAGGATATTGTATCTTCCTTGGAAATTCACTTATTTCATGGAAATCGAAGAAGCAGGCTAATGTTTCTCGATCTTCAGCAGAAGCCGAATATCGAGCTATGGCAAATACATGCTTGGAAATAACTTGGTTACGCTACATTTTACAAGACTTAAAGGTTCTACAAATGGCTCCGACACTACTAAACTGCGACAATCAAGCAGCTTTGCATACTTCAGCTAATCTCGTTTACCATGAGCGTACAAAGCATATTGAAATAGATTGCCACATAGTTAAAGAAAAGTTGTAAGCAGGTTTGATTAGTCCTTCCTACATTCCTACTCGCTTCCATCTAGCAGATGTCTTCCCAAAAGCAATAGGGAAGGATCAATTTATAACGTTACGTGGCAAGTTGGGACTTCATGATATTCACTCTCCAACTTGAGGGGGAGTGTTAAGATTTAGGAAATATTCTTGTAATATATGGCCTTAGTTAACTTCCCCTGTTTAGTATAAATCATATCCCACAATTGGTGGATCACACATTCTTAGCCTTAGATATAGGATTAATTGCCTCTTGTATATGAGTATATGTTCATTGAAATAATATAGAAAAGTTATTCACCAAATTCACTCTTGTTCTCTTCACAAGTTCCATTCTTCACAATAACAACACGAATTCTTTAGACTAAAGTGGAAAATATCATTTATTTTAAAGGATAAACATATAAAATAATATAATACATACTTGGCGTCTAGTGCTTAAGCATAGATAAATTAGTATAGATAATCATTAGAGATCAATATATATCCATGTAACTTTAAGAAGTCTGTTTAAGAACAATAGATATAAAAGCATGTGTTTGTACAGGAAACAATGTCTTGCTCTTAAAAAAAAATATATTTTTTATAAAACGCATGTCGTGCATAATAAATCTTCGATCCAGACTCTGAACAACAAGGATGAAATTGGCTCTGATACCACATGTTGAGGTTTAGAAATAATTCTGTAATCTAAACAAAACATACCTCCAGCAATTGTTGTCCAATTGAAACCAAAGATCTTCTAATCTATGCCTATTTGGGAGTCTTTTTGATGGATATGCAAAACACACATTCTGATTATTCCTTTTCTCTCGGTAGGCTAGATTAGGGACCCTTAGTATGTATTTATATTAACTGTATCACAACCTTCCATCAAGGCTGTGGGTGCTTACAAAACCACTTTGTAGTTACCATATCAAATGGGTAGTTTTAAAACTACCACAGAACCACCTTATGGACCACCAAATAGGACATGTGATTAAATTCTAAGATGTTAGCCTTAAGATAACTATGTGGAACTTATGAAGTTTCAGACTCATTAATAAACATACTACATTACTTATGAAAAAAAAAAAAGGTAAAAAGGCAAAAAGGGAGAGATTGTTGAATTTTAAAATCGTCTCAATCAATCCTTGATTTGTGTCAGTTTGCTAAATTGGTAATTAATTGATTGATTAATTAGTTTTGCCTTTCTTGGTAAAATTTTAGACCAGTCAATCAAGATTGTGATTGATTGTATTTTTTGGTATATCTTGATTGATTAGATTATTAGAGGATGATTGAAATAATTATGGTATATATTAGTTGACTTATTTTACTTAATTCTAGGATCTTGATTAGAGTAAATATGGTAGATATTATTTCCTAACCTTAACATTCCTTGTTAGTGTTTTTCTTGCTTCCCAAGGTTCTCTCAAGCTCTATATAAAGAGGAGTTCGTTCTCCATCAAAGAGACTTCGAGACTTAGAGAGAGAGTTTAGATTTGTGAAGTTTCAATCACTTGTACACTATCAAGAGCTAAATGTGGTCAAGAATGCTGAAACATCTTTTATCACATTCGATTCATTAAGTGTAGAAACTTGGATACAGTTCTTTGTCCATAATTTTTGTCGTTAGACAATCAATAGGATTCTACATCCTTGTGTGGTTGACTGTAATCACAAGTGTGATTTGTTTTTCTTACGAACTTTTAATAGTTTCACTAGTTGATTTTTGTTTTTCTTAATTGTAACGTGTTACAAGATTTTCTAGAGAAAGTTTTTGCCATATTGGCCCATCTACAAGTATTATTACTTGTAGATTAAGGTTACATCTCACTGCTCTTTACTGTTCTTTAATTTCTATTCCTCTGCATTATTACTCGTTGTTACAGTAGATGTTATCACATCTTTGATAACATCTACACTTTATTGAGTAATCTGGTTGAGTCACCTAGCTACAAAACTTTCAATATGAGTTTCCTTAAATTAAGATATTGGCCAAACATAAAGGGTGTTTACAAACATACCCATTATCTCAAACGATAAACATATAAAATAATATAATACATACTTGGCCTCTAGTGCTTAAGCATAGATATTATTAGTATAGATAATCATTAGAGATCAATATATATCCATGTAACTTTAGCAAGTCTGTTTAAGATCCATAGATATAAAAGCATGTATTTGCACAGGAAACAAAGTCTTGCTCTCAAAATTTTAAAAAAAAAGCGCATGTCGTGCATAATAAATCTTCGATCCAGACTCTGAACAACAAGCATGAAGTTGGCTCTGATACCACCTGTTGAGGTTTAGAAATAAATCTGTAATTTAAACAAAACTTACCTCCAGCCATTGTTGTCCAAATGAAACCAAAGATCTTCTAATCTATGCCTATTTTAGAGTCTTTTTTATGGATATGCAAAACACACAAACTGATTTTTACTTATCTCTCGGTAGGCTAGATTAGGGACCCTTAGTATGTATTTATATTAACTGTATCACTACTTTGCAGTTACCATATCAAATGGGTAGTTTTAAAACTGCCAAATAACCACCTTATGGACCACCAAATAGGACATATGATTAAATTCTAACATGTTAGCCTTAAGATAACTATGTGGAACTTATGAAGTTTCAGACTCATTAATAAACATACTCCATTACTTATAAAAAAATTTTAATAATAAATATACTCCATTAATGCTTGGCTAGTAGAGGAAAAACTAGAAAAATGTTTTGGATGGCTTAATTTAATGTTCTGGAGTTGAGTGTGATGTGATCTTGAGGGCTTGGTTCATGTTTCTACATGATAAAGGATCTTTGTGTGAAGATTGGAGGTTCAAGGGCAAGTTTGAAGGCTTGGGGGATGTTCTTAGAGAGTTCGGGGGCCTAAATGTCAAGTTTCAAAAGTTTAGAGGAGCGCTAGCCCCGCATGCTCATGCAAAGTACTGGGGCTGTCTTCAGAGTGGCGCGCTCGCACCACCTTTCTCAGAACAAACGCACAACTAAGGTTTTGTACGATTTTTGTTTTATTTTTGGTATTTTCTTTAGGGTTTCAATCTCCAAGTTATTTTAGGTTTCCTTTACAGCTTTTCTAGGGTCTGTAAGCCTATTTAAAGGCCTTTAAACATTGTTATTAGAGACGTTGAGTGATATGAGAATTGAGTTTGTGAGAACCGTGTTTTATCTTTGAGTGTTCTGGATGGAATACTTGTGGTGGAAACATTCGTGTATCGGTGTTGCATCCGAATTCGACTTATCAATTGAAGAGTCATCCCAATTGTGGAGTCATTCACCATTCCAAAGTTCACGTCTAATTGAGGGCGTTGGGTTGCGGAGTCATTCACCATCAAACCTTTCTAGGAGATCTAAGGTTGCGACACAAATTTGCATCAATTGGTATCAGAGCAATCCTAGTGACGGTTAGCTTTTCCATACTATCTTAAATTCTTGTTGTCTTGAATTTTGTTTTGTAAACCCTAATTTTTCTTGGGTTGGTGTAAAAAAAAGAGTATTTTGATTGTTGATTTTTGAGTTTCTTGATTTGGTGAGATTGAGTCAAACACGAGCGTATACACGTGAGGGACTGATTCACCAAACACCATGTGTGAAGAGCACAAAAAAATTAAAAAGGCATTGAAAAACTTATTAAAGATGCGGTGGATAGTGTCTTTGATAAGAAATTTGGGGATGTTGAATATGGGCCAACAATGGGAACATCCAAGGGAGCATGAAGGATGTAGGGCTCAAAGGGTTGAACCATGGAGGAGGAATTTGGTGATGATGATTCAGATAGAGAGTGTTAATATATACTACAATTCAAGAAAAGGTAGGCTTGTTTCTTTAAGGCAAGTTCTGTATTTTCAAGGTAACGATGATGATTACTTGGATTGGGAATGGAAGTCGTAAGAGGTCTAGTATCATATGTACTCTGAATTGAAGAAGGTGAAATTGGCAGCAACTAAGCTCACGGGTATGCACGCACATGGTGGCAACAGTTGGAGATAGATCACAGCATGAATCGAGAAAGGGTAGTTACGTTATGGCCGGAGATGAAACGTGTTATGTGACGATGGTTTGTACCTAATTTCTTTCGTAGGGGTGATCAATCTCACGCACCTTTAGAGTCTTCACCTTGGAAGCCGAGCTACATCAAAAGGAAAGGAGAAAAGTTCACCTACTTCTACAACTGGGGCCAAGTCAAAGTCACTTACCAATTATACTTTCGACCTAAACAATATCGTTCCTTTGACACCAAAACATGTGTAAGTGAATCAAGTGGGGTTACAACAAGAAGGTGTGAAAAGTGAGAATGAGGGAGAAAAGAATGAGCAAGATGGAGAAAAGAGTGAGGATGAGGGAGAAAAGAATGTGGATGAAGAAGAAAAGAGTGGTAATGAAGTAGAAAAGAGAGGTAGTGAAGAAGAGGAAAGTGGGCATGAGAAGGATGAGAAAGAAGAAAAGATTCAAGAGGAAAAGTTAGAAAGAAATATCATGGGGGAAGATGAGATTGAGGGTAAAGTTGAGCTTCTTCTACCCAATAAAGTTTTCATGGACAAATATGAAGATTCCTTTGACTTTGAAGTTCGTACTAAATTATTTTCTTGGTTCACCAATCGGATGATTGACGATCACTTCTATTCCACACAATGGGCGAATTGGTTCAATATCACTTCACGAGCGGATCATCGAGTTCATAATGCGGATTTGAGGTCAAATCCTTCTCAAGAGGGAAGGAATGATGTGATCTTGAGGACTTGGTTGACATTTCTAAATGGTAAAGGGTCTTTGTGCGAAGATTGTAGGTTCAAGGGCAAGTCTGAAGGCTTGGGGGATGTTCTTAAAGAGTTTGAGGGCCTAGATGTCAAGTTCCGAAAGTTCAGAGGCACGCTCGCCCCGCATGCTCGCGCAAAGTACTAGGGTGTCTTTCGAGTGGCGCGCTCGCGCCACCTTTCTCAAAGCAATCGCGCCGCGTCGCACTGCCTAGGGTTTTGTCCTATTTTTGTTTTATTTTTGGTATTTTCTTTAGGGTTTAGGTTTCCAAGTTATTTTAGGTTTTCTTTACAGCTTTTCTAAGGGTTGTAAGCCTATTTAAAGGCCTTTAAACATCGTTATTAGAGACGTTGAGTGATATGAGAATTGAGTTTGTGCGAATTGTGTTTCTCTTTGAGTGTTCTAGATTAAATACTTGTGGTGCAAACATTCGTGTGTCGGTGTTGCATGCAAGTTCGACTTATCAATTGGAGAGTCATTCCAATTGTGGTGTCATTCATCATTCAAAAGTTCACGTCTAATTGAGAGCGTTGGGTTGCAGAGTCATTCACCATCAAACATTTCTAGGAGATCTTGGGTTACAACGCAAATTCGCATCAAAGAACCGTGTTTGGGAATGTTCATCTCAATTCTCAATTCGCTTGGGAAGTAGCATTTTCTGGTAACAGAGATTGAAATTTTATGTACTATTTTTAATTTTAGTTGATGCACTACTTTAGTAAATTTTAGTTGATCAAGTATTTTTTACGTATTGTTTGAGTTGATGTATTGTGTCGAATTTCTTGATATTCCACCCTATCAGTTGATAACTTGTAACATGATGTGATCATAAAATCCAATAAAATACTAAATATATACAAAGTTGGGAGAGCCTCGTGCATAGTTGTCCGGCCAATGATATCAAACAAAATTATTTGTACCAAAACTCTTTAAAACTGTTTCAATATAACAGTTAACTATTGTTTGATATAACACCAAGGCCAATCAAGATTTTAGCATACACCACTAATAAAATATTTAATCATCAGTTGACATTTTAAAGACTAAATACATAACAACACGAATTCTTTAGACTAAAGTGGAAAATATCATTTATTTTAAATCATACTTATTATTTACACTTTAAACTTTGTATTTAATCACGTAAACATCTTCTTGGTAATGGGCTACAAGTACAAAAAGTCCTACAACCCCCAAACATCTTGTTGTTAATCAATTATAATTTTTGATGATTTCGAGTTACGGCCATTTACGTTTTTAAGAGGCGGACCAGTGGTAGAATTGGAAAATTATAAAGTGTGATGTCTCCTATTCGATTTCTTCTCATGCCCCCTTTAGGACCACAAAAAAAAAAAAAAAAAAAATGTTACGGCCATTCACTGAAATACTCATAAATGTTTACGATTAACACTCACAAACTACATACTCCCTCCATTCTAATTGAAAATACTCCCTTCGTTCCAGGTGAAGAGTTCACTATACTATTTTGAGATGTTTCACTTAAAGAGTCCACTTTCATAAATTTATGATTACAATTTTCATAATCTTTCACATTTACCCTCCACTTGTGAGGTAATCATATTGGTTGTGCTGTATATATTTTGACTTATTTAACTATTTGTTAGGTAAGTTTAACTACTTTTTGGATAATTTTGATGATGATTAAATTTTTTTTTTTAATTATAAACCATGGCCACTATAAAAGTTCTCGTGTAGTGTCCAAATGTTATTGTTTTATTTTCTCTAACTAAATAAAAATATGTTTAATATTCATCTGAAAATTAATCAAATTGACAGAAAAAATAAATAAATACAAAGCGTGCTCGTTGAGACCAAGTCTAATTGCTCCTTAAACAGCAATATTTTCTCTACTTTATTGGCACTTTATATTATAATATATATATATATATATATATATATAATGGATAAAATTTATCTACTCCCATTAAACTGAGAAGTACCGAAATATCCCATGAAAAATATAATTGTAAGTTCTTGTTCTTTTCCATATTATCGAAAGTTGAGATAAATCTGAAAAAGAAAAACATTACATGGAGACTAAACTCATAAAGATGTATTAGCTTATTTTAAATAAAACCACTAAAATTATCACAAAAGCCTATGACAATAATATCCATAGCACATAATTCACATCCTATGCTATGAACTTCTTCATAGGGAATAGGCCAACCCCATTTATAGACATGGGAAGGCCCTTTCAAGTTACACAAGAAGTTTTGATGTTTTCCAAGTTCAAATCCACTCTGAAAAGCCCATTGTATCCTCTTAATTTTTGCATGACAAGGTTTGAAATATGTTCTATGCTCCTTACCAAGGCATTTCCTTAGCATGTCGATTCCAAGTCGTGCTCCGTCTCGGCCGAAACATAAAATAGAAAGAACACCTAACGCATACATCGCGTCAAAGTATCCCGACCTCGCAAGATACTCGAGGAGTGTCGATGCTAGGTGTAAGGATTCAAGCGATCCACTTGAAAAGAAAACGGACAGCGCGATTTCGTTGAGCATTCCTTTATGTCCTACAAAAGTCAATCTTCCGACGAAACGATCGTATCCTTCTTTCCAAGCTTCATGTGGTCTCCAAGTCTTGAAGAAGTTGTGTAAACTCTCCATGGATACATGTTGTAAAACTTGACTATCGTTACCGGCGTCATTGAAAAGCTTACAACATTGTTTGAGAGAAAAGACATCATGAAAAGAAGATGAAGCAACATGTTGGAATATGATAAGTAAAATATCGTATGGCAAATCAAGCAAAGAAGTGTTACTAATTTTATTGGAAGCCAATCTATTTGCCATGATGACCTACAAATACAAACACTATGATAGCTACAAGAACTTTGCGGGAGAACTTTGACACTAATTTTATCGGAAGTGAAATAGTGCATACAAAGCGTGCTCATTGAGACTAAGTATAAATGCAAAGGGTATATGATAGCTAGAAGAACTTTACGGGAGAATATATAGAGGACCTTATGATAGATTATTCAGTGGTCAATTAGTATTATATATCCTAATCAATTTAGGAATAGGATTATGATTTATTAGGGCTATTTAGTACTCCCTCCGTCCCTAAACTATTGTCTGGGTTGACCCAGTACACGAATTAAGAAAACTCAATTGACTTGATTATTAATATTGGAATAGTATTGAAAAAGTGTGTTATTTCCTTTAATGCCTATGTGTATGTGGCCCATAATTAAAGTTCGAAGAAAAAGTAAGGGTAAAATAGTAAAAGTGATGTTTTAAAAAGGAAAGTTTCAAACAAGACAATTGTTTTGGGACGGACGAAAAACGAAAGGAAAACAATAATTTAGGGACGGAGGGAGTATTATTCAGTTGTGTCTAGAACACTAACCCAACTTTTCCATCGAAAACAACTTGTGAACAAAGATAATAATTAATAAAGCTTATTGAATAATTAATTTTTTTACCAGTACATTATATTTTAACTTTAACTTACTACTCCCTTTAAAGAGTTTACTTTTAACTTTTTTAGGTCAACTTAAATTTGACCAACTATTTACATAAATTATTTATGTTTACAAAATAATAAAAGTTGTTATCTATAGTATTCTTAATGTAGTTTTTAGTAAATGAAAATTTATTTTTAAAAATATAATTAAAGTATGTTAAATTTTGATTTAATTTAGTCACATGCTAACTTTTTATTTTTTGGTTTAAATGCACACCCTTGTTTTTATATACTCTATCTGTTTCAGATAAAGAGTCAACTATTTTATTTTGAGATGTTTCATATAAAGAGTTCACATAAACGCATCTTGGTTGTGCTGAAGTATTTTTATAATTATGACCGACTTCAATGACACTAATATATTTCATAATTATTAGACTTTTTAAACGTATATTTTTTTAATAGAACGGAAAGAGTAATATAGTATATAATCACGAGACGTAATTGTCATAAAACACTGTAATTATCCCAATACACAGCAACGAAAGGTTCTCTCCCCTAAGATACTTAGGGCATCCCCAATGGGGAATTCTTATGCCATTCTTAATCCAGATACTTAGGGCAACCCAATGGGGAATTCTTATGCCATTCTTAACCTGGACCAGAATTCACTCCCATTGGAAGTGATTCATAGACCATGTACAATGGTGTATCTTTCGGGGATCTAATGGGGAGCTTAGCAAACAATAGAGGATTTAATCGGTAGCATAGAGGGATCCTATTTGGGAAAAAGGGGGATGGGTAGCTTATTAAGCTACCGGAGCTTACCTTGATTCTTTAAAAAAAATTCTCCAAAATGACATAGTTTAGTTTTAAATGAGCTCAAAACTATGCCGTTTTGCTAAAGTTTTTAAAATGTTTTTTTTCCCTGACACGTACTGTAGCATCACTGTAGCGCACTGTAGCAAATTTGTTTTTAGCTGTTTTTGGTCATTTTCGACCATAAAAAATCATTTTTTTTATTTTTTATTTTTTGGTATTAAAGTACACATTTTTATCTATAAATAGAGACTTGGTTTATTTCATTTGGAAATCAGATCAATTTTTATGAATTTAATATATAAATATATAAAGATATTAATTGAATGGAGATAAAGATGATGGAGTATGTAAAAATATTAGAGTTTGTGCCATCATTGAAAGGAGATTTTTAATTGAGTAGCTAATGGGTAGCTTTAAGGATATTTTTTAAATAAAATTGGTTAAAAATGGTGGGAAGTTCTCCTTAAGCTCCGCACCCATTGTACATGCTCTTAAAATGACACTGTGGAGCTTCAATTCTTGCATAGGAGAAATAAAGAATTGGAGAGAGAAAGATTAAGAAGAGACGCGGGGAGGGAGGTGAGACGCACACCACAACCGTAGCTGGCGCGTGCGTCTCACGCACGTGAGAGAGAGAGTGAAGTATGATTTGTCCCCTTGTCAGCCACGTTCTTGCTGTTTTAATTTTTATTTTTTTTAAATCTTATCGTTGCCTTTTGAATACAAAATCTGAATTTTTTTTTGTTTTTTTTCAAGAAGACCGTTTCAACTTGAATTATTATTATTTTTTTTTATAAAAAGCATCCTTGAGTCAAAAAATCTGCATTTTTTTTTAAAAAAAAAAAGTAACCTTGATTTTTTTCAAAATGTATCCGTTTAAAAACGGACAGATTTGTTTTATTATAAATACATCCTCTAACTCCATTCATTTCACTTCTAAAAATATTATCTCTCTACAATTCTAATTTATTTTATCTCCTCAATTTATATATCCTTATTTCTTCAATTTTTTATCTCTTAATTTTGTCTTACTACAAAATGTCTTCGCCAACTCAATCCGATGAAGGCAACATTTCTTCAGGTGAAGAAATTATGCGGGCGCTACTTCAACATAAAGAGTTTATTGAAGCGGCGAAAGCCAACATCGACAGAAAACAAAGGAGAAGAAGGTACCTTAATTGGAATCGTGAAATCGGACACACTCAACTTGTCAATGATTACTTCTCAACTCCACCATTGTATCTCAATAACATATTCCGACGACGCTTCCGAATGCGTAGAAACTTATTCCTTCGAATAGTTCATGCATTGGAGAATCATTCACAATATTTTCAATCGAGGTTCGATGCAACAAGAAGAAGAGGTCTGTCACCACTTCAAAAATGCACGGCGGCTATCCATTAATTGGCTTATGGAGATCTGGTCGACCATCTCGACGAGTATCTACGATTGGGTGAAACAACTGCCATCGATTGCATGTTCAACTTCTGTCGATGTGTTATTGAATTGTTTGGAGCTCAATACTTGAGAAAACCAAACATTCCTTATACACAATGTCTTTTTGAAATGCATCAGCAGAAGCACGACTTCCTAGGTATATTAGGAAATTTGATTGTATCCATTGAGAATGAAAAAATTGTCAAGCTTGGCAAGGCCAATTTATAAGAGTTCATGGGAAGCCAACAATTGTGCTTGAAGTAGTTGCGTCTACAGATTTGTGGTTATGGCATGCATTTTTCGGGGTCGCAGGTTCTCGTAATGATCTTAATGTGCTATACGAATCACCCATATTCAATAACGTACTACAAGGAAATGAACCACTAGTTAATTTTGAAGTTAATGGCACACAATATGCAAAATTACTACTTAACAGATGGGATATATCCGAATTGGGCTACTTTTGTCAAGAGCTTTTCGTGCCCGACAGATGCTAAGAGAAAGAAATTCAAGGTAAGACAAGAGGTTGCAAGAAAAGATGTGGAACGAGTATTTGGAGTGCTCCGATCTAGATGAGCCATTATAAGAGGTTCTGCTCGATTATGGTATAGAGATAACTTAAAAGAAATAATGTTAACATTCATTATTCTACACAACATGATTGTCGATGATGAGAATGATTAGGTTACAAATTGACATGATGATACCGGAATGCCCCTACACAAGCCAATCATGGATCAACCCAACAATTTCAAGAATATATGTGAATGAATAACGAACTATTTGACAGCAATCAACATCATGAACTTCGAGCCGACTTGGTTGAGCATATTTGGGCTTGTTACGGTGCCAACTAGTGACGGATCTTTATTTATTAGGCTAATTTATCTTATTTGTTATTTTAAGAAGTGTTTGTTTGTTAGAAGTATTTGTTGTTTGTATGAAGTATTTGTTATTTGTATGAAGTAATTGTTTAATATATAATATTTTAATGAACATTATAAATTAATTTCTTTGTTTAAAAAAATATTTGTATAATATATTAATTAAAACTATAAACGGATTAATTTATTTAAAAAATATTAATTAAAATTATAAATAAATTAATTAATTTGTTTGAAAAGTGGAAAAATAAAATGTTGTGTAAATAAAGTGGATGATTTGGTTGTGTGACCCATGTAAGAATGGAGAAAGAATGAAAACTATTGGGAGGATAAATTTTTAGAGAGAAAATCTTAAATCAGGAAGGTGACAATGGACCCAGCTAAAAATTGTGTAAGAATTCCGAACCATTCGAGATGCTCTTAGCAGCCGAGAAAATATGTCACCTAGTAAAACTAAAGAATAAGTCATGAATTCATTACTATCCCATTGAAAGTGATTGGATGATTCTTACAAAACTTAAATTTGTTTCATCTCTTGATTCATTTTATTCGAACAAGCAATGCTAAAGGCCGGTGTGGCACTTACTCAGTAGACAAATCTGACATACTCACTCTCTTTCACCCAAAGAGTTAACATTTGAAAAGTTTAATAATTAAATTAATGTTATTAGAGTTAGTCATAATCACAAAAATACTTAAGCACAACTAAGATGTTTACAGCACAAGTAAATGGTAAAGATAAAAAGTTATGAAAATTATAAACATAATTTTTTAAAAGTACTCTTTAAGTGAAAAATCTTAAAATAGAATAGTAAACTCTTTCCCTAGGAGTATAAAATTAAAGACAAAACACATTTTTGGGTCACCGTACTTTTAGTAAGGTTGCAATTTGGCCACTGGTCATTTAAAACTATAAATGGGATCGTTGTACTTTAGTTACGCTGCAAATTAACCTAATTTTAAACGGACTTTAGATTCATCCGTTAAATTCACGTAAAATACCTATTTTACCCCTATATTCATCTTCTAATTAGGCAAAAAAGAATCCCATCAAAAACCCCCAAGGCAACCGCAAAAACAGAGTTATCATCAATAGGCAAATCACCCTCCTCACTCATCTTAACACCACCATTTGATCTAACACCCTCACTACTACCTAACTTAGGGGTGACAATTTGTGTCATCGTGTCGTGTTCGTGTCGCACTATCGTGTTTTCATGTTATCTATCTTATTTTATCATAAATATAATAATAAATATAATTTTAACTCAATTTATAATTTCGTGCTTTCGTATCGTGTTTCGTGTCACGTGTTGTGTCGTGTCTTATCGTGTCATTTCTCTCTATAATTCGTGTTTATAATCGTGTCAGGTTGGTTCGTACAATCGTGTTATGTCAGTCATTGCCACCCTTAACCTATCTTTTGCAAAAATCCTTGACCTGTACTCAACAAAGTGTCCCCCACATCCAAATTTGAACTCTCTAAATCGCTACTACGAAATCGCCTAGCAACAATGCTAACTCCTCTTAAAGTACTAACTTTTTCGCAAGTCTAAGTAAAACCAATTCAATAAAATGCATAAACCCATCAGAAACTAAAATAACCTTCTCAGTTTCAGTAAATACAAGTATAGATTCAACTGCGCAGTCGCTTATAGATACATACTGCAGAAATGAAACATTACTGTGATTAGTCTTATGGAGATGTTGTCTTTCCGTTCCCCCTATTTGCGGTTTTCTCATGGTGAGTGAGATCCCAGAAACCATTTTACCCCTAAAATTTTTGATTTTTTTTCTTCTTATTTTTATTTTCTCGTAGTAATAAATTAATTATATGTATTTTAATTTAAATTATACATATTTAAATTTAAATTATACATATATTTATTTTTAATGTTTGTTTTCAAATTAATCACTATAATTAATGCTTATTTTTCACAAATTTTTAGTACCAACTATCCTAATCAATACTTCATCTGTTTCAAAAGAAGTGCGTTTTAGCCAAAAAAAAATTGTTCCAAAATAAGTGTCGTTTTATGTTTGTAATGCATGTTTTGTCTAATTTACCCTTCTCTTCTCACAAGTCCCAACTAATGTGCTCACGCATATTAGTAGAACCAATATGCTTCATGCCTGAAAGCTTCTTCGTAAGGGTGCTAGCAATTGCCTTATCAAAACTTACAAATTGCTCTTCAACAACCTTAATGAAGTTCTTTGTCTTCTCACAATCAGGGATTGAACCCCTATTGTTCTTACTGATGTTAGCCTTCATAAACATGAGACTCAATCGATTGGATCGTTCCCATGACTGATATACATAACGTTTTCAATTAGCGTGCTTGATTTCATAAGGATGGGTTCATTCTCACGAAGCGCCAAGTCAAGGTCCATGCACCCCAAAGCCAGGAGAATTTTCTCCTTCCAGTTAGAAAAGTTGTCACCACACAAAAATGGAACACGAGAATCATTAAACATAGTAAGAACAGCTCTATATGAAAAATTGCATACTTTATTGCATGCTATGAAATTCAAAAATCAATATTGAACTAACCAATGTCAATTCAATTTGTAAGTTCAAACGTTCCTATAGGTAGAGGTTGTAAATACACATAAAATTTACGTTAACTTTATTTCTAAGATTTGTAAATAGACATCATAACATAACCAGTAACTTCCATGTAGGCAAAGGAAAATATTATTATTACTTTATGTGTTAGTTTACAATCTTACCTTAAGCAAATCACCAAAATAATTATCTGCATGTGAGCCCAAATAATTGTTCTAATGAATCATAGACAATTGGTACATCGCAATAAATTTATCACTATATGTGAGCACCCGATCCGCGGATCGTTTTGGGCCTGTTACTCTGGACTCCCAAATAAAAATGTAATAAATGTGAATGACACATTTATATTAAAATACAGAGTCGCCACCCTCATTTATATAGAAAATGAGAAAAAAACTGAGATTGTGGTTTCGAAGGCTAAATTACGAGTTGGGAAGGTTTTACGCACCCAACTCGCTCTTTCGGTCTCTTATGATTACATGTTTGAGTTTATATACTACGAGTTTGTTATTCTATGTGATTGAAGAAAACGTATCACGGAGATTTATATCTCCGTTTACGTTATAAAGTGTATACATGTTTTATTTATTACAAAATAAAATGACTATATTATATACTTAAACTTAAATTTAATAAGTATAATACATGTATTTACATATCAAATGTACAGAAGTGAATATATACACATTTACAAATTAAATGTATTTATTTACATATTGAAACAAATAAATAAACTAAAGAACGGAAGGGATTACCTTCTGTCGTTTTACAGAATTCAGGCACATTTCTAGGCCGTTGTGTTATATTTGATCAAGCTAGCTCGTAGCCTGACCGTTGTGCTTCCACTGTTACCGATACGAGGAAAGGAAGACTTACATTTTGTGTTTGTGTTGTGTGTATTGTGTATGTGTGTGTGTGAGAAAGGAAGAGAGTCTGAGAACTCTCTTTTTTCTTTCTTTCTTTTTTCTTTTCTTTTCTTTTCTTTCTTTCAGTGAGTGAGAGAGAGAGAGAGCTGAGAGTTGTGTTGTGAGGATGTTGGATGGATCATTTGCATGAGGAAGATGGAGTGTATTTATAGGTGGGCGAGAGAGAGATATTTGTGCGATTACTCTCAGGCCCAAGCAAGGAGGAAGATTCGTTCGATCACCAAAGTCTTCAGCAGCCAGGTGGCTTGACTTGTGAGGCAAAGCTTGGTTTGGTGCGCGGCGCACCTGGCATGGTGCACCAAAGCCTGTTTTTGGTGTATCCGCGCACCAAACACGGCTTCAGCACACCAAACCCTGAATATTACACTTAGAATCTTTGTGCCTTGAAGTTCTTTCTTTTGTGCTTTGCACCCTTCAAGCTTTGTATCATTAGTTTTGACCTTTGATATTGATCTAACTGAAGTTGTTGTGTTTGTTGGACGTTGTTAGTCCTGTTGGATATTTTGTTTCCTAAAATAATCATAGAAACAAGTGTTAGTCCATTTATAAATAAACAATTATTTATAGGACAATTCGTATAATATAACTGTACGAATTCTGGGTGTGTACACTATACAATCCCAATGTGATTAAACTTATAAATATCATCATAACTCAAGATGATGTGACTATTCTTAAAGTTATAATAAGGCCAAAATATGAATTACCTCCCAAGGTTTCCACCAAATCCCAAAGTGCCCCCCCCCCACATAAGGTTTGCCCCAGAAACCCGTCTGATGTTACCAATTTTCCCAGTTAGCCCCCTGGCCGTCATGACCGTTAGAAAAGTAACGGGAATCCATCACGTGCCTTGCACGAGGGGGGGGGGGGAAATTGGGTCTTTTCGTTATATATACAAAATACTAACTAAAGGGGGTCAAAGTGTCAAAAGAATTACTTAAATTAAATTTTCCTTCTCCCCCTTCTTTATCTCCAATCTCTTCTTCATCAATTTCCAGTCACCCAACCTCTACCCGAAGTCCTTCGCATGGGACCTATCATCCCAGCACTTCGTCCTCTGCTACCCAACTCTCATTTCCGTCTCCGACGCCGGTGTCGTCAACACCCTCGTCTCCGGTCTCTCCCTTTCCTCCAATTCCTCCTTCCTCGGCGTCTCCGTCGATCGCCACCACCGCCGCCTCTTCGCCATCGTCCACTCCCATTCAGATCCCTCCAATAGTGCCCTCGCGGCCTACGACCTGAAATACCCCCATAGCCGTCTCTTCCTCACCACCCTCCACGACCCCGCTTCCTCCAACTCTGCCACTGGTGCCAACGACGTCGTCGTCGATTTTTCTAGCAACGCCTTCGTCACCAACTCCGCCAGCAAATCCATCTAGAAGGTTGATTTGGAAGGCGTGCCACCGTGGCCATTGGTTTTCTCCTTCTGTTAATTTGTGTTATTGGCTTTGAGATGAATGGATTTTTAGGGTTTCTTCTGTCAACACGATGGGTGGTGGTGGTGGATTTTGGTAATGGGTTGGATGAAATTAAAAGAAAAAAAAAGTTTAATTGTTTTGTTTTTATTTTTGGTAGTGGGTGGTGGTGATGATTTTGGTAGTGGGTTGTGGTGGTGATTTTGGTAATGGGTGGTGGTGGTGGTGGTGATGGTGATTTGGTCAGTGGGTGGTGGTGGTGGATTTTGGTAATGGGTTGGGATGAAATTAAAAGAAAGAAAAAGTTTAATTGTTTTATTTTTATTTTTGGTAGTGGGTGGTGGTGGTAATTTTGGTAGTAGGTTGTGGTGGTGATTTTGGTAATGGGTGGTGGTGGTGGTGGTGATGGTGATTTGGTCAGTGGGTGGTGATGGTGGATTCTGGTAATTGGTTGGATGAAATTAAAAAAAAAAGTTTAATTGTTTTGTTTTTATTTTTGGTAGTGGGTGGTGGTGGTGATTTTGGTAGTGGGTTGTGGTGGTGATTTTGGTGATGGGTGGTGGTGGTGGTGGTGATGGTGATTTATAGGGGTGTAAGTTCAAACCGCCGAACCACCGAATCGAATCGAATCGAACCGAATCAGCCAGTTCGGTTCGATTTTGGATTAGGACGGTTCGGTTTAGGTTTGGAAATTTTATAAATCGAGCGGTTCGGTTCGATTTGCGGTTTTTGGTGCCAAACCGAACCAAACCGAATCGAATCGAACCACCACCATTTAATTTTTATATTTATATTATTTAGTAATTAGTAATTAGTAATTAGTAATTGAATTTAATAAGAAAATTATTGTTGTTTGCCTACATTTTGATTGAATTATTGTAATTTTAAAGTTAATTTTTTGACTTTTAATTATTTAGTTTATGTTAAAAGTATTTTTTTGATATTTAAAAGTTTTTTTCTTTTTTGAAATATTTAAATAATTAAATCGCGGAACCGAACCAAATCGATCGGTTCGGTTCGGTTCGGTTTGAAGTTTATGGCGGTTCGGTTCGGTTTGAAATATGTGGAACCGTTAGGGGGCGGTTCGGTTTGCGGTTTTGGCTCAAACCGAACCAAACCGAACCACCTTCACCCCTAGTGATTTAGTCAGTGGGTTGTGGTGGTGGATTTTGGTAATGGGTTGGATGAAATTAAAAGAAAAAAAAATTTAATTGTTTTGTTTTTATTTTTGGCAGTGGGTGGTGGTGGTGATTTTGGTAGTGGGTTGTGGTGGTGATTTTGGTAATGGGTGGTGGTGGTGGTGGTTATGGTGATTTGGTCAGTGGGTGGTGGATTTTGGTAATGGGTTGGGATGAAATTAAAAGAAAGAAAAAGTTTAATTATTTTATTTTTATTTTTGGTACTTTTGACTTTGGACACTTTGCACCCCTTTATTTAGTGTTGTTCTTTTGACACTTTGACCCACTTTAGTTAGTATTCTATATATATGACGAAAAGACCCAATTGCCCCCCTCGTGCAAGGCACGTGATGGATTTCCGTTACTTTTCTAACGGTCATCACGGCCAGGGGGCTAACTGGGAAAATTGACAACATCAGACGGGTTTCTGGGGCAAACCTTATGTGGGGGGCACTTTGGGATTTGGTAGAAACCTTGGGGGGTAATTCATATTTTGGCCTTATAATAATATTAGAAACTTTAATATGATATGATCGAGTACCAGCTGATAATTACATATCACATACGGCATACTCTCTCCGTTCTACCCAAAAAGTCCACGTTTGAAAAGTCTATTTATTAAGGGATATATTAATGTCATTGGAGTTGGTTATAATTATAAAATACGTAAACACAACCAAAATGATTACAACACAAGTGGAGGGTAAAGATGAAAGATTATAAAAATTGTAAGTATAATTTTTTGAAAGTGGTCTGTTTAAAAAGTCTAGTTGATTTTTGTTTTTCTTAATTGTAACTTGTTACAAGATTTTCTAGTGAAAGTTTATGTCATATTGACCCATCTACAAGTGTTAGGTCTCAAGGTGCTCAAATAGGCTAGAAGGGGGATTGAATAGCCTATATCCTATTTTTAAAATGTTTGTAAAAATTACTTCACAAAAGAGTTAGAAAATATTTTGCAGCGGAATAGTCTGAAGTATAGGACAAATTCAAGATGACTGATCTTGAAAGGCCAAGATCAGTAGTTCTTCAAGCAGTGTTGGAAACTCTGGAAAACTTCAAATAAATAATCAATGTAATAAAGCAAGAAGTAAAGTAGACAAGACATTTGAAGTGGTTCACACTATGAATAAGTGCTACGTCCATTACCAAAGTGGTTAGCTTTGGATTTAAAAATGTGCACTATTTTTTTCACTAAAATAATCACAAAGATCACTAATGGATCGTGTACAAAAAGATTTTAATCAAGTGTTTATGGTAAAAGTTGATATCTAGGAAGATACAACTTTCGTTTGCTATGAATGCTAAGGATTGCAATCAATGAAGAGCAATAAAGACTAGGCGTCTAAGATTGGTGCTCTTCAAAGAATGTTTTAAAGAATAATGATTTGAAGCTTTAAGTGTACTGCTGTGAAGATGAAGATATTCAGAGTTTGTTCAAGTTGTTGGGTTATCTTCAATGCTTCATCAAGTCTTCATTTTATACTTAGGGGAGTTCTTGGAGCTGTTGGAGATCTTCAGATATATATTGAAGGATTTGAATTTGATGCATTTAATGCAATGTGACATGCATTAAATGCCTTGATTTCTGTTGTTCCAAATCTGAGTGGTTGTGCTGCAACGTATATATTGTCACTGAGCAAAATCTGCAATTTCTGACAGGAATAGGTAGATAAAGTATTGTCTTGCAAGTTATCGTTTGTACCAAAAGTCAACGAATAACTTTACTGGTAACATGGGCAGATCTTCAGGAACTTGATCAGCCGTTCTTTTGGTCTTCACACATTGTTGGTGAAACTTAGCTGGAACGTACTTGGCTGATGACTAAATAGACTTTGCTGGTGAGGATGGCTGATATACAAAGGCTATTTTATGAAGATTAAGCTAAGTACAACAAGTAATCCCAAGCTATTACAAGCAAATATGTCTAAGTACAAGTTGTCACTCTAACAGACACGCAGGACCATTAGTCACCTTGGCTTTAGACTTAGGTTATGGATACAAGCAAATCTAGATAAAGTACAACAACAAGTATTATTACTTGTAGAAAAAGGTTACATCTCATTGTTCTTTAATTTCTATTATACTGCATTTTTACTCGTTGTTACATTAGATGTTATCACATCTTTGATAACATCTCTACTTTATTGAGTATTCTGGTTGAGTTACCTAGCTACAAAACTTTCATTCGGTATTAGACCCTGCACTTGATGTTACTAAGTGGGGTTCCTTGTGGTAGCTATGTCTGATTCTCAATATGGTGCTCAACGACCTTCAGTTCTCGATGGGTCAAATTACTCTCTTTGGAAACCCAAGATGCACATGTACATCAAATCAATTGATGAAAGAGCATGGCTTGCTGTGATTACTGGGTGGAATCCACCTAGAGTTTTTGATCTCGATGGAGATTATAAGTTTACCTTGGAGGCTAGTTAGACTACTGAAGAAAGAATCGTAGCAAACTTTAACTCAAAGGCTATTCATGTTATCTATGGATGTTTGGAACCAAACCTTTATAAAATCATAGTCACTAGCTTTTAATCGGCCAATGAAGTATGGGAAGCCCTCCAAGCTCACCGTGAGGGATCTGATAGTGTTCGCTAAACCAAGCTACGGTTACTAACAATACGTTTTGAAAATTTAAAAATGGAAGATGAAGAGGTCCAATCCTACTATTCCAAGTTGGTTAATCTATCTAATGAGTCATTAGCGTTGGGAGACCCCATTTCCATTGCAAGACTAGTTAGCAAAATGATGCATTCACTTCTTGAATGTTTCAATATAAAAATATCTGCTGTGGAAGAAGCTCATGATACTAGTAAAATGAGTCTGGATAAACTTGTCGATATCCTTCAGACTTTTGAGCTAAATCTTTCTCAGTAGAATAAGAACAAAAGTAAAAGTATTATTTTGCCTACTTTTCAAAACCAACCTGATTTGTCTTGTGAATTACAAGCATTCATTGATGAACTTGGAAAAATAAATTTTGGAGAAGAATCACGAACTTTGCTCATCAAAAGGTTCAATAACATTTTGTTCAAGGGACAAAATAGATTTAATCAAAAACCAAAGTTTGATCCAATCAAATTTTCTCAAAATACCAATGCTAATTAATCTAAAGACAAGTTTTCTCCTAGAATCCCTTCCAGATATGGATCAAAAAGGGAGGAATCTATTCAGTGTAGAGAATATTCTGGCTATGGTCACTATGCTATCAAATGTATGAATACCACAAAGAAAAAGGGCAAAAGTTTGGCAGCTACCCTAAGTGATAGTGAGGAAGAAGTGTCAGAAGAAGAGACTATACTAAACAGTATTCTTGAAAATCAGAAAGTGTTACAAATAAATCCTTATGGTGTATCTTGTGGTGTTGCCTTAAATGTGGTCCCATCTGTGATCACAACAGTCAAAACTTTTGTCCTAGATCTGACATGTCTCAACTATTCTATAGTTGATGACACTAAGGTCCAAGATGATTATAAATCTGATTCTAAAAATTTTGATCTATTAGAAGACTACAAGGCACTATATGAGGATTGGGTGAAGAAGGAAGAAAAGGTGAATCACCTTGTTGAGGAAAATGAACATCTCTCCAAAAAAAATGACGTCTAAAAAGCTTCTATAGCTCAACCGGAAGTCATGCTTACCAAGAAGGATATTGACCTAGAAAACATCAAAGCTGACCTTGAACATGAAAATGAAACTCTATCCCGGTTTAACTCAGGCAAAGCGAAGCTTGATGAAATCTTGACTTTTGGTCAAGAAAACAACGCTGGATTGGGATTCAAACCTGTTGCTTTTGTCAAGGAAAGTAAAAATGGTGAAACATTTTCTCATAACAAAAGAGGTCATATGAAAAGGTCTAGACCTTGGAAGCGTTAGTATCTTTGTCATTATTGTTCTGCTCCTAATTATACTAGACCTTACTGTTATAAAATGAAAGCAGACTTGTCAAACAAATTTTGTCAAAAATCTACGTCTGGTCAAATGTTTCACAAAATGTCTCCATAGCTGAATCGTCACATCCCTAAAAAATTTAGAAAAATGTGGGTCAGGAAATCTGAAGTAACATGTAAGTAACATGTAATGTTACATATACTTCCTTGAAAGCCATTGTTAATGGATCTTGGTTTTTCGATAATGGATGTTTCTGTCTTATGACTGGAACAAATGAACCCTTAATCGACTACTCTAGCTTTAATAGTAGAAATGTGACTTATGGGGGTGGTGCAAAAGGGAGAATTGTTGGTAGAGGTAATCTTGATGTTGAGGGACTCCCTAAACTAAAAAATGTACTTCATGTGGATGGTCTTAGAGCAAATCTCATAAGTCAACCATGGGATGATGATGTGTATGTAAAGTTTGATAAGAACTCTTGTGAAGTCCTTGATGGTACTAACAAATGTGTTCTTGCAGGTACTAGATCCTCGGATAAGTGTTATATGTATATATGTTGATATTATGTCTTGTCACACTTCTAATGTGAATGATAGTTCTCTTTGGCATAAAAAGCTAGGACATGTCAGTTTTCATAAAATACATAAAATAATCAAACATGATGTTGTTAGAGGATTACCAAAGGTAAACACAAAGAATGTGGGTGCGTGTGGTCCATGCCAAAAGGGTAGACATAATAGGGTGGCTCTTCCAAATCTTCAGCAATGTTCCTTTAAACATTGTCTTGAAATTATTCACACGGATCTTATGGGTCCATTTAAGGTGGAGAACCTAGGTAGGAAGAAGTTCCTTTGTGTGTGTTGATAATTTCTCTTATTGTACCTGGATTATTTTTTTGAGAGAAATGTTTAAACATTTGAAGCCTTCAAATCTTGGTACAAAAAGGTCCGTAATCTCTATGATTTAAAAGTCATTAAGATATAATCGGATCATGGTACTGAATATGAAAAATCATATTTTTCAAAGTTTTATGATTCAAAGGAAATTACTCACGAGTACTTAGCCCCCAAAACTCCATAAAAAAAATAGAGTAGGGGAGAGAAAAAATTACACATTACATGAGATGGTACATGTGATTTTAAGCTCACAAAATCTTTTAAAACATTTTTTGGCAGAAGCCTTGAACACTGCCTATCACATTGGAAATAAAGCATATTTGAGACCCGATAATACAATGACCGTATATGAAATTGTTTTGGGCAAAAAATCGAATCTCAAGTATTTTTATGTCTTTGGGTGCATATGCTGTATTTTTAATGACAGTGTTCATCTTGCAAAATTTGATTCCAAAAGTGACAAATGCGTCTTTGTAGGTAGTTCATCAAATAGTAGAATCGTTAGAGTCTTCAATCTTCGAAACAAGATAATAATGAAATCTATAAATATTACACTTCATGAATTTGTTACTCGTGGACAGAAAACAACTGAAGATGACATTACAGGTTTACTAGAAGATGTTATATACAATGGTATACCTAAGGACGCTGTGCCCGAAACTCCAAATCAGTCAACAAATGAATTAGGAACAAATGTGTCAACAAATGTGGTAACATCCTCGAACACATCAATCAACAATTCAGAACCAGTTGAAACAGACTCAAAAACTGAACAAACAAAATCTATTAATGAAGCTGGAACTGATCAAAGACTGGATGTGTCAAGCAGAATTAAAAAGAACCACCTTACAACATAAGTGATAGGGAATGTATTTGATGGTATGAATACAAGATAAAAAGGTAAAGTCGATTACAAGAAAATGGTAAGCTTGACTTATTTGTCTTTTGAATGTGTCAATGTTAGAGCTTGCTTTTATTTGGGGAACAATTTGGTTTCATGGTATAGCAAGAAACAAAAATTTATTTCATTATCAACCGCTAAATCACAATATGTGGCGGTTGGTAGTTTTTGTTCCTAACTCCTTTGGATGAACCAAATAGTCAACGACTATGGGTTACATAGTGATACCCTTGTTGTTTATCGTGATAAATTCAGTGCAGTTGATATCTTGAAAAATCATGTTCAACATTCCTGTACCAAACATATTGATAATAGACATCACTTCATTCGGGATTTGGTTGAACAAACTATTGATCACATGGAATTCATAGGAACTGAGAACCAATTGGCTGATGTTTTCAATAAGGCCCTTGATTTTTAGAGATTTTCTACTCTTAGAAAATCTCTAGGTCTGTGTGTCATTTGAGTGTCTCACAAAATGTGATTACATCTGTGGTCACATTTGCATATTGTACAAAAAAAAAAAAAAGGAGGAAAAATCATCATCCCACATTTTTTGTTTTCTTTGCACGACTTGTTCAATGGTACTTTTCAATGAGTGTTGTCATATTAAGGCATTGTTTTGGATGTGGGTCTCTATTCAAGTTCTTGTAATATCTCAAATCTCCTAGTGGATGCGCTTTGTTATTGATAAGAAGCCTTTGAGGGAAAAAAGCTACCTATTCAATGTTGTATGAAGCCACTCATACGTGACATTTTATTCTAAACAAAATGCTTAAGAATTTGTTGGTAAGATCATATGAGAAAGGGTTATCCCGAAAATAGAGTGAAAGCTACCTATTGGTAAAATCCCTACATATTTCAAGCAAAAATCAACATTCAAAAGACTGGGAGAACAAAATCTTAATATATTGAATATGAAATTGGCAAATGTGTCCCAAAATATAACAACATCCTTTACCACATCTGTTGAACAAAGTCCTCCACCTATGTGCACATTTTATTTTTTGTCTGCATCATTGTTAGGCATAAATTTAGGGCATTTAGTCTGGTGAAAATACTCATGCTCTTGATTCAATCTATCTATTCTTCCAAGTGGTATACTGATTAGAATCCCTTATCCCCGAGTATTCCTATCTAAAATAAATTGATTGGATCTTGAATTTTTACCTATGGGCTGATTGATGATATTTTGCAAAAGTTTTATCAAGAATAATTTTTTGTGTAATTTTATGTTTCCTAATATTTCCTGATTTATTTTTGGATGATCCATGTGATTGGGAAACAAGCAACTACTGAGCACATTCTCCTTCCATAATTCAAATCGAAACTCCATGTAAGTTTGGTAAGTAGGAGAAACCTTGTCCATTACGGTCTCCTACCCTTTTCCAAACTTTGAATTTTCTATTGTTGCCCAAACTGTTGCTTCATCTTCCTACAAATGCCTCCTCAATTTTTGACCAAAAAGGGGGAGAGAGTTCTAAGGCAGGGAGAGAATTCTGGATATTATTGTAATCATTTTTGAATATTTGTTATCATCAAATTCAGGGGGAGTATTGATCTTTGATTATTGTTTTGCCATAATGTGTGTTTTGACCAGAGAGGCAAAAAAAGGCAAAAAGGGAGAGATTGTTGGATTTAAAAATCCTCTCAATCAATCATTGATCTGTGTCAATTTGCTAAATTGGTAATTAATTGATTAGTTTTTTACCTTTCTTGGTAAAATTTTAAATCAATCAATCAAGATTGTGATTGATTGTATTTTTTGGTATATCTTGATTTATTATATTATTAGAGGATGATTGATATAAATATGATATATATTAGATGACTTATTTTACATAATTCTAGGATCCTGATTAGAGTAAATATGGTAGATATTATTCCCTAACCTTAACATTCCTTGTTAGTGTTTTTCTTGCTTTCCAAGGTTCTCTTAAGCTCTATATAGAGAGGAGTTCGTTCTCCATCAGAGAGACTTCGAGACTTAGAGAGAGTTTAGATTTGAGAAGTTTTAATCACTCGTACACTATCAAGAGCTGAATGTGGTCAAGAACGCTCAAACATCTTCTATCACATTCAATTCATTAAGTGTAAAAACTTAGATATAGTTCTTTGTCCACTATTTTTGTCGTTAGACAATCAATAGGATTCTACATCCGTGTGTGGTTGAGTGTAATCACAAATGTGATTTGTTTTTCTTAGGAACTTTTAATAGTTTCACTAGTTGATTTTTGTTTTTCTTAATTGTAACTTGTTACAAGATTTTCTGGTGAAAGCTTTTGTCATATTGGCCCATCTACAAGTATTATTACTTGTTGATAAAGGTTATATCTCATTGTTCTTTACTATTCTTTAATTTCTATTCCGCTGCATTTTTACTCGTTGTTACAGTAGATGTTATCACATCTTTGATAACATCTACATTTTATTGAGTATTTTGGTTGAGATCACTAACTACAAAACTTTCAATAAGAGTTTCCTTAAATTAAGATATTGGCCAAACATAAGGGGTGTTTACAAACATACCTATTATCTCAAAGGATAAACATATAAAATAATAATACATACTTGGCCTCCAGTGCTTAAGCATAGATATGATTAGTATAGATAATCATTACAGATCAATAAATATCCAGGTAACTTTAGCAAGTCTGTTTAAGATCCATAGATATAAAAGCATGTGTTTGCACAGGAAACAAAGTCTTGCTCTCAAATTTTTTAAAAAAAAATAAAACGCATGTCATGCATAATAAATCTTCGATCCAGACTCTGAACAACAAGGATGAAGTTGGCTCTGATACCACATGTTGAGGTTTAAAAATAAATTTGTAATCTAAACATAACTTACCTCCAGCCATTGTTGTCCAAATGAAACCAAAGATCTTCTAATCTATGCCTATTTGAGAGTCTTTTTGATGGATATGCAAAACAAACAGGTTGAGTTTTCCTTTTCTCTCGGTAGGCTAGATTAGGGACCCTTAGTATGTATTTATATTAACTGTATCACAACCTTCCATCAAGGATGTAGGTGCTTACAAAACCACTTTGCAGTTGCCATTTCAAATGGGTAGTTTAAAACTACCAAATAACCACCTTATGGACCACCAAATAGGACATGTGATTAAATTCTAACATGTTAGCATTAAGATAACTATGTGGCAATTATGATGTTTCAGCCTCATTAATAAACATACTCCATTACTTATAAATAATAATAATAATAATAATAAATATACTCCTTTAATGCATGGCTAGTAGTGGAAAAACTAGAAAAATGTTTTTAATTTAATGTTCTGGAGTGGAAGTATGATGTGATCTTGGGGGCTTGTGTCACGTTTCTACATGGTAAAGTGTCTTTGTGTGAAGATTGGAGGTTCAAGGGCAAGTTTTAAGGCTTAGGGGATGTTCATAGAGAGTTCAGGGGCCTAAATGTCAAGTATCGGAAGTTCAAAGGTGCGCTCGCCCCGCATGCTCATGCAAAGTACATGGGCTGTGATGTGATCCAAGTCCATGCACTTTGCGTGAGCATGCGTGATCCAAGCCCATGTACTTGGAACCCACGTTGAGAAGACAAACTCGTGGAAACCGTCCGCCCAAGGACTTGGAAAACAATCTGAAGTAGACCTCAACCCCTAACCCTCAAGGGAATTAAGAACCTCAGTATAAGATTTAAGACCCTTAACTAAGTTAAGTTAAGAACCAAGAATAAGAAATTAACACAAACTAATCCAAGTTTGCAATGTTCTAACAAAACGTGTGTAACACTCAAGAGGAAAGCTCACGGCTTGTATATTAAAAAAAACATATATTTTTACAATCTGAAATATGACCTATTTATAAGCTTAACTAAATAAATCCAACTAACTCTACGAAAGCATTAATTAGAATCCTAAAAGAACTATGAATTACAATAAGCATGTGGTTTAATTAAAAAGAAACTCCTAATCTAACAAGGAAACAAGGACAAAACGTCCAAGGAGTTTGAATGGCCAAGGACTCTCTCTAATGTGAAAGGAAGGCTTCTAGAACCTCTACAAATCCCAATTTTGGGATTTTACTTGCCGAAAATAGCATTTTGACGCACTTTTTAGCCCATTTGTTGCGACCAAAACCACCCCTTGGCTCCCAAACATGGCATTTGAGCCCCTCCACTTATAAAACACAATTCTTGGAACCTAGGATCACATCATTCCCCTCCTCTTGAAAAGGATCCGTCCTTGAATCTGTGCTTGCAACTTGGTGATCAGCTTGTGATGTGAGATCCATCCAATTAGCCCATTGAGTCAAGAAGAAGTGATTGTCAATAAATTGTGTTAGGAACCAATATGTAAACTGTGTAGGAACTTTGACGTCGAATGGGTCTTCGTATGAATGTAATAGTTTCAATTTTTCTCGAACCCTTTTTAACTTCCTATCCTCTTCCTCTTTTTCACTTTGCTCCCTCTCAAATTTCTCCTTTTCAGTTTTCTCTCTTTCAATATTCTCTTTTTCTCTCTCCTCTTTCTCAATTCTTTCTTTTTTAAATTTTTCTCGCTCCATCTTTTCTTTTTCAATTTCTTCTCTCTCTTCTTCCTTTTCTCTTGCTATTCTTTCTTTCTCTATCTTCCACTCTTGCTCTTTTTTTTGAAACAACACTAAATCTTCATAAACCTTATCGAGAGACATAAGTACACGAGTGACTTTCTCTTGGTTGAACAAAAATGAGTATTTGTTGTTGTAGATATCATGCTTAACTTGACGATCAAGTTTCCACAGCACACCTAACAACAAATGTGCATCGTGTAGTGGCGCTACATCACATAAGATAGTATCTTCATAGCTCCCAATGCGGACTGAAACAAACACTCGTGCATTCACCTCTACCTCACAACCAGAATTTTGCCTTCGCAGTTTATAAGGTTGTGGGTGTCTATTGACTTACAAATTCAATTTTTCAACCAAGGTTGTACTAGAAAGATTATGAAGACTAAACCAATCAATAATCACACGACAAACTTTGTTTTTTACGCGGAATCGAGAACGAAAAAGATTGTTAAGATACACAACCATTGTGTGTGTGTGTGTGTGTGTGTGTATATATATATATATAATTTTAATATAGAAACAAGAATGCGAAGAAGAAAAAAACGAAGAAGAAAATGAAGACACTCGGATAACGATGAAGATGAGATTACCAAAAGAAACACTAGGATACGAAGAAAACAAAAGAGTCCAATGAAAGAATTAAAACAACTAGTTTTTTTTTTTTTTTTTAACTAAAGCTTGGTCGAATTAACAAGGAATAATTCTGCCCTCTTTATTTTTTGAATTTATAACCCTAGAAGGGTCTTAGGGTTTGAGAAAATCAGAGTAATAAGAACACAATTATGCAACAATAAAAGAACAAACTAAGATTAATGATCCTAGTTCGAAGGTAAGAATTAAAAGAAAATAGATAACGCAAATAAGAATAATTTAAAGTAAGATAGAAGATTGTTACCCAATAGCTTGGCTCTGTTACAAACCGATGTGATCCAATGAGAACCCACAAGTTATTGGAACTTGGAATCCACGTTGAGAAGACAAACTCGTGGAAAACGTACGCCCAAGGACTTGGAAAACAATCTGAAGTAGACCTCAACCCCTTACCCTCAAGGGAATTAAGAACCTCGGTATGAAGATTCAAGACCCTTAGCTAAGTTAAGTTAAGAACCAAGAATATGAAATTAACACAAACTAATCCAATTTTGCAATGTTCTAACAAAACGTGTGTAACACACAGGAGAAAAGCTCACGACTTGTATATTAAAAAAACATCTATTTTTACAAGCTGAAATAGGGCCTATTTATAGGCTTAACTAAACAAATCCAACTAACTCTTCGAAAGCATTAATTAGAATCCTAAAAAAACTATGAATTACAATAAGCATGTGGTTTAATTAAAAGGAAACTCCTAATCTAACAAGGAAACAAGGAAAAAATGTTGAAGGAGTTTGAATGGCCAAGGACTCTCTCAAATGTGAAAGGAAGGCTTCTAGAACCTCTACAAATCCCAGTTTTGGGATTTTACTTGCCAAAAATTACATTTTGAAGCCCTTTTTGGCCCATTTGTTGTGACCAAAACCACCCCTTGGCTCCCAAACATGGCACTTGAGCCCTTTCACTTGTAGAACACAATTCTTGGACCCTAGGATCACATCAGGCTATCTTTAGAGTGGCGCGCTCGCACCACCTTTCTCAGAGCGAACGCACAACTAAGGTTTTGTCCGATTTTTGTTTTATTTTTGGTTTTTTCTTTAAGCTTTCGGTTTCCAAGTTATTTTAGGTTTCCTTTACAACTTTTTTAGGGTTTGTAAGCCTATTTAAAGGCCTTCAAACATTGTTATTAGAGACGTTGAGTGATATCGAAATTGAGTTTATGAGAACTGTGTTTTCTCTTTGAGTGTTCTGGATTGAATACTTGTGATGGAAACATTTGTGTGTCGTTGTTCCATCCGAATTTGACTTATCAATTGAAGAGTCATCACAATTGTGGAGTCATTCACCATTAATCCAAAGTTCACGTCTATTTGAGGGCGCTGGGTTGCGGAGTCATTCACCATCAAACCTTTCGAGGAGATCTTAGGTTGCGACACAAATTTGCATCAATTGGTATCAAAGCAATCCTAGTTACAGTTAACTTTTCCATACTATCTTAAATTCATGTCGTCTTGAATTTTGTTTTGTAAACCCTGATTTTGCTTGGGTTGGTGTAAAAAAAAAGAGTATTTTGATTGTTGATTTTAGAGTTTCTTGGTTTGATGAGATTGAGTCAAACACGAGCGTACACACGTGAGGGAGTTATTCACTGTTGTATTTTCTATAGATTTGCTTGTATCCATAACCTAAGTCTAAGCCAAGGTGACTAATGGGCCTGTGTGTCTGTTAGAGTGGCAACTTGTACTTAGACAATCACTTGTAATAGCTTAGGATTGCTTATTGTTCATTAGCTTAGTCTTCAGAAAATGGCCTGTGTATATCAGCCAAGCTTCATCAGCAATGATTGTTCAGTCATTAGCCAAGTATGCTCCAGCCAAGCTTCACCAGCAATGTGTGAAGACCAAAAGAATGGCTGATCAAGTTCCTGGAGATATGCCCATGTTAGAAAGCGAAACTAGAAAGGGATAGAAACGCCTTCCCATTTTTGGGCTCAATCTAGTTGTAAAGAGAAAGTGTATTTTGGAACGGCAATTCCGAATGACCTTGAGATTTCATTGGCAATTCCAGCTCTTCCACCGGAGTCTCCATCAAAAAGTCAAAGTTCTTCCTTGATCTTATGAGTAACAATAACCTACAAATACAATTTATTTATCGACCTTTTGATCACTTTGATTCTCTTTTGGGAGAGCATGACTCTTTCTTTATTTGATTTGATTGCTGTTTGTTTCTCAGCATCTTTTTTCTTTTTGCTGTGATCAAACAGACTCTTTTGTCGGTCAACGATTCTTTTTTTATACTTTTCTTTGATTTGTCTTTTTGTCTTAATGCACAGGATTGGCAAAGTATGTTTGTGACAATAAAAACCAACCGGTCTATGTTTTTGACAATAAGAACCAACCGGTCTTTGAAGTGTCCTAGAAATATGCATGAATTACGCGTGGCTATGTAGGGCTAGGATGGCTTACTTCCTAGGGGACGATTAGTAATCGCGCGGAAAGGGATAATGTCGGCTGAAAGAATGCTGGACTCATGACCTATCCAATTTCATTTCAACGTGGCTATACCAGGGTTTGAAGCTTGGTAACAATTCAGAATAAATGAGTGCGCGTGTGTGCACCGTATCTTAAAATTTCTTTTTACAATTATATGTAAATGAACGTGAGACAGATATGTGCAGAATAAGAGAGAAAAATGTCCATTTTTTCCTGGTTCATGTGATGTGGGTTGTGTTTTGTTAGCAGTTGAAATTAGTAGGAAATGAAACATATCCACGGATCGGGGTTTTAAAACCCCGAGGAAAGAGATGAAAAGAAATACAAAAAAAAAAAGGAGGGAATTTTTTCCTATTTTTAATTATTACATTTGTGTCCTATTTTCGAAAATGAAAAAGGCATAAATGAATGTACAATTGAATGATGGGCATTGACGCCCGAATAAATGTACAAATAATGAATAAATTTGTTTATACCTGCAAGGGTTGGTATGGATAGAGTAATATATATATACTACAAAAATAATATTTTAGTCATGTTATAAAAATCAAACAAACCCGCGATATTTAAATATGTGAGCATGCAATTATGTATAAAAAATGAGTTTGGCCCTCTTTTTTATTTATTTAAAAACAAATAGTCCCCAGCAGAGTCGCCACTGTGAGCGCCCCGATTTGCATATCGTTCCCTCGGGCCTTTTTTCGCTCTTGGACTTCATTCTGTGATCGTGTTTGATAAACGTGAAGAAACACCTTTATTTTGTAAAAACATAGTCTCTACTCTCGTTTATGAAGTAAATGAGAGAAAAGCTAAGATTGTGGGTTCGGGGGCCAAGTTACGATTTGGGAAGGTTTTACGCACCCATCTCGCCTTTTCGGTCTCTACATGTTTGCATGCTCGTATTTAAGTATCGCAGGTTTGTTATTTTATGTAAATGGAAATGTATTACGGAGCATTTATATCTCCGTTTATACTAATATATAACAAGTAATATATATGTATTTACATATTTGAAATGTATTGAAATAAATATGTACACATTTACAATGCAATCATAGTATTTACATATTAAAATTGGATACATAAATTAACGAGCGAAAGGGGTTACCTTCTGTCGTTTTACAGAATTCGGGCCAAGTTCTAGGCCGTTGTGTTATACTGGATCAGGCTAGCTCGTAGCCTGACCGTTGTGCTTCCACTACTACCGATTCGAGGAAAGGAAGACTTACGTTTTGTGTTTGTGTTTGTATATGTGGGTGAAAAAGAGTTTGATAACTCTTTTCTTTCTTTTCTTTTCTTTTCTCTTTTCTTTCTTTCTTAGTGAGAGAGAGATGAGTGTGTGTGTGTGTGTGTTGTATTGATGGTGTGTGTTTTTGTATCCTCTGTCTTCTGTGTATGTCTCCCTTTTTTTCTTTGTGTGTGTGTGAGATCCTCTTCTCATGTGTGTTGAGGGAGAGAGCTAAGAGCTCTTATATAGGGGGAGTTAGGAGAGATATTTGTGTTACTCTCGTCCCCAAGTAAAGCACGAAGCTTCGTTTGTGCCTTCAAAGTCTTCAGTAGCCGGCGGCTTGACTTATGAGGCTTTACAGTGCGCGATGCACCAGGCATGGTGTCTGCGCACCAAACCTTTGTTTTTGTTGTTTCAGCGCACCAAGCAAGGTTCCAGCGCACCAAAACTGTCTTTTGTCTTTTTTAGGCTTTGTGTCTTGTACTTTGGCATTTCTAAGCTTTGTGTCTTCAGTCTGGACCCTTGATGTTGATCTAACTGAAGTTGTTTGCATTTGCGGACGTCGTTAGTCCTGTTTGATAAGTTGTTTCCTGAAATGATCATAGAAATAAATGTTAGTCCATTTGTAAATAAACAATTATTTATAGGACAATTCGTATAATATAGGTGTATGAATTCTGGGTGTCTACAGCATGACTTACCCAGTTTCATTCCAACGTGTCTATACCAGGGTTTGAAGCTTGGTAATAATTCGGAATAACTATCTGAGTGCGCGTGTATACACCATAGCTAAGAATCTCTTTTCTTGCAATTTTATATATGAAATGAAAGAGTGAAACAATTATGTACAGAATAAGAGGAAAATATGATTGTCCAATTTTTTCTAATTCTTGTAATATGAGTTGATGTTTGTTAGCAGTTGAAAATTGCAGGAAAGGAAACACAACCACAACTTGAGGGTTTGGAGCCCCGATAAAAGAGAGTGCTAAAGAAAATAAGGAAAAAAATGAGAATTTTATCCTATTTCTAAATATTACATTTTTGTCATATTTTCCAAAATAAAAAAAAGACATAAATGAATAATTAATGAATAAATGAATGAATTGGAAACAAAGCACAAATAAATGTACATATCAAAATTTAAATAAATTTTGTACATGCTAGTGTTAGTACGAGCGAGATATATATATACACCACACAATTACGTAACAAAATAATCACGTAACAAAATAAACACGTAATATTTACGTGTTACAAAAATAAAATAAAAAATTCAAACACATAACATTTAATACATGTCATATAAGTAAAACGTAATAAAATAAAACATTTAACAAAATCAAAACATGTAATATTTAAATATGTCACAAAAATGATACAAACCCGTAACATATAAACATGTTAAAAGAATAAAATAAACGAGCATGCAAAGCATAAAAAATATGAGTCTAGTCCACATCTTTTTTTTTTCTTTTAAAAACAACCTTCCCAAGCAGAGTCGCCACTGTAAGAACCCCGATCCTATACCGTCGGCCTCGTTAATGAAAAATGAGCGATTTTCGAATATATGGATGAGTGCGTTGAATACACCCGGGTGTCATTATGGACTAAAATAATGTAATAAATGTGTATAACACATTTATATAAAAAATAGAGTCACCACCCACATTTATGAAGAAAACGAAAGAAAAACTGAGATTGTGGGTTCAGGGGCTAAGTTAAGAGTTGAGAAAGTGTAAGGTGACCAATTTGCCCTTTTGATCTCTATGGTTGCATGCATGCTTAAATTAAATGCTACGGATTATTACGTTACGTGATAAAGAAAATAGTAATAATAAAGACATAAAATAAAAAAGGAAAATAAACAATAATTTTCTTTTAATAAATTATACACATATTTTACTTAATAAGTCAAACAAATGAAAGGAAAATAATAATAATAATATATATATATATATATTTGATAACTACATGTTATGGAATGGACAAAAGAAAGAAAGAAAAAAAAATGAAGGTTATAAGGTATGGTGCGCGGCACACTAGGGGGTGGTGTAGCGCACCATACACTGCATCTTCCCCCTCGTATTCTTGATACGGGGCTTCGGGGTTTAAAACTAAAGCCCAAAAAATTATTCTCTTTACAGAAAAATCATGATTACCATGTACCAAAGCTTACCTAATCAAAACATACATGCTTTACAAAGATTCGAAGTTTAACAATTAGTTACAAACTTAAAACAAACAAATTCAACTGTGAATATAAAATAACAATAACAGAGGCTTCCAAACTTGATTTTAATGGATGATTCATGCATATATACATACTAAACTCATCAAATCACATATATTTATATATTTACAATAGATCTAGGTTATTTACATGTTTGAAATCGAAGGAAAACTAAATGAATGAAGGTTCTCACCTTCTGTCGTTTTACAGATTCGTTTAGGCCAAGTTCTAGGCCATTTGTATTGTGCTCCCACTACTACCGATACTAGGAAAGGAAAACTTATGTTTCTTATTTGTGTGTGTGTGTGTGTGTGTTATTGAGTTGTGTGTGTGTGTTCACGGAGAGCTGAGAGAGTATGTGTGTGTGTGTGTGATTGAGCTCAAGAACGTCCAGGGGATTTCTTGAGTTGAGAGGGAGTATATATAGGAGGGTTGAAGAGAGTTACTCTCATCCCCAAGTAATTTAGGAAGCTTCCTTCCAGCTTGGTGACCCAGCTTCACCGGAGAGTGTTCGAAAAGTCAACAACGTCGGCCAAGTACTTCAGACAGACACTGAGAGCCTGATATTTTGATGATGCAAGCTATGGTGCGCGGCGCACCAGGCGCTGCCTCTGCGCACCAAAGCTTGTTTTTGGAAACTTTGGTTTTTTTTTTTCACTTTTTGGCCTTTCGAACTTTGTTTCTTCATTATTGGACTCCTTTGTTGAGTTAACGTTAAGTCCTTGTAGGACGTCATTAGTTCGTTGGATGTTTTGTTTCCTGAAATTATTATGAAAACATGTGTTATATTCTTATAAATAAATAATTATTTATAGAATAGTTTGTAATATAGGTGTACGAATTTAGGGTGTCTACAAGTAGGCTTCTCCAATACTAGGCAATGGTTTTAACCTAAGAATTTGTCATCTTACATTCATATAACTATTATGCAGCCCCATCAAGAATTTCATAAGTTTCCTCCTTTGATCCCTTTGTTCTTGGCTCCTGTTTGCACCACAACTGCAAGGACACTTGCAAGCTGTGATTGGATCGAGAGCAGCACTCTCATCCCAAAGACCTTTCATCTTGTGATAATAAAATTCTACAGATCCACTGCCTTGTTCAAGCCTATGTAGATCTTTTTCCAATTGAAAAACCCTATGTCCATCAATGTTAGCAAATCTCTCTCCCAATTCTCTCCAAACAATGAATGCATTAACATACTTCAAACTATTACTAATATCTTCAGTGACTACGTTAAAAAACCATGAAATTACCATATCATTCGCCCTAGCCCATAGAGGAAATAGTGGTTCATCCTCTGCAGGAGTCTTAAAACTACCATTAACAATACACATTTAATTTGTTTTTCACAAACAACGCAATTTTTAACGATCGCTTCCATGAATTGCAATTATCACTGAGAGTTAATTTGGTACTAACGAGAATCAAACCTGGATGGTCATTGTTTTGCAAAAACAGAGGATGCATATTGGTATCAATGGGAATCTCCATTGTCGTGGCTCCAGCACTCGATGTTGAAATGTTCGTCGACATGGATCTTCAAAGAAAACCCTCAGATCTTAACAAGTCAAATTGAAGCAGAAAACATGAATCAATATCAAGATATATGCTCTGATTCTATAAAAAGATTGGCATAATTACAAAAATACTTAAGCATATTCAACATATTTATACCACATTTGTAAGTACCATTAGAGTTTACTTTGAAAATTCTAATTATTAAGGAATATGTAAGTACAATTAGAGTTGGTCATACTTACAAAAATACTTAAGCATATTCAACATGTTTATACCACATTTGGAGGATAGAGTTGAATAGTTTATGAAGAGTGAAAACATAACTTAAAAAAGTAGACTCTTAATATGAAACATCTCTAAATAGTATTGTGAGACTTTTTGCCGGGAATAGCGGGAGTAATAAATTATTTATATTTATTACTTTTAATTTTTTATTTTTGCTGGTATGCAAGTTAGTTTTTGGCGTGCATCTTTCCCCATTTAGTTATCTCCCATATAGATTGTTAAACATATACTCTCTTCCATTAAAGCGTTCACTTTCTATTTTTAAAGGTCAATAAATGATTAAATTAATAAAAATTTAATATACTTTAATTATATTTTCAGAAATAAAATCTGTTTTACTAAAAAATACGTTAAGAATACTATGGATTACAACTTTTATAACTTTGTAAACATAAATAATTTATGTAAATAGTTGGTCAAATTTAATTAAGTTGACCCAAAAAAAGTTAAAAGTAAACTCTTTAAAGAGAGTAGTATGTTAAAGTTGTAACATAATGTACTTGTAAAAAAAATTAATTATTCAATAATCTTTATTATCTTTGTTCACAAGTTGTTTTCGATGGAAAATTTGGGTTAGTGTTCTAGACACATATTTTTTATGACATCAGCCCATTTACGAAAAATTAAATTAAATTAAAATTTGAATTAGGAAATATAAATAACCCTAATAAATCAGAATCCTATTAGTAAAAATAATGTATAACATCAACTCGTAATTCCTATTCCTAAATTGATTAGGATATACAATACTACTTGAAAACTGAATAATCTATGATAGGGTCCTCTATATATTCTCCCGCAAAGTTCATAGTGTTTGTATTTGCAAGTCATCATGGCAAATAGATTGGCTTCCGATAAAATTAGTAACACTTCTTTGCTTGATTTGCCGTACGATATTTTACTTATCATATTCCAACATGTTGCTTCATCTTCTTTTCATGATGTCTTTTCTCTCCAGCAATGTTGTAAGCTTTTCAATGACGCCGGTAACGATAGTCAAGTTTTACAACATGTATCCGTGGAGAGTTTACACAACTTCTTCAAGACTTGGAGACCACATGAAGCTTGGAAAGAAGGATACGATCGTTTCGTCGGAAGATTGACTTTTATAGGACACAAAGGAATGCTCAACGAAATCGCGTTGTCTGTTTTCTTTTCTTGTGGATCGCTTGAATCCTTACACCTAGCATCGAGACTCCTCGAGTATCTCGCGAGGTCGGGATACTTTGACGCAATGTACGCATTAGGTGTTCTTTCTATTTTACGTTTCGGCCGGGATGGAGCACGACTTGGAATAGACATGCTAAAGAAATGCCTTAGTAAGGAGCATAGAACATCATTTAAACCTTGTCATGCAAAAATTAAGAGGATTCAATGGGCTTTTAAGAGTGGATTTGAACTTGGAAAACATCGTGACTTCTTATGTAACTTGAAAGGGCCATCCCATGTCTATAAATGGGGTTGGCCTATTCCCTATGAAGATGTTCATAGCATAGGATGTGAATTATGTGCTATGGATGTTATTGTGACGAGCTTTTGTGATGATTTTAGTGGTTTTATATAAAATTAGATTTTTTTTTTTTAAGGTGGCATGGGAATATAAAATAAATTAATACCTCTTTATATTTTTCAGGGGATATTTCCTACTTCTAAGTTTAATGGAAGTAAAAGAAAATTTTATCTGATAATATATATATATATATATATATATATATATATATATTGACAATAAAGTAGAGAAAATAATGCTGTTTAAGGAGCAATTATACTCAATGAGCACGCTTTGTATGCACTATTTCACTTTAGCTTGGATTACATTCAAGTATTACCTTCGTATTTTTTTTGTCAATTTGATTAATTTTTAGATGAATATTTAATATATTTTTATTTTGTTAGAGAAAATAAAACAATAACATTTGGAAACTACACGAGAACTGCTATAACTGACATGTTTTATAATTTAAAATAAATTAATTCATCATCAAAATTATCCGAAAAGTAGTTAAATTTACCTAACAAATAGTTAAATTGAATTATAATTCTAATTAGAACGGAGGGAGTATGTATTTAGTGATTGTTAATCGTAAACATTTATGAGTATTTCAATGAATGGCCGTAACATACTTTTTTTTTCTTGGTGTCCTAATGGGGCATGGGAAAAAAATAAAAGATGAGACTTCACACTTTGTGAAATTTCGAACTCCACTACTAGGCTATCCTTACACCTAGCATCGACACTCCTCGAGTATCTCGCGAGGTCGGGATACTTTGACGCATTGTACGCGTTAGGTGTTCTTTTTATTTTACGTTTCGGCTAGGATGGATTAGAATCGACGTGCTAAAGAAATGCCTTGGTAAGGAGCATAGAACATCTTTTAAACCTTGACATGCAAAAATTATGAGAATTCAATGGGCTTTTTCAGAGTGGATTTGAACTCGGAAAACATCATGACTTCTTGTGTAACTTGAAAGGGCCATCCCATGTCTATAAATGGGGTTGGCATATTCCCTATGAAGAAGTTCATTGCATTAGATGTGAATTATGTGCTATGGATGTTATTGTCACAAGATTTTGTGATGATTTTAGTGGTTCTATATAAAATAAGCTAATACATCTCTATGAGTTTAGTCTCCATGTAATGTTTTTCTTTTTTAGATTTATCTCAACTTTCGATAATATGGAAAAGAACAAGAACTTACGTTATATTTTTCATGGGATATTTCCTACTTCTCAGTTTAATGGGATTATATATATTTTATCGGATAAATTATATATCCATTGATGAGCACAAATATAAACCCTCAAAAATATAATCCCAAAAGGGTATCCCCAAAGATATATATATGGGCCAAGCCCATACAGGAAGGATAAACTCAGTCCACTCAGGTAGTAAGAAATCACCATAAATAGGGGTCATCTCCATCTATTAGGGGAACTCTCTTCCCTCTATCCTTACACACTAATACTTTTTCTGAGATAATGTTTCCCTGCCGTCTCAGGGTTGTTCATTTTTACAGACAACACATAGCCAGATATCCTACCATCCGTGACGACGAACACACCGAAAAGCTTCTTTAACAATCTATGGTTTGAGCACAGATTTGGTACCCCGGTACACTTATTTTTTGGAATGATCATATATATATATATATATATATATATATATATATAAAGTGCCAATAAAGTAGAGAAAATAATGCTTTTTAAGGAGCAATTATACTTGGTCTCAATGAGCACGCTTTGTATGCATTATTTCACTTTATATATTCTCCCGCAAATTAAGTTCTTGTAGCTATCATAGTGTTTGTATTTGTAAGTCATCATGGCAAATAGATTGGCTTCCGATAAAATTAGTAACACTTCTTTGCTTGATTTGCCTTACGATATTTTACTTATCATATTCCAACATGTTGCTTCATCTTCTTTTCATGATGTCTTTTCTCTCCAACAATGTTGTAAGCTTTTCAATGACGTCGGTAACGATAGTCAAGTTTTACAACATGTATCCATGGAGAGTTTACACAACTTCTTCAAGACTTGGAGACCACATGAAGCTTGGAAAGAAGGATACGATCGTTTCGTCAGAAGATTGACTTTTATAGGACACAAAGGAATGCTCAACGAAATCGCGTTGTCTGTTTTCTTTTCGAGTGGATCGCTTGAATCCTTACACCTAGCATCGAGACTCCTCGAGTATCTCGCGAGGTCGGGATACTTTGACGCATCGTTCGCGTTAGGTGTTCTTTCTATTTTACGTTTTGGCAAGGATGGAGCACGACTTGGAATCGACATGCTAAAGAAATGCCTTTGTAAGGAGCATAGAACATCTTTTAAACCTTGTCATGCAAAAATTAAGAGGATTCAATGGGCTTTTCAGAGTGGATTTGAACTTGGAAAACATCATGACTTCTTGTGTAACTTGAAAGGGCCATCCCATATCGATAAATGGGGTTGGCCTATTCCCTATGAAGAAGTTCATAGCATAGGATGTGAATTATGTGCTATGGATGTTATTGTCGCAAGCTTTTGTGGTGATTTTAGTGGTTTTATATAAAAATAAGCTAATACATCTTTATGAGTTTAGTATAAGAGAATAATATCTGGTCCATGTATTTGTATTCAAGTATGATTATATGTGGTATATTCTCCCTATTAGTTAGGACTCCTAGTTAATATTGTATTGTAACTCTTTCTCGTAGTCCTTATTTTATTTAGGTTAACTAACCCAAGTATTGTAGCCCTATAAATATGTACTCCAATCAATGGAAAGACTATGCCATTATTCATAGAATTATTATTCTTTACATTTATTCTCCATGTAATGTTTTTCTTTTTTAGATTTATCTCAACTTTCGATAATATAGAAAAGAACAAGAACTTACGATTATATATTTCATGGGATATTTCCTACTTCTCAGTTTAATGGGATTAGATATAATTTATCTGATAAATTATATATATATATATATATATATATATAGTGACAATAAAGTAGAGAAAATAATGTTGTTTAAGGAGCAATTATACTCAATGAGCACGCTTTGTAAGCACTATTTCACTTTAGCTTGGATTTTATTCAAGTATTACCTTTGTTCTACTTGAAGAGGTACACTTGTAATTATTTTTTTTCTGTCAATTTAATATTAAACATATTTGAATTTAGTTAGAGAAAATAAAACATAACATTTGGACACTATACGAGAACTGCTATGATTGACATGTTCTATGATTTAAAAAAAAATTAAATCATCAACGAAATTATCCAAAAAGTAGTTAATTTTACCAAACAAATAGTTAAATAAGTCAAAATATGTTTTTTCAATTAGAATGGAGGGAGTATGTAGCTAGTGAGTGTTAATCGTAACCATTTATGAGTATTTCAGCGAATGGCCGTAACATCTTTTTTTTTTTTTTTTTTTTTTTTTTTTAGGGGGCATGAAAAGAAATCGAACATGAGATATCACACTTTGTAAAGACTTAACTATACCACTGGGTCACCCTTTAAAAACGTAAATTGTTGTAACTCGAAATCATCAGAAATTATAATTGATTAACAACAAAGATGTTTGGCGGTTGTAGGACTTTTTGTACTTGTAGCCCATTACCAAGAAGATGTTTACGTGATTAAATAATAAGTATGATTTAAAATAAATGATATTTTCCACTTTAGTCTAAAGAATTCGTGTTGTTATTTATTTAGTCTTTAAAATGTCAACTGATAATTATATATTTTATTAGTGGTGTATGCTAAAATCTTGAAAACTTTATATTTGTCCATGAAAACATTTTGGGTAGAAGAAGCTCTACTTTACCCTCGATCTCATCTTCCCCACGATATTTCCCTCTAACTTTTCCCCTTGAATCTTTTTTTCTTTCTCATCCTTCTCATGCCCAATTTTCTCTTCTTCACTACCTCTCTTTTCTTCTTCATTACCACTCTTTTCTTCTTCATCCACATTCTTTTCTCCCTCATCCTCACTCTTTTCTCCCTCTTGCTCATTCTTTTTCCCCTCATTCTCACTCTTCACACCTTCTTGTTGTTACCCCACTTGATTCACATACACATGTTTTGGTGTCAAAGGAACGATATTGTTGAGGTAGAAAGTATAATTGGTATTTGACTTTTCTCCTTCCTTTTGATGTAGCTCTGCTTCCAAGGTGAAGACTTTAAAGTTGCGTGAGATTGACCACCCCTACGACAGAAATTAGGTACAAACCATCGTCACATAACACGTTAACGTTTCATCTCCGGCCATGACACAACTACCCTTTCTCGATTCATTCTGCGATCTATCTCCAACCGTTCCCACCATATGCATGCATAGCCCGTGAGCTTTGTTGCTGACAATTTCACCTTCTTCAATTTAAAGTACATATGATACTCAAAGACCTCTTCCGACTTCCGTTCCCGATCCAAGTAATCATCGCCGTTCCCTTGAAAACTCGAAACTTGCCTTAAAGAAACAAGCCTACCTTTTCTCGGATTGTAGTATATATTAATTAAGACTCCCTATCTGAATCATCATCTCCAAATTCCTCCTCCATGGTTCAACCCTTTGAGCCCTACATCCTCCATGCTCCCTTGGATGTTCCCATTGTTGGCCCATATTTAACATCCCAAATTTCTTATCAATGACGCTATCCACCGCATCTTTAATAAGTTTTGTCAACACGTCTTTAATCTGTTTGTGCTCTTCGCACATGGTGTTTGGTGAGTGTTAGGTCACAAGGTGCTCAAATAGGCTAGAAGGGGAGGGGGTTGAATAGCTTATGTGCAATTTTAAAAACTGATTTATAAATTTACTTCACAAAAGAGTTAGAAAATAATTTGCAGCGGAATAGTGTGAAGTATAGGACAAGTTCAGGATGACTGATCCTATAAAGTCAAGATTAGCAGTCCTTCAAGCAGTTGAAAATTCTGAAAAACTTCAAGATAATAAATAACCAGTAAAGCAGGAAGTAAAGTGAACAAGATATTTGAAGTGGTTCACACTATGAATAAGTGCTACGTCCACTACCAAAGTGGTCAGCTTTGGATTTGAAAATGTGCACTATGTTTTCTACTAAAATAATCACTAGTATCACTAATAAATGGATCGTGTACAAAAGTATTTTAACCATGTGTTTATAGGGAGAGTATAAATCTAAAAAGATTCAACTCTCGTGTGCTATAAATACAAAGGATTGCAATCAGTAAAGAGCACTAAAAGACTAGGCGTCTAAGATTGATGCTCTTCAAAGACTGCTTTTACAGAATAATGATTAAGCTTTAAGTGCACTGCTGTGAAGATGAAGATGTTCAGAGTTTGTTCAAGTTGCTATATCCTTCAATGCTTCATCAAGTCTTCAATTTATACTTAGGGGAGTTCTTGGAGCCATTGCAGAGTTCAGACTTGAATTTGATTTGAATTAGGTGCATTTAATACAAAGAGACGTGTATTAAATGCCTTATGTTTTGCTATTGAAATCTCATTGGAAGTTCTGATCAATCCAAGTGGTCTCTGTCATTTGCCTGCAGATTTGCCAAAAATAGGTAGACAAGTATTGCCTACAGTATGTCCTTTTCTGAGATGTTAGCCCAAAATAGAATGGTCCATTAAATGGTACTTGCAGGTTATCGTTACTCATAAGGTCGGGGAAGAACTTTGCTGGTAACACGGGCATATCTCCAGGAACTTGATCAGCCTTTCTTCTGGTCTTCACACATTGCTGGTGAAGCTTGGCTGGAACATACTTGGCTGATGACTGAACGATCATTGCTGATGAAGCTTGGTTGATATACACAGGCCATCTTCTAAAGACTAAGCTAAAGTACAATAAGCAATCCTAAGCTATTACAAGCAATTGTCTAAGTATAAGTTTCCACTCTAACAGACATGCAGGCCCATTAGTCACCTTGGCTTAGACTTAGGTTATGGATATAAGAAAATCTATAAAAAAATACAACAATCTCCCCCCTATTTGCTTGAGTCCATGACCTATTAATACAATGATAACTGAAGATGTCCAAAGCTAGTAATAGCATACCTTTATGAAGATATTTTATTAGGTAAGCATGCCCTAGGTGGACTTACAAAGCAGCCAGTGTATTCAGATTACAAAGTGTTTACAAAACAATGGAATTTAATTATAAAACACTTATAATAAACTGAAGTTTAAAGACGAACAAGATACAACCATTATAGATTATATCTTTAAACCAGTGGTTTAAATTTCATGCACACAGAATAAGCAGTTTATCTAAAGGCATGAAAATTTGAAACAGAACAAGAGAAAATATAATCCTTGTATATCAAACAAGGTGTTTAATTTTTCAAGGTTTTTAAGAAATTGATATAAAGGACAAGTAAAGATTTACCAGCTAAGTTGAGGCTTGTCCTTCTTTTGAGGAGGCAGCAGCTTTAAGTTCTACAATTTCAGCTCTAGCTGCTTCCAACTCACTTTTGACATCTTTCAACTTTGACTTGAGGTTTTGTTTTTAAAACTTAGAAGAGTATTCCTTTCAATTAGAGTTGTGTGCTGCTCATTGTTGATTCGACTCATCTCCTCCTTCATGGACGCAAGCGACTTGTCCATGTCAGATAGCTGGTGCACATACGTCTTGAATTCATTCCTTAGAAAAACATGATGAGTAAGGTTGGCTGATCGAGAAATAAGCACATACCAGTGCACTGAGCGATTGACATTTGCTTGATCTTGGCACATTATAGCCAGGCCTTTGTCAACAAAGTTGACCAAGTCGATTAAGTCAGCAGAGAGAGTGTCAAGCCTGTCATTCATCTTGTTGGCAGCAGCTATGTGTCGATCGAAGAGAGCAGAGACTCGATTAGCCATTAAGCCAGTATAAGAAGTAAAAGCTAATTGCCAATCAGCAATAGCTCTTTTGGCATCCCTGGTGTTTGAAACAACCTCAGCCATGTATTGTGCAATGACCTCTTTGGTGTGATCTTGCTTGACAGCAAGATGCTTCAAAGTAGTGTTAAGGTTTGCAATGATAGTCTGCAGGTCTTGAACAAAATCTTCAATAGAACAAGGCAGGTAGGAAGAAGCGGCTTGAGAAGGATGGCTGGTAGAAGGTTAACTGGTCAAAAGGAGCTGGTCAGGAGTAGAATGAACAGAGGTAGGGGTAGCATGATTGGTTGGGAGTGAGAAAATAGGAGGTTGAGAGGTTTGAGATTGGCCGGTCTTAGGATGGAGAATGCCAGTTTGTCTGAACCAAATCCTGGGCACAGGGAAAAGTCTCTCAATGTAGTCCTGATAGGACTAAGCATTGATAAAGATAGGAATGGAGAAGGGAGGAAGTGGTTTGATGGATTTAAAGAGAATAGGGAAAAGAGGATTGAAGCCAATATAGGTTTCGACCATGTGAAAAAAAGCACAAAAAGAATGGTCTTGTAAATATGGAGGGGTGAAGGATGATGTCAGTGATAGGGGGTTCAGAAAGAGAAAAGAAAGGGGAGATATCTATTTGGGAAGGATGGGGAAGGCCAAGGTCCTTGTGGATGGCAGTCAACTGCTTAAGTATCATAAGATCCTGCACAGCAGAGTTATACATGAAAATTACTGGGACCATATCGGTGGAAGAGGTTGGTAAAAGTTGCCCCACTGCATGAGGATATCCTCAGTAGTCAAGGTTGGGCAAGGCAGGCTCTTAGGATAATCAAGGGTTGTTAGGAAGGGGTCAGAATCAACAGGGTTAGGTTTTGGTCGGCTGTCCCTGAATAACAGCATTTCTTGGATATCAGGATGGAGGTGGCTGTAAGGGTTGAGTCTAGGTTTCTTTGGAGTAGGTTGGTGGATAGGAGAGGTATAAGGTCGTTTGGTACGGGTTAGAGGATGGCTCTCTGCAGAATCCTCGAGTTCCTCATGATTGGAGGGTGAGGAAGAGGGTATTGGAGCAACAGGCTTGCCCTTTTTGGCACTCTTTTTAAGACGTTTGTCCCGTTTAGATTTGGCTGGGCAGGGCTCAGGAATGGTCGATTTGGGATCAGTCGATTTTGGTTCGGCAGGTGTGGGAATGGCTGGTTTGGGAACGACTGGTTTAGGTAGGCCAAAATCTTCATCGGTGGCTTGGAGAGTTTTGATTTGGTCATAGATAATTTTGTGAAAGGTTTAAGCGGTAGTATTAAGGGTTGGCTGGTAGTTTTTAGGATTGCTGGTTCAAAGGTGACTGTATCTCTTTCAGCTACCTTCTTCGAGAGTTTGGGTTGGGGTAGAGGTGATAAAAGAAAAGTAGATGTTTTGGCCTTCTTGGATTTGTGCTAAAAAAGGTCATGATCAAGTCGGCTGAGATCAAAATCGTTAGGCAGGGCAGCTGCCAAAGGCTTGAGCTCCTCCTGAGCATGTAGCTCCTCAGCTGATGTGGTCTTTCTCTTGCCTCTCTTGCCCTGAGAGATTTGTCCAGTAGCATGCTTTGCTGTATCTTCCATGTATTTAGTGATATTGACCGTGAACACATAAGTGTTGGTCACCTTGATAAGTTCATCACTAGCCAAGGACTCTTCAATCTCCTGGTAACTCCTCAGGAGGGTATTGATCACCCTGACAAAGGGTCTCCTCATCCCAGGAACAGCCTGGACCTCCAAAACACTGTCAAACAATAGAGAGAAGACGACCTTGGCCCAATTCAACTGTTTCCTAAGGACAATGGCTGTAGTAATTGTCAATTGTGTAGAGGTGAAGATATCCCTGGAGCCATTTTGAAAAGCATGCTCTTGTGACCAAAGGACTGATGTGGTAAGGAACTTCAAGAAATATATTTCTGAACATCTCAGAAAGAGGTTCTGGCTTAGCATCTTCTCGCATCATTTCCCAGGCTTTATCTGACTCTTCAAAGGTCAGGTCCATCTTCCCTTCGACAGGCAATCCCAAAATCTTTCCAACAACTTTGTAGTCAAGTTTGATAAAGTTACCTCTGATATAGCCTTTGATATAGCTCTTGTCGACAGGGTCATCCTTGTTCACTGGTGGAAGAGGGAGAATCATGTATGTGAAGAATTCTTCAACCAGTTTAATGATGTAATCTTTATCTCCCAGCTCGGTCTGAGCTGGACTTCCAATTCCCACGTCATTAGCCTTCTTGACACACTGGAGCTTCTAGACCTCAAGGTCTGCGGATTTAAGGCTGTTGATTTGCTGATAAGAGTAACTGCTTGGTGAGACATCTTCTAGTGAGATGTTGTTGGTGCTTGTTGTAAGATCCCGAAAATTCAGCTATTTTGATTTTTTTAAAATATAAACGAGTTTAATACTCCCTCCGTCCCTTAATTATTGTCTTGTTTGACCCAGTACACAGATTAAGAAAAAACAATTGACTTGATTATTAATATTGGTATAATGTGTAATTTCCTTTAATGCTCATGTTTATGTGGTCCATAATTAAAATAGGGGAAAAAGTAAGGGTAAAATGGTAAAAGTGATATCCTAAAAAGGAAAGTTTTCAAACAAGACAATTATTTTAGAACAGACAAAAAAAAAAGGAAAATAATAATTTAGGGACGGAGGGAGTACTATTTTTGGTTTATTTGACTTAATTGGAAATATTTTGTTGACTTTTATCTTATTTTATATTATATTAGATAGTAAAATAATAGTGATTTTAATTTATTTGACCAAGTCAAAGTTAATAATTATTATACTCATTTAAATAATGTCCTAATACATATATTATTTTATTAATAAAATTATCACATTATTTAGGTGATATATTAGTGCATGGATGAATTGTAAGAAAACTTAGCTATTAAGAATTTTGAATGGGTCCCACAATCTTGATGAATGCAAATGGTTTTGTAGCTTCCTGGCAATTGATACATGTGAATATTGTAAGCAAACAATATGACTCACCCTTTACAATTCTATCCAAACCGCCATGGCCAACCAATTAGCACCTAGACCTTATTTTAATTAACTTTGTTGACCCAAGAGTATATTTTGGAGGAGAGAGTCATTATCTCTCATTCTCAAGAACACAAAAACAATTCACTTCCTCCCCGTAAGCACAACCGTGAGTTCTGCCTCTTCAGTTCAAAACCGTAAATAATATTTTGTGCCCAATGTCGATTTGGTTCGCGATGCTTGGGTGTTTTAACGAACTGATTCTATAAGGTCGACATGCTTGAGGTGTAGATTGATTCTATCAAAAAACATGATGTTGCACCGATGATTTTTTGTATTGGGTTTTATCTCGATTTGAGGTAAGGGAGACTATGCAGTACTGATTCCGAGTCAGTTTAATCACGTGATCATTCCTAAAATATTTTGGGTCAACTCGAAAAATGATTTATTGTTATCGTTCCATCTTGTTTATCAAATGGATTTCGAAAATGATGTGTTTATTATAATTTATCGTGATTTTGTGATTTATCGTGATTTGGTTAAAAGTATGATTATGTGGAATAGTTTAGTGATACTAGTTGGTGTGTCGGTCTCAGTGAACCCGTTGCTACTATTGTTTATAAGTTGGTGGGCTCAACGATTGGGCGCCAATGGTTGATTTGGCTATTGTTTTGCTACTGAACCCGTACCTAACAGTATACTAGACTGTCATATATGATTGAGCAGTATATTTTAATGCTTCAAGCATGTATACCGTGTTTCGTTCTTTGAACGTTGATTTGCCAAGATCATGATTTTATTGATTTATGAATTATTGTCCATAGTTTAACTTTATGGGCAAAGTGATATTTGAATCATATATCTTCATTCAATTCTATGGTATTGTGTATCCCCTCCCTTGCTGGGCTCACAAGCTCACCCCTACTAGTTATTTGAATTTTGTAGGTTTAATTTGAATAGAGTGCGCAGCGAAAGCGTGACTAACTGCGAGGTGATGACTTCGGGTCGTCACAATTGGTATCAAAGAATGGCCCGGCCAAAAGTGTGTTGAGACACATCGCCCGGGATATTGATTTTGGGAATTTGATGATATAGAATTAAGTGATGATTTCGGTTGAGATATATAATTAAGCAGAATTCGAGGACGAATTCTTTTTAAGGAGGAGAGGGTGTGAGATCCTGAAAATTTAGCTATTTTGATTTTTAAAAAATATAAACGAGTTTAATACTATTTTTGGCTTATTTGACTTAGAAATATTTTGTTGAGTTTTATTTTATTTTATATTATTTTAGATAGTAAAATAATAGTGATTTTAATTTATTTGACCAAGTCAAAATTAATGATTATTATACTCATTTAAATAATGTCGTAATACATATATTATTTTATTAATAAAATTATCACATTATTTGGGTGATATATTGGTGCACGGATAAATTGTGAGGAAACTTAGCTATTAAGAATTTTGAGTGGGTCCCACAATCTTGATGAATGCAAATGGTTTTGTAGCTTCTCTAGCAATTGATACATGTTAAAATTGTAAGCAAACAATTGACTCACCCTTTACAATTCTATCCAAACCGCCATGGCCAACCAATTAGCACCTAGACCTTATTGTAATTAACTTTGTTGACCCAAGAGTATATTTTGGAGGAGAGAGTCATTATCTCTCATTCTGAAGAACACAAAAACAATTCACTTCCTCCCCGTAAGCACAACCGTGAGTTCTGCCTCTTCAGTTCAAAACTGTAAATAATATTTTGTGCTCAATGTCGATTTGGTTCGCGATGTTTGGGGTTTTTAACGAATCGATTCCATAGGGTCGACATGCTTGAGGTGTAAATTGATTCTATCGAAAAACATGATGTTACACCGATAATTTTTGGCATTGGGTTTTATCTCGATTTGAGGTAAGGGAGACTATGCAGTACTGATTCCAAGTCTGTTTGATCACATGATCATTCCTAAAATATTTTGGGTCAACTTGAAATATGATTTATTGTTATCAATCCATATTGTTTATCAAATGGATTTCGAAAAGGATGTGTTTATTATAATTTATCGTAATTTCGTGATTTATCGTAATTTGGTTAAAAGTATGATTATATGGAATAGTTTAGTGATACTAGTCATTGTGTCAGTCTCAGTGAGCCTGTTACTGTTATTGTTTATGAGTTAATGGGCTAAACGATTGGGCGCCAATGGTTGATTTGGTTATTGTTTTGCCACTGAACCCATACCCGATAGTATACTAGACTGTGATATATGATTGAGCAGTATATTTTGATGCTTTAAGCATGTATACCTTGTTTCGTTCTTTGAACGTTGATTTGCCAAAAGCATGATTTTATTGATTTATGAGTTATTTTCCATAGTTTAACTTCATGGGCAAAGTGATATTTGAATCATGTCTTCGTTCTATTCTGTGGTATTGTGTATCCCCTCCTTTGCTGGGCTCACAAGCTCACCCCGCCCCCCACCAGTTATTTGAGTTTTGCATGTTTGATTTGATTAGAGTGCGCAGCGAAAGCGTGGCTAGCTGCGAGGTGGTGACTTCGAGTCGTTACACCTGCACATGTAGAGCTAATCCATTTGAGAGATCAGCATAAGTTGGTAGGACAAAGACTTAGATATGTACAAAGACTTCCTAGTCTAATAACCTATGTATTATTCAACGAGTTACCACGCTAACCGGTACACAGCCCTTTTAGCCACTTGTGGAATATGCACTTTCATGGTGACAAGCAAATCACGATTTAGAATATACAAACATGTATAGCAAATGTTGTGCATGTATATTACTAACAATCTCGTCCTATTTGCTTGGGACCATTACTACATTTGTCATATACATAAAGCTTTTAAAGCAATCGTTCAGTCCTTAGTAATAACATGCCTACTAATGAATGATCATTTTATCTCAAGACATGCCCTAGACTGAACTTACAAGCGATAACTTTTGTATAGTCACGTACTGTTAAATATTTATAGACTCAATAAATGAAAGTACAAATACATAGCAATTGTAAAAACATCTTTAGGCAATTATGAGGTATAATTGATGAGCAGGCCACAAAAATGTTTTTGAAAAGATCTTTCTTGCAGGATGATTTGAACGAGTTGAAGAATTTTGGCAACAAGATTTTTTAGAGCAATTCATTAAGGTATAAAGTAGAGTGTAAGCATGTTTTAAGAATTGCTATATGATACCAATTTTGAAACTATTGTATATTTCTTGTTTTATGTTTACAAGAAAGTAGTTTAATAGCAGCCTTTGTAAAGAGTTGAAAAAAGCTTTTTGAAAGGTGCTGTTTTGATATTTACCTAATACTCAAAAGAGTTATTTAAGAGTCAGAGCAGAATATTTTCAAAAAAATGTTTTCTTTAATGAAGATAGTGATATTCTGCTGAAGTAGAAAGAAGGTCAGCAGAACTTTGAAAAACTTAGCATCCTTCATTTAAGTAATGTTTTCTTAATGAAGATAGAGATATTCTGCTGAAGTAGAAAGAATGTCAGCAGAACGTTTGAAAAGATTAGCATTTCTTCATTAAGTGTCTACATAGGCATATTCATTTTCATTAGATAATCCACAAAGGTTTATATGGGGAAGGGTAAACTTGAGGGTGAACTAATATTTCTATTATTTCCTCCTTGTCTTGCTGATAATGCATGTGTCACACCATTCTCCACTTAAGTAGAATTTCTCCTCCTTAAGTATTTATCCTGCTTTATGTAAGTGTCACACACTAAGTGTCACACTACTTCTCCTCCTACTTTATGTGCTTTTGTGCATGTCACACCATTTCTCCTCCTTAATGGTCGAAAGCATACAGTAACATCAAGTATTCAGGGAGCAGCCACGAAGGCATTTAAGCAATATTGTAGAGTAAAGCATATTTAGATGAAGGCGAGCTTTATCTGCACAGTAGGGGTAAGTTGGTAGCTATATGGACAATATGCAAAGAGAAGATTAATGAATAAATTGAAGACAATGTATTCATTTTGGAGAGAATAACAATAACTATTGTTTCGTTCTTTTCAAAAAGTATCTTAAATCCTTTCAGATAGTGATTTAGCTAAGGTTGGGTTTTAGCGAAGGTTAGGCCTTGGCTAAGGTAAGGATTTGGCTAAGGTAAGATTGTGGCTAAGGTTAGGATTTGGTTACGGTAGGGTTTTGGCTGAGATTAGGTGATAACAGTATTTACATGATCTCAGCGCTACCATTCATCCCAAAAATCATAGCTAAAGATCCTAAAGCTTGGTACCAATTATCAGTTAATACCAATTGTTAGTTGATATGTGGGATCAGTAGACTTTTGCGATCGAGGGTAGTTGAGGGTTAATGACATAATTAATGAATAAACAACTGATAAGCTGATGTCAGTCTGAAGGAGAGATATAAATTGACAAGTTACTCCTCCTGAACGAATTCCTTGGGTGAAGACAGATCAAGAGGCTTCTTCTCAGATGATTCTTGGGGGATATGCGAATGAGGGTTGAGAGGAAAAGGTTTGCTGCTGACCATATCTTAAAGAGGAATCATAGAGTGTCAGCAGATTAGATGATATAGGAGACTGTTGAGGTGAATGGGATGTAGGGAAATTTTTATTTTTTTTAGGCAAAAAAAATAGTGGTGGAGAAAAGGAATGTTCTGAGAGTTTGTGGGAGAGGTTGAGAAAGGTTCGAGAGATGGGGGTTGAATGTGTAGTTTTTCCTAAGTTTCTTCATTGGGTATTTTCAACAGGTTCCTCTTCTTCGGGCTCCTCCTCAACCTCAGCAGGGGCTGAAGGAACAGGGTTATCACCTTTCGTTTTGACTTGCCCTTTCCTCGAAGGGGCAAAGTCTTAATGATAGCAACAGAAGGTCTACTGATAAAGAGATACCAATTGTTTAAGAGGGGGATATAAAGATAGATACCAATTGTTAGGTCCCATTTGACAGGTCCTATCAATTGTTAAATTCTTACCATTTGTTAAATCCTAAGGAAGTGGAAGAGTCAGCAGACTAAAGATTAGGAGTGAAAGTCTGCTGATGTGTTGGTGATTAGGTTAGGCTTAGAAGGGATAAGGGTGAGCTGAGGACAGCAGGGTTAGTTTGGGTCCTGAATACTAATCGTTAGGTCCTAATTGTTAGATTCAAAGAAGAAAAAGAATGAGAGTGGAAGTCTACTGATATGGGACTAGAGAAGGATAAGTTTTGGCTAGAGAGGGACGAATAGATAGAGGCAAGGATTGGTAAGATGGTGTATATGATTGATAAGTGAGTATTTTACTCATTTATTGGGTATTATTTGAGCTTAGATGTTATTAATTCTCGAGGTTTTTGTAATCAAATGTTTTGCTTTAGTATTATTTTGTAGTTCCAGGGTTTAAGGCGTCAATCATGCAAATTTAGAGGACTTTGAAGCAAATTTAGAATTCTAGGGGATCTTTGTACAAACTCTAGAAAGTTAAAGGAAAATTTTGAAAATTTGTTCACCCCAATAATTAGGGCCAGCTGCTTCCTCAATATTTTGAGCAGTTTTTGCTACTTTATTGTTTTGTACCCCTTTTTCCTTGGCTGTTGTACGCTAGTAGGTATAAATATATCCCCTTTAGGCTAGGTTTTTAAGGGAAATCCAGTTTTTAGAGTCATCTTTGAGAAAAATAAAAAGAAGAAGATCATGACAATTCTTCCAAGATTCAAGTATTGTAATCATTACTTTTATTAATTTTAATCTTCTTTCTCATATGCTTAATTTTATATATCTTTTAAATGCTATGAATTTTGTTTGTTTTATTATGAACTAAATTTATAAAGCTAGGTTTTAGGGTAGCCAATTCATGAATATTTAATATTGATTCGATTAGGGTGTAGACTTATTTCATTATTGTGTGAGTGTATTTTCTTGTTGTTAATGCTTTGAAAGATTAGCTACCTTTTAATTGATTTAAATCATGTGAATGAGACCGAGAGGAGATTTTATGTGATGGATCATAGGAATTTACACCGTGGATCTAAATTCATGCTAGAGATAGATTGATTCATGCAATTAGCTATAGATTGTATCGAAAGCTAAGAGGATTTCACAAACCCTAATGTTTTGTTTTCTTTCTAAATCTACCTAGAGATACGTAAGTTGTCAGTTAACAATAGAATTGATATTGCTCAAGAGAGAATATTGATTAATTAAGGAAATTCTGTTGTCGCACATAGATAATCAGTTGATACCCAAAGTCGTTAATTTATTACTTGGAAGTGAATTGGTGAACCTAGCCCTAGCGTTTTCTCTCATTGATATCTCCAAACCCTGTGATCTTTTATTTACTTTCTTTAGTTAAAGTTACGAAATCTCAAAATAATCGTTCGTCTAAATTAAAGCGAAAATTAATTGCTTTTGATATTTGTTGTCAATCCCTTGGGTTCGATAATCGGTAATTCACTTACACTTATTACTTGATCTAGTGCACTTGCTTGTATTCAGTTTTGACCACATCAAGTTTTTGGCGCCGTTGCCGAAGATTGCGCTTTACAATTTCAGAATTAGTTATTTGTATCTTAAATTTAGATTTTATATTATTCGCCTGCGCTTGATCTTGTTTAGTGAGTGTTCTTGTTGTTAGCTACATGAAGTGATGGCTTGGAAGGATTACAAATGGGAGCCTCCGAGTGAGCCACCCTCTCTATCTTCGAATCCTACCGACGATGAGATTCTTCTATACAATACTTGGCTTCTTCAACAAGATCCAATAACACTTCAAGATAACCACCGTGAACTATATGGTGTTGTTCTTTTAAACCGGTTAGTTGCGTATGGGAAATATGAATATCTCTTTCCTCTAGTGCCTCAAGAACTTCTTTAAGTCGATTACACCAAGGAAAACCAAATAGAAATTGAGCCTAGCAATGATCTCGTTCTCACTGACGAGAATGAAAATTTGTGTAATTTGGGTCAACCTCACTTGGAAGTGCCTCAATCTCATGTTGATGTTATGGTGGAAGAACAAAGTATGGAAGCTTATGAGCATGAACTAATCAATCATACTCTCGACCCTGTGCCGAGTTCGCCCACCCTTGAAGAGTATGTTCATAATGAGATGATGCAACCAAGCAAGCTTGAGGAGAAGGAATTTTTGGGCACAAATGAAGATTCCGAGGAACCAAAGTCTCACTTCGACACTCCACCGAGCATTGAGGTTCATGTCTCTTATTTCCACCCATCGCCGGAGTACGTTGAGGAGTTTGTTCAGTTAAGCGATTTGGGTATACAATTTAAAGTTTAGTGTTTAGAAAGGCTAATTCAACCTAACAATATTGATCACTATGCAACTAATGATCAATTCCATAAATAATTGAACTAACCTAGTAGTGTTAGTCTTGTTTACTCACAAGTCCAAGTGCTTAGAACTATTTTGTTCGTATACGCGCTTATTCGATCATTTTATTTTCTTATGATATGCTACATCCTTACCTAATAAATTGCATACAAATTTAATACACTAAGACATTTATAATATAAAACTAGCATACAAATTACAAAAATAACATAAATAACCCAACAAAATCATAACTAACATAAAAATAGCACAAATATTGCAACTAAAGCATTTAAAACATAAATAGCATGCAAATAACATAAAATAATATGCAAATTACAAGTTCATCAAAATTGATCACAAATACTACCCCACTAATTAGTCATAATACAACCCCCTACACATAGTATACACGCTAAATACAGATTATTTATAAAAATTATAAATTTAATACAGATTATTTACAAATAAATAAAAAATAGATTATTTACAAATAATACAAATTATTTACAAATAATACAGATTATTTACAAATAATACAAATTATTTTGTATACAATAATATATACAATATTAATATATATTATTTACAAATAAATCAAAAATAGAAAAAAAATACAATAAAATAGTTAAATTACCTAGAAATTGGAAGAAGTAATGGTGGCGGTGGTGGTGGCGGCAGTGGTGGTTTTAGCGGACTATTAATAATAACATAAACAAATAAATAAATAAACTAAAAAAATAAAAGAAAATGGTTAAAAATAAGTACCGTAGGTGGTGGAGGAAGGGGCGGCGGTGGTGATTCGGCAGAGAAGAGAGGTAGAGAAAGAAAGATAGAGTGAGAGAAGGAGACGACAAAAGAAAGAGAGAGAGAGAGAGAGAGAGAGAGAGAGAGAGAGAGGCAAGTGGTGGCGCTGGATAGAGAGGGAAAGAGGAGTAGATCGAGGGTGAGAAAGAGAGAGAACTAAGAGGGTGAGAGAGAGGGAACGGGAGTTGGGGTGATCTAATCAAGGAAGAGGGGTCGGGGGGAAGGGTGTCTGGGAAGGGGGAAAGGGGGTTTGACTAGGCGAAATGAATTGTAATTAGCGACGGAAGCTCTGTCGCTAATTAGCAACAGTAATTACACACGGAAATTTCGTCGCTAATTAGAGGCAGATTCCTTTAATCAGCGAAGGAAGCTCCGTCTCTAATGTTCCCGTGTTTTTCTCCCGGTTTTTAGCGATGGAATAAAGGAATGTTCCTTAATTTAGTGACGGAAATTAACGACGAAAAGATTTTGGTGTCTAATTTAAAAGACCGCTGCTTTAGCCACGTTTTCGTCCCTAATTTCGATTTTCTGTCTCTAATTAGCGACGAAAATTTCCGTCACTAATACGCGTGTTTCTAGTAGTACCTCCATCCAAACATGGCATTAGGTTTTACTGCTAAATCCATTATAAAAAATAGAATTATATAATTATTTGGTCCCTCCACTTTACGAAAACTATGCGTTTGGTCCTCCCTCATCAAAAAAATTCATTCTGGTCACTCGATTTGCATTTTCTTGTGAGATTTCCCCTTCAGACCGTTACCGTTATAATTTTCGTCTGTTTTAAAAAAATGCCCAAACTACGTACCCTTAATGTTTCCCTACCCTGCTTCATGAACAACTCAAATCCAGATCTGGGTTATGAACAACTCAAATCCAAACGGCACGGAGGAAACATTCGTCCAAAACCAGATCTAGATCCAGGTTATGAACGAAAACATTTATCCAAATCACCCACCTCCACTGGTGTTTACTAGTTGGCGAGCGGTGCTCGGTACTAGGTTGTGATGATCGAAGATGGAGGAGATGCCGACGACAAGGGTGGAGCATGGATGATGATATTGCGGCGGGTTGGTGGAAGAAGGGGGTCGCGTTATGGAATTATTCTGCAATTTACCCAAACTAAAACCATATGGAATTATTCTGCAATTTATGCAAAATAAAGTAAAACAAATAAACCCTGCCTCCATCACATCATCCAATCCAATGGCCCAATCTTTCTTGAAGAAAATTGGTGGAGAGTGCGTTTTCTCTGACATTGGTTACTTACAATGTGATGCTGGATGTTTATGGGATGATGGGTCGGTCTTGAAACTAAATTTTAGGTCTTTTGGATGAGATGAGAAATAAGGGACTTCAATTTAATGAGTTTACATGCAGTACGGTGATATCTGCTTGTCGAAGAGAAGGATTGTTGGAGGAAGCAAAAACATTTTTTATTGGACTAAAAACACAAGGTTATGTACAAAGAACTGTTACAATTCTCTGTACAAATTGTGGTTCAGTAGTAGATGGTTGATATTAATTTGGGTTTAGCTTGATTTGTATTTATGACAGAGTAATAGTTTATTTGTATTGTTTAAGTATCATTAGCGTTGTATATAAGGGCTGGATGCCTTTCAATTTGGGATTGTATGTAAGTTAAATAGGTTTTGTAAATACAGTTGTATCCTCTCTAGTTATGAAATTGAATGGCGTGTTTCCATGTCTCGGTGTTAATTAAGGATGTGTTAAACATGTAATTATTATGATCATGTATTGTGGATTCATTCCCGGATTTAGGCTCGGTTTGGATGCTTGAATTGGGGTGTGACAGTTTGGTATCAGAGCAATAATTCCTTGGAAAGGAATTGGAGTTAAGGATTAAGAATGTAATGGTATAGTAGTATCTCATTGGATTGTTATAATATTATGGTTAAGTAACAGTGGGTAGATTACCACACTGTTGATCATTTATATGAAAGAGACTTTAGTTGAATTGTGATGTATATGATAGAATTGAGGGTAATCGTTGTGCTGAGCTGGTAGTGGTTACAGCGATTGATTATCTTTGATTATGATGTTTAGGGTGTTCACAGGGTGGATTATTGCAGTAAAGTGCCAAGGTGATGTCAGTGATTGAGTAAATTTGGAAGGTGTGGTCCTTTGATTTGAATATGAGTACACTTTATGTAATAACGTGGGATATTAGGTAATGGATTACTTCAAATGATTATGACGGTATTCTGAGAATCATTGATTAACAGAAGGATAGTAAATGGTAGGAAACATGAATTGATTTTCTGTTGGGATGGCAACGGCTAGGGTATGGGATTAAGGTTTAATTCTGAGTTGGAGACCCTAGTGTGTAATTTGTGTTCACGAACAAGTTGATAATTGGTGTATACTTCGTGGCAAATGATTTGAGTTGAGTGAATATCGAGGAATATTGTTTAATTTGGGTAATAAGATCTTGTCCGTAGGTGACAATACAAGTTGATGTGAATGTGTGTAAACTATTAGTATTTCATCTCTCGTTGTTGATGCGAGTGTGAGCATATTATCTATGGCATGATTGAATTACATTTATAGCATTCATAATGGCATTTTCTCACTTATATGTATGTTTAAAATGAGACCGATATAAGGGCACAGTTTTGCCACGTGTCCCTAGTGCCCTTACGACGGAAGCTTTTAAAGCCACTTCAGAAGAGCCCCTGGATTGGTTGTCAAGAGGTATTCGTCGAAGAACTAAGTTGGCTAGTATGTAATTGAGAATTGACTAAACCTATTACCGATCGGGATGAAATATTAAAACCGAATCACAATTTTTGGAACTGAAACTGTGTTTTCCAAAATCATATGTTGCATAGACTTAATTACTATGACATCACATGCATGAATCCTATTACGTGATGATAAATATCTACATGTACAGATGGTAGTTGCATTATTGATATATTGCATTCCCGACACATGCATGAGTTATATGGAAGAGATAGATTGTCTTATGAGAAATTATTTTTCGTGTCACACATAAATGTCGATTCTCTTATGAATTGATGCTGATATTGGTAAATTGTAGGAATGGCACGTACTATACAGACCGCTAGGAAGTTCGTAGCTCATCTACAAGTACAATTCCTACGAGTAAAGTTGGGCGAGGCTAGGAAGCAATTACAACGTCGTCGTAGCACAAATCAAATAATGCAGGTAGTTAGGGAGGAGCTTGTAGCTCACGTGAAAAAGTTGGTAAGGACTTTGGAAAATGCTCAGACACGAGTGGAACAGGTTAGGGATGACATAGTGTTAGACCTGGAAGATTCCCTATACGATGGTGAAGGCACTTATATCAACCCCGTGATTGTGAAATCTGATAATGAAGATAACGTGGTAATAATTCCGTCTGATGACGAGGATTAGTGATATAGTGGTATAAGTTGTGATTTTGCTTATCTAGATTGTATGTTAGGAGAAACTTGGATGCTAAAGTAAGAACAACTTTGGATGATTGTACATAAGTGTGGTTAGATTACCTCTTTTGGCAACACGTAGTGTTGTGTACTGTAAAGGTGACAACCTTTCTTTTGAGAATGAATGTGTAATATGGATGTGTTGAAGTTTCTATTGTAGTATGAATGGGTTACCAGTGTATTAATTATTAGTCAGTGGTTGACAGATATCATGTTAGCATGAGTAATTTAGGTATGAATACTTGGGTTGTATAACTCATTATGGATGTGTGCTAGACCGTGAGATAGTTGAGGCCGGAGATATAGTGTTTCTCCATCTGGCAGGTAAATTGATTAATGGTTGGAGTAAATTTTGTGAGCCTGAACTAAACTATCATTTGCTGATTGGAAGATGATTGTGAAAACCTTGAAGGTCGAATATAGAATGCATGTATGAAGCAGGGAATTAGAAAATCAGTGGATAACGACAGGCTAAGTTCAATATAAGTCATTAAATTGATATAACCCTTGTTTTGGGTTTTGAGTTGATTCGTAAAGGTGGTATTTCGAAGTTGACATGATAGAGAATAACGAAATGTCCCTATAGTTAAGCAGTTGATGCTTAAGTGATTAATGAGGCTTTAGATTGTTAATTTTGATTACCAGTTAATTAGAAACGATTAAGATTAACTGGAATCGTGATGATATTCTTTGTAGAATTGTGTTGATCATTGATGCACTTGTTTATATATTGATTTGATTTCGAGAATAACTGGGAAAATATAAAAACCTCTTAGGCCCTAGGATTAACTTGTATGATTGTCATGAATGACAACCTGGTGTACTACCAGGAGAGTATATATATATTAAGATAGAACAAATCTTTCAAATTTTATGAATAATTTCATGATTTTTCCCTCTATCTACTATTTCTTTGTTCCACAAATCATACTCCTCGTTGCAACTTGGCTAGAATTTGTTTCTTGAATTGCTAAATAAACCGACTCCGTTGGGTCAATGTAGTTTGGCTATAGATCGATTCTGCTAAAGAATTCGAGGTTATATAAGTGATATTTTGTATTGGGTGTTATACCCTCTTTATGTAAGAGAGACTATGCATTCAGTGTCATTTTTAATCACGTGATCATTTCTAAAATATTCTGTATCTTGAAATATGATTTATTGATATCATTTCATCTTATTTATCAAATGGATTTTGAAATAATGCGTTTTTATTGATTTACTGTGATTTTGTGATTTATAGTGATTTGGATAAAAGCATGATTATGTGGAATAGTTTAGTGATACTAGTCGGTGTATCGGTCTCAGTGAGCCATTATTGTTATTGTTTATGAGTTGGTGGGCTCAAATGATTGAGCGCCAATGGTTGATTCGGTTATTGTTTTGCCACTGAACCCGAATCCGATAGTATACTAGACTATGATATATGATTGAGCCATATGTGTTGATGCTTCGAGCATGTATTAATATGTTTCATTCTTTGAACGTTGAATTACCAAGAGCACGATTTTATTGATTCATAAGTTAATGTCCATAGCTTCATTTTATGAGCAAGGTTACTTGAATCATTTATCCATCTTACTCTATGGTATTGTGTATTTCACCTTGATGAACTTATAATTTCACCCTCACTAGTTATTTGAATTTTCTATATGGGAATGGGGAGTAAGTCGTGAATTGGGTGTTAGAAATTTATGTAAAGCGGGTTGTACCTAATTGTTTTATCGAATTTCGTTATATACAGAAGTTGGTGGTTTCGAAAAATATTCTTGTCTGCCTTAAGGTGCGATATTCGATTTTTTGATTTAGTTATACCAATATCGATTATATACAAGGGAATTGGTATCTTTATAAGAGGTGGACGTTTGAAAAACTTGAAGATTTATCCTTTCCGCTGCTATTAAGACATTGATTTAATTATGTTAGAAAATGGATATTGAGTTCGAGCCATCACAATTATTAGCTAAGAGTGGATTTGGTTGTTTGAGAAACAGGTGATGACTTGAGGTTATCATTAGTGAATTGGTAGTGAAACTATTCGAAGTATAAAAGAAGACCATAGTGATGCATCATTTCTTATTGGTTGATAGGCTTATTATTATCAGTTAACTGGGGAGGAATGCTCATAGCGACGGTTGATTATGAGTTAATAGTATCACTATATTTTACAGTGCCTTAATGACTATTGACCTTATGAGTATACCTTTATATCTAAAGATCGTAGTGATGGGGTGATATAATAAACTAATATGAGAGCTTTGTTTATACAAGCCTTAAGAACTTTAAGAGGGAAATGACATGGTTAATATAGTACTCATAAATAAGTTGTGATTCCGTCACTTGAAAAAGGATATAAGGAAAGAAAATTGACATTGAGAGATGTTGGGCCTTTGAGATAATAGAAAGAGTAGGGGAAAATGGTATATTGCGGGGCATTGTTGTCGTCACTGGAAGAGATTAATTCATAGAGTTTCCAGGCATCAATGTTGAGGAATTATATGCAGGATCCTTCATATGTGTTAGAAGTTGAACCTGTAAACCTTCAACCTGATCTATCGTACGTGGAACAACTTGTGCAATTCTTAGATCGTAAGGAACAAGTGCTCAGAACAAAGACAATACCGATGGTAAAGGTCTTATGGCAAAGTCATACGGTAAAAGAGGCAACCTGGGAAAGTGAGAATGAGATGAGAATCAAGTACCCTTACTTGTTTGATAACTGAGGTAAGGAATTCGGGGCGAATTATCTTAAGGGGGAGAGGCTGTAATAACCGAGCATATCATTAGCATGTTAATCATATAATTATGTGCATGCATTGTTAATGTGATTGTCGTGGTTCATGGTATTGATTTGACCACTCGTTATCTCATGATTTCATGTTTCGGTACTTTACTTTCTTGCATTGTTTCGTAGCGTAAATTGACCCGAAATGAAAGAACTGAACGATGATACTTTATATCTTGATATACATGATGTTATAGAGGTTTCATGTTGTTAAAGCGGGCTTTGAAAAATTGAAATACGTTGTGTTAACTTAAAGTTACAAAATGAAGAAGTTGTCGACATTGTGTTCGGTTTCGTGAACTTTCTCGTGATTTTAAATCGATCCAAGAATGATATCAAACCCTTGGGGACATCCTTTGATGTGTTATAAGTGTTTTACAATCATACCTAGGGGTGTACGTGCGATCGAATCGAGAAAACGGAGCGAAACGAAAAAATTACGCGTGCTGAGTGAATAGTGCGCGCCAAGGCGCGCCAGCGCGCCGTGTACGGATAGTGTTGGCAGTTTTGTTTTTTTTTTATTTTCTTGATTTTCACCTCATGCTTGGCCTTCCTTATCTGGTCTAGGACGTGGGTAAGCTTGGGAAGAACATACTTCAGCCTTTTAAACACTAAAAACTCTAAAAAATCTCTCTCAAATTCTCCAAAATCCTCACAAAACTCCATTTTTTAACCTAGGGTTTGTGTGTGTTCTTGCATAAGCTTTTGTGTTTCCACAAAGGAAACTCAAGGGATCTTGTTTAAGTGAGTTTGTGGCTGTGTTACTCACTGAAATACAGGGGAGAAACAAGGGTTTAGCTCTTTGATTTGGTAAGGGACCATTAACTTGTTCATGTTTGTGTTTAATCGGTTTATTTCGGCTATTATCAATTGCTAAGTTGTTATTATAGAAAATTTGTGATTTTTAGCCATGCTATGATGTTTATTAGGCTGATATGATTATGGGTATGTGTTAATAAAGTGTGTTGATGTTCATACGAGCCTTGGAATTGTTGTAGTTCGATTGTATCTTCGAATTGGTGAAACCGGCAAGAAATCAACTTGAACAAAGTGTGTAACATGGTTATGATTTAGTGTTTATGACTTGTTATTGAATGAATTGAGATGGTTAAAGTGTTCAATATGTTGATTTATGAATATAGAACTCGAATTGATCCTTGGAGGATAACCGAAATGCCGAATTTGTAACCGAATATAGAATAAAGTGTGAACGTGAACTTGACTAACCGGATGTACACATTCGAATACTAACTTTCTGGGGGTTTTGGTTGACTACCGATTGTCATAGGGAGTAGTGCAATGATAGTCGGGTTGTGGCGACCTTAATCCGGCCTGTCTCCCTATTTTCGGCCAGAATAGGGTACACCACGTAGATTGTTGGATAAGAGTGGTGTTGTCACATGGATGCCAAGGTTGTAGGGACTTGGGGCATGTTGACTTGTTCCGCGGAATGTTCGATTATGAATTATATGATTACAATGATTTGATATGAACTTCAAAGCTGAATGGTGTTATAAGGGGAGTTGGTAGTCGGAGGTGTACCTCGACTTGTATATCCTGATACATGTGATCCATACTTGTTTAATATGTGTTATGAATAGTTGTTAGCTCATTACTTTGTAAGTTGGTCATTATTTCCAACTGGTATGGGACAGTTGGCAGTCGTGATCCTTCTTACGCTGGTAGTGGGACTTAATTGATTATTGATTATGCTGATTACATGTGACTTAATCTATTATTACTTATGCTGAGAATATGCTGCTTGTGTTAGCATCTTATTAATGTTATCTGTATACTTGCAAAACATGCATAAGTTTAGTGGAATTTTACTGAGTTATATGTGACTCACCCTTTTACAAATGTTTTCCTTAGATTGAAGTGAAGCGAAAAGGAGTTCCACACATGAGGCTATACGAATTGTGGTTCAGTAGTAGATGGTTGATATTAATTTGGGTTTAGCTTGATTTGTATTTATGACAGAGTAGTGGTTTATTTGTATTGTTTAAGTATCATTAGCGTTGTATATAAGGGCTGGATGCCTTTCAATTTGGGATTGTATGTAAGTTAAATAGGTTTTGTAAATACAGTTGTATCCTCTCTAGTTATGAAATTGAATGGCGTGTTGCCATGTCTCGGTGTTAATTAAGGATGTGTTAAACAAGTGATTATTATGATTATGTATTGTGGATTCATGCTCGAATTTAGGCTCGGTTTGGATGCTTGAATTGGGGTGTGACTGGGTTCCATGAGGAAGGAGTTGCGGTCATTGATGAGGGTTCAATAGACGACATCATCCTTGTATGCCTTTCTAACAATTCTATTACCGGAGTTGTCATCAATGGATAACGTAAGTTATTATTAATTGATTTTACTTTCATATATTCATGTGAACGCGTTTCTTTTTCTTCTGTTTAAGCAAATTAGGGGTTTGTTTCTGTGTTCGATTGATTCTAGGCGCTATATCTTAATTACATGCTGCTTTAAGAAAAAGCGTCTTAATTCAAATTAGGGGTTTGTTTTTGTGTTGGATTTGAGTTGTTCATAACCCAGATCTGGATTTGAGTTATTCATAACCCAGATTTGGATTTAAGTAATTCATGAAGCGGGGTAGGGGAAGCATTAAGGGTAGTTTGGGCATTTTTTTTAAAAAGCAGACAAAAATTATAACGGTAACGGCTTGAAGGGGAATCTCACAAATAAATACAAATCGAGTGATCTGAATGATTTTTTTTTGATGAGGGGACAAAACGCATCATTTTTGTAAAGAGGAGGAACCAAATAATTATATAATTCTAAAAAATAAATACTCCCTCCGTTCCAGGCAAAGAGTCCAGTTTTGACTTTTTTCGGTCAATTTAGTTGAAGTTTGATCGATAATTAACATAAATTTAGTGATTTTTACAAAGTTTTGAAAGTTGCAATCAATAGTATTCTTAAAATAGTTTTTAATTAATAAAATTTTATTTCCTAAAGCATAAGTGAAATGTGTAAAATTTTAATTTGATTTAGTCATATATTGATTTTTAAAAAAGGAAAGTGGATTCTTTGGCTAGAACGGAGGGAGTATAAAATTGTGTTCAGTTTCTTCTTAGATTTCACCTGAGGGTGGTGAATGCTATCATACGCTGATGAACCAGTATACCGCATATGTACAGTACACGAAAGGTCGGTCCAAGGCAAAGAAATCCCGTGATTGACTCTTTGGGTTCCATGCCCGAAAACGACAAGACCATTCTACCTTTTTTGAAAAGCGACGACGTTTTACTCCTGCCTACTTTCCACTCACGGCGTACATCATTCCAAACAAACTCACTCAGCTTCCGGCTTCTATCGGCTCATCAATCCGATGAGAGAGAAAATCTAGTGAGAGAAAGAGAGAGAAAATCTAGTGAGAGAAAGAGAGAGAAAAGCAGTGTGTGTGTGTGTGCGCGCGTGCACGAGAAGAGATAAAGAAGCAGCTAACAAATTTTTGCGCTTTGGAATTTCGAATCCTATTCGAAGCTCAAATCTGTCGACTGACAATTTTGACTTTTGTTGACTGATTGATTGATTAGATCCATCCTCCACAACCAAAAGCAAAAAGGTTGTCTCCTTTCTCTCTCTCTTTCACATCTGATACATCAGGTGAATTCAGTTCTAGCATTTTTCTCGGTTCTTGATAATAGACGATTAGTTAATTGTTTAGTAAATGTATATGAATTTACGATCTGTCTATCTGCATTTTGTTATCTATCTGCTGATTTCATGTTTTTCCTTTATTTGCGGCTTAATTAATTACATATCATTAGCAACTTTTAATCTTTTTGTATGTGTGGGTGTGGGGGTGTGTGTGTGTGTGTTTTTTTTCTTTTCAATTATTGCTTATTATAAGCTTTGTTGAAATTGGAACTGATTTGATGGTTTGGGTTTCCGCAAATTATGTTCCTGAAATGAGCTCAGTTTACACAGTCAAATTTACTATGACTGAGGATAAACTACAATGTAAGTTTAATATATTTGGAATTTCGTTCAGGGAGAAGTTCTAATTTTTGTATGTTAAGGTTGTACCGAATTGATTGAACTAAGGGTACTTGTTTGGTACGAGCAATTGTGATTGCTTTCCATGGCATTTGAGCTATCATGGAATGAAATTTGTACTACAATGGCATAGAATATGATGAAATGACTGTTGTTACCTACCAAACGAGCATTAAGGGTGCTCGTAGATCAAGTTTGCACAATGGCTTGATAATTGCTTGGCCTCTTGGGATGAAAGTCCTCTCATTATTCTGTTCAATTTCTAAAATTTGCCATGTTCCATCCACTGCTGAGCTTTCATTATCTTCTTCACAGTTGGGTTTTTGTGCCTTTTCGTGATTGGTCCTTCTATTCTCTATCTTAGGAATCTGTATGTTGACAATGTCTTTGTGCTTGAATGTATTTGTTTGGGTGATTTTTAACTTGAACCTCTGACCTTCAGATAGGCTATGTGAGGCACACATGCATTGCAGTTTTTAGACTGATAATTGAAGTGGGAATAGGGGAAGGGGTCTTTCACAGTCTGGCAATTAACTTAGGCTAGTTTTATCAATGTGATTGTGTTAACACTTAACATAAGCGAAACTCTTGTATTTTGAGACTGATGAGTAGATCTTGGTGATCTGGATGTTTGATTGCTTCATGTTAAGGTCTACTACTTGAGATTACTTCAATCTAAGTTGGTGCTCATTATTTGCTCTAATTAGTTATATATCACGTCTATTCCCTTATATTTGGCTTGGCAGGTTTTGAACCTATTACCCATTTACCACACTTAACTTTTTGACTACTGAGCTGAGTCCAGGGACAATACTGTTACTGATTCCCTCCTCCATTGATTGTTCTCAAATACTTCTTGAATAGTGAATGGTGACTGAAACTACATTACCAGAAATGCGGTTTGTTCTAGTTTTTGGAATGGGTATGGCAACGCAATATGCTACGCAGTCGAAATCATGGAATGCTAGGGGTAGCTCTTTATATATATATATATATATATATATATATATATATATATATATATATATATATGTTGGTTACAAGAAAATAGCTTCACATAGATGCTTCATGCAAGAAGTGGTTTCATATTCTAAATTTAGTAGTACTCTTCCTCAGAAGAAGTAAGTGATCGCATCCAGAAGTATGTTAGCCTTAAGATAATTATGTGGAACTTATGAAGTTTCACACTCATTAATAAACATACTCCATTACTTATCAAAAAAAAAAAAAAAATATATATATATATATATATATATATATATATATACTCTGGAGTGGAAGTGTACCGTTTTTGGGAATGTTCATCTCAATTCGCAATTCGCTTGGGAAGTAGCATTTTCTGGTAACAGAGATTGAAATTTTCTGCCTGTATGCAAGTTCACTAGACAAAAAAAGGAAAAGAAAAACTGAGAAAAAATCTTCTCTATTCCACCTGCATGAGCCGAGAATTTGGATAGCTGAACAGGGACCTAATCATGCCCCTGGCAATGTATGACCTAGAGATTTATTGTTTGCTCCCTTTTGGTGTACTTCAGGTATTTCATTCCTTGGCTTTGGATGCTTCTTCACAAGGTCACCAGGGGAGTGTGTCCTCGTGGGATCTTCAGGTGAGTGTCCCCTTAGCCCATGCCATTTTGTTACCGTTTTACTGACAAGCCTTTTGCCATCCTAGTCATCTGATGCTAACACTGACATGGAAATCATCTGTTGGGTCCTATCCACAGTTGGATATATATATGAAACCGTACAGTGGATAGATAGATACTTTACATTTTGTAGTGGTATACTTCATCTCCAAAAGTGTGCTTGTTCCCCTTTCTTTTTCCTTGGTCATGGATAGCAATTGGAGAATCCATTTATAGGAAAAACACAAAGTTTGACTTGTTGCTTAGCAATTATAAATCTCATACTTTAAATTATTTCACTGGATATGCAAAGTTGTTATTTTTGTTGGTAATGCAATTTTGGCAAAACTGAAGCCAATTCATGTGAAGTAAATGTAAATTTTCTTTTCTTTCTTTCTTTCTTTCTCCCGCTTTATTCTGTTTTGGGGCAGGAAAGCTTAGTGTACCATCTTAGGAGTTCTCTGTTATCTTTTTGGTTTTTAAACCAACCGGAATGGCGATCCGAAAGCTGAATAGCTAAAAAAGTTAGGGATCTCAGATATCATGAACTTGAGGAAAAATTAAAAAGAGATTGATTTAGAAGTGATTCGAGTATCACTTTTTGATTAATTTTTTGTCAAATTGTGTCTTTTATTAGACTCAAGTTATCATCACACACACACTCATACACAAGGCATAGCGTCTTGTTGACCGCTTTGATTCATTTTGAAATTCCTGATGGGTTCTTGTCTTCTATGCTTCTTAATTGCTTCATTATATAGTTCAAAATGGTAATTATTGCTTCAAATGTGCTGCTACAACTATGAATAAAGCTTGCTTCAGTTCACTAAGGGCTCAACTTGGCCTTGTTAAGCTTGCGATTGATTTAATGCCTTGTTGATGCAAGATCGTTAGAGATCCAATGTTCAAGGTTAAGTGCGTAATGAGAGTCGATGCTCAACTTAAGGAAGAGACTGTCCTCAACCTAAGGGAAGTTCAATTTCATGACTCAATTCCTAGTCTAAATTACAAGGAAAATTCCTTGTACAGGAGCTAACGTTTGATAAATTGAGCAAGGTGAAGTACTCCTAAACAACTAAAAATCCCTAGTTATGTCATCTGCTTAATCCAATCAGTTTATCCCAAATTAACAAACCTAAGAACAACTTGATGCCATTAGGTTGTGCTATAATAGTTTTAGGTGATTGTTATGCAATCATCCAATCCTCCCCAAACTAAGACCTAGGGTTCAAGAACTACTAAGCCCCTAGAGATTGCCGAAAGGGGGCCGAGACCAAGTGCGTTAGCCAAAGGGTATCGGCACTTAGGTCTCCATGGCTAACCTTACTCTATTAAGAGAGATCTAAGAGTAAGCCTAAAGGTCAACGGTCAAAGTGCTTAGCAAGGAGGACCTCTTGCTTGCCTAATTCTAGGAGATAGAGCTGCTCCAGACATCCAATCACTAAGGGTTCCAAGTGAAACTCCCACCTGGTCGTAGAACGTCGAGGCAGTCAAACATCACCGATCTCCCAACAACAAGGGTTCCAAGGAAATAACTTATGCCCGACGGTAGGAGGCAACAACCTACCACTGGCACTTACATCCCTCTGGGATGACCCGGCTTAGGCCACTTACTCTAAGTGCAACGACTAGTTTACAGGCTGAGCCGGATTTGGGAACTCGAGGGTTATTAGTTTGGCGGTTGAAGTCTAGAGCAAGTCTCATGCGTTGTACATGTGCGATTTCGCACATGTCCATCGTTCCACACACCTTACTTGATTACTGAGGAGAGAATGAGCTGATTGTGGCCCCCACTTAGGGGATACTTGTCCAATGATCATTGGAGGATCAATAGATGATGATACGTAACAAGGAATCTTGGAATATTTCATGTGTCATCCCACACTTGCTATAAATAGAGGTTATAACTTCATTTTGCAGTTAATTGTTATTCGATAATCTAACACAATTTTCTAGCTTGAGACTTGGACTAGTGAGCGTTAGACAACATTCTGAATAGATCTCTCTATCATCAGCATTTGTCTTCTTTCTCTTTACCTAATTAGTCTTCTCTTCCACCGGACCTCTACCCTTGAGGTTCTTTGATTGCAACATGTCAAGCCAAGCACACCTCACCTCCACCCCCCAAGGGGACGGACACTCACATTCTACAATACCCGTTTCTTATTTTTCTTCATGTATTCTCATTACTTGTTGGCGTAATAACAGATTATTTACATGGTGGAGTATGCTTATATTTAAAATGGGTATTAATTTGTGAGGTAGTTCATAGTAAGCTTTCTCTTATAATCTCTTAATCACTGATCTTAAATTGTCAGTTGTTTTACCATGTACTGCAATTTTGGTACCATCATATAATATAATTTCCTCGGACTTTATTCGAGAAAAGTAAGTTTGCAGGCTCATTTAACAAGCTTGCAAGACGAACCTACGTTGGTGGTTAGATCAGCCCTTGGCCCCAAGCTCATATTCTTTATAGATAAGGTGAACTAGAGGAATATTTCTGGATCATTTAGTGAAATAGCCAAACCAGGACATCATAGAGTTTGGCTTAGCTCATTTGTAGCATAAAAGTGCTAAGCCAATATTACTCTGTGGTGGGGGTCCTTTTAGATGCATTTTCCTAATCTTTTTCACTTGTTCATGAATTTTTGATCCATTATTGAGATATGATGCTATCCCAAGTGGAAGAGTAGGCTTTAGCACTGGTCCGTGTTTGAAGTTTATTCAGCGGGCATATATGTGGGGTGGGCTTGGATTCGATATCCATGATGAAGATGAGATGCTGACAGTTTTACTTAGTCATGCTTATCAGACATTTACTATTGAAGAAATCTGAATTTCTTGTAGTTTGAGACATTGAAAATAGTAACTACGTTTGTATTGAAGGAATATGTCATATTTCTGATAAGTAAAGGCTTTCCCTATGGCAGGTTCAGTGTCGGTTGAACTAAGGTGGTTAGACTCATGGGTGTTTCTGGAAAATGGATTAGAGCACTAGTTGGGTTTAAGAAACCAGAGAAGTCCCGCTCTTCAGAGAAAGATGAAAATGTTGGTATCTCTATCCTTAATTTCTTTTTCTTTTGTTTGTTGTTTCAAGGTGTTTGTATTATGCATGTTTAATCACTTAGTTTTTTTTTTTTTTGCCTCCGATATCTTTTACTAGTGTTGTTATATCCAGTCCCTACTGTAAGGCCTAAAAACCAATTTTATGGATATGACCCAATCTCAACTGTTTTCTGGTTGGATATATTTACCTTGGAATAGATCTGGTATGCTTTTGGGAGGTTCAGGGTTGAGTTTTGGCCATATGTATCTTGCATCAGTATGTCTATCTGTTAGCATGTCAAGTCTGCAAGTGCAAGCAATAGATAGTGAGGGAGGGTGTGAGAGCTTTCCGAGTCTACGTGTACTGACAACATTTTTTATAATAAAGCTTTTTTATTTTGCTCGCACATGCAGGGAATGGTGGTTACTGGAAAGTTTCGGCACAGGAGAAAGCAATCTGTTGAGATCGAACATGACATATTTAAACATGAGTTCGATCAACATGCTGCTAGATCAGTTGAAGATCCCACCATCCGCTCAATTACAGATGTTAGTGACTCCCCTTCCACTTCACTTCAAGTGCGAGACTCATCTCAAATGGAACAGAGTATGAGAGAAGAATGGGCAGCTATACGCATTCAAACAGCTTTTCGAGGATTTTTGGTACCATATCACCTTGCCTCCTTTTTAGCTGTCCACATGTGGTTCTAGATTATATATCACCTAGTTCGTATTCAAAATCAAACACTTGGCTAAAGATGTTGTGGTTCCCAGTCCCTTATTCAAGGTTTTTTTTTTTCCTTTCATCTGTCTCACTGAAAGTCTCCTTGCCTTTTCTTATCTTGCTATTAGGTTATGACCTGATGTATCAACATCATACATTTGGATCATAATTTCTGGGCACCTATTCCATCCTGCGCTAGCAACTCTTAGTTTCTTTTTGAAGTTAGTATGCACATCCATGACTACCCAATTAAGTTTCTATGGCTCTTTCACCGTGTCATTTTTTGTCAAGTTCACTGTTCTCATTAAGTTGATGTGCAACAGTGTCTACTTGGTGATCAGAAGGGCTGTATGTAATAAACAACTTATTATTATTTATTCTTATTACTTATCAAAAAAAAAAAAAAAAACTCATTATTAAGCTCTTTTATGAGGCTTAATTGTTAGAGTTAACTCTTATGTTGAGTCTGGTAGCTGGGGACCTGGAAAATAAAATAGGAAGTTTTAATATCATACTCCCTCTTCCCCATACTTAGTCTCCAGGTGAAAGTTCAAACTTCTCGAGGGAATATGTACATGTATAGCTTCAACTGCCAGGAGATTAAGTTGGTACCTTTGTTGGTGGTTAATCACCGAAATGTAATGTAGGATAATTTGGGTATAGTTGGTGGTCAGACTTTTCAGCTGGGACTTGTCTCTGGACATCCCATAGATGGAAGGAGTCTTTCATTGGGATGAAGGCCTAATATCTTCTAGTAAAGTAGTTGTTTTAAGATTTCTATCATTATCCAATGATTCAGGCACTGAAAGAGGGCGTTTTGGTAGGATAAGTTTAGAGAAGAGAGTCCAGGAAAGAAAAACATTTTGCAAAAAATATTTTGAACAATTACCTAAGAGTAGGAGGCGGCCCCTTTACAATCTACCTTTTTAGCCTGGAATGCAACTAATGAAGTTATCCTCACAGGGAATAACTGCTGATCTCGTTAAAAGATCTATGTTATTGGTGCTATATGTGCAAGAGAGAAGGGGAGAGTGTGAATCATTTATTATTGCATTGTCAATGGCATGGCAATTGTGGAGTGTCTTGTTTTTAGCCTGGGAAACAACTATTGAAACTATTGGCGCATGGGATAACTGATGATCTTGTGAAAAGATCTATGTTATTGGTGCTATATGTGCATGATCATTATTATCACATTGTCAGATGGCATTTGTGAAGTGTCTTGTTTTCCTTGTTCCATCTATCGTGGATTATCCCCGGTTCAGTTAAGGATCTCTTCCACAGTTGGTAACTATATAGGCAAAGGAGGAGAAGTAGTATGTGGGATGCCGCTCCCCTGGATGTTTTTTTGGCCAATTTGGACGTAAGGAATCTTAGGCCTTTTGAGGATGAGGAAATTTCTATACATAGGTTGAAGGTGTCCTTGCTTCCTACTTTCTTTTTTTGGTGCATGGAGTCGGTGTTGTATGCGAATAATTCTTTTGTAGAGTTTTTGGATTGTTTTAGTGTGGTTTAGGCCCTTTTGGTTGAGTATACTCCTAGTGTACCCATGATGCGTCACATTTGGCGCTTTTTGTTAATTCTATATCTCTTTACTTATCAAAATAAAAATAAAATGCCATACGCAAGTGTACAAATCAGACTCAATATGAGCCATGGGCAATAGTAAGGTTTTTTTTTTTTGATAAGTAATATATAATATTAACAAAAGGCGGCAAAACAGGTGCGCGTCTTGTGTACTCTTGGAATATACTTGAGGCTCTACAATATATCAAAACTATCCAAGAAATCTACAAAAGAATTGGCCAAAGGCCCAATTGAATCTGTGCATCAAAAGAACAGCAACTGAAGAATAGCATTCTTCAAAAACAGTATAGATCAAAGGCAATAGTAAAATGTGAGACATAAAAAAGGAAGCTTTTGAGTATTTCTTGTTCTGTGGGTCATTTTGGTGGAAATTATTTTAAGGATCTTAATTTTGATAATCTCTATTGCATACGGGAGGACTTTGGAAAAATGGTCTATTTTGCCGGTGTACTTTGACCAATTTTTATATTTCGCGACTGTACTACTTTTGGGCCAAAATTGCCATTGTACTTTTGAAGGGGGTTGCAATTTCGCCATTATCCCTAACTGTGATCCAACCTCCCCTAAGATTTTGCATAATGTTGAGAGATCCTTAATTGTAGTTGATGTTAGAAAGTAGATGATTTTTTGGTTCTTAAATTATTAGGGATCCTTTTTTTTTTTTTTCTTTTTCCCTTTTACGAGTTAAAAAAAGAAGATATTTTATGATCCAAAAAAAGAAACAAATAATAAAATATAAGCATAAAAAAACGAAAAAGAAGATACATTGTCTAAATGAAAAAATAAGAGAAAAATATTTAAATTAATTACTCCATAAATTTTGTTTAATTGTATTATAATATAATAAAAAAAGAAAAATAAAAAATATGATGCGTTTAAGAGAAATCCAACCAATTAACTATTTTTTGAAAATAAAAATTAATCCATGGAATCTAGTCTCCTACACCCATTTGTTGAATGTAATTTAATTCTAGTAAAGAGAATTAAATAGAAAACAGTAATCTTATTTTTGTATTAACGTTCTTTAGAATCCTGTTTTAATTGAAATTATAAGATTAAGATTACAAGAAAAATGAAAGTTTTAATTCAACATATAATTGCCAACATGAAAATTATCCCATGTTAAAAATTCTTATTTTCATGAATTATTATCTTTTATTAATAAGAATTACTATTTTTAACAATGTTTTATTTTTAATTTATTGTTTCATAATGTATATGAATATTAGTTTAAACTAAAAGACTCCTCAGCAATTTTTTGTAACAAAATTGATGTTCGTTAATAACTTTAGCTTTAATCCCCCTAATTTTTACCTGTTACCATTAAGGATATTCCAACCTATTTACAAAACCTTAGGGAGGTGATTGAAATTAATTTTGTTAAAAATTGGATGATAGTTAGGGATAATGAAAAAATTGCAATCCTTTTAGAATGTTGAATGGCAATTTCGCTCCAAAAATAGTACAGTCACAAAATTTAAAGATTGTTCGAAGTACAGTGCCAAAATAAATCATTTTTCCCGAGAACTTCTGTCGTTGAACATTTTCGGCCTTTAATAGCTCAGTTTCAATGGAATTTTCCTTTATAATGCTTTGAAATTTGACGAACTTTTCTCATCGTTTCGATTGTGTTAAATCTTCGGTGATCAAGGATCAAAATCCTTGAAACTTGCCTCAGTTGGCTGATGAGACTGCAGTTCCAGAAACAGAGTGATACTATCTGTGACAATGTAATTCAATGGACTAAATATAGAATCTTCTAATGGTTATGAAGATAGAAGGAATTATGATTTTATGTAAGTGCAATTGGCTTAGAGTGGATATGCTCTAAGGAACTTTTTGTCAACAAGGAGTAATAGAAATAGAAGCCGCCTTAAAACAAGAAGGTTCTCAAATAGGAAATAGAAAAGTTTCTAAATTTGATGCACAACTCTAATCTTCATTTTTCATATCAATCAAGCTTCATGTTAATATTTTCATTGACTACCTGAGATTTATGTGTCTTCAGTCCCCAAGTATCTTCCAAGTTCCTTCAGTCCCCAAGGGGATGCCACTTTTCCTAAGAGGACATAAATTGAGTTGTCAACTCTCTGTGTGTGTGTGTGTGTGACCATCGTGAATATCGCAATTAGAAATCCGATTTTACGTTTACTGCTGAGTGCTGGGTCTTTTCTATGTTAAAGCATGATATAAATTTTAGGGTGCTCTCTTTAAATGCATTTTCTTTTAGATGAGTACATTACTTAACATGGTATCTCAGCTCTAGTTACGCAAGTTCTTGAGTCCAAGTCTCCCCATTATTGTTAGTGTGCAGTTGTTCACCCTGTGTGGCTTTGTGATGCAATTGGATATATCTCTCAATGTGTGAGCGGAGTCTGATGAGTGGGACTTTTAAAGCATGATGTACATTGTTGGACACTCTCGCGAAAAGCTAAACTTATAAAGGAATTGGTTACTTAACGTTCTAGGCAGGCTTTGTCATGATTATGAACGAGGGTTTTAGAGTTTATCCCTATCAAGAACAGTGTGTAGGCCTGCAAAGTAACCATGAATGGTTTTGGTCATACTTACTAAAGAGTGAATAATCTTTAGATTTTTTCATCTGTTAGTTCCCCTGTAATGCTAGTGCATGTTGTTCTTTGAGTTCACTGGGCATACTAAAAAAAAGGTCACGATCAGTCATATTTCTAAACATCTTAGAATCCAGTTTTTTCTTGTCATCGCATAATTATGTGAAGAAAGGGGAAGATTCTTTGAGTTTACAGCGCATAATTTTTACAGTTCATGAGTTTCTTATTTCTAAATTTCTCAGGATCCTGTTTTTTCTTGTCATCGAAGAATTATGCAAAGGAAGGGGAAGAAAAGATTTCTTTTAGCTTATAAGTTGTGTTTAGGAGAAAACTAGTAATAGGTGAGATAATTGTTTCGAGGGAGAAAGCATTCATGAGCTGGTAATAGGTGAGATAATTGTTGAAAAATTCATGAAGGTTTTCCACAGAGTCTGTTAAAGTCATAAAAAGGTAATAGGTGAGATAATCATGAGCTGGTAGTAGGTGAGATAATTGTGGAAACAATTGTCAAGGGTTTCCACAAAGTCTGTTAAAGATATGAAGTAACTTTCTAGAGTCCTTGGTTCCAGAATGATACTTAATTTTATTCCCGATTTACTTAATGGTCACAAAAAGTTGTAAAATTCAGCTGTTAGTGGGCCTTACCAAATTTTTATAGCTAACAACTACAGCCTGGATGACAAAATATCCTAATCTCCCAATAACTCAGTCAAACCATGTGAAATAAACTGCAAGTCTGAAGGTTAATTCAACCCAGTTTCTTTATAGTTATGAATTATGATTCTTATGAAGATGCTCTCTGTTGCTCTCCTACATGTTCAGTATTGATCGTCCAAAAGTTTTGAACTTGTATCTTTGAAAGGAGGAAATCTAGGGTTGGTTCTCCATTATTTTTTTGCTTAGGAAGTAACATAGATTCATGTTAATGAGGTCATTCATCATTGTTAGTATCTCCTAACCAATGTGTTTTGTAATCTATAGTTGACGTCTCTTCCATACCAAGAACAACCTTGGATCTGCTACAAAAATGAAATGGATCATATTCTTTTCCTTGGTAGTGGCCTTGTATTTGGTTTTGTAGCAACTAGCGTCTTTCTTCCTCTCTATCAAAGCATCTTATCAAGTCAATACTTGTCTGATTGTTGTTTATTCCAAGCATTTATGTTGCTAAGTATCCATCTTTTGTTTAACTCCATAAATTCTCTACTGAAATCAATTAGAATGAATTTTTTGTTGTTATTATCCTTCATGATAGCTTTCGTTAATTTTCTTTGATGGACTAATTGCACTGAATCTTCAAATCAGTCTCTACTCGCTAATATATATGGTAAAGTAAGACTTGGTAAACTTGAGTGTATATGTAACCATTAAAGAAGTAGAAATCAACGCATTACCGAATAGGAAGTGTATTTCCATGAAAGATAGGACATCAATGATCGTTGTAAACAGCCATAACTAGATTCTGATTATGAGTTTAAGAAAAACTTTTATAAAAGAATAGAAGAGAAACTACTTTTCTGACCATCGTACTATTTGGAAAATATCAATTTGACAATCGTACTATCAACATTGCAAATGTAACCAACTTGCTCCTAATGTCGCTTTGAATGTGCCGAATGAGCAAGTCGGTTAAAAAGTAAACGGATTCTAATGATTTGGGTTCAATCTAAAGCGAAACAAGAACATTGGTCACATTTGCAATGTTATAATACGATTGTCAAATCGATATTCCCAAATAGTACACGATGGCTAAAAAAGTAATTTTTCCAAAAATAAATAAAGAGAAATAGGCTACTGGAGGTAACAATATCTCGAATTACTTTCCTAATTCCAAAAGGACATGGTTAATCCCAAACGAGAATAAGTAGGAAGATATTGCCAAACAACCATCATGGTTAATATCCAACATGAATAAGCGTGAAGCTAATAGCCAAACAACTACTTATTGACTAACAGTTTAACTAACAAAATATTTGGTGTGCCACCTCTATAGCAAGAATGAAAAGTATGATTCTGGAGATCGACAAGATTCCGACCAAATAAATGTATAAAAAAACAGAAAAGATGTTACAGTCAAAGAAATTAATAAACTTATTTTATGTCAACTGGATCTCAGGTCTGAGGACAGAGTCCTTTACAATTAACTTTTACTGATAAGGTTCCTTGAGAAATAACAAATTTTTTGGATTGGGAACTTGTGCACATTATGATATTGATAAATTTTCTCTATCAACCCAGAGTTCATGATGGCAAATAAGACTATTGGGTGACCTTGTCAGCAAGAGAGGGTATGAGGTCAAATCTTATTGCAGGGCTCTACAGCCATCACATTTAGAAGCTGTTGTTAAGTAATAACTCTAAGCTGAGCCAAAAAATTGGATGCTTAATTATTATCTTGTGGGGATTCCCTACTATACAGACAATTTTGACTGTATGGTGAAGCAAAATTCCTATTTTCTGTTTTGGAAGTAAAAGATTCAATATTAGAGGTAGTTTTACGCATCAAGGGGAGTAACATACTTTTTGCACCACATTTTTTATTTCACATGTTACTCCCTTAATGCATAAAAGTACATCTGATATCCAAATAATTACTTTCGAAATACAAAAAATATTGGCTGCATGGTAGCATGGCCCTAGTGGGCTCTACTTTAAGGACTTGCTGTAGTAGTTGCTCTTATGTATTCGTTTGTTTATAATTACTTTAGGTAGTAAATTGGTTTTTGACATTTCAGTGCTTTTGAACTGTTTTGTTGATGATTGTCAGGCTAGGCGAGCTCTACGAGCTCTGAAAGGATTGGTAAGGCTTCAAGCTCTTGTCAGGGGCCATGCGGTGAGAAAGCAAGCCGCCATTACTCTTCGCTGTATGCAAGCTTTAGTAAGGGTCCAGGCTCGTGTCCGAGCTAGGCGTGTTCGTATCGCCCTAGAAAGCCAAACGGAACAACAAAAACTTCAGCAACAACTTGAACACGAGGCTCGTGTTCGAGAAATAGAGGTGACTACTCTTTAGAACTATCAGTCGCAAACTATCATATCACTATGATAGAAACTTTTAATTTTCAAATTCTGTTGATAGTAGGAAGTTATACATCATATTCAATATTTATTGATTGAAATGTCATCAATCTATTAGCATACAAGGTTCAAGGTTGTCTCTCTCTTGGGGCTACCTAACCTTACTTCCAGTTCTTGGGCTAACCTGCATAGTCTGCATTCAGAAAGCATATATGCGCACACACACATTCAACATGTAGAGCTCATATCTAAGTTGCAATATTAGATTAACACTTCACAGCTTCTGGGCACATTTACCTTATCTGCCTAGATTAACACCCTGGTATTCCAGAAAGAGTAATGCTAAATATATGTACATCAAGCTGTACTTCAGAATGTTGAGGGTCGTACCGTACAACTACGTTATACAGTAATACTCAATTTTGTTTTATATGTCATTCTCATTCTAGAGATTGCACGGGCCTCCTTTGCCATAGCATTGACGTGTCAGATGCATTGAACAGCAATACTTTTGCTAGATGAAGGTAAGATGTCCAAAAATAAAAAAACTAAAAAAAGTCAAATTATACGGCGTTCTTCATTTTTCCTCTATGTAGAGATATAATGCATATACACATGCACATGGTGAAGGTATGGAAACCACATCTCACCTGTTATTCCACTTATTTTTGTTGGATCCTCTTCCCCCTCGCCCTCTTGGTGTTCTCATATCTGATGCTTACTGATTACACTTGTATTGCAACCATAAAAACCAAAGCAGAAAACCTTTCCGTATCCTCCAGCACTAGCAGGGATCACCATATCAGTACTACCTCAATCTTCTTCCTTTCTGTCATTGTTGGGCACTTAGTTAAAATAAACATTAAACCTCATGAGAAGCATTTTCTGACTTTTTTGTGTACATATATGTGTAAAAATATAGATACAAACTAGAGAGAAGGGAGCGATTGGAGAAACACACATGAGAGAGTAAATGTGGTAACCGAAAAATCATCAGAATGTGGTTAAAAATGCAACTTGATAGCCACAAGTTTGATCCTTTTCTGAATTAGCCATGGCCGTAGATCATCGAGGCTGGAAGGGGAGAAAAAGAGCGGTTGGGGGGGGGGAGATGAAGTGATGGAAGAGGCCTAGATAGAGATTACTCTTGATAGTTGCTCGTTTTCTTTCAATTACAGATACAGATTACGGTATACAGGCTATTGGGAGGAAGAAGTGTGATATATATATATATATATATATATATCAGCTGTCCATTGTACCAGCTTATAGGCAGCTATTCGTGTTCTGATAACTCCGCGAGTACTACTTTGAAGTTGGTGCATGGGTAGTTACAAATGGTATCATAGCTGCCCAAGACTGTAGTCATATGGGCTCGAGTGTAACCCACATACTGGACTTGTGGGGGTGACTTGTTATCATCTGGATCCGGCCGGGGGTTAGTATTACATTAGCAAGTTGAAGTATTTTCCTCACTAGCATGACGGAGATAAAGTAGGTGAGGGCATCTTCAGATCCCACATCGTTCACATGCTGGGAAGGATTGTGGCTTATATCTGGCCTCATGCATCTTGTGCTAACTGTTTGCTCTGTTTATGGGTGGGGGCCGGGGTCATTACAAGAATAGTGGTTGATGGCTGAGCCGAGAGTGACCATGATGAGCTTTGGTGTAACTGCTAGGAAAGAGCTCCTCTGAACTTTTTATAGGGACGTCGTCAGTTAAGTCGGTGTACATATTGCAAAATGACAAGTCTTAGATTACATTAGATACATTATCGGTGTTTGAATATTAGCTATAAGCTTGTATGTTATATGTTGTATACATTGATAGATTTAGTCTACGAGCATCAGCTTTTTTCTTCCCCCCCCCCACCCCTCTTTGTGGCGATTCTATTGTCTCATTTTTTTTTTATTTTGTTTAATGTCTTCTGTTACTTCTAAATGTGATACAGGAAGGATGGTGTGATAGTGCAGGATCAGTTGAACAAATTCAAGCCAAGTTATTGAAAAGACAGGAGGCGGCTGCAAAGCGTGAGAGAGCCATGGCATATGCTCTTGCTCACCAGGTAACATGAAGCATCAAGTTTGTTACAAGATGAGATGATGATTTGATATTGATTCAGATTGTTTGAAAGCATGTAGGCAAAGCATAACTGCTAAAGCAATTATAGATTGGGGACTTTGATGTTAGGGTTTAGAACAGAAATGTATGGTTAGGTGAAACTAGATTTCTGGAAGTGCAATCATGGTTACTACATGGCCACTCCCATAAAGGCAAAATTGAAACTTGGTCATATATGTTATAAACTTTAACTTTGGAATCTTTATGCAAGTAATCAATGGATATTCCTAGTGCGCTTAGCTTATGCCACGCATTATGGCTCTTCTATAATACAGAGTTCCTTGAAAATTAAGGTTACAAGTTTCATAATCATCAAGTTACTCCATACTTTCATCCGAAGTACAATATTTCCTTGACTCCAAGTGCAGGGAGTAATGTTGATGGAACTCAGAAACATGGTCAACCACTACACTTGTATATATTCAGAAACCTTTCAAGTGTTTTTGGCAGGAGAATGCCAGGATGGAGAGAATAGTGAAAGGAGGGGGGAGAGGATTACCAGCAAGTACTGCTTGCATGGCAATGGCCCACCACTTAAAAGAGACATTTAGGTGTCCAAGCCTCTCAAGAAGCAATAATATAAAATTGGTTTGCTGATAAAAAAATATTTTCTTAATCTTTTTTAATTTTTTTATTTGAGGAGGAGGGGGTTGGGGTTGGAAAGAGGCTTATCCTTTTTTGATTTGGGTGCAATTGAGTGCACACAAGGAGGGAAAGGTTTACCTTCCGGCCAGCAAAATCTCTCTGTCCAAATGGGGTGGAAAAGAGGAGGGAAAGGAAAGACAACTTTGTTACTATTTGCCCTACAAGCAGGGTATTTATCTTGCTCAGCGAATAAATTATAACAATCCTTCAGGAAAGGGCTTTGTAAACTCAAAACACTATCCGTTTCTTTCTTATTCCCAAACATAATGGAAGACGACTTCCATCCCTTACTTAGGGTGAAGTCTCTGTCTTTATCTCCTTTCTTCCATTTCCATTTCTCCTAGCAGATGGACTATATTTCATTTCAATTTTCTCAATATTCGGTGCATTTTGTTTGCTAAAGGTAACAATTGGAGGATCAGACAACTCATTCTCCATGGTATTTGTAAGAGTAGCTTTAAATACTCAAAAGTAGGACATTTTTCTTTCCTTTTTATTGTAAAACAACTCTGTGTGTGTGTGTGTGTGTGTGTGTGTGTCTATTTGTACTCTATGTTTATATATACATATTTTACATATCTTGTCTGCATTACATCTTACGCACCTCATGTAGTGCTAGCAACTTGTTTTTGCTACATGTTACTTTTAATCTCTTGATGAGGGTGTGATAACAAGGTTGATCTATGATATGTGCTACAGTGGCAGGCAGGATCAAGGCAGCAGGCAGCTCCCTCTGAGTTTGAACCAGATAAAAGCAACTGGGGCTGGAACTGGTTGGAGAGATGGATGGCTGTTCGTCCATGGGAAAACCGCTTTCTTGACAGCAATCCGAGAGATGGAGTGAAGATTCAAGAGAATGTATCTGCTGATGAAGAGCATCACACCAGGACCCATTTAAATTCTGCTGGCAAGAAATCCACTCCATCAAATCTTCAGTCTAAATCGCCTAACAACAAAAATGGTCCTGCTGAATCTGATGGCTTTACCTCTTTGCCTGGCATGTCCACAAGTATGCAAGAAGCATCCGTCACATCGTCTTCCAAGCCTAAGTCTAAGCCATTCCTGGAAGATGTGGTTGAAGAGGCTAGCTCAAGACCTGGTATTGGCTCAAGATCTCACAGCAATCCTAAAGAAAGGTCCACACTTTCAGATAAACAGGGAAAAAAACGACTTTCTCTGCCCGGTAGTGGTGAGTTCTGTTCTGTTCTCTCTCTCTCTCTCTCTCTCTCTCTCTCAGTTTATGATGGCATAGAAGGATAGCTTGTCCTTTGACATAGGCCATCAGGCCATGAGAAGTCCCTATTCCTAGTTTTAGGCTTTTCAGATGCTGTGCCGATGCACTAAAATGAAATAAAAAAATTGCTCTAACTTCAAATTGCTCTCACCATTGAAACTTTAGGTTTCATGTCTAACTAGCACTTGATTCACGTTTGAATAAATGTTATTTGAGCAGGGAAAGGTGGGCAAGGTCTTGGAGCTCCACCAGCCAGGCAACGTTCTAGAGCTGCTCCTAAGACTCCCATCATGCAGAAGCTCACAAAGGATAATTCCAAGTTAAATGGAAAAGAAGCAAACCATACAAAATTTGTCCCAGCGGTTTCTGATTTGTAGCTTTATGTTTCTGGTGGAAAAACCTTCCCTAAGTTCAAGTGCCGCAGTTTCAAGTTGTAAATACAGGATTTGTTAAGACATGGAGCTGCCATGGAATTGATTATTCCAATCTTCAGTGGTGTTATCCCCTCGGCAGACTCCGAGGAGACGAGCTTATTGCCACAGGTATAAATAAGATTAGCGGGACGGGTTTATCTAGGAATGTTTTAAGTGCCGGTTGTTGTATTGTCATTTGTGTAACTAGCGGTATTTATATGTCAGAGTTTCCGAGCTGTCAATCTTTTGTCACGTCGATGCAAGGTTTTCGGCCATGCTCAGAACTCCATGCAGGAGGTCAAGCTGGTTAGAGGAAAATGTCACGGAGTACAGTGTGTTTATGGTGTTGTACCATGTTGAAGTGATATTCATTTGTAGCCTTGTAACAGATCCGTGTCGGTAATTTATGTATTGTAATTACCTGTACGATTCTATTCATGTGTCCTGAATTTCCTGATTATAATGTTTCAGACGTTCATTTTTCACAATCCTACTGTTTTTTCCCTCTAATATGACGACCTCCTTCCCATCTTTCTTAAGTTTGACTTATTTCGTCTAACTGATAAAGAAAAACAATATGAGAGTTGGCATTCTTTTATCTCAGATGGTGATTTGAAAGAACTTATTGTCAATCAGATATAATTAGCTTACCTAATGAAGACATTGTAGATCTGATGGCTTTCAAGGGTGTACTTGTACAACGGCAACTTTGGTGGAATAAATCACAATCAATTACATACACCGTATCATGGATTTTACAAGGACCTCCAACACTCGGTATCTGTAGACCGAAGTATGGATGTTACAAGGACCTATCACACTTGATACTGTAGACCGTAGCATGGATGTTACAAGGACTTATCACACTTGATACCGTAGAGGACCTTCAACACTTGGTATCTGTAGACCGAAACATGGATGTTACAAGGACTTATCATACTTGATACTGTAGACCGTAGCATGGATGTTACAAGGACCTATCACACTTGATACCGTAGATCGTATCATGGATGTTACAAGGACCTATCACTCTCGATACCGTGGACCGTATCATGGATGTTACAAGCACCTATCATTCTCGATACCATGGACCGTATCATGGATGTTACAAGCACCTATCACTCTGTAGACCGAAGCATGGATGTTAGAAGGACCTATCACATTTGATTCTGTAGAGGACCTAGCTCCAACACTCGGTATCTGTAGACCAAAGCATGGATGTTACAAGGACCTCTCACATTTGATACTGTAGACCGTAGCATAGATGTTACAAGGACCTATGACACTTGATACCGTAGATCGTCTCATAGATGTTAGAAGGACCTATCACTCTTGATACCGTGGACAGTATCATAACAAGGACCTATCACACTCGGTACCATAGACCGTATCATGGATGTTACAAGAACCTATCACACTTGGTATAATAGACAGTATCATGGATGTTACAAGGACCTATTGCACTCGATACCATAGATCGGAGCATTGATGTTGCTAACCATTCTTTGCAATGGTATACTCATCACATACTAGGGATTCATGTGGAAAAGGAAGGATGCGTCAAGAGAGTGTTATGAATGGGAAATAATGTCGACTTGGGGTTATTGTTTTAGCGGGTGCATGGGTAACATTGGAGGTACTCATAGAAGGAACGGCGTCGTTTGGTTAAGTAGTTGACAAAATGGTTGACAGCGGGTGTTTGTTGGTGGTTGATAGCTAGATGGAGTTAGTGGTTAATTGTGTTGACAATTTGTGGGGTAATTAGTTGGCGGTAAAAGGGAATTATTGTTGTGATTTTGTTTTATGCTTATAAATGGCTATTGTAGAGTTGTAATTGTCATTGTCGATATATCATATATTAAATACATTTTCTCTCTCTCTCTCCCTCTCTCTCTCTAAATATATATATATAGCTAAGATTTACTGATTAGTTGGAAAATATAATTAATTTTAACATTTTATTTTTTATCCAATGATTGATATAACAGTAATCATTGATGATTAGAGAGATGAAGTAACTACTAAATACTCCTTTATATATATATATATATATATATATATATATATATATATATATATAAATGGGTGATAATGCCATCAGTAACATGGTTGCCCTTAAGGGCAAGCTACGACGCCATCATGACCCAACAAATAGGGGAGGATCAGGATCCCTCGTGATTCCCCAGGTCGTCCCTTAGTAAGAGGGACCTAGGGAAAATGGACGAGTGGTAGTAGAAGAAAGGGTAGAAAGCAATCCTAGTGGAGCGGATACCAACAACAACACCGATTGTGGTAGATCTTAAAAATACAGGCTTGGAGGTGCAAGTCAAGGACTGTAAGACTTGGTGTGTGATCTCCTCCCCTATGACGATCCACGCCATCCAAGGGTCGATGAGAGCCACATCATCAGCTCAAAGGTCGAGCATTGATCAAGTCCACAGAAGCAACATTCAGAGGGACCGTTCCCACGTATCCCCTTCGAGTGGGGGCGGGGGGGTTAGGGTAGGTGAGGTTATAACCATGTCTCTTGGGGAATATCTTCTCCTAAGAGTGAACAAGCTCAGTGATGCAATGACCTAAGGAATCACGCTATGATGAGCGGAGCCGTCACCACCCCTTTAAAGAGGCGAGGTCGCAAGGGAGTGATTCTGGGTCCATGGCCTTAAATAGACGTCAACATTGAGCTCGAGGTAGGAAAGAGGATAACCTTACGTGCCAGATGCGAGTGATGGCAAAGAAGATGAAAAGGGTCGCTAGGAATAAGATGGACGACTTCAATGCTTTCAACTTTGGGGCACAACCCTTTATGATGGACATCATAAAGGAGCTACTATCAATGAACCTCCAAGGGCTATGATAAACATGAGGATCATTTCACCACCCTCAACACCTCTAGAGAAAATATTCTTATGGAGATTAAGGATAAGGACTACCTTAGGTTCAACGATGAAAGGAAAGCCAGGCAAGAGAGACAATAGCAAGTAGTGTGACTTCCAAAAAGATCAACCATCTAACGGAATAGTGCATCCAGCTAAAGTATGAGATTGAATCCCTAATCAAGAAGGGACACCTTGTCCGCCTTGTAAGGGATCATAGTCATAGCCTACTGAAGGAAAGGATAGGCTAGGCTCACCCTCTCCTCTCTCCCGCATGATAAACATGAAGTCTGGGAAGTAAATAATGTGATCAAGACATCAAAAAGGTGCCAACACAGGAGGAGAAATCTTTCAAGCTAGAAAGGCCTATGTGCGAAGGGCAAAAGAGAATATAAAATAAGGCCCATCAAATAGGTTAAGGACTAAGACATAAGGCATCACTATGGCCTTCAGTGATGTCTTGCAAGGGATATACACGCTTCCGTGATGACCCCTTGGTGATTACTCTTTCCATTGGAGGCTCTAAGGTCAAACAGGTGCTAGTAGACAATGGAAGCTCAGCGGATATCCTTACTTAATGCTCCCAAAGGATGAGGCTGGGGGTAAGGTGCTTGAGCATATTGAGAACCCTCTCTTTTAGTTCACACTATTTGGAAAAGCATGTATTAGCGACGGAAATTTCTGTCGCTAAATCAAGGTTTTCGTCGCTAAATCCATATTAGGGACAAAGTTTAGCGATGGAACTCTGTCGAAAAAAAGCGGTCGAAAATTTTAAATGAAGGCTATTCCGTTGAAAATTAGCGACGGTGACCATTGCCGTCACTAAAACAACGACGGAATTTAACAACGGTTACGTTCCGTCGCTAACTATCATTCGTCGCTAATTAGCGACAAGAATATTCTGTCTCTGATCAGTGACTGATTTTTTGCCACGGAATATTTCGTCTCTAATCAGCGACGGAAATATGGTACCGAAATTAGCAACGGAAATTTTAGTGACGGAGTCTTCCGTCGCTAAAAATAAAATAAAAATTCAAAAATGTCTTTTTTTTTTTTTACCTGATTTCAACAGATAATATTAATAAAAACTCTACCAAAATTAAAACATACCACAAATTAATTACAAAAATTTAATTACAAAATTATTTACATAAATTAAAACTGTTTAAACTACATAAATTAAAACTGTTCAAACTAATTGTCATGAAATAAATTTTGGGGTTGGATATGATCAGGAGATGGTTAACAGATGGACGCGGTTGACTCTGAAAAAATCATTCCATGGTGGCCTGCATCTGGGCCATGGTCTGTCGTGTTTCAGCGAGTTCGGTCTCTGTGAGCGTCCCGATCCGCAGATCGTTCCCTCGTGCCTTTTTCGTTCTTGAACTTCCCTCTGTGATTGTGTTCGATAAACGTGAAAAAACACATTTATTTTGAAAACAGAGTCGCCACTCTCGTTTATGAAGTAAACGAGAGAAAAACTGAGATTGTGGGTTCGGAGGCCAAGTTACGATTTGGAAAGGTTTTACGCACTCATCTTGCCCTTTCAGTCTCTACATATTTGCATGATCGTATTTTAATATCGTAGGTTTTGTTATTTTATGTGACTGGAAAAATGTATTACGGAGTATTTATCCCTGTTTTAAAATATAATACACGTATTTACATATTAAATATATTGAAATAAATATTTACATATTTCAAATATATTTATTTACATATTAAATGTTCTAACGAACAGAAGGGGTTACCTTCTGTCGTTTTATAGAATTCGGGCCAAGTTCTAGGCCGTTGTGTTATATTGGATCAAGCTAGCTCATAGTCTGACAGTTGTGCTTCCACTGCTACCGATACGAGGAAAGGAAGACTTATATTTTGTGTACCACTACAACAAAAATGACTTTTAACAACATTTTAAAAACGTTGTAATAGGGAAAAGACAACGTTTTCCAAAACATTGTATAATCCAACATTGTCGTAGGGTCCAGTGACAACGTTTTGAGAAACGTTGTCTTAGACCTAAGACAACATTTTTAAAACGTTGTCTTTTGTCTAAGAAAACATTTTTAAAACGTTGGCTTAGACCAAAGACAACGTTTTAAAAATGTTGTCTTTGGTCTAAGACAACGTTTTAAAAGATAACGTTTTACAAAACGTTGTATAATCCAACGTTGTCGTAGGGTCCAGTTTTAGACAACATTTTTAAAACGTTGTCTTTGGTCTAAGACAACGTTTTGTTTAAAACGTTGTCTTAGGTCTAAGACAACATTTTTAAAACGTTGTCTTAGGTCTAAGACAATGTTTTATAAAAAACGTTGTATTAGGTCTAACACAACGTTTTTTTTTTCTAAAACGTTGTCTTAGGTCTAACACAACGTTTTAAAAAACACGTTTTCAATGTTTTTTTTTTAATTTTTTAAATTCTTGGATAACCTGTCCTGTTCTTCCCCCATTCCCGTCCCCGTACCTCCACATCCACCCACATATTACAGCCACAAAATTACAAAATTGAAGTTGCTAAAGAAGTTTTTGTATTTAAGATGCAAAAATTCATCACTAGTCTAAAATCATTCATAAATACAGAGAAAGTTTCAATATACGATAATGCCTTAACAACCAAACAACTCTGGTGGTCCAAAACTTAGTAGTGAACAACAAAACTGAACAATAATAAATCTAGCAACAACAGACCCAACTTGATTAACCAATTAGAACCTGTTTTGGTCCCAAGCCTCGCCTGAACAATAATAAATCTAGCAATAATCTGTAAATGCTTCACTGCACCCTTGTAGTAGTCATTATGAACTCTCCCTTGCATATACATGAAATCCTCTTCTTGATCTGTTTGAGGAAATCTTAAAGGCAATAACCAAGGTTCCAGATCTGTAGGAATGAAATGAAAATATCACTGTATTTACGATATGCTTGTTATCAGAATAAGTACGTACAAAAATGGGACACATTGAAGGGGAAGTTCCATCTTAAAACAAGTAGGAATCACGAGTAAATGCATGCATTTATTTCTAATGAAATAGTGAAACCAAAACGTAGAATAAGTTAGAGATATTCTATGCACGGTACAGATACTTCCAATATGTTTCTAGTGGGGAGCAGGGAGGAAATATGCTAGATTGCTAATAAAAACAGCAGAAGGAAAAATCTGCTAGCACATTACTGGCTTTTTAAATGTTAAATGCAGTTCCAAAACCATTTACTCCTCAAAATGGATGATATAAGTGATAGATTAAAAGCCTAAACATGCTTTAAAAAAACAGCCTACGCATTTTGTTTCAACAAAAAATAGCCTACGCATTGGATGATATCAGTTGTTTGAGAAGTCGATATGATGCTCCCACTGTGATAGATAATGATAGCCACTTCCATTTCTCTCCTTAACGTTCTTCTACATATGTTAATTAACTTATCTTCTGCATACGTTAATTAACTTATCTTGGGGAAAGTAGCTCTTCACTTCTCTAAGACCATTTCAAGTAGACACCAGCCATGAAATTCATAAAAGCATTTGTGGCGAAAGGAAATCAACAATCGCAGTTTAGGAAGCACCAATATGGATAAAGAGCACATGATATGAGTCCAGGACGGTACAGATACTAGGATACAACAATTTATGAAAAGTATATTTGAATAAATTAATTATGAAATGGTTTATATGATATGTATTTGATTATGATGCAAAATTCTCAGAAAACTAAAATAATTATGGTTAGGGATGAAACGTACTTTAAGATTTGGAAATTATAGTTCCAGTTTATATTTTTGGGGTTTGATTTTGAAAAAGAAGTTATGTAAATAAGTTTAGGGTAAGCAGCCACTGATATCATCAATCTTATTGTGTATTTTTCTAATCATTTGATATGCCAAGGATGTGCTTTTGGAATTATTCAAGGTTTTGCGGAGCCCTGTTTGGAGTATCTGTGATTCATTGGACTCGGGAATCATAGATCAATGAGCTATAAATCAAGACCTGGGAGGCTGGGAATGTGCAGTATACTGACATCAGAGAATTTTAGTAATGAAAAATTGAGTAAATTTCAGATAATTTCTCGTTGATAGCGCTAATACAAAGAAACACTTATGCAGGACTGGATAGGGAAATCGAATCCTACACATAGATAATATAGAGACGAAAAGTGGAAATAAAATGGCGTGCGACTTGTATCACCCTCGCTAGGTATATACTGGTTTAGAAACTATGCACACTTCACCCTAGCAAGGATTCTGCAACGCCCATAGGCCTCAAAAGTACAAAGCTCTTCTTGGTGAAGGAATACACAACTCACGTTAATAATGGGAAATTATAACAATCTATACATCCTAATTGGTACTAAATGGTTTTAGTACTCACAACATCCTTTAGAAGCTGCCATGTGACAAGATAAAAAGAAAATGAGTGAAGAAGAAAGGGGAAGTGGGAGAGAAATAGGGCTGGGAGAAAATTTAGGAGCTAACTAGAAAAGAAAGATTTTATAAAAGATTAACTATTTTAAAAAAGAAGACGTGGGAAAACAAGAGTGTGTGAGAGAAAATATGGCTATAGAGAAAAACTAGGAGGTAAATAGGAGAAAATGTTATAAAATTAAAATTATAAAACACATGTGTAGTATTATAAAAATTAGTACACATGCACAGAGTGAACGTTACATGGCATGTATTTATTATACTAACTAAAAAGTCTAAAAAAATCCGTACTTTTACCATGAGCGCACTAGATAACCAAAAGTATCCAAAATTCCCTAATAAAGCAAAAACACTAACATGTTGCTAAACAACTAATAGTCCTACAAAATAACCTAGTAACAACTAAGTGCCAATTCCTTTGTACTTCCTTGTGCATTTCATTTGCAATAAAGGGAAAAAGAGGAGCAGCATAGATGACCAGCTCTCTTTACTACTGAATATCATAAAATGTGATATATTTGCAAATGACCATATGTCTTCTTATGCTGTAGGCAAGTTCATGTTAGCACAAAGATCTCCGATCCATTCTATCTAAGAAACCAAGAATTTAAGTGAATTGATAAATTCTCTCAATTATTTAGCCAATGCGTAGGTTAAATGAGCTTGTATTATATCTTGCAAAAGCAGTGGATTTATAAGTTCCCATTTATACTTGCCTGTCAAACAACCTTTTAATTAATCAATGCCAAGAGCGTAAAGTGTTTTATTCATCTTCTGCAGAAGCAGTGGATATATCAATTCCCTTTTATATTAGCATCTTCAACATCTCTCATTATCACACCTAGCAATTTGTTTTGGTTTCTTTTTGCTTGTGTCTTTTCATTATGGTTGTAATGGTGGATTTCTACCACATCTGTTTTTTCTTCTTATCTATGGAAATCTTCTCTTCCTATCAAAATTATAAAAATTAGAAATTACACTTGGCAATTTAAGATGCTTTCTCTTCAAAGTTTTCTAAATTAAGATACATACTGGACATCAAAATGTATCAAAATTGTATTTTTGTTTGCAAAATTTTATGAAGCATGAAGAGGAAACCTTTGTGGCGAAAGTAAGAGAAATTATTAAACCTGAAGCATGAAGCCCTTATGTAAGATGTTACCCATACCATGCAAAGCTAATGAAACAGCATAATCATACCTGCATAATCAACGATAAAACAGCATAAGAATTCCTGCATAATCAAAGTAAAAAGTAGTAAAGAGAAATGAAAAGTAACAATAAGGCCTCAAGGGCAAAGCTGATTACATCTCAAGGACCCAACCAAAAGGTTTATCTGCTTCAGGATGTTTCTTCATTGCTAAAGAAATATTCATCCAAGTTGGGGCAATCTTTTTAAGAGATTCCTAATAACATTTCACAAAATAAGTAAGATTCGAACTTTAGAAACAAACTTAAAGACATATTTCTATAAGCTCCATGTATGCACCTTTCCAACAATAACAAGAGAATTTCCTATAGGATCAATACTGGCTTGCCCCTCTTCTCAATGGTTCCGAGATACTGAACTTTTCAAAACCACAGCCATCGCTCCTCGAATCAGTTCTAGGAGCTTATTTTCACTAAGACATTTAATATCCTTCACAAACTGCTTTAGTGAACAGAATCTGTTGTGATTTCTTTAGTCCCGCAAAAGTACTGGAATTCAAATTTGCACCCTACACATACGGTTTCAAGTACCTCCATACTAGTAGATTCATAATGCAGTTCCCTCTCCACTTACTATTAGTAAACTCTTGCTTAACATAAACATAATCATAATCAGCAAGAAGGTGCTCAACCTTTGCCCAACTTTTGGCATACACTAAAAGAGTGATCAGGAAAAAAATGTTGGATTGTTCTTACTACAGAACCCACGAAACTAAACTTAGGGCTTAAAAATTGGTTGAATTGAACCACAATTTCACAAAAGGAGGACTTACGGTTGGGCGAATGAGATGAACCCGGATGACCCCAATAATCCAAACCGTCTAAGGGAGATGAATTACGGCTGTCGCCAAATTGGCCCTTCTATTGTAATCGCTTCAACCCTACTCTTCTCTGAAGGATTGAGATTCATCCAAGTCTACTGTAATGACTGCTAATCTTTGAACAGGAGCTAGGATAGGCAGTACGCAATTCATACTTGACTCCTTTCAACCTATCGAAGGTTATGGAGTCTCCAATTACCTCCTTCTTAAGCGAGCCGTGAACGGACCTAAAATGAGGATGTTGACTGTGATGAAAGACTAAGTACATATAGGACTCAAAGAAGAAGAAGGAAAGTGGAAGAAAGGCTGGTGAATTTAGTGTCGGAGTTCTTGCTTGTTAGGTTTAGAGGGAAAGCACATTTGGGGATTTTGACTACTAGGGTTTATACCAAACCGCGAAAAATGGCTTAGGGCGGGAGAGGAAAAACATTTCGGGGTCAGGCTAACGCCAACGTTTATAAAAAAACTTTGTTAAAATATATTTTAAGACAACATTTTCTATCTAAACGTCGTGAATTCAATGGTTTTAACAACGTATGTTTTGAAAACATTGTTAAAAGTCAATTTTTAGACAACATTTCTTCTTTAAACGTTGTGAATTTCGTAATTTTAACAATATTTATTCTGAAAACTTTGTCTTAAATGTAAACCACAACGTTTGAAATAAAAACGTTGTTTATAACTACTTTTTAACAACGTTTTACAAAAAACGTTCTTCAAAAAATGTTGTTAAAAGTCTTTTTTGTTGTAGTGTATTTGTGTTGTGTGTGTTGTGTATTTGTGTGTGTATGTGAGTGAAAGGAGGAGAGTCTGATAACTCTCTTTCTCTTTTCTTTTCTTTCTTTCTATCGTGAGAGAGAGCTGAGAGGTTGGTGATTGTTCTTCTTATTTGTTGAGGGAGAGAGTTGATCATGTTTGAGAGAAAGCTGATGAGCTCTTTATATAGGTGATGGAGTGAGAGATATTTGTGTTACTCTCTGGCCCAAGTTTGCACGAAGCTTCGTTTCAGCCTTCAAAGTCTTCAGCAATCGACGGCTTGACTTGTGAGGTAAATGTCAGCTTTGGTATACGGCACACTAGGCAAGGTGTCCGTGCACCAAACCATGTTTGGGTGTTTCAGCGCACCAAGCAAGACTTCAGTGCACCAAAACTATTTTTTGGCTTTTTTCAGGCTTTGTGTCTTGCACTTTGGCCCTTCTAAGCTTTGTATCTTCAGTCTAGACCCTTGATGTTGATCTAACTGAAGTTTGTTTACGTTTGCGGACGTCGTTAGTCCTGTTTGATAGGTTGTTTCCTAAAATGATCATAGAAACAAGTGTTAGTCCATTTGTAACACCCGCTTCATTTGCATCATTCATATTACTTATATCATTCGTATGTCATGCATATATCATCTTGATTTATACCATTGACATTACTTGAGTATAATACATTTAAAACACAACACATTCATGCTACATTCCATGTGTTTCGTATGCTTCGAATTGTTGTTTAATTCTTGTATTTGACCGTACTTAAGATGCGTTAAACTTCTAGTCTTGTTATAGGTCTTTTCGAAAACCTTTCTCGAGTGTTTTGACCTTCCCTTGGACTTAGAATCATCTTAGGTTAACCTGGGAGTGTTTTGGAAACACATTGGAAGACTTTTGTTGGACTTTGACCTGAGCTGGTTACTATGCATACGCATAGTGCGAGCTCAACCAACGCATAGAGTTTTTGGATTCTATGCGACCACATAAGGCGCCCGCATAGAAACTATGCGGCCACATAAGGCGTCCGCATAACGCCCAGACTGTTCACCCGAGAAAATCTCATCTTTTCCAACTTATGATTTTGATTGGCTCTCATGGTGCCACGTCACTAGGCCGGGTAAAGTCTCTTTTCTAGCTACTTAAACACCTTAAAGAGCCCTTGAAGACTCTTATTTCTCCCCCACCCCCCCTTTTCATCCAAGAGCATAAGGAGAAGAATAGAGAGAGTTTAGGGAGAGAAAGTGAGATTTCTTAAGGTTTTAGAAGAATCTCGATGATCCGAGCACGCCGTTGCGAAGTTCTTGCCTAGAGGAAGCTTTCCCACCAAATAGATTTTGTTTTCCTTGATTATTTTCGTCAAGAGGTAAGCTACTACCCCCTCTTCTTCTTGATTTATGTCTCATATGACATCCTAGACTTCTAATATGTGAAGTTACCATGCTAGATTTGTGAACACATGATTCTTGCCATGAAACATCATTATGGACTTGTGAAATATTTTGTTGCTTGTTTTATGATGTTGGGGACTCAAATTTGGGCGTTAATGTGCTAGGTTTAAAGTGCAAGACCACTTTCATAACACGACATCACTAGTAACTAAAAATGACTTGAATAGAGTCGGTTAGGTTTGATAATGAATGTGACCCCATGTGTGTTGTGAGCCTTTGTGGATTTGAGATTTTTCGTTAGGTTATTGGTTATACGATATACGTTAAATGATATTGTATCTTTCTTCGAAAATGTTGGTGTTTGTATAGCTATGTGTAGTAGAATCACTTGGCATACATAAACATGACGTTGTCGTGGTCGTTATACTCCCTACTTTGGAGTATGACATGCTTATTATAAATGTTGGGTAAACATCTACTTGAGCATTTGATTTATTTGGTGATAATGTGTCGAGTAAACATCTACTTGAGCATTCGTTAAGTCCATGGCATATTTGTTGGAGGTGTATTGATGCTCGGTTATTGCGTGAGCTGGGGCTACGTAATAGCCGAAGGCCAATACATTAGGCCTCGCGGACCTATGAATGGGAGTATTCCCGAAACTCACAAAGAAAAAAGGAAGTGAGTTAGACAAAAAGAAAGAAAACTTGAGAAGTCGCTTAGACAACTCGTCGATAATCTCGCCCTACCGTTGGCCACGATAGGGGTTATAGCGCTAAGTGTTGTACAAAATAAATGCGACATTGGTAAGCTAAAATGTGATTATTTCTTGGGTCGTGGGGACCGAGTCTTCACGTCGACGTGAATACATAAAATGGTTCACTATGATTTCGATTTATGGGTTCGATGATCGAGAATGACATCAACGGTTTCTACTTTGGTATTATTGGTTGGTTGGTTGGAAGTTTGTATGTCGTAGGTGTACCTCGACAGTATCCTTTTAAATGTGTTACATACTGCTTCTACATGAGACGTTCGTTATGTGATACGTGTTCCATGTTATGCTTCTCCATTTATTATGCAATGATGTATAATATTGTTATACTTGTTCTCATTAATGTTCACAATCTCGCATGCCATGTTGTTACATTAGTAGCTTATTGAGTTTTAAACTCACCCCGTCCAATGGCGTCCATTGTTTATTTGTTTTCCTTAGATCCCATTCCGGCAAGAAACCCCTAATAAGCTTCGTCGTCTTCGGTGAGCTCGTCAGACATTCTTTTGGGTAGTTGCTCCTTGAGTCTCTGTATCTTCTTTTGGTGAGGTCAAAGGTGTACATGTTATATAAATGATGTATCGTTAGGTAGATGTCTTATACTTGATACTTGTGTAATGTTCTTTTGTAGTACTGACATGGTTGTCAGGCTTGTGTAAATTGTTAACTCTTATTTTTCGCGCACTTTAAAATAGTTATTTAGTTGTCCCGAGCTCTCTAGCTCGTGGGTTTGTTGGCTAGCTAATGTGTTGTTCTCCAGCTTGTTGTTTTGCCGTTGAGGTTTTGTTTTACATTTAAAACCATACACTTGTATTACAGGGTTTTTGCATGAAAATGACTTTTGATATATGCATTTTGTGTTCTTGTCTCACGCACCGAACGAGTTTTCACATAGGATCTCGGGTCGGGTCGTGACACCATTTATAAATAAACAATTATTTATAGGACAATTCGTATAATGTAGGTGTATGAATTCTGGGTGTCTACAGAGCCCCTTGACTACGTTTGCATTCTGTTGCAACCCCTCTGGCTACTACGCCCCCCTAACTTTACATTCTGGTTCACTCATTCCCAATCCCACTGAATACCGTACTCTTGTTGGCAGCTTACAATATCTCTCTCTCACACGGTCTTATATTGCTTACACCGTCTAACAAATTATCCAAATGCATGCATCAACCCACCACTGATCATTGGCAAGCCACCAAACGTCTCCTACGTTATTTATGTGGCATATCGAATCACAATATCACCTTACATCGCTATTCCAACTCGACACTTCATGCCTTTTCCGATGCAGATTGGGCAAGTAACAACGATGATTACACTTCCACCTCTGCCTACCTAAATTACCTTGGTCGCAACCTCATCTCCTGGAGCTCAAAGAAGCAACGTACCGTTGCCTGCTCCTCGACTGAGGCTGAATACTGTTCTGTTGCTGCCACTGTCGCTAAACTTCGATGGCTATGCTCCCTTCTCACAGAATTGGGTATACACATTACATGTCAACCAGTGATCTACTGCGACAATGTTGGCGCCACCAACCTTTGTGCCAATCCCATTTTCTACTCCCACATGAAGCATGTGGCTCTCGATTACTATTTCATTCACGAACAAGTACAGAATAACCTGCTTCGTGTTGCTTATGTCTCTTCACAAGATCAACTTGCTGATGCTCTCACCAAACCTCTCACTCGTCAATGCTTCCAGCTTCTTCAGTCCAAGATTGGCCTTGCCCAACGGCCGTCCATCTTGTGGGGGCATGATAGAATCTCACAGTCAACCAATATCGTAAATTAAGGTTCCAGACTTGGAAGGCAAATTTGAAATGCTAAATCACTGATAGAGTCTATTATCTTTATATGTACCATTACCAAATTAGTTGATTATCTGTATCTCTCAGTATACATATTTGTAATAGTTATTGTGAATAATCAATTGAGGCAGATTGCAAACTATCTTCATTCTCTTATCTTCTCAAGGATATGACTTCTTGATGCGGCTTTTCATTAAAAGTGATATGTTGGTGTTGGATTTTAGAATCCTCTCAATCAATCCTTAATTTGGGTCAATTTGGTAAATTGGTAATTGACTAATTGATTGATTAGTTTTTGCCTTTCTTGGTAAAATTTGAGATCAATCACAAGATTGTGATTGATTGTATTTTTGGTATATCTTGATTGATTAATTAATTAGAGGATGATTGACTTTAAATTTGGTATATATTAGTTGACTTTAGATAGGTTCAATCAAAGTTTTTGATTGATGTAAATATGGTAATTATTTATACTAATTCTAATCTTTCTTGTTTTAGTGTTTTTTCTTTCTTTCTCTTTAAGGTATTCTCGAAAGTATATAAGGAGCAGCAAGTGCTGCACAGAAGAGAGAGAGAATTCAGAGAGAAAAAGATTTCAAACACTCGTGCTGTCCTGAAGTAAATGTGAGCAAAGACATTGCAAAATTTTCCGTCACATTTGATTCACAATGTTCTAAAACTAAGTTCTTTTACCACTGTTGTTATCCTTAGACAATATATATAAGGATTTGTTAGATCTTTGAGTGGTATTCTGTAATCTCAGTTGAGTTACTTGTGTTAGGAACATCGATTTTTTAGTTTCACTAGTTGTTTACTTTGTAACGGGTTCTATATTTTCTAGTGAAAGGTTTTTGCCATATTGGCACGTCTACAAGTATTTCTACTTGTAGATAAAGGTTAAACAATTTGATTTTTACAGTTTTTTTTTATTCCACTGCAATTTTTACTGGATGTTACAGCAGATGTTATCACATCTTTGATAACATTTACAACATTCCAGAATTCTGTTTTTTAATTTATATAGCTATAAAAGTCCCATTTGGTATCAGAGCATACACTTGACTTTACTAAGTGAGGTCCCTAGTTGTAGCTATGTCTGACTCTCAATATGGTGCTCAACGTCCTCCTGTCCTCGATGGGTCTAATTACTCTACTTAACTCTACTTAGAAACCCAAGATGCGCATATACCTCAAGTCTCTTGATGAAAGAACATGGCTCTCTGTGGTTACAAGGTGGACTCCACCTAAAGTTATTGATCTCGATGGAGATTATAAGATTACCTAAGAGGCTAGTTGGACGACCTAAGAAAGAAGCATAACAAATTTTAATTCAAAAGCTATTAATGCTATCTATGGCTGTGTGGAACCAAACACTTTTAAAATCATAGTTTATTTTGAATCAGCCAAAGAAGTATGGGAAGCCCTCCAAGCTCATTGTGAGGGACCCGATAGCATTCGTTTAACCAAGCTACGTTTACTTACAACCTGTTTTGAATATTTAAAAATAGAAGAGGATGAGGACATTGCATCCTACTATTCCAAGTTGGTCTATTTGTCAAATGAGTCATTAGCATTGGGAGATCCCATTTCCAATGCAAGGCTCGTTAGCAAAATGATGCGATCTCTTCCAGAACACTTCAATATAAAAATATCTGCAGTAGAAGAGGCTCATGACACTGGAAGAATGAGCTTAGATAAACTTGCTGGTATCCTTCAAACTTTTGAGTTAAATCATCTCTACAGAATAAAAAACAAAATAAAAGTGTTAAAAGTATTGCTTTGCCTATTTTTCATAATCAACCTAACTTGTTTGAGGAATTACTTGAATTTACAAATGAACTTGAAAAAACAGATTTTGGAGAAGAATCTCGAGCTATGTTGTTCAAAAGGTTTAACATCATGACCAAAGGACAAAACTATCATAATTTTCAAAAATCTAATCCCTCTCCGAAATTTGTCCCAAAAAGGTTTTTCTAAAAACCAATATTGATAATTCCAAAGAAAAATTTTCTCCTAAACTTCCTTCTAAATATGAATAAAAAAAATGAGGAATTTGTTCAGTGTAGAGAATGTTCTGGCTATGATCACTATGCTGCCGAATGTATAAATACCACGAGGAAGAAGGGAAAAAGTTTGGTAGCTACCCTAAGTGACATCGAGGAAGAGCAATCAGAAGAGGAAAGTGCACTAAATAGTATTTTTGAAACCCAAAATGTGTTGCAAATAAATCCTCATGGTGTATCTAAAGGTGTTTCCTTAAATGTGGCCCCATCTATGATCATATCTGTTAAAAAGTTTGTTCCAGATCTGAATTGTCTCAACTCATCCATAGTTGATGACAGTCAGGTCTAGAATGACTCTAAATATGATTCTGAGGATTTAGATTTATAGGAGGATTATAAGGCACTTTATGAAGATTGAGTAAAAAGGAAGAAAAGTTAAATCTTCTTGTTGAAGAAAATGAATATCTTTCAAAGGAAAATGAATTTCAGAAAGCTTCAAATGAACTTCTCTTAAAAGAAAACGATATCCAGAAAGCTTCCATAGCTAGACTAGAAGTTATGCTTACAAAGAAAAATATTGATCATGAAAACACCAAAATTGATCTTGAACGAGCAAATGAAACCTTGTCCAAACTCAACTCAGGCAAAGCTAAGCTTGATGAAATCTTGACTTATGGTCAAGACAACACATCTGGACTAGGATTCAAACCTATTGCTTTTGTCAAGGAAAGAAAAAATGGTGAAACATCTACTCATAACAAAAAAGGTAACATGGAAAGACCCAGACATTGGAAACGCCAGTATACTTGTCATTACTGCTCTGTTCCTGGTCATATTAGGCCTTATTGTTACAAATTGAAAGTAGATTTGGCAAGAAATTTGTATCAAAAAACTGCTCCAAACAGAATGTTTAAAACAATGTCCCCACATCTGATTCAGCACATCCCCAAAAATTCCAGAAAAATGGGTTAAAAAATCTGAAGTAACATGCAATGTTACATACATTTCTTTAAAAACCAACATTGCTATATCATGGTTCTTTAATAGTGGATGTTCTCGTCATATGACAGGAACAAATGAACACTTGACAAATTACTCTAGCTTTGATGGTGGAAGTGTAACCTATGGGGGTGGTGCAAAAGGAAAAATTATTGGTAAAGGAAATCTCGATGTTGAGGGATTACAAAAACTCAAAAATGTTCTTCATGTGGAAGGTCTCAAAGCAAATCTCATTAGCATAAGTCAACTTTGTGATGATGATTTGCATGTCAAATTTGATAAGAACTTCTGTGAAGTATTTGATGGTACTACCAAATGTGTTCTTGCAGGTACTAGATCCTCAGATAATTGTTACATGTATGGTGACATTGTTTCTTGTCATACCTCGAGTGTTAACGATAGTTCTTTTTGGCATAAAAAACTAGGGCATGCTAGCTTTCATAAAATTCATGACATATTCAAATATGATGCTGTTAGAGAATTACCAAAGGTTAACACAAAAAATGTGGGTGTGTGTGGTCCATGCCAAAAGAGTAAACAAACTAGAGTGTCTCATCCAAAACTTCAACAACGTTCTTTAAAATGTTGTCTTGAGTTTATTCATATGGATCTTATGGGTCAAATTGAAGTGGAAAGCTTATGAAGAAAAAAAAATACTCTTTTGTGTGTGTTGGTGATTTCTCTTGTTACACTTGGATTATATTTTTGAGAGAAAAGTCTGAAACTTTTAAGGCATTCAAAACTTGGTACAAAAAGGTTTGAAATCTCTATGACTTAAAGGTCATTATATTCGATCGGATCATGGTACTGAGTATGAGATCTCATTTTTTTTTAAGTTTTGCGATTCAAAGGGGATTACTCATGAGTACTCAGCCCCAAAACTCCACAACAAAAATGGAGTAGCGGAAAGGAAAAATAGCACACTTCAAGAGATGGCATGTGTAATGCTAAGCTCTCAAAATCTTTCAAGATGTTTTTGGGCAGAAGTCTTAAACACTGATTGTCACATTGGAAATTGTGTGTATTTGAGGCCCGGTTGCACCATGACCCTATATGAAATTCTTTTGGGCAAAAAACTGAATCTCAAATACTTCCATGTCTTTGGGTGTATTTGTTATCTTTTGAATGACAGAGATCATCTTGCAAAATTTGATTCTAAAAGTGATAAATGCATCTTTGTTGGGTACTCGTCAAATAGTAAAGCATTTAGAGTCTTTAATCTTAGGCTAAGACTATAATGGAATCAATAAATGTTGCTTTTGGTGATTTTGCTTCTCTTGGACAAAAAACAGCTGAAGATGACACTGCAGGGTTAGTAGAGGATGCGGTTTACAACAGCGTTCCAGAGGATAGTGTTGAGGAAATTCAGAATAAAAATGCAAATGATTCTTAAGAAAAATGTGTCCAAAAATGTTGGGACATCCTCAAACACATCTAACAACGACTCAGAACCAGTTGAAACAGAATCAGAAACTGAAAATTCTGAATCTGTTAATGAAGCTGGAAGTGATCAAAACCTAGATGTGTCAAGCAGAATTCAAATGAATCACCCTACAACTCAAGTGATAGGGAATGTGTTTTGTGGTATGAAGACAAGACAGAAAGGTAAAATCGATTACAAGAAAATGGTAAGCTTGACTTATTTGTCTTCTGAATGTGTCAATGTTAGAATTTGCTTTTACTTGGGGCAATTTGGTTTCATGGTATAGTAAGAAACAAAACTGTGTTTATTCATCAACCGCTGAATCAGAATATGTAGTGGTTGGTAGTTGTTGCTCTCAACTTCTTTGGATGAACCATGGTCAATGATTATGGGTTACATAGTGATACACTTGTTGTTTATTGTGATAAATTCAGTGCGATTGATATCTCGAAAAATTATGTTCAACAATCCCATACCAAACATATTGATATTAGACATCACTTAATTCGAGATTTGGATGAACAAAATATTGTCTGCATGGATTTTATGGGAACTAAGAACCAATTGGATATGATGTTTTCACCAAGACTCTTGATTTTGAGAGATTTTCTAGTCTTAGGAATCTCTTAGTCTGTGTGTCATTTGAGTGTCTCACAAAATGTGGTTCCAAGTGTGACCACATATGCATGTTGTACACACAAAAAAAATAATAATAATAAACCATCATCCTGCATTTATTTTGGGCACGACTTTGTCAAATGATATAATTCTTAAATGTGGTATTTGGAAGGCATTTCTTTTGAATGTGGATCTCTATTCAAAAAAAAAAAAATCCCAGTGAATGAGCCAAAGTAGTGATTGGAAGCCTTTGAGGGAAAAAGCTCCCTTCTCAATGTGTATGTAGCCACTCATACGTGATATTGTCATCTAGATCAAATATGTTCTTTGAAATTTTGGTGTGATCATATGAGAAAAGGCTATCCTTGAGGTAGAGTGAAAGCTACCTACTAGTTAAATCCCTTCAGCTTTAAGGTAAAAATTATCATTCAAATGAACTGGGAGAAAGGAATCTTGATCCATTGAATTCGAAATTGCAAATGTGTCTCTCAATGTGTTAACATTTTTCTTCACATTCGTTGAACAAAATCCTTCATAGTGTGCGCATTGTCCTATTCTTCATGGTTAGACATATCAATAGGGCATTTGGTTTGGTGAAAAATATTCATGCAGCTGTTTCTCACCATCTATTTATTCCAATGTGGTATATTGACTGAAAATCTTTATCCTTGAATTTGTTTGTCTAAAATAATTTGATTGGCTCTTGATATTTGAGCAGTGTAACAAATTGATGGTATTTTTGCAGAAGATTTATCAAAGATAAATTTTGGGTAATATTATGTTGCCTAATATCTTTTGATGTATTTTTGGCTTATCATTGACTTTGTGCAGCAATCAACAGGAAGGAAATTTCTTATTACCATAATTCAAAATTTGGTCTCCTAGTATCTTTGGTAAGTTGAAGGTTTCATTCTCCCGAAGGACTCTTTTTTTCCTTCCAATCTGTTTCTTCATCTTCCTGCAAATTTCTCCTCCATTTCTGGCCAAAAAAGGGGGAGAGATTTCTAAGGTAGGGGGAGAATTTGAATATTGGTTATCAAATTCAGGGGGAGTTGTTGATCTTTGATCATTGTTTGTCCTAAGGTGTGTTTTGACTAGAAAGGCAAAAAGGGGAAGATTGTTGGATTTTAGAATCCTCTCAATCAATCCTTAATTTGGGTCAATTTGGTAAATTGGTAATTGACTAATTGATTGATTAGTTTTTGCCTTTCTTGGTAAAATTTGAGATCGATCACAAGATTGTGATTGATTATATTTTTGGTTTATCTTGATTGATTAATTAATTAGAGGATGATTGACTTTAAATTTGGTATATATTAGTTGACTTTAGATAGGTTCAATCAAAGTTTTAGATTGATGGAAACATGGTAATTATTTATACTAATTCTAATCTTTCTTGTTATAGTGTTTTTTCTTTCTTTCTCTTCAAGGTATTCTCGAAAGTATATAAGGAGCAGCAAGTGCTGCATTCTGGTCACGGAAGAGAGAGAGAATTCAGAGAGAAAAAGATTTCAAACACTCGTGTTGTCCTGAAGTAAATGTGAGTAAAGACGTTGCAACATCTTCCGTCACATTTGATTCACAGTGTTCTGAAACTAAGTTCCTTGACGACTGTTGTTATCGTTAGACAATATATATAAGGATTTGTTAGATCCTTGTGTGGTATTCTGTAATCTCAGTTGAGTTACTTGTGTTAGGAACAACTTTTGTAGTTTCACTAATTGTTTACTTTGTAACGGGTTATATATTTTCTAGTGAAATGTTTTTGTCATATTGGCATGTCTACAAGTATTTATACTTGTAGATAAAGGTTAAACAATTTGTTTTTTACAATTTTTTTATTCCGCTGCGATTTTTACTGGATGTTACAGTAGATGTTATCACATCTTTGATAACATTTACAACGTTCCAAAATTCTATTTTTTAATTTGCATTGCTATAAAACTCTCATTTGGCAGTGCCTTAGTAATACTCATAAAGTGAGATATCACTGAAGAGGAAAGTACAACGTGCATGCCCATGTGATAGATGTAGGCATTTTTACTTCAAAGTCAAATGTTGGAGACAAGATAAGATCTCAGGAAATCTAGAAGAATATCTAAGTGGATGTAATTGTAGAGAATAATAATTCTTATGAATAATGGCATAGCCTTTTTCATTGATTGGAACACATATTTATAGGGTTTATAAGTTAACCTAATACAACAAGGATTAGGAGAAGATTTATAAGTTAACCTAATACAACAAGGATTAGGAGAAGAATTACAATACAAGGTAACTAGGAGACCTAACTAATAAGGAAGAATATACCAAATATAATTACACATCTATGGTAACAAAGATATAACAATATGGAAGGGATATTATTCCCTTATATGCCCCCGCAAGTTGGACCCGCGAGAGGAGCTAGAGGCCAATCTTGAGTAGAAGATGGTGAAAGCGAGCGCAAGGAAGTGGTTTGGTGAGGGTATTTGCGAGCTGGTCAGCCGAGGAGACGTGTGATACCCGTAAGATACCGTCTTGAACTTGCTGACGGGTGAGATGATAATCGAGGGCACCATGTTTCATGCGAGAATGAAACACTGGGTTGGAGCTGAGATTTGTAGCGCCGACATTATCACAGTAGATAACGGGTTGGTGCGAGGAGGTGACACCGAGCTCACCTAGAAGAGAGGTAACCCAGCAGACTTCAGCAGCTGTTGCGGCAATAGCTCGGTACTCGGCCTCTGTTGAGGAGCGAGCAACTGTTCTCTGCTTTTTTGAGCTCCGGGAGATGGGGTTTCGGCCAAGATACACGATGTAAGCACTTGTGGAGGTAAAATCATCTTTGTTTCCCGCCCAGTCGGCATCAGTGAAAGCGTGAAGATCGAGAGGTGATTGGCGATAAAGAAGGATGACATGATCAATAGTGCCACTGAGATAGCGAAGTAGGCGCTTGGTGGCGAGCCAGTGATCTGAGGTTGGTCGATGCATAAATTGAGAGAGCTTGTTGACGACATGGGCAATGTCCGGACGGGTAAGAGATAAATATTGAAGACTCTCGATTACTGCCCGAAACTCGGTAGGGTTAGTCATTGCCGTGTCCGACTGAAGGGTGAGCACTGGCGAGGTCGCTAAGGGTGTTGCCACTGGGCGAGCTTCAGACATACCAGTGCGAGTAAGGAGGTCGGCTATGTAACCTCGTTGGGAGAGGAGAAGCCCAGTAGACTGAGGAACCACTTCCACACCAAGGAAGTAGTGAAGGTCGCCGAGGTCTTTGAGCGAGAACCGAGTAGCGAGGTTGGTGATGAAGGCCTGGACTGCCTTGGTATCATTGCAGGTGATGATGATGTCATCAACATAGACGAGCAACAGAAGAGTAATGCCACCCTCATTGAAGATAAATAGAGAAGTATCAGCCACTGAGTTCGTGAAGCGAGCACCGAGGAAAAACTGGCAAAGTTCATTGTACCATGCCCGGGGAGCCTGCTTGAGACCATAGATTGCCTTTTAGAGGCGACACACATGTTGCGGGTGATCAGTGTCGACGAAGCCCTGAGGTTGAGTCATAAAGACTTCCTCGGTAAGGGTTCTCTGTAGAAGGCATTGTTGACGTCGAGCTGACTAAGATCCCATCCCCGGCTGATCGCTAGGGAGAGGATGAGGCGAACTGTGGTAGGTTTGACCACCGGGCTGAAGGTCTCATGGTAGTCAATTTCTGGGCACTGATAGAATCCCTTGGCGACCAGGCGAGCTTTGTACTGTCAATTTTGCCATGAGCAGATCGTTTAATCGAAATATCCATTTGCAGCCAACAATATTAGGGACCCCCGTGGGAGGTACTAATTCTCATGTGCAATTTTTTAGGAGGGCATCATATTCCTCAGACATGGCTTGTCGCCACCTGTTGTCTTTGAGGGCCTGAGTTACACATGTTGGTTCAAGGTCGGTGTTTAGTTGGGCGGAGAGGCAGAGTTTATTAATTGGTTTGTGGATGTTGTTTTAGGAGCGAGTGATAATGGGTGAGGTGCGGGCTGCGGCTGGGGTATAGGCTGATGAGGAAGGTTGGTGTTTGGTAGGGCGACCAGCGAGGGCTCGGCAAGGTCGGGGTTAGCCTTGCAGGGCTCTGAGGGTGGTTGAGACGAGGTCGCGGGAGGAGCATCAGTAACCAGGAAGTGTGGGTGGACTCGTCAGGTCGCTGAAGATTCAATTCAATTTGAGACATAGGAAACTCAGACTCAACAAATCGAACATGGCGAGAGACAAAAAGCTTTGCGCTGGTCGGGTCGTAACAGATATATGCACTCTGAGTGAGGGAGTACCCGAGGAAGACAGGGAGTCGAGCGAGGATCGAGCTTGTGACTGGTATATGGTCGCAGCCAGGGATAACAGAGACATCCAAATGCTCGAAGCTTTAAGTAGTTGGGGGCTGACCCGAAGAGTTTGTGGTAGGGAGAGAGCATCTAGAGTGTGGGAGTGAGAAGACGATTTATAAGATAGGTGGCTGTGAGGAAGGCATACGACCAGAAGGTGAGGGGAAGAGCAGCTTTGGATAGTAGAGATAGACCTGTTTTGACAATGTGACGATAGCGTCGTTTAGAGAAGCCATTGTGCTCGAGCGTGTGGGGGGGTGAGGTGAGGTGCGAGATGCGATTAGTAGCGAGGTATGTGGCCAGGCCGGTCATTTTGGCGAGACCAGTATACTCGCCACCATTATTCGAGTATAAGGTGACAATGTTTTGTTTGAAGTGGTTTTCGACCAGGGCTTTGAAGCGAGGAAAGATGGATGCAACATCGAATTTCCTTTTGAGAGGGTAGAGCCAGATGTAATGTGTGTAGTGATCGACGAAGATTACATAGTATTTGAAGCCAACAAATGAGTGAATAGGTGAGGTCCAAACATCAGAATAAATAATTTTGAGGGGGTGGGTGGACACAATAGTAGATAAAGTAAAATGAATTTTGTGACTTTTATTGCTTAAACACGCATTATATAAGGATAACTTATCTCGAGAATGCTCGAAAGCAAACCTAGACTCTATATGACTCTGAATTTGGGCAGAAGGATGACCAAGGCGATGATGCCAGTCCGGAGCAAACACTTTCTAGCTCGAGAAGGCAGTGAGGTGATACGGAGGGATTGAGCTCGACCATTCATACACACCATTTTTAGATTGTCCTTCCAGCAGCGAGGTCCCTGTTTGTAGATCCTTCACACGAAAGAAAGTGGGTAAGAATTCAATAGATACATTATTAGATGTGCAGAATTGAGAGATAGAGATGAGGTTTCTTTTCATGCTAGGTACAAACAGAACATTATGTAATTGAAAGGTGTGTGAGGGTGTGTAGAGAGAGGCAGAACCAGTATTAGAAATGTGTAATCCAGTGCCATCACCAATAACCATGTCATCAGGGCCTGAGTACGGAGTATGGAGAGAGAGATTGCCGAGGTCAGCGGTGACATGGTGGGAAGCACAACTGTCGAGGAGCCAGCTCGGAGTCGTGTTGCCCGAGGTCGTGGCAATGTGTGCTCGCGGTTACCATTTGTTACCCGCAGACGAGGAGTGAGACGAGCTAGATGGTGAGGCCAGAACAAGCTGAAAGCTAGGTACTGAGCGACCGTATGACCTTGTTATCGATAGCCTTGACATTTGCCGAGGTAAGGTCGCTGCTGGCGAGGACCATTGTTGCCTTACTGTAGATGCCGAGGAGGTTGTGCGGGCTGCTGGTGGCGAGGATACTGAGGCTGAGGAGACCCTTGTTGCCTATTCGTCACAGTATTAGCCGTGACGGGGTAGAGAGTGGAGGCGGGGTGGGATTTCTTCAGTACCAGCTCGCGGTTGATGAGCTTTTCATAAAGTTCATCAAAAGGAATAAGAGTGTCCCGTACTTCAACTGCATCGGCGACATGTTGATAGTCATCATCCAGGCCGCCGAGCACTGTTTCTATGAGGTCCTCATAGTCGAGGGGTTTTTCGAGGGCAGCGAGCTCATCGAATTTGCTTTTGATGAACTGCATGTACTTCGAGATCGACTGGAAGCCTTTGGTAGCTCGCTTGAGCTGGTCTTTAATTTGTTTAATATTCCCGCGAATAGAGCGAGCATATGTGTTGGCCAGGATGACCTAAGCCTCCCGAGCTGTAGTTGCTTGCTGAATAAGCGGAACTAAGCTTGTGGAGAGGAAGCCAACAAGGGCGCCAAACAGAAGTTTGTCTTGTCGTATCCATGGGAGGTAGTCTGGGTTGGGTGCTTGGATGTTGTTGACGGTGAGGGTGGCTGGCGGGCAGACCGAGGTGCCATCAACAAACCTGTGAAGATCATAGCCAACGAGCGTGGATTCAACCTGAAGTTTCCATGCGAGGTAGGTGGTGGGAGTGAGCTTGGTGATATTCTGGTTGGAGATGTTGATGAGTTGATAGGTTTTGGAGGAGTCTGTGGGATCTTGGACGATGATCATGTTGGAAGCCATGGGTGTTTAGAGGAAGAAGGAGGTGGTGGGCGGTGGTGTTTGGGGTTACGGAAGTTTGGTGGTTTTTAGGGTTTGTGGAATCAAAGCTCTGATACCATGTAGAGAATAATAATTCTTATGAATAATGGCATAGCATTTTTCATTGATTGGAACACATATTTATAGGGTTTACAAGTTAACCTAATACAATAAGGATTAGGAGAAGAGTTACAATACAAGGTAATTAGGAGACCTAACTAATAGGGAAGAATATACCAAATATAATTACACATATATGGTAACAAAGATACAACAATATGGAAGGGATATTATTCCCTTATAGTAATATTATCTTGTCCATGTAGGCTTTAAGTTTATACTTCGATTTTCCTCCTAGATTAGTAGCCCTGATCATATCAGCAGGTTCTTCTTATATGTTGGTGTAGATTAGCACGTTTTTGGCTTGCTTCAAATCTGCTAATAAGGCCTACTAGTCTTTATCCCATTAGCATATTCTATTTTGTATATCACAGCTGGTTGAATCCGAGTAGAGTTTGCCTTCTAAGTTGGGGAACGCAATCTACACATATAATTCTAGCTTGTTGGTACCCTAATCTAAGTTTAAGTAATGGTTACAAGAAAATCTAATATGTTAGAGAATATACAAATGATTTTATAAATTTTACATGTATATTTTCAACAATCTCCTACTATTTGCTTGTAGCCATTACTATTATATATGAAGACATTATTGCAGATGTTCAGTCTTAGTAATAGTATACTTTCTAATGATTATTCTTTTATAAACAAGCATACCCTAAGCTGAACTTACAAGCGATAGCCTTTGTATAGCATCCTAATAAATATTGAGTATTTACAAAAATAGGAAATAAACACATACAAAGTAAAATGTTAACATCAAACAATCATAAGGTATAATATGCTCGATATTAACAAGTTGTTTTTAACTAGATGTATAAAAACATCAATGCTACAGAGAATAGTAGTTAAGAAAAAGCAAAGAATTAAAGTTTTCAACGATTCTTTGAACAACAAATTTAGAGTTGAAAGAATGAGCAAACAACGAAAAATGATCACTGTAATCTAAACTAGAGGTTTGATGATGCCGAAAAAATCAGGGGCACCGGGGGTGCCGAATGGATCGTCGCCGTCCCGCGGATCTCGGATATCTAGCATGTATTTGTCTGCAAAAAAGACACCGTGAGAGGGGTGGGGAGGACTCCCGCCAAAACCCTCCGGCGTGTTCGTCAGTCTCAAGGGCCAAGGCTATATGAAAAGTGAGACGTACCTTGGACTGAGAGAGGAGGTGGCTATATATACTCGTAGGGGCCGGACCTCTATTTATTTCGGGCCCATTTGCTGGGGTGAGGCCCATACAATCTAGCAGGTCCAAAATATGTTCATCAAGGTTTAAATAACCAGAATTTCGTAGTGAGAAAACATTAATCAAAATTATGATATGGATAAAGAACGAAAGTGTGCTGATATAGACTATCAGCAGGAGTTAAAGAGCAAAGGTTCTTTTCCATACACACTTCCACTTCTCAATCTTTTCTTCTTTTCTCCTCTTTAGTTGTATATTCTTTTCTTTGAATTTCTTCTTCTATCCTCCTTAATCATTCTCATCTTTTCTTTTCCTCATCTTCTTTTTGCATCTCCTCTCTTTCACTCCTTATTTTATTCCGTCTCCTCCTTACTGTATTCATCCTTCATGTATCCCAAGTTATCCTCCTTAATGGTCACAAGCCAACTGTGATCAACAGTCTGGACTTGGAACCGTAAAGGGTTGTTTGGATCCTAAGGAATGAATGTACATATGGCTGCTTTAGCAGCTTCTTTAGAACTTTGAGATTTTCTTCTTATGTCTCATGGTTTTCTGCCATTACCTCTTTGTGTGTGTGATTTTAGTTCCAGAATCCTAGCCATCCATTCTTTATGATTGGGGCCATGTGATGTCTGAGCTTTAGGTAGATTGGCACCTATTTTCTTTGCCTATAGAGATAAACACACGATGATGAGATTATATGGTAGATGAGACTATGCTAATATAGAATCTGCTAGTAATGGTTAATATATCATGGTAGCATTATATCAGCAATGTTTCAAATTGATTGATAGGCAAAATAACAACAACATGCAGAGATATGATCCAAATTGAATGATAGGCAAAATAACAGTCACTTGATTTAATCATCATTCAAATTAGCAATTTATCAGATGTTACATGTAAGATATGTACCCCTCAGTTTCAAAATAAGTGTCGTTTCAGAGTTGTACACAAATATTAAGAATTTTGTACGTTAACAAATATATCCTTATTAAATATCCTTAATTTTTTTACTAAGAGTAGTTGGAAAGATAAATTAGGAGGAAATAACTATTGGAAGAAAATAAATTATTTAATAAAGAGATAATTAATTGTTGGAACTTGGGAGAGAAGGGTAAATATGACAAAACATACATTACAAACCTAAAACGACACTTATTTTGGAATACTTTTTTAGCTCAAAAACGACACTTATTTTGAAACGAATGGAGTATATAAAAGATGTAACAATTTGATGAATTGCATTTTGCTTTGGGTATGATCATTAAGACAGTGATAAATGATAACCTTTGACCTAATGGTGAAGGCATAAAGATTAATTAATTACCACCCAGTGCAGGATCTACTATTATCACTTGATATCTACCATCACAACAGATTTATAATGAATGCATAATCCATGGTATATTTAGTGAAGTTTGTAGTAAAAATAGTAATGGATCCTTACCAATTTGTAGAGACATGTTATGGAAGAATTATGCTTAGAGTTTGTATTTCTAAAGAGATTAGTTTTGGGATTGCTCTATAGGAAACAGGCATGATGATTCATGAAATCATTTAAATTTAGCATAGAATCATCAATATTTAATATACTGTTGTTTAACATGCTCTTATCATGAAAGATAGAAGCAAGCAATTAAGTGCAGTTCATGGAAAGATAACAAGTTAATATTTGAATAACAAAGATTTGAGAGGATAGATACCATTTGATCCAAGAAGAGAGAGCTTTGATGATGTTTAAGGATACAATAAATCTCGACGAATCAATTTGATCAGGCTCAATAGGGGTACTTTTGTGATATATAAGAAAATAAAAAAAGTGTTTTACCTAAAGTACCCTTTATTGAAAAATGTAACCTTTTTCATAAACAATAAATATGTAAAAGGTGAAAATATATTTTTCAAATAATTTAGGGAATAATAAATGTTTTTTCATAGAATTTAAGGAGCGATAAATGCATTCGAAGAAGATCAAATTGATCTATTTAAGATTACTCTTAAGGATAAAATCAGAAAATGGAAATTGTTAAATAGTAGTGAGAGAATTTTATCATATCATTGGGATTGAGATTGAGTTTTAAAAACTATTTAGTACAGTAGTTTTAAAATGACTTTTTAAATTTCTTGATTTGAAAAAGATTTTTGAAATTTATTAGTCGAGTGTTTTTGGGAAGATAAAAAGATTCGAGTACAGTGCATGAATATGAAAGTTTAATGCAGTATTTTTTGTCATTAAAACGTTCCTGTAGTTAAGAAAAAAAATTAATTTAAATAAAGAGGTCGAAAAAATATACTACTTCAGTTCAAAATAATTTTCAGTTTAGTAATTTGTACATAGATTAAGTAAGATTATATAAAGATCGTTCTACCCTTATTTAGTTCATTAATTATAGACAAGTTGCATGAGTTTTTTTTTTTTATTTCCTCTTAACAACCCTTTTTAATGAAGGTAGTAAATAAGGGTAGTTTTGGTATAATATAGGCAATTTTTTCTTGAAATCCTATAACGCCAATTATTTTGGGACAAAAGTTTTTTGCTAAAACGATAACTATTTTGGAACAGAGATAGTATAAATAAGAACACTTACATGGATTCCTGAGTTTCTCTAAATTTGATAATCAAGCTTTTGATCTATCATTAATTAGGGTGGTTATATATCAAATTATACTACTACAAAAGTGAAAAAATATATATATGTAAAGAGTAATGATAGGGTCACTCAAAGTGTACTCAAATTTTTACAATCAATGATGTGGCATATGTAAATTATGAATTTTCATACTCATTTTACATAATTCTATGCATAATTACTCTAATTAATGATTCTTAATATATATCATTAGAGCACGTATTAACAAGATCATGTGGTCAATTATGTACACTTTAATGTAGATATGATATTGTTCATAAATTAAATACAATAAATAACCTTTTATACTAATTTTAATTACTTATTAATTACTACATCCGTTTCAAATTAATTGTCATTTTAGGACTATGCATACGGATTGAGAAAGGTAATAAAAAAACTTATTTACCCCTATTTAAATTCAATCATTGTATTGACAATTAATTTTCTCTTTCTTCTTAAGGGCATCTACAATGATGGTTCTTAGCCAATTAAAAATTAATTTGGTCAATTCTTCAATAACGTGAGAATTCTTAAAATGGTTTCAAAAATTCTCAACTCTTCCGAGTTCTAAAATAAGGACTCGTTCTTTTTTTTTTTTTTTTTTTTTTTGCATTCACCTTGGCCACCAAAATGAAGAGAGTGTGTGATGCACTGCTCTTTCCTAACTATGCGTACGTGCATTACACACGGGTAAAAAACGTCCCTCGCCTCCCCCTATTCCTTCGTCTTCTGGCCCACCCCTGTCCCCTGTCCCTTTCCCCACCCAATTCCCACTCTCTCTCTCTCTCTCTCTCTCTCTCTTACTTTTATTTTGAGTATTTGATTTTTAGCTTTTATTGAAAAGCTTTTTTTTTTTTGTAATTTTTAAAATATATTTTAATTTAACTTTTTTTGCAAAAAGTTTTTTTGTAATTCAGAATATTAGGTACTTCTTTTAACTTTAAATAAGTTTAATTTCTTTTTTAATTTTGATAAAGTTATTTTTTAAGAAGTGTTTGTTTATATCCAAGTATTTAATTTGTTGTTTGTATGAAGTATTTAAAAATTAACAATGAAAATTATATTCAATATATTAATGAAAATTAAAAATTAAAAATAGAAATGATTCAATTTCTTTATCTGTACGAAATATATGAAATATGTAATGTACTAATTAAAATTATAAATGAATTAATTTATTTATACGATATATAAAAAATATATCAATTAAAACTATAAAAAAATTAATTTTTATAAAAAGCATAAAAATAAATGAGTTTAGTAAGTGAAAATCCTAGGTGGCATTGTGGAGCCCACCTAAGAAGTAAGTTGAAGAACCAAACATTTGGGAGATTAGTTCTTAAATAGGATAGTGAGTGAAAATCTTAGGTGACAAGGTGGAGCCCACCTAAGAACTAAGAACCACAAAACCACATTGGAGATGCTCTAACTCATCCTACTTTCTCTAAAAAATTGTGTGTTTTAACAATTCACTTTGTATGTTTTAACAATCATGCGTCTCTTTATATTTTTCCCACCAAAATACAAAATCAAACAAAGAACAAGAAAATCTGAAAATTTAGGTGCCAAAATCAAATTTTGAATTTTGCTTAAGTTTTAGAATGGAGCCAAACTTACTCCGAAATGCACGTTCGTTTTCTTACTTTCTTTCATTTTTATATTTAGTGTGCTGTGGATATTTAAGAGGACTTTTGATTTTTTTTTAAAGAAATTGTTCATATTTCCAATGTTTCTTTAAAGTAGAGCATTTAATTTGTTAATAGTAAATAAGGGTAGTTTGGAAAAAATATGGTTAAATATTCCTCGAAATTTTATAATGACAATTATTTTAAGATAAATTTTTTTTACTAAAACGATAATTAATTTAAGACGGTGATAATACATTTCTTTATCAAATCTGCCTTTGTATGGGAAAGTAAAGGTGACGGTAGTTGACTAGAAAGGTATATGAGAATGTCATTTTAGGTCAAAGGTTAAGGAAAATACATACATTCCTTCTTTAAAACCTTGCTAATTAAACAATAACTACCAACCAAAAAAAAACAAAAAAACTCGTAATAATAATTACATATTGAGATAGCAATCGCTATTTCCACCAACTCTTTACATTTTACTTTAAATAGTACTTTCTTCCTCCGTTCGTAAATAATCGTTATTTTTTATCAGGTGCATGAATTAAAGAAAATTATTTAACTTTATTATAAATATTAAAATAATATGTAGTTTTTTTTAAAACTCTTATACATGTGATCATAATTAAAGTAGAAAAAAAAATAAGAACAAATTGGTAAAAGTGTTTTTTTTAAAAGAAAATTTTAAAAACAGAACAATTTTTTTGGAACGGATAAAACAAAAACATGTACTATAAATTAATAAACATGCTACAGAAGTGAAATAAAACGATGTGTATGGCGTCATTATTGAAAAGTAAAACAATAATAACAATAATATGTACTCCCGTTCTTAAATAATTCTCGTTTTTTTTTTTTCGTTTGTGCAAATGCAACAAAAAAACAAAAAAGCAACATTATTTTGGAACAGATGAAAAACACCAATAATGCAGTGGGAGTACATACAACATCTGTTTCAAGTAAAGAGCCTGCTTTTAATTTTTTTCGATCAACTTAGTTAAAGTTTAATCAATAATTAACATAAATTTAATGATTTTACAAAGTTACAAAAGTTGTAATCTAAGTATTTTTAAGATATATTTTAATTCATAAAATTTTATTTCTTAAAATATGAGTAAAGTATGTAAAATTTTAATTTAATTTAGTAATAATTGACTTAAAAAAAAAAAAACTTTTGCCTAGAAATGTGATGCACAAAATTAGAACTAATTACTCTTAACTCTATCATCACTCTAAAGAATAAGAGTGAAGTGCCAAGTGCCCCCCGTGATCTGTTACCTAACTTAGTTTACTTTTGTTACCATTAGGAAAATAGTCAAACCTCCGTTTTATTTCAATAGTTCATCGTCGGTCGGTTACACCCTCGAACCTTCACTCTAACCCCCCGCCGTTAAAACCATCAAATCTCTATTCCAAAATAGTCGAAACGCCGTTATATCACGTTAACAACCCCCCGCGGCCCCCCAAATCCCGTCGTGTGTCTCAATCACTTCATCATCTTCATCATCCTCTTACCTATTCTCTGAGAACTCTCTCTCTCTAAAACCTCTCCCACTCTTCACTCCACTGGTAGAATCACCAAATTCAACAACAATGGAATCCCCAATTCTCCCAATGTACAAATTTTCCGCCATTGATTGATTGATATAAACCACCCAAGAACGAACGGATCCGAAACCTCTGACAGTTTGTAAACAATGTTGTCAGCATCGTCGGCAACATCCCCATTCATACCAACGTTACTTTTACTGCTCTCTCTCCCGATTCTCTTCCTACTGGCTCCACGAATCCTCCCTCCACGCCATATCCCCATCTCTCTCCCCGACGAACTCGACGATCTCTCACTCCTCCGCCGCGCCTCCGCCGAATCCTACAAACACCACCAACCCCAACGACCCTCTTCCAAATCTCGCCTCGGCGCCACCAACCCTAAACCCAAAGTCGCTTTCCTCTTCCTCACTAACTCTGACCTCCAGTTTTCCCCTTTATGGGAACTCTTCTTTCAATCCAAATCCAATGGCCATCTCTTCAATATCTACATTCACGCTGACCCAACAGTCAAAATCAATCCGCCGGGAGGCGTATTTGGGGAAGATCGATTCATCCCTTCCAAGAAAACTCACCGTGGTTCCGCTTCACTCATCTCCGCCGCCCGCCGCCTCCTCGCCACCGCTCTCCTAGACGACCCGGCTAACGCCTTCTTCTCTCTTATATCTCAACACTGCATCCCGCTTTACTCGTTCAAGTTCGTTTACGACTCCCTCTTCGACCTCAAATCCCACCAAATAGCCGAATTGCAGCAATTGAAGTACAGGAGCTTTATCGAGATCATCTCGAAAGACGACAATCTTTGGGATAGGTACAATGCGAGGGGCAAGGACGTGATGTTACCGGAAGTACCCTTTGTCAAATTCCGAGTCGGGTCTCAGTTCTTCACCCTCACGCGACGGCACGCGCTTTTGGTGGTCGGAGATCGGAGATTGTGGAGGAAATTCAAGTTGCCCTGCTTCAACACTGAGTCGTGTTACCCGGAAGAGCATTACTTTCCGACGCTCTTGTCAATGGAGGATCCCAAAGGGTGTACTCACTATACATTGACGCGTGTGAATTGGACCGACAGTGTTAACGGCCACCCCCACACCTACCATCCGCCGGAATTGTCGCCGGAGCTGATTTACGAGCTCAGGCAGTCGAATTTTACCCTTCCTTACATGTTTGCCCGGAAATTCTCGCCGGATTGCTTGAAGCCATTGTTGGATATGGCCGACACTGTCCTTTTCAGGGACTAAATTTTGATTGCTGGTGAGTTCAATCTTCTATATTGTTACATGTATAGAGATTTTAATGTGTGTGCCAATTCGTTGAAGTTTTCTTGCTTTCTAGTTTGTTCCCATTTTACTCTTTTTCTAATGAGCACATAGCCTCATAGTAAAGGACGGCCCTGTGAGGCTTCCGTGTTGGGGGTCTGAGAAGAGTCTAATGTATGAGTCTTACCCCTGTTTTCGTAGTTCGAACACAACAAGCCTCCACCTCCTGTGATAATTGTGCAAACTTGGTTTTCACAAGGTTTCCTAGGTCTGAGAGGATGTATGCAGTTTTACCCCTGTTTTCGTGGTTCGAACACAAGCCTCCACCTCCTGTAATAATTGAGCAACCTTAGTTCTCGTAAGGTTTCGTAGGTCTGAGAGGAGTCTATTAAATGCAATCTTATTCCTTTTTTCGTAGTTTGATCACAAGCCTCCGCCTCCTGTGATAATTGAGCAACCTTAGTTTTCGTAAGGTTTCGTAGGTTGAGAAGAAGTCTAATATATGCAGTCTTATTCCTGTTTTCGTAGTTCGAGCACAAGCCTCAACCTCTTGTGACAATTTAGCAACCTTAGTTTTCGTAGTTTGAATCTATAACCTCTACCTCCAGATCACAATGGAGCAACCCTAAGGTTTTAACAATCACAGGAAACAGTAGACATTTTTTTAGTTTTTTTTTTTTTGGGAGAAATGTTGATTTTTCCTGTCAGTAACTAGCCTATTATGTTGGTTGATTGTACTTACTCGAAATAGAGTAGAAAAATTGTGAAGAGTCTTTCTTTCCTGCTGAGATTGTGAAGAAACTAAGGCAGATTTTGCGTAGAGCTAAAAGCTGAGGCAAGGTTGAGTTTGTTGATCAGTTTTATCTGAATTTTGGATTTTCATGTTCTTTTGTTGTTACACTGTTGTCCCAAATAGTACTTTCTTTAGGTTTTTCTGTTTGGGTGTTTTTTTTTTTTTTCTTAATTTATTGAAGCAAAAAGATAAGACGGATGGAGAGATGCTGATCAATCAGTGAGAAAGCATGAAACAAGAATAAAAATCACGAAATGCCAAAAGAAAGAAAACATAAATTACATAACCCAAATGCACCCAAATTATTTGGGAACTGCATACTTAACTAATGTAAAATTGAACCTTTGAAGTGTTGTCTTAAATGAATCTATAAATTGTTTTTTTTTCTTTAGTTTTGTTTGATTGTATTATTTTTATTTTATTTCCTTATTTTTAGGCGTGTTGGGGGTTTGGGGGGGGGGAAGAAAAGGTTGTTGGCTTTGAGGTGGGTGGGGTTAAAAGGCTATGTGTCGAATTATATCGCATAAAAAAATATTCATTTTGACTGCTTCTAGTTTCTGGTATGTAAATTGGCTGAAAGTCTAGACCATGATAGAAATATGGAGTAAACCTTTCTTTCCAAATATACGGTCAGTTTTAGCCGTTGGTTCCTGAAACTTGTTTGTTTGTCTATTGTGGAATTATATCGCTCAAGTTTAGACCAAGATAGAAATTGGGAACAAACCTTTCTTTCCAAATATATGATCAGTTTTAGCCGTTGGTTCCTGAAACTTGTTTGTTTGACTATTATGGAATTATATCTCGTAAGCGTATAAGCAGCAAAAAATGTCCCTTTTAAACTGCTTCTAGTTTCCGGCATATTACTTATGAATATAAAGATTTCCTCCTCATCCATAATTACCTATGAAAAATCCCAAGATGTTGTCAAAGTAGAATACAACCTAAGTCACGATCACATGCTGAAACACTTCACTTCACCGCATTTGATAAAGACTCTATCAGCATATTCTACTTTGGCTGGCCTTTTTTATCGAAACTGGCCTGTCAAATTTTATGGTGGCAAAGCGGCAAGTTCAGGGTTGAAACTGCGTGCAATTGCTAGTTTGTTAGTGTAGCGTCATTAATTCTCTCTCTTTATCAGTAATTGGTCGAAATATGCTGATGTTTGGTAATCCTTTCTGTTAATACTATGCTTTTGAAAAGAAATACTAAAATTGATTATTGAGATCAGGGACAATGCTATCTGTATTACCATTACCTACATCAATCCATTATATTCAGAGTGCAAGTGCAGCAAGATCTTAACTTGTGCTACTTTTTTCTCTTTCAGTTTTGTACATTTTGAGGTGAGCAAGAAAGGCATCACCGATAGAAATTTTTTGGGGCATTGGGAACAGGAAAGATCTAGTTTGGTTGAAGTACCACGAGGACTACGTGGGTTTTGAAGAAGCTAGCTACAAGGTTGAGAAGCGAAACGAATTGCCCACAACAACGACAATGTATGTAACCATTCTCGAGGAATCCAACATTCTGACAATCGAAACGGGGTGTTTTGTGGTATGAACTGGCGGAGGGAGAAGTATTGGTCTTTTTTTATTTTTGTTGTAGTTGGGGGGTGTGGGGGGTTGGGGAAGTACTGGTCTTTTTAATTTGTACATACCAATTTGTTGTATCATTGAACAGATATGGAGCTATATGATTTATGCTCCCAAAAAGAATATTAAGAAGCAATTCTGAGTTTGTCTAATGTATGTCCATTTGCTTTGGAGATCAAATTTTGTCCCAGTCGTTCACTCCATTAAGCTTCTTCGTTTTTCCTATTTTTAACCGGGAAATGCTTCATATACCGACATGAGCAACCGAAAGCATCAACAGGATGCATTGTGGGCTTATACCTTTGTGCAAGGTACAAGCCTGCAATGCATCCGGTTGATTCATTTGGTTGCCCAAGGCGGTAACTGTAGCACTGCTCTTTTAAACCATCCCCTATGCTTTCGTATCTTCCCAATTTTATGGAGTGGAAAACCGAAACCGAAAATCTTTGTTTCGAGAAAAGTAATTTTGATAAATTCTTTTGTTTTATGGAAAATAACTTTGATAAAGAAAAATTATTCGGGCAACCCTAGTGGCAATGTGTTTGTCAACTAAGACTTTCTATTTGATGTGTTATTTTACTTAAAAATTGTTTGTATACTAATATTGTTTCATAGTGTTTCAATTGAAAAATGAAGTTGCGATCGAAAAACTGAAGTATTAATAGCTTTGATCGAAAAGTGAAGTGTTAATTCGGAATTAGTTAATACTGTAAAGGATTTGGTTAACATGCAACCTAAAGGAACGTTTAAAGAGCCTAAATATATATTCTTTTCGGTTCAAAATAAGTATCACCTATTTTATTGTGGGACAATGCAAAATAAATGTCTTATTTCTATTTTTCGAAAGATATTTTAAACAATTGTCTACAATACTATTTGTACAGAGGGAGTAGGAAGTTGTCTAGATAGTCATTCATACACAAGTTCCAATATCACTATAATACTTCTCAAGACAAAATATACTATAAATAGATCTGTAATATGTGCCCTTGTATTAATGGTCTATTTGATTTAGCTTAAATTTGTAGTTGATACCGGTGAGTGGTGAAGTACGAGTGATGACTTATAACTAATGACTTATAATTGAGGTGCAGATGAACTGATATTGTTTGATTTAGTTGTTTTGATGTTCTGATGAGCTGTCTTAAATTAGTATAAATGTTTTATTATTAAGCTGAAAAAGTGTTAAATAAAAATATAAGGACCAAAATACCCCCATCACAGAGTGTCCTTTACATGTTTGTTAAAATAAGGTGTAATAATGAACTTAAATCATAATGTAATTTTTAGCAAAATGTTTTATTTATTATAGGATTTTGAAAGTTTCCAAATGAACCTCACCTTTTTTTTTGGGTGAATTTGTCATCTTGTTTTATGAAAAGAACACTAAAAATGGATGGACGTAGGGAATAAATTAAAACAATGTAAAATGATTATATAACATTGACATGGACTAAATTGAACAAAAAATTGTCCATGGAAATAGACTTAACAACCGAAAATATATAGTCCATACATTGTATATTTCCTTCTTTTTTTTCAAAATTTAAACACACTCAGAGTACAGACGTTTAATTTTTGAAATAAGAAATTAAAGAGGGGAATATTTCCTTTAATAAGAAGAATTTAATATTTAAGGATTTTATTTTCTCTTTAATGACATTAAAAAAAAATTTTCAAACCAACCAATCAAACTCTTGAAATCATATATCATTAAATTGTATATGTCAAAAGTCATTTACCATGGTGGGTTCCAAAATTACATATATATATATATATATATATATATCGATTGTATGATGTACTGAATGATTATTAAATTTTTTTGTATAAAATGATGTGGTATTTATGTGTCTCTTATTTGATATCATTTGAAATTCAATGTAAGTTAAAAAAGTGAATCTAACAAAATGACATGTTTTGTGTGCAAAATTTAGTTCTCCCTCCGTCCCAAGAAAGATAGTTCTTCTTTTCTTTTGGTTTGTCTTAAAAATAAATAGTACTCCCTCTGTTCCACCCAAAGAATCACGTTTGAAAAATTTAATAGTTAAGGAATATATAAGTAGTATTGAAGTTGGTTATAATTACAAAAATATTTGAGCATAGTCAAGATGTTTATACCATTGGCGGAGGGTATAGTTGAAAGGTTTATAGTGATTGTAGACATAATTTTTTAAAATGGACTATTTAAGTGGAACATCCAAAAATAGAATAGTGAACTCTTTGCCTGGAACGGAGAGAGTATCATCTCTAAGTAGTCCCTCTCTCTTTTTTTTTTTTTTTTTTTATTTGTCCTAAAAAATTATTCTTATTTCTAATAATGTACATAATTTTACTGCAATTTAAATGAGATATAAGCATGTAAAGTTACAATTTTAAAAAGTTTAGCTTATCAAACGAGACTATTTTTTTTAGAAAACGGAGAGTATTAATTTGGTATCTCTACATTAATTACTCATATTTAGGCCAATTTGTTAAAACTAAAAGTTAAGTTCTGAAAACTGATGTCTATTTAATAAAACTTAAAATATTAAGACATTACCTTTTGATTTAAAATTTTGGCTACTTTTAAAAGATATTTAATATATTAAGTGATACAATATTGAATTATCAAATAATTTTATTTATAAATTCGCTTAAAATTTTCCTAATTAAGCTCTTAATTAGGTTAACAAGTAGGCCTTATATTCTCTCAGTTTCAAAAGATAGTACTATTTGATAGTATGGTTTTCTTTATTATTTGAATATATTTCTTTACATACTAATATTTTTAAAATTTTAAATTATAACTTTATTTAAAAAATTAAACAAATCAAAAAAGAAAAGAGAAACTACTTATTTGTAACGGTTAAAGTATACATTTTATGGAGGACGGGGACGGAAGAGGTAAAATTGGAGTACATGTTTAGGACATGGAATGAATGAAAAAAAAAAATGTAAATAAAGGGTAATTTTGAAATAAAAAAAGTTTCATTAAAAAAAAAAAAAAGAGGCTTTTATCCTTTTGAAAAATAGAAATCAGCACAATGTCTAGTGTTAATAACTTATAATCTTAAATGTTCTTTAAATGATTTGTGCATAAATTTTGACTTATCACCACAAAATTCAAATCAAATACTCAAAAAATAACTTATGATAAGTTATAGGTGATAAACACATCTCAAAAAGTCAAATCAAACAGGCCCTGGGCATAATATATGTTAGGAATATGCATGTAAAATAGCTGATATATATATATATATATATATATGCATATTCTAACACAATGATTTGCTTGCTTCCATTACAACGCATGTTTCACAAGTGGCTAAAAGGGCTGCGTAGCGGTTAGTATGGCAGCTTGATGAAACAATGCATATGTCAATTAGACTAGGAAGTCTTTATACTTGTCCGAGTCTTTGTCCTACCAAAGTGATGATAACCCTTCATATGGATTAGCTCTTCATGCGCCAGCAAACATGTCTATCAGCAATGTCTCACCAACAGACATTCCTACCAGCCATGTCTCATCAGCAATTCTTTACACCAGCAGAATTATATCGGCAGATCCTAGTATCAGCCATGCTCTTCATCAGACAACTGCCAAGAAGCTGATAATCATCAAGAGGAACATCGGTCATTGCTTAAGCTACAATTCAAAAAAAAAAATCTGTTACAAGATCTTCCTGACAGCTCAAGATACGCATCGATGTCTGTGCTTTGACTATTATTCAAAAAACATTTTCTCTTCCGTGTATTGGTTCCAGTCTCCAAGGCTACATTCCATAAAAGGCCAAACACAGTGCGCTACACACCAGGCCTGCTCGTCAAGTCTCTTTTAGCCAGCCTAAATCACGGACAGACTACAAGACAAAGCTTAAACGGAAAGTCTTTGCCCAACAGTCCACACAGTGCATTCTGATGCATTAACAATCCAGATCGCCAACGGGCACAAACTCATCTAAGCTCCAACGACTACTTCATCTTCTCCAGTCTATAAAAGAAACCTCTCATTCTTCATTCTCTGTGTGTGTGAGTGTAAAAGTGTTGAACCTAGTGTTTATAATCTGTCACAACACTTAGAGTGAGAAAACACAAGTGTAAGAACAAACACTTTGTGGTAGAGAAAACAGAAATTTCAAAGGCGAAAAAGTTTTGCTTGATCAAGAAACTTTGTTCTTGATTTGAGTTCTTTCTTCCTTCGAAAGACTCAGTCTCTTCAGTTGCTGCACTTCAAATTCACAGCTAGAGACCAAGCATCCTGCAAGTTGTTGAAAACTGATCAAACTTGAAGATGTCCGATGAAGAACCAGAGCCTAATAATCCATATAGCATTCATATCGGCAGACTTATACTACATTATAAGGGCTGTCGATTGTGCAATAAATTGTCATCACTTTTGGCCGAGTGCTTAGCACTTAGTTGTTCAAATACTTGTTATTTGAACAACGTCTAATATTCTCTTCTCACATTACTCTAACTCTAGCACTTCTCTTGTCCTCCTTCCTAGGGGATTAGGAACTGCTAAGATTAGAGTTCTAATCATGAGTCTTCCCGGCATCCCAATTGACTTTCCTTCTACCCCCGGGGAGATTGCTAGGTTAGAGAGTCTAGGTTGATGTACTCAGCATGTTTTTCTTTGAGCAAACCTCTGCTGAATTTTAATATAAATCATATTTTGTTACACTCAGCCTTTACTTATCTTTCCTGTAATTTTTGATATATATCTTATGCAATCTGGTTGTGAAAAGTAATTGATGCATCTAATACAAGATTTTAGTCGGCTGTTATGATAAACTTGTACCTATTTACTTACAGTTGTTTTAATCTTGTCTGTTATACTTATGCTGCTTATTCTTCCGCTGCTTAAAATCTCTTATGCCAGCTAAGTATAACAATATTTTCCTATCAGCTATCCTTCAAGTCTGCTGATGCATATCGGCTGATTCCACTATATCGGCTGTGTTGCTTGAACTAGGAAGATGATCTATTCATGTTAATCATTTCATCCATGTTTCTCAACATAAACTTTAAAATATGATGAAATTTTTAATAAAGGTCATATAGGCTATTCCCCCCCCCCCCTTTCTAGCCTATATTCTGAGCATATCTTCATGGACCTAACAATATACATTGTTGGGTTACAATCTATTACTCTCTCCATTTCCGACAAAGAGTTAACAATTTTATTTTTGGATGTTTTACTTAAAAAATTCACTTTTAAAAATTATGCCTACAATCTCTAAAAACTTCTCAACTTTACCATATATTTGTAATATAAGTATCTTGACTTTGCTCAAATATTTTTGTAATTATAACCAACTCTAATGATATTTATATATTCATTAATTAATAGACTTTTCAAACATGCACTCTTTGAGTAGAACGGAGGGAGTAATAACTTAAGCTTTTAAATGAGTTGGTTACTGAACATAGTATTAGATCTCATGATTTGACAAGGACAAGAACATGATTTTAGAGCTCATGGTTTAAAAAGGATAAAATAGAGTTCAAATCATCCCCACATTGGCCATATATAAAGTACACCTCTCCTCGTATACACAAACGTAAGAGTGTTAAAGCATGATATACATTATTTGCTTGCGATTATTAACCCTATATAAAATATACCTTTCCATTAAAACTCTCTCAAATAATTTAAATTTTTAGATGAACAAGGTACTCAGGAGTTAACACATTACTCCCTCCGTCCTGGATAAATATTTCTACTTTTTACTTTGGGATGTCCCAACTAATATCCCTAAAGACTTTTAATCTACATATTATCTATCGTTCTTCCTAATATACCCTTAAAGCTTCATTTAATATAACACATCCCAAAGAAACCCAATTGAGATAATTGCAAAATAAACCCTGTACTAGTTTCGAGATTTCAATTTAAACCATGTGTTGTTTTTTTTTCAAATTAAACCTTAACCTATTTTTTTTTAATCTGAACCTTCCGTCAAGTGGCAGTTAAGCCAACTAACGGAAAGGCTGAGTTGGCAGATGACGTGGATCCAACGTGGTTTAGGCGGAAAAATAAGAATTCTATCCCGCCAAAAATATTTCAAAATAAACCCTATAATATTTTTAAATTTCAAAAAAAACTCAGTACTATTTTTAAATTTCAAAAAAACCTTACAGTTGACGAATTTTCAAACCAAACTATTTTAAAAAGAACCATGTACAATTTAATTTTTTCAGAAAAACCCTGGCTGAGATTAATTAAAGGTATTTATATACCTTTCAAGACAGAACAAAAACATTAAACCTCATAATCCATTCAATTCTAATTTTGTTGTCATTGGAATAATCATGAATAGAGCAGTTCGTTGCTATTGTGGAAGGATGACTGTGATGCGGACATCCTGGACCGAGCAAAATCCAGGAAGGAGGTTCTTAGGTTGCGAAAGATATGGGGTAAGTTATATTATATTTAAAGTTTTCGTTTGTAATTATTTGTGATTATTAATTTTCTAGAAAACTAATTAAGTTTTTGTTTGTTCTTGCGTAGTCAGAACATGGTTGTGGATTTTTCCTCTGGTATGATCCTCCTCAGAGAACCGTGGAAGTAGTTCAAAGTAACAGTAACAATTGCCTTTGGATCAGTTTGGTGATATCAATTTTGTTCAACCTACTCTTCATCTTAATCATACTTGGTCAGGACTAAGCTATTATAACTTTAAATATTAATGAAATGGGGTTAATTTTGTGGTGTTGTTAACATCTTATGTACATTATTTTGATGTGTGTAACAAACCCCTTATGTATGTTATTTTGTCTAGTGGAAATGAATGGAATGTTTCTTATGTTGATTATGTAATCATGTTTAACTTATCAACAAACACAAAGAGTATGTCTTTCTTTGATATATGTAATCCGCGTATAATTATCATCAACAAACACTAAGAGAATGTTAATTACACACAGACAAACACTCAATATATTTCACCACTAATATGTCAAATTTACAGGGCTGTATTCCATACTTGAAAATAACAACAACATACAGGAATGTTAATTACAGGCAAACTCATAGTTTGTAGGCAAACAACAACACACTTGAAAATAACAGACCAAAAAAACAACAGCAGCATCACTTGAAAACAACAGCATCACTTGAAAACATCAGCATCACTTGAAAACAACAACAACATCACTGTTTTCCATGCTTGAGTGACCAAAAAAACATACCCTGTCATGAAACAATACAAACACTTTAAAATGGAGGCAATAGTTAATTAAATAATGTAACAGTCTGATTTGTAAAAAAACATACCATGTCCTTCATTATGCAACTTACTGCCCTGTATTCCATAAAAAAGGAATCAGTCCTTAATATACACTAAACACTAAAAGCAAGCATTAATTAAGAACAAGTTACTAACCTAAACAGAGTTTAGTCATCAAGCTCATTTGTTCTCCAGGTTTGAATCCAGAAGTGGTTGACATCCTTACATTTAGCAATCTGTAAGACCTCCTAGGTGTTTGTGTTGGAGTAAGTTCTGGTTGTGTTGAAGGTGGTAGTGGTGTTGAAATTTGATCCCATTCCTGGTCTTCTTGTACATGTTGCTCATTCACTTGGTGTTCTTCTACTTGTAGCTCATTTACTTGGTGTTCTTCAACTTGTGGTTCATTCACTTGGTGTTCTTCTACTTGTGGCTCAGATTCTTGCAGTTCAGGCTCATTCACATTTGTTTCCTTATTTTTGCACTTTCTTTTGTTATGCCCCATTTGTTTACAAATGGAGCATGTGACTGTGTCTTTCACTTTGCTTTGAAGCTGACCAGGTCTACTTGGACATTTTCTTTTACTATGACCCAGTAATTTACAGTAAGAACAAGTTACGGTGCCCCCTCCTTTAGCTACCTTTTGAATCCCAGCAGGCATGTTATCTTGATTATCATCAGGTTCTCTCCTCCTCAGTTTCTTAGGTCTCCTAGCCTTTTTCCTCTTATTAACTGGAGGCAGGATTGCTGGTAGCCCAGACTTTGTCCACATATCAGGTCCATTAATGGCATCAATTGTGTTGTTGTAGGTCTTGATATACAATTCTCTATTGTAGCAATGTGCCACAAAGTTTTCTTCCTCTAAACCAGCATAACACATGGCTGAGATACCATGAGCACATGGGATTCCAGTGAGGTCCCACTTTCTACAAGTACATGTCTTCTTTTCCATGTCAACAACAAACTGTATTCCCCTACTTAAAACCTCAAATTGTGTGCTACCTAACCATGTGGGTAAACAATGTGTTGACTCTGTCTTGGTTTTTTCAAATATGGCATGAACCTTAGGGCATAGAAGCCCTGTATTTCTCTTTATCTTATCTCTCAAAACATGTGTTCTTCTCATCAATATTCCTCTAATCTTCTCCAACATAGTAATGATAGGCTTATCCCTAGCTTCTAGGATTGCTGCATTAAAACTCTCACACAAGTTGTTTAGGAGAATATCACACTGTGGCCATGTGCTAAAATGTGACCTAGACCATTGTTGAGGTGGCTTAGCATTAAGCCAATTAAAAGCCTCTTTATCTGTACCTTTTAAAATCTCCATGCTTTTTTCAAAGAAGGCAGGATTTGAAGCCCTTGCACAATCCCATAGTTTGTCTTTCAAAAGAAGCCCTTTGTGTAGAAGCTTGAAGTTGTTATACAAATGTCTCACACAAAACCTATGCTCTGAATTTGGACACAAGATTTCAAGTGCAGGAACCAATCCCTAGAATGTCACAATTAAACAATTAAATATCAAACAAAGATATTATAAACACTTTATATAAATTAAAACTAATAAAATAAAGTAATGTACCTTCTGTTTATCTGACATAAAAGTCCAATGGTAAGAGTTGACCATTTTGATATCTTGCTTCAACAAATCAAGGAACCACATCCATGATTGCTTGTTTTCACTTTCCACAACAGCATACACAAATGGATATGTACAATTATTTCCATCTATGCCCACAGCAGTTAGCAATATACCCCCCCCAGGACCCTTCAAGTGGCAACCATCTAGTCCAATGATAGGTCTACACCCCTGTAAAAAAACCTCTCTTTAATGGTCCAAGGCAAATATAAAGTCTTTGAAATCTGTTGGAATCATCTGTCAGCAAACTCACAGTTGAACCAGAGCTCTTTCTTTTTAGTTCCTCACAGTAATCATTCAACCTGCTATATTGCTCCTCCTCTGTACCATGGATCAGCTTAAGTGCTAATTGCTTAGCCCTGAAACACTTAGAAATTGACACTTTTGTCTGGTGATCACTCAATATATCAGCTTGCAATGACTGTAATAGCATATTAGGATTGGACCTAAATCTCTCCAAATAAGTCTTAGCAATCCAGTTTGCTCTAACATTCTTATTAAAGAATGTCCTATAACAATTGTGGGTTGGATTGTAAGTCCTCACTTGAAACTCTTTTTTACCTTGAACCTTGGATATATAGACCATCCAATCACACCCTTTCTTACATACTGCCCTCACCCTATCCTTCTCACTTTTGGAATATCTGATTTGTTTCCCCCACTTAACAGAGTGTTGTGTAACAGCAGCCTTAAACTCTGCTATATCACTAAATGTCATTCCAATTTTGAACCTAGGGTCAGACATATCAGTATCTTTGTTGAACGCAATAAATGTTACAAGTTTTTCCCCAGTTTCTTCATCACTTGCCCCATCTAAACTATCCAGCTCAGCATCACTAGCAGGATACTTATCATTAAAGTCTTCTCCTTCAACATTCATGGAAAAATCAGCAATCCCTTTTCCTTTGTCATTTTTATTCTTGTTCAAACCATCCCATTCAGCCTCCTTATCAACATTGACATCAAATAAATTATCATCAGCAACATTATAGTCACTGTCATAGAAATCATCATCAGGTTCAGTTGACTTATCACTCCCATCATCATCATATTCATCCCCTGAATTTACTTCCTCTGTATGCACTTCCCCTGTATTTAATTCCCCTGCATTTACTTGGCCCCCATCTACTTCTTTTTCTAAGCCTAAATCAAGATCTAGATCAAAACCTAAATTAAGATCAAGATCAATCCCTGATGTATCTGTGCCTTTACTGACATTAGGTTGCATAAAGTATAAACACAATTCATTATTCACAGATGGTAGACTCATTAACTCCTTGTCATCTTTTACCTGAGCAAATCTATCCCCATTACTACCACTTGTTGTTTTGTAGTAATATTCTAAGGACTCTGGATCATAACCTAAAACCTCAGCCATATCTTTCACTTCAAGTACCGACCATTTATTACTATCACAATTATCAAAATATACCACCTTTCCCCCAATATATTTGCCCCACTTGAATTGACCCCCGTGATGCACTGTTACAGTAAACAATGACCTATTACCATCTGCAAAAGTTCAAAATAACCTTATTACTATACAATGCGGACCATAAATGACAAACCACATGACAACAAATACACAACACACATTATTTTTAAACACAAAAAGGACCACATCATCATTAAACATACTGATGTTGTACTAATTGTTATATACATAGAATAAAATAGGAAATGAATCATTGAGACCACAAATGACAAACCACATGACAACAAATACACAACACACATTATTTTTAAACACAAGAAGGACCACATCATCATTAAACATACTGATGTTATACTAATTGTTATATACATAGAATAAAATAGGAAATGAATCATTGAGAAAACCAATAAAAAGGAATCAGATGTAATAACATATGTGAATTTACAAACATAAAATGAATCTTCTATACACTAGAATCTTGAAACACAAATAACATATAATTAATTAAATATACGAATAGAAAATTAATTAAATATATATACACCAGAATCTTGAAACACAAAGAACATAACTTTGTTTACTTTAATTTAATAGCGCAAACAATCGACTCAAACACCAAAAACAGCGCAAACAATAAAATTATATTAAGTAGCTAGGGTTAGTGTACTTACTGTAATCAGGAGCTTCATACTCATTGAACCGCCTCAAGGAACGCATTGAATCGATTACTCTTGCTCTTGATCAACAATCTCCAAACGCAAACTTACAATTTTGTGCTTGATTTTCAAAAAACCCAGTTTGTAAAGGAATCACAATTAGCCCTAATCCCCTTCGGCTAATTTACGTGCGTATTTGCTTCACCTAGACGACCACGTGACCATCACGTGATAGCTCATTCCCCCGGCTAATCCACGTAGGATCCACGTCATCTGCCAACTCAGCCTTCCGTTAGTTGGCTTAACAGCCACTTGACGGAAGGTTCAGATTAAAAAAAAAAATAGGTTAAGGTTTAATTTGAAAAAAAAACAAACACATGGTTTAAATTGAAATCTCGAAACTAGTACAGGATTTATTTTGCAATTATCTCAAACCCAATTATTTAAAATAGTTGAACTCAATTAATGTTCATGGATATTATTGTCAAAACATATTTTATAGCACATTATTAATTATATTTCTTAATTCTTGTATTTTATCCACTATAAATATTTATGCGGGACGTAGGGAGTATTAGCTTATAAACTACTCTTAAAATGGAAGAGAAAATAATGAATTATATTGTGGGCCCAATGCTGCTTGAAAAAAGAAGGGAAAACATCAAAAAAGAGATGAAATTGGTGGACCAGAATTTTCTGATCAACCAATACTAACATACACCAAATTAGTATATATGATTGGGTTAAGGAAGGCCCATGCAATTTGGCTTCATCTATGCGTCACCCCTTTCTTTAATTTGCATTTAATCAATCTGCCCACCAACACGCGTCTTGCTAACCTGCAGAGGGAATATTAAGTTGTTTGACCAAATTTACCAAAGACACTCTTTTATTTTTTGGTTTCTGAAAGGTGTTCTCCGGTTCTTCTAACGTTTAAAATTTATCCCCTTAAGTTAGGCAGGACTATAATAACTCCCAACAAATTTTTAATCAGAATTGCTATTTGCACCCAACAAATTATTGAGTATATTTTTTTAGGGTGTTTGACATCCCTATCGAACACAAAAATAGTGTATTAGACGGCGTTCAATAGGGGTGCCGAACACCCCAGAGGGTGTATTCAATAATTTACTGAGTGTAAATAGCAATTCTCATTTTAAATCAATTGTGTTTTGATAGCTTGAAATCAAGACCTATAGTTCAGCTAAAATAGCCTCCCGGAGCTAAGGCCTATAATTAATCTAGAAAAACCTTCTTAACAACTGATTTACACGATTTTTCGCAGACACAATCTATTAGGGCCCAGCAAGCAACAAAGAAATGACCATTCAACCTAATTTCACAACAGTTTATACGCAACTACTCCTCCCTCTAAAAGAGAGAGAAAAAAAGTCAAATTTTGAGTTTTTAAAATCAATTAATATATACTTCATCCGTCTTTAAATTATTGTCTTTTTTTTTTTTTGTCTATCCTAGAATAATTATCTTATTTGAAAACTTTTCTTTTAGGACATTATTTTTATCATTTCACCCTTACTTTTTTCCCTACTTTAATTATGGATCACATACACATGGGTATTAAAGGAAATTACACATTATATCAATATTAATAATCAAGTCAATTTTTTTTTCTTAATCCGTGTGTCAGGTCAAATAAGATAATAATTAAAGAACGGAGGGAGTATATTAAATAAATATATAATATATTTTTACTTAGTTGTAAAGAATATGTTGATAACTTTTGTAAACTATATTAAAAATACTTTAAATATCGTGTTTTATAATTATTTAAATAAACAAGTAAATTCGCAATGAATTTACATTTAAAGAAAATTTAAGTTGACTTTGAAAATTTTACTCCCTCCGTCCCTAAATTATTGTCTTCTTTTTTTTTTTCGTTCGTCCTAAAATAATTGTCTTGTTTGAAAGTTTCCTTTTTAGAACAGCACTTTTATTATTTTACCATTACTTATTCTTCCTACTTTAATTATGGGCTACATGTACATGAGCATTAATGAAAACTACATACTATACTAATATTAATAATGAAATCAATTAATTTTTCTTAATTCGTGTGCCGACTCGACAACAATTTGAGGACGGACTCCGATGGGAGTAAATGCAACTCCTTTCCCAAACTAGGTATAACTATTAACTCTGAGTGCTATCAAGAAGTATCAAAGTAATGGCAAGACCAAGGGTGGCCTTGAAAGGAACAAATATGACTAGATTTAGTGAGAGGCCTTCAAACCCTAGAGACTCTTGTTAATGATAACCATGGTGTTATGACTCGAGTCCAAGAGCCCGACCCTCGATGTATTCCCATGCCCCTGCTTAATGATTATCTAGTACAAGTGTACAACAAGTCAACTTAGTACAAGTGTACAACAAGTCAACTTAAAAATTGGATGATTTTGTTTTGTAACCACAGTGGTGTTCGGCCAGGGCTAACCGAACATCACTGTGGAGTTCGGCCAACCCCAACCGAACACCACTATGGTGTTTGGCTGCTATTGACCGAACACCACTGTGGTGTTCTTCTAGCCCTGACCGAACAGTATAGTGGTCTTCTTCAATCTCTGCTGAACAACATTTTGTGATTATTTACATTTCTTGTTTAATCAATTTAACTACAAATATTTTTTATGTGCAGGTTTTGTAGCAAATGTATATGAAAGGAAAAGACCCATAACTTCAAATAGAAGAGAAAGACAGCGTGAACAACAACAGCCTGAGGATTCCCAACACATGCGACAGGAACAAGAACAACCTCCTATACACATGGATGATTATGATTTTGAAAGAGATGCAGGTTTTGGAGAGGATAGAGAAGAATTGGGAAGAGAGGAAGGTGTTGGAGATGAGGGAGAAGAAGTTGTTAGAGAGGAAAGAGAAGACGAGACATCTACCCCTTTTTCGGTGGTCCTGTTAATCCATCCCTACTGACTACTTATGAGACACACATAGCATGATTGATATGGAATGAGGAAGAGAGAGGGGTTCTCAAGTGTAACAATCATGCATCGAAACTAGTTAAGTGGAGTTGTCGTAGAAATGTATGTTTTGAAAGATGGTTGGATCTTGTCAAAGCCTCCAAGTTGTATCGATTAAGGCGAGTATCGTACTATGAAGTTGACAAAGTATTGGTCACTGTTTTTGTGGAACGGTGGCACCCTGAGACCAATAGTTTTCACCTACCCTTCGGCGAAATGACAATCATATTGGATGATGTCTTTTTCCTTATGGATCTTCCGATCATAAGGGTCCTAGTTTTATTGAGACGGAGTTTTACACCAACCTCCACTTATGATGTTGAAAATGTGTTGGGAGTTTCTTACGCTCAAGCAATAGAAGGAATGTGTGGTGCGAGGGGGTCCTCTGTGAAGCTAGAGTGGCTCAAAGAGAGGTTTAGTCAAGATACTATGTCTGATGATCCGAAACGACGTGCATTCTTCTCAGTTAGGGCTTATTTATTATACACCTTAGGTTGTACTATTTTTGCTGATAAAAGTGGCACTCAGGTCTACATATCGTACTTGGAGTTCCTGGTTAATCTTGACAGCATTCATACATATGCATGGGGAGCTGCCACTCTAGCTTATCTCTATAGACAGCTAGGGCTAGCGTCTAAAGTCATAGTCAAGCAGATGGTTGGATATTCCACGTTATTGGAGGTAATAAATTCATATTTTTACTTATTTTTCAAGATGTTAAAATAAATATTTATTAAATTATAGAAAGATTATTATGTGTTTTATTGCATTTCATGTAGGCATGGATATACGAACGATTCCAAATGTTTAGGCCTCCACATGACATTGACTACAATGATGAAAACCTGCTTATAACGATGTGGCTACAAAAGGCCAATCAAGGAGCTATAGCGCTTGTGGAAATGACCCTTCCTACCCTCCAAGTTACTTACTTCAACGAAGAGACAAATACAGAAGCTCGAGGGCTAGACTTAGATCTGCTAGAAGAAAAAAGGCTTGAAGTGAGGATGAGGATGGTAAATTACAAACAACTCACTAAGAACCATTATCATGACAAAAGAGTGAGACCGAGGTCCTTTTCAGTAGGCGACTCGGTACTCAGAAAACTCAAAGCGACGGGGAGAAACGCAAATAGAAACAAGCTCTCCCCGAATTTGGAAGGTCCCTTCAAAGTTACAGGCATGGTCCGAGAAGGTACATATCAGTTGGCAGAGCAAGACGGAACAGCATTGAAAACCCTTGACATGCTGACCACCTTCGACGATACTACCAATAGAGGAAAATCCCTTTTTTTTTTTTACAAGACTTGTAATTTATTGTAAAGCAATACATATATGTGAAAGTCTTGAATTTCTTTTAAAAGATTGTTTTATAACTACTCGCCAAGGTGAGGTTCAATATATGGCATACTCTTTGCCAAAGAAAAAGTGGGATTCTAGAGCTCTATTTGAAATGTTCTTCGCCAGGATAAGGTAGAACCTTAGAGTTCAATTCCTTGCTAGACCTGTAACACCCTGAACCCTCATAGGTGTGATTTGTTTATGTTATGCGTGATTACATATTAGACTCGTTATAATAACACGTTAGTCGAATTATGTTTAGTTTATGATTCCGTTTTATACTTATGAGAATCGTTAGACTGATTATGCCTTAATATACGATCCACGATACCGTTAAGATGTGTTATAAGTGTTGTATAATCACACCTAAGAGTGGCCAAGTGATCAAACCTAGGAAATGGAGTGAAAAGATGCGGAACTGAACCGTGTTGATGTTGCACGGCCGTGTGCCTTTCCTTGGCACGGCCGTGCGTATAGAGGACAGAAATCCCAGAAATTCCAGAATGTTTGGCACGGCCGTGTGCCTTTCCTTGACACGGCCGTGCAAGGGTGACACGGCCGTTGCAAAGTCGGATACTCTGTTCGTCCGGTTTTCGTTATTTCTCGGTTTTTAACATCTTTAAGTGGTTTAAAATGCTCAAACAAGCCCGGGATTGGACCAAACACTTACCCATGGTATTAATAACAAAACCCAACCCTTTTCTCCCTCATTACTCTCTTCCAAACCATACTTTTAGAGAGAGAGAAAGAAAAGAGAGAGGAGAAAGAGTAGAGAAAGAAATCGCGATATCTTGAGCGTTTGAAGTCGGATCGACGATCCGTCTTCGCCATAGCGTAGAGGGCGACGAGGAGAACGATTCTAACCGAAAGGATCGTCCGATCTATTGAGGAATCATCACCCAATCTCTTCTCCCACGTTTTAGAGAGAGAAAGTGAAGTTTTGAGAAAGAGAAAGCTTGATTCGGGCTTGAATCGAGTGTGAGTTTGACGATTGGACTCCGTAAAAGTGTAGAGCTCGTCGAGAAGAGTACTTCCACCATAAGCCCTTGATTTCGTGGTGGATTTGCGGTGAAGGTAAGTAACTATAATGTTTTGTGTGTTTTACGAGTTGAATTGGAAGAGTAAAGCATGTAGGGTGCGTTAGCGACGATAGTCGTGACTTTTATTGGGAGATATATATATATATATATATATATATATAATTGTCCCTACGAATGATGTTAGGTTATATTCCGTTACTTGCTTGATTTAAGGATTTCGGAATAGAGAAAGAATTGATGAATTATTGTTGAGTTCGTAGACTTCGAGTAATAGGGACTCGTAGAGCTTGATGTTGTTGGTATTATTGTTGCGGTTGTCCTAGTAATTATTATGCCGAGTAATATAAACTCATTGAGGTTGAAGCATACTTGTGTAATATTAGTTGGGTTCCGGCCATAATGTCGCCGAAGACTTGTTTAATTTAATTGTACTTCACTATGTTATCCTTAAGTTCGAGTATATCGAATCATTGAAGTTTTGTCGTTTACGCACTAGCGACAACCTTATGAAATTGTTACGAGTGGTAGACTCTTCGTGCGTTGGGCATTGCAATTGATATGAGTGGTAGGGACGATACTACGGCTTGTCCCGACATTTTAAATATTGGAAACGACTCTAGCGGAGTCAATATGAGATAGTATGATTGTACTTAAATACTGTACGAACTATATACCAGTCGTGACTGACTCTGGCGGAGTCGAATAGGACGTAATAAATGAACGTCGATTATTGTGGTAATTTCATTAATGTGTATAGTTGACTCTACGGAGTTGAAAAATGGGTAGTAGTAATGCCTACATGACATATACTAATTCCCTACCATGGGGGATGACGAATTGACGGGTTCATGACTTAGTGAAACGTTGACCTTGGTTGACTTAGTCAAACATTAGCTGACTACAAGTTAAGTCGAATAAAGTTGAAGTATGCGACGATAAGAATATGTAATATATTATGATGCGCATGAGATGAAAGATATTTTGTGACGATAGGATACTTAGAGATCCTTAGTTTAGCGTAGCTATTGCGCCTTAATTAATGGGTGTAAGTACGAGTAGACTTACCTACGTGGGGTTATGAGGTTGCGTATATGTGAAAAACATGTTACCTTATCTTGGGATTAGGACGAATAACCTATCCTTGTGTTATATAGGTTCCACATTATGGACATTGTTTGACAGTGGATTATGAGGTATAAATGCCTTACAGTGGGGTTTATGTATGTGTCTAGCTATCACAGACACTGTTTGGTGGTTGAGTTGTACAATTGGCCTACCTTGCCTATTGTCTTGTTTTGTCTATATGTTCAATGATTACGGACATGTTGTGATTGTTCTAGTATGAGATAGGACAATCATCCTACTTTGATGATTGATCGTAGGACAATCGTCCTACTTTGATGATTGATTGTGTGTATAGTATTTGCCAACACTTTGAGTTGAGTGATATGTGATTCAAAAGAACACATGATGATTTGTTGAGTATGACAAGTGAATATCTACTTGTGCATTGCATTGAGTCCAGCTGGCATTGGTTGATTAATCAAGGTGGGACGACCTATAGTCTTTACGAATTTGTTTTGTAATCGCTATAAGTCGCCGTACCGGTTTGCACACACCCCTCACCTGTTGGCCGCAGGTGGGATGTAGCCCCACTGTTGTAGCAATACGCGCGACTTTGGTTTGCTAGTTAGAACTCGATGGTATTAATCGGGGACGTCGATACTATGTACACGGGTATCGAGGCACATATGTTTTCTCGTGTATTGCAGGAGCAACGCGAAGTTGGGAGAAAGAGAAATAATATCCTTCATGATGTGGTTTAATTAAGTTGCACTTATGTGAACACCAAAGTGCTAAGTGATTTATGTGACTTGTATATTTTTAATATGATACATGATCATTATGGTACATAAATGTTATTACCATGTTATCCCTACTGTGAGCATCATGCCATGTCATATAGTTGCATGTGATAGCTTGTTGATTATTGGCCAAGTTAGAATAGTCCCTTGACTTGCCGGTTTGTGGCTGAAATGTTAGGTAAGCCGAAAGTGCTACTTAGACTAGCTACATGTAGAGTTTGGTTTACTGTTGCATTCATTCTCATAGCATACAATACATTATAGTGGCTTACGGGGTCTTTTAGACTCACTCTTATTGTGTTAACTCTTTTAGATTGCAACTGAAGGACGACACAGTGCGATCGGTGAGACTTGCGGGTGCTGCAGATTGATCTTTGGGTAGTTGCTCTCCGGAGCTTGTGTACAATTTTGTTTCTTAGTTTCTTAGTTCAGTGAGAACGTTGGTTGGTGTAAAGTTATGTAAACTTTACTTATGGGTAGCATTGTTCTGTAACTCTTGTAATGTTATATTATTTTGGAGCCGACACTCGATGTCGAGCCGTTTATCATTGTAGTTTTCCTCGAGCATGTTAGCTCGCGAGTATTTAATGTTGTTGTTTCTCCGGCTCAGTAGTTAGCCGTCGAGGTCTATTGTTGAGGTTTCTAGTAGTATTGTTCTTCGACTTGTTTTTGGCCGTGGAGATTTTATAGTTATTGTTTTGTTATTTGAGTCTTTAAAACTCAGGTTTTTACTAGTTGTGGTTTTCCGCTGCATAGTGTTGGTTTTGAGCTCGTGTAGCTCGTTCACTTCGGTGGACTTTAGTTGTTTCATTTAGTTTGGCGCACCGAGTTGGGGTTTAATACCGAATCCCGAACCCGGGGCGTTACAAGACCAAGACCAAAAAATAACTTACTCTTTACTAAGGACATTATCTAGACTCCAAGTACTCTCAAAAAGCTTAGACAACACCTTGCTAAAGCGTGGATGTTCGCATAAAAACGCTACGGCCTAGTTGCCACGTTTAAACCTTATTCTACTCATTGTTTATTTACCAAAGTAAATTGAAACAAGATAAATGAATAAAAACGGGTTATATTATAGCTTGGCTAAATGGCCAGCATTCTCAAAAACAAAAGTAAAACGGTTGGTACAAAGGCATGAAGGCCAGATTGAACTTGACGCAGCGAGGTAAAAAGTTAAACAGTGCGGTTAGAATCCCTAACGGCCTCGCTGTACTGGTCTTGGTTGGTCTTCTCACCCTCAAAATCCTTCAGCCTCAAGTCGCCTTCGAAAGGAGCAGCCGGGTTTTCTTTTAAAATCTTCACCACACGCCGAAGATTATGATTAAAAGGAGTAGGAGGAGTCCACGGTTCTTTGCCCTTTTTGGCATCATCGGCATGAAGTGTTTCCAACTCGTCGTCCTCGTAGGGCACCAACTCGTGACCGTTCCTCGCTAGGTCACCGAAGAACTCGATCTTGTTCCATTCCAGCAAACGGCTAAGGCAAACTCCAGAGCCAGCAGCCACCTTCAGCATGTGTTCTCTGCCCTTGATATAGTATGGAGCAATGGCCGCACCAAAGGCTTCTGAGCTTTTAAACTCGTCAATGATCTATTGACGAGGAAGGTTGTCTTTTCCCGCTGCAAGTTCACCTTCCAGTTGGGCGATCCAGATGTTAGCATTAGTCACCTTCAGCTCGGATTGGGTCACTCTTTCTTTGGCGTAGCAACTCGCTGCTCTAACGCCTGCTTGTCAGCTATGAGCCCGTCCTTCTCCACTTCCATTCTTTCCATCGCCGCGCCGACTCTGTTCAGGTTGGCTTGTAGACTCTTCTTTTCCTCTTCAAATACAGCGACTTAAGCCCATGGCCGACCCAAGGGTAAAGATGGGGAAACAAGGGCTTTAGGCCTCCAAAAATAATAGGCCTAAAAAAAAATAATTTTGCTACTACAATTTTTTTTTTAACATTTTATGAGAGTAAGAGACTCTTAGTTTTTCACTTCATTTCAAAAGTAAATTTGAACAATTTAAAATGTATCAAGATATTTTTGATTTTTTTATTTAGTATTGAGAAATTAAGGTCATTGAATAATGAAAATTTAAAAGAAAATTGTCTTAAACATTCATTACAACATAATGACAATTCTCATATTTGATATATTAGATTTATTCACAGAACTAAATTTTTTAAGAGAAATAATGCAAGTGAAAAATGATACACTAACTGACATAATTAATTATATAATAAGACTTGATTATTTTCTAAATGCATATTTCGCTTATGAAATAATGTTAACGACTCGCATAACGGTTGCTTTGGCAGAAAGAAATTTTTCAAAACTAATACTAATAAAATCTTATCTAAAATCGACAATGTCTCAACAAAGATCAAGTGGACTAGACTAATCTTATTTAATAAATGATTTTGCATCCCAAAAGCAGGAAAGATAAACTTTAAATAAAAATATAATAATTTTAATAAAATTTTATTATTTACTTCAAAAAGACCTCATTATAGAGTTCGCTTTGGGCCTCCATAAGTGTTCGGCCGGCCCTGCTTAAGCCTTAGTTTGCCTGGTCTCTTCTTTGGCAGCTCGGTAGTCGCTGATCATTTTGCCATGCTCATTGTTTAAATGGATCTTGTCTGTCGTAAGATTTTTCACCTCGGTGCAGGCGTTGTCAAGCTCAGTAGCAAAGGTTTGGAGGGAGCAAGCCAACTGCATAAAACAGGGTAACTTGGTCAAACAAGGGACTAGGTTACTTTAAGGCAATAAAGGCGAGAAAGTTATACCTCGCCCAGGGAAAAACCCGAGAGTCTGAGGAGTTGAAGACAATTCATATATCCAAACTTCTCCATGAGGTCGTCATCCAAGCAGTGGAGGACAAGTCCTTGCCTAGCGACAATGGCGTCAGATGATCGGTCGATGGAGGCCAACACATTTTTGAGTGGAGGAGTATCTCCAATAGGATTCGCCAGCTCGATCCAGCAGATCGGCTTTCAGGGACCTTATAGTCCGGCCTGAGCCACAGGGGAACAGCATCCACGTTAGTGGCAGTCTCGGGCTCGGACATTTGAGCAGCAGGAGAGGTCTCCTTGGTTGTGTTCTCACCTTCGTTGGCGACCTCCTTGACACCACTAGCTCGGTTGTCGAGAAGCACAACGTCTTCAGGCTCCTCCTCATCCACCAATCCGACATCGATAGATACCTTCTTCTTCTTACGGTAGGGTTAAAGAGGCGAGGACTTTGCTCTTTTAGTGGTGGCCTTGGGACGTCCCTCGGTAGCCCCGGTGGCCTCAGCTGTGACATCGACAGTAGGGATGTGCATTGCCTTCCCGGCATCATGGGCCTTTGATAGCTTCTGTAGAAGCTCAGCAGCACGGGCCTTGGCAACCTTTTCCAAGCCGGTCAAGGAAGCGAAATAAGCGCCCAAGTTAAACATAGCTGCTAGGCAAAAAAAGGATCAGTCAATTGAACGAGTTTGCACAATATAAACAGGAAATGTACGAGCAAAGTTCAAAAAATTATTACTAGGGTCGCATCCCCTCTTAAATTCTCCTCGGCATGAAGAGCACTCCTCGCAGAATTTCAAATCTTGGTGCAAGCACCAGCCAGGAGAACTATTTATATCAGGCATGGAGCATAAGGGGGTCACGCTCCCTATCTTCTTCCCAGACATCCCCGCAGCCCGTAGCAGCAGCTCATCCTTGACGATAATTTTCCAATCGTACAAACGGGCAGAGGACTTCCCTTCGAACCCGAGTTCTCGCTCAATGGCAGTTTTAGCCTTTTGCTCGTAGGTTGTAAGCTCATCCTTCTTGCGAGCAGGGATTTCATACAGCTTGGTCGGGTATAGAAAGTTCCAACCTCTTCGGCTTTCCACCCCTATTACCTTATCCGCCCAACTCCTCACCTTATTCGGGGTCTCGATGAATAATTTTACCCCATAATTTTGGGTTTTGCAGTGGATGTGAGACCAATCTTGGGTATGGCAAACTAAGAAGTAATCACGAAAAAGGTTGACAATGGGTTCATAGTCGTGTGAGCGGGCTACGACCGCAAAGCTCATTAATATCCTTACTTTATTAAGGGAGAGGTCCGAAGGGTGAGCTGACATCTCGCCAAAGAAAGAGCTGAAGAAGGGGTCAAGGGGAAGGCGGGGGCCTACTTCGAAGAAGCTAAGATAAAAGCCAACTCGGCCTCTCAGTTTTCTCAACTCGGTCAGGTCATTACCGTACAGAAGGGATCCTCGGAAGTCGTTGAAGGTGTGGTTGTAGTTGTTGTTCTAGGAAGTCAAATCTCTGGAGCTGGTTTGGTTGGCCCAAGCTTTGGGGGTTCTACTGGTCTTGGTCTCAGTTTTCTCAACAACAGCTCGTCCTGAAGTGGATGCCCTACCCTTAGTCCTCGCCATCTGCACAGAAGCAAACTTATTAGATGAATGGGAGGATCGAGCTGACAAGGGTCTAGCGGCCAATCTCTTATCTCTTTCGACCAGAGCGAGCTTTTTTGGCCTCATGAGCCTTTCTCTCCCTCTCGGCCTTAATGCTAGCAATTATCTTATCTATGGTAAAGTATTTGTTCCAAAGGTTATCTACGGGTTCACTACTGGGCTTGAGTACTTGCATAGAGGTAGAAAGCGGGAGATCGAGAACTTTATGGAGGTCATCGTTGACTACCCAGAAATCCTCTACCTCGATCCCCTTACATATCAGGTATATCATCGCTTCACTAGGGGGAACGAAAACCTCGACCTCGGGATTGCCTATAAATGTTTTTTTTTTCCCGTGGGAGAGCGAGCAAAAACAAATTCAGAAAGTGGGGTGTCAGAATCCAAGCTTGATGAAGATGTCGAGCTCGACGGAGATGTCGAGCTCGAGGACTCAACAGCCATACCCTCCTCAAGGAAGATAAATTGAACTTCCTCCAAAAACGACATAAAGATAAGTATCTAAGAAATTTCTTAAGGCAAGATGTAGCGGATACCTGAGTCGAGGAGAAGGACGAATAGACGAGGAGGGGAAAATGAAGTGTTTGCATGAAACGAAGGACACCCAAAGTTAGTACTGGCGTCTAGAAACCCAGAAAAACCCTCACTGTACGAATTTTGGCCAAAATATATAGGCTAAAAATGGTCACAAAAAAAAGGGAATGCAAGGAGAAACTAACTTACGAAAGAAAAATCCCGCAAATGCTGCCAGAAATCAACGGAGAAGGAGATTATTCGATCACTCGAAGGTCACCGGCAATCGCTAGTTCACCGGAGGTCAAGAAGGTTCTCTGAAGGGTTTAGGTGAAAAGTAAAAAGTGAAAAAGGTGAATCTTGATTTTATATGACCCGAGGTTAACGGGTCAACCCGAAAGTAAAACACGCGGATCCTGGATTAGCGTCCCTTGAACTCCTTCATGTGGTCTTAATGTGCGGTTAATTTCTCCTGCACGCATGCTCAACCTCATTTTTTAAATTCAAAAAGGCTCGAATTCAATGCTAGCAACTTCGCGTATCCCGCTCATCATTATTGAGCATCTTCCTAGGCATCCGCATCTTCCCAAGGCAAATTATTGGATGAAAGTCTGAGGGACAGCTCACCAAAGTGCTCAGACAGAGCTGGTGCTACGACCTCCGAGTAAGCTATAAGTTCAACATGGTTTTGCCAAGCTTTGGGCTAGATCCCTTCAGGACGAATCCTAGACAGTCAAGGACTCGGGGGCTACTGACAGGATCCTCCCAAATACCCATCTTACATGTCTTCCATGTTAGCCTCATGTGGGTCAAAGATCCACGTTGACAATGGTCATCCAGACCTTGGAACAGCCAAGATCTCCAATCGAGTTCCCCAAACGAGGTCTCCTAGTCGAGGTCGCCTGCCGAGCTTGGTATCGAAAAGCCAGTGTCCCAGACATGTTCTAGAAAGTCCTAACAACTGACTTAGATCATCCTCGTCATCGGCCGGAGTCACCTCGGGGACGAGCTTCTACCTTCCTCGGCAAAGAGTCAACATCAGACATTTAATGTCCGCCGCATGTTAGTCCTCCGCCAGAAACACTTGAAGGCAGTGCTCCAGATTTTACAAAAGAATCAGTTATTTGTCAAAAAACAGGTAAAGTAATCGTTTGGGCCACAAATTCATTGTCAAAATGGACAATCAAATATTTGAAGTATATTTCAGACCAGAAATTCACATCATTTCTCCAACAAAAATGACTCACAAAAACCTTGCACGTAGGGGCCTTAACAGCAGTCAAAACAAACACTAATGGATCTAAGAGATAGAACAGACTAAGAAGGCGGACGACAATGAAAGCTATATCCAATGTCACTTCCACATTACAGTTGCATGAACGAGCTGATCAGGTGTCATATAAGGATAGATTTAAGTTAACATGTCTGTAGAATTAACTTGGATTTTTGCAAAAACTTATCATACAATACTATTTGTCCTTCCAACAAGCAATACTACAACCTGGAAGGACAAGTTTAGAAACCGGCCTCCACGGCAGAAATGTCAAGAAAATATGCCCCCAAGGAGATAATTCGATACTTGGCAATGTATGATTATTCATGCCCAAATGACCTCTACTTATTCAAGTTAGACTAAAAACCTCAACAAGTTTGGCTCCTATTATGATTCAAATCCCCTTCCATAATAAAGTGGGCGCTCAAAGGAAAAATAAGAACAATACTCTGATCAAGCATCATCCAATGCAAGAACACCAGGCAGTGTCTTTCCCTCAAGAAGCTCCAAGCTGGCGCCACCTCCTGTCGATATATGGCTCATCTTGTCCGCAAGACCAGCCTTCTCAACTGCCGCAACAGAGTCACCTCCCCCAATGATTGTTGTCACTCCTTTCCCACTAAGGTCTGCCAGTTTCTTTGCTATCGCCTGTTAACAGATATCACAAGTGCTTAAATTCAAAATCATCCACCAAAAAGAAATCAAAAATAAAAAAACTTGGCGAAGAGTGTAAAGAAAGTTGAGCAGGTATAAAGTGGGCAAAACACGCATTTCTATGGAACAAAGCTAACGGTATTGGAGTTAAATGTTATTAGTAATATGGCACTATGGTTACTATATAATCTCTGGCATACCTCAGTTCCTGCAGCAAACTTCTCGAATTCAAACACACCCATAGGTCCATTCCAAATGATAGTTTTAGTAGTATCTAGAGCTTCACTAAAAGTCTTAATGGAATCAGGTCCAATATCCAATCCCATCCATCCATCCGGAATACTTGATGCTGGAACAACCTACAAATTATTAAAGTATGGGTAAGCCTCCAAGCAGATTAACTTTCGCAGTTTAAATTTAAGAAAAGCAAAAAAGAAAACAAAAGGAAGAACCACGGAACTTCACTCTTTACTTCAGTTCTTTATGTAAATCAAAGTAGAGAGTTTTCGATTTAAGTGAACTGTAGGTAACTGCTTACCTTCAGAGGATCAAAAGCATGCAAATGAAAGAACGTAATACCTTATTCTATCCCCACTATGATTTTGCAGAACAGAATAACAACTGACCAAATCTGGAAGAATGGATATAGATACTGACCTTGCTATTGGCATCAGCAGCAAACTTGTCAGCAATGACCACATCAGAAGGCAGCAACAGAGATACCCCTTTAGACTTGGCCTTTGCAATAAGAGAAGTTGCAAGATCAAGCTTATCTTCCTCCACAAGAGATGATCCAACAGAGTGCCCTTGGGCCTTGTAAAAGGTAAATATCATCCCTCCACCAAGCACAAGAATGTCGACCTTCTCCAAGAGTGACTCAATCACGCCAATCTTACTTGATACCTTTGAACCACCAACAATTGCAGCAAATGGCTTCTTGGGATTTGACACAGCTCCAACTAGATAGTCGAGCTCCTAAGACCAGAAAAGAAATCCAGATGTATAGCAAATCAAAATAAAAATAATACTTGCATTAAAAGAAAAGAAAATGAACAGCTCAAAATGAACCATCAGTTCTGCAGATTAAGTCAACCACATTTCAATCTAGTCAATCCCTAAGGACCCAACCTGCAAACAGTAGAGTGCTATCTCTTTATTGAGCCTTACTGTTTTATATTATATCTTCTAAGAGAAAATGGATCCACCCATGCTTGGAATAACAATTAATCACATTCATCACTTCTTAGAAATTCAAAACAACCCCAGTTCTGGAAACAATGATGGTTCTTTTGCACATTCAACAGGAAATGAGCAACTTTTCCTAGGAGATGGCCACAACACATTTCATATGTGATGCAGAGAAGCTACTTTGGACTTTAAGAAGATGTCGAAACGAGTCATTTATATTCCAGAATGCTACAGTGGAATTAGTTTCTAAAAGCAGCAACTAAGAATCGTTTATTCTGAATTAGAGAAGAGTTTTCTTTCTAATTTTATTTCATAAATATTCTGATTTAGAGAAATCAGCCAAAATAAAAACAAGCTTGGAAATGGGATTTGGACCTGGGGTTTCTATCTGATACTGGGTACAATATGAGTAAATCAAATTTTAGGCTCTCAACGTTCATACAGCAGCTTGCTTGACTCATTCTTAGAGGCATGCCCATCCCAAGGACAAGCTTGATTCGGCTTCCTGACGAAATCGACCAAAGCAAAGAAATGCATAATATTCAATTTGTAGGTCAACAATTGTTTCCAACTCATGTGATGGCTCAACTAAACCAAGAAGAGACTCAGATAGCCTCAAGTCATCACGATAGCCTGGCGAAGCAAGAACTACTCTTAAAACAATTTGATCATAAACAATCCAAACCAAATGCAAGCCTGTACCTCCTAGAACAGGAAGAATACAAAACATAGAGTAACAAAATATTCATCTCAGCTCCTGCCTTACGGCTACTATTTCAATGTCCCCTAGCCCCGTGTCCCCCATCAAAAACTGTTCACGACTATCTGATCATTTAAGGAAGATGTTGCCAAGTACTATCTGCACACATTTTACTAGAGAATACCGTCCCAACAATAGCTGAATGCAAGCCCCTAAACTTATATCACTTGCAGTCCAATTCACTTTATAAAACAGCTTAATAACGTCATTTCTGTGAGACTGTGACCAACTGACCGTTGCCTGATCTTAGTGGATATTCATTGGTATAAGCAGAAAAATATGTCCTAAAAGATAAACTTCTTACTCAAAGAGATGTTCTAGAGGAGAATGAATCCGTGTTAAGTATAAAAGACAAACCTTCTGCATGAGGAATCCAGCAACAGAAGGCTTCAAGTACTTCGCCACTCCTTCTGTGGAAGCATGGGCTCTATGTGCAGTGCCGAATGCATCATTAACATACAAGTCGGCAAGGGATGCTAGCTTCTTTGCGAATTCCGGATCATTCTTCTCTTCCTCTTTATAGAACCTCACATTCTCCAGGAGCAAAACACCCCCTTCTGGTATTTGAGATACCAGCTTCTGGACTTCTTCACCAATAGAATCATTAGCCATCTTGACCTGTTGAAGTAAGAAACAATGCCAACTTACTTTAACCAAAATTATCAATTGATTCAAAATGCACCACGACATAGTCATAGAAGTCCTACAAAAAACAAAAACCTAGTAGTAAGATGTATAATATCAATATCAGCAGACCTCAATGCCAAGGAGTTCTGACAGTCTCGGCACAAGAGGCTTCAAGCTGTATTTTGGTGTGACACCCTTTGGACGTCCCTGAAAAGCGATAATTCAACAAATAAATGGTTTTAGTTTGTTGATTAGTAATTATATTTGCAAATAGTATCAACCCTATAATGACCAAAGGAATCATAAAATAAAAACCAAAGTCAAATGGGCCAGAGCATGAAGAAAGCAAAAAAGAAAAAATATATTAAGAAGAAGAAAATGATTCCTTCAAACACCACGAGTGTAATAATGACAATACCAGGTTCTTTCATTGTCCATTGCCTGTGTTAGGAAAATATATGTTGCCACTTATTAATTTGATTGAGTCCATTACTTAGTCTTGATTGAAGACCCCTAATTTTAATATTAGTAGTATTCACACTACAATAGGCAAGGTCTCTTTCATAGACTTCGATTTCGCTAAGATTTTTGCTAAGTGTTATGTTCTAGTTTTCAGCAAGCTTAAGATCAGCAACTCTTTCAGTCAAAGTAGCCTATTCTCTCTGCTCATAATTGAAGACTTAAAGATGTTGCTGTAGTCCACCTTGGTAGTGGATATAGGCATATAGCAACATTATGTTGTGAACCACTTCAAATTGACGTCTCTATATTTTCTTGCCTATTCTCTATTGTTTACTTTTGTTGCTTTAAGTGTGTATTCTCTATATCAGCAGCCTTAGTAATCTATCTGAACAACAATGCTGTGATCTTTCAGTGTGACTCTATCTTAAATCCTGTCTTTTTGTAAAAACTGCCAATTTGGTAAAGTAGCCGATCTAGCCTTAAAACCAACTTTCATTTCATTCTATTGCCCCTGCTGATTACAGTAGGTAATCTGATAAGATTGAGTTGTTTGCCAAAAGTTTAAAAAATTAGTTACAGCACCCCACCCCTCTAGCCCGTTTCTTACCACTTGGGCCTAACAGCCTGAGAAAGGATGGGCTGGCTGCCTTGAAAGCAAGTATTGTCTTGGCCTTCTCTTCGAAAGGAACCTCTTTCCATTTCAGCTTGGATCACTCTATTGCCCTTTTATCTGCATCTTTCCATATGTGGACATTTAACTTACTTTTGGATAGTATAATTCAATCAGTGTTCAAGGAATGAAACCTCTTTACTGACGATCAGGATAAAGTGCCCTGCATCATGACAATTTTATCTTCATAGGGAACGGGTCAAAAATGGAATGCATTGGGTTTCTAGATTCTCATAGGAACCATCAACTTCCTCCACGAGCCTCCTGTGCAGTTTTATAGGACTTCATCATTTCAGGGATTAGTACTAAATAAGTAGCTAACTAATTCCCTCCCCTCCCCCAGAAACCTCCATTTCTCTTTCTATGGAAGAGAACTTCCTTTCAAAACCTGGTGAAACATACAACCGATAGAGAAAGAAATTGTACCAACTTCCTACAAAAGGAAGAATAAGATGAATCTTTAGTAGAAATATAGCCTTTACAGCCATAAGCCTTGTGGGGCGTAAATAATACCCTAAGAGAAAAGTCTCAAAGTACATGAATAAAGAGGGCGAAAAGTAGGCACGAAACTGCACATAGATGATGGAATCAAAATTTTCACTATTCCAATCCAAGATCAGCACAAGATGTTGACATGTTGTTGTGACTCGGCCACCGCCATGGCAAAAGGCTTAAGGTGCTTATTCCCTGGTAAAAAGGGGAGAAAATATTTGATACCACCGTGGTACCACATCATCACCACAACCTGATGCCATTAAAATTTTTCCATATGGCACAAACTATCTTTTGTTTGGTTTAGCGATATAAACTTTTTGAAATATTTTACATTTTTGAATCATGAGAAGATATTGAGTACCACCGTGGTACCCCATGATAACGTGGTACCACCAACCAATGAGATTTCGCCTTTTTGAACCTCTTTTATCTATTTGGCGAGAAAACATTGATTGGTGGTAGCACGTCATCACAATGGTACATTGGTTTTCAATATAATTTCTCGTCGGGCAACTTTTCATTACTAAGCTTACTAATTCTTTTAGTTTAATATTCTAACTTTACCCTTCATTAAATAAATAACGAAGCTTGATATTTAAAATTTTGTTATAATGATTACTCTCAGGGTAGTAAGCATACTCTTTAAATGCTTTTCTTTCCAAATGGACTCTCTGTGAAATGGAGGGAGTACTTACATTTCTTAGAATTGACACCTTAAATCTTTCTTCTTTTTATTTTTTTCATGTGAGAGTGGACAATTGATGATTTTACAAAATAGTGTGGTTTTGTTTACCAAAACTCTTTTGTCTTAAAACCAAACTTTGTCCCCTTTTGCGAACATATATTTAGTACCACCGTGGCACCACGTCATTGTGATGATGTGGTACCACCATACCACAAACAATGAGAACTTGCCAAATAGATTCTAAAGAAAGGTTCAAAAGTTCATGCCACTACCAACCAATCAAATGAAAGTTTGTGCCACATGGCAAAACCTCATTCTTTAGTAGTACCAAGTCATCACGATGACGTTGAACCACGGTGATATCAAATATTTTCCTCCTAAAGGGACATCCATTTGGAAGTTCCAAAGACGACAGAAGGGAAGGAAAGGAGGGAACCCCAATGGGGTTCGGGAATGGGGTAATTGGAGGGTGTGGGAAGCATTAATGAGGGGTTTTCTTATTAATTCTCGTTTTTTTTCTTACATTGACGTGTTGAGGAGAAGGCTATTAGGTGCAATATTATTTATCATTTCTTTCTTTTCTTCTCCTTATAAAGAGAGTGGAAGGAATATTTTGGTGTTCTTCTCATAAGCTCCCAATCATGAGAAAGTAGAATTAGAAAGGCTCCCTTGCATTCCCTTCTATCCCTTTCCTTTAGGATTCCTTCCCTTCCTTCCAATAGAAACTCCAAAGTAGAGCTTTAAAACTCTCTCAGTGAATGATGGACTAAATCACTAATCAATAGCACATACAATTCGGAGATGAGTGAGACCACAAAATAAGCACATCTGTTTGAGGATAATTTACCAAAATGAAGCTGAATAAATAGCTTTATAGTCCTACTCCCTCCCAAAATACCAAATGAGTAATTTTTCCTTCTCTTTTTTTTTTTTTTTGTGTGTGTGTGTGAACTAAAATTAAGAAAACTGACTTTTAAGCAATTTACAAGCACATATGTACACGAATACCCTTAATATTCACATTATATCATAACAAAGACATTGATAGTCGGTAAGGATGAATCAACTAAATTCATTCAAAAAAAGACACTCACTTCGACGAATTTTAAAAAAGGGTCGCTAATTTTGGGACGAGATAGTACCATTTCATCAAAACAAGAGTAGAAATGGTGAAAATAAAACATAAAAACACGAATATATCAATTGAATGATGGATCTAAAACAGAGAGAACCGGCGGATAAAACTAAGATGAAGTCGTACCAAATGAGAAGTGAGGATGACTTTGGCACCAAAACCGGTCAAGTACTTAATAGTAGGCACGGCGGCTCTGATTCTGGTGTCATCTGTGATCTTGAAATTGTCATCCAATGGCACGTTCAGATCAACCCTCACAAACACCGTCTTCCCCTTCAGATCACCTTCTTTCAACGAACCCACGCTCTTCTTTGTAGCCATTTTTTTTCTAAGATTTCCTGTAAAAACACAGAAAATTAAACACAAACCCACAAGAACGATCAACAAATACACACAGTTTTAGGCAGTAGGATTTACTTTTGGTAAGAGATTTGAGGCGACGATTGGTGATGGTGTTCTTCGGTTAGTGTGATTACAGAAAGCAGTAGATGAGAGACAGACGAGTCGAATTTGTATGCAGGAGTTAACTTTTTAGATTACAAAACTACCCCAAGTCGGAAGCAGATATTCCAATTTGACCAAAAGGTATATTCCCGTCTCCTGCACACCAAGAAAAAAAAAAGGGCCCCTAGTTTTGCATGCTACATGCTCCCAAACTAGGGTGCGAATGTTGCCTTATTTATGTAATTTAGGGTTTAAATTTAGTTACTTCCTCAGTCCAAGTGTCCTCTAGAAACGTCTACACCGTCCGTTTTAACTAAAAAGTTTATTTTTGATTTTTTTTATTCAATTTAATTAAAATTTGATCAAGATCACATAAATTTATTTGTGTTTTTAATTTCATAATAGTTGTAATTTATAATATTTTTAATATAATTTTTAGTGAATGAGATTTTATTTCTGAAAATATAGTTAAAATATGTTAAATTTTGATTTAATTTAGTCAACATGCTGACTTTTAAAAACGAAAAATAAACTTTTTGGTTAGAAAAAAGGGAGTATTTATTTTTATTTTTTAAAAAAAGATTTAACTTTTTTTTTTGACTCTCGTACAATTTGAGAATCATTAGTTTGATCTCTATACTACTGAGATTGTAAATGTCACCATAATACTATTAATATAATTGTAAGTGTAACCTAAATTGATAACGGCCGCTTGGTAGTTAATGGGCTCTACTGACTTGATATTTTTAGAGGCTATTTAAAAGTTTAGGTTGAAAATATATGGTAAGATAATATTTTCTTAAAAGTAACCGATTCCCCTTTTTTCTCTAATTCTTTTTTTCTTTTTTGTTATTCTACTTTCACATTTTTTAAATAATAACTAAACAAAAAGTAAAATTAAAAATAATAAGCTCTCCTGGAAAATAAATTATAAACATGCATATTCATGTACATAAAACCCTAGATCTACCAACCAGTAATCAGTAATTGACGAAATCGATAATGTTCTAGAGAGAAGTTTATCATTTTTTATTTCACTATTTTGGTTAGTTATTATTTTTTAAAGGTGAAAGCACAAAAATCAAAAAGAAAAGAGAGTAAGAGGGCAAAAGGAATTATTTAATTTATTAAAAATTATGACCTAATTTTATTTTTCTCTTTCAAATGGCCCCTATAAATGTCATGTCAGTAAAGTCTGTTAAATATCAAACTGTCGTTATCAATTTATGTCACATTTAAATATCAAACTGTCGTTATCAATTTATGTCACATTTACAATTAAATTGGTAGTGCAAAGTAGAGTTGTCAAAATGATTTTAATCCGTTGGGCTAATTCAGACCGCCACACAAAATATACGGGTTGGATTGGCAAAATATAGGACCATTTATAAACGGGCCAAACGGGCTGAGCCCGTGCGGGTTGCTGGCCAAGGCGGTGCGGGGCGGGTTGGCCCGCCAATCTAAGGAGCAAGGACAAAATTGGAAATTTGCAATTTAAAAAAACCTAAGGCAAGAGAGAAAACGAGAATCTTCTCTCTCTCCGCACACCTCTGTCCATCTCTCATTCTCCCACCTCCGACCTCCGCAGTGGCGCAGGTCCCGGTCGTCTCTTCTCTCCCTTCCTCACCGACGGGTGACGGCGACAGTAAGTTTTACCCTTTTCAAAATAATTAGTTCTTTTTTCATTCTCAAATTTTTTGGAGCTTGATTTCTTTAAATGGCAGCACAAAAGAATTATACAAAGACGAGAAGAGGTTCGGACGATGGAAAAAATTAAACTTTTAAGAAGAAAAATCAATACTAATGATTTTGTTTTGGGATAGAAGGAACCGACGATTAAATTGTACTCCGTAATGCATTTTGGAAAGGGTAACTAGATCCCCTTTACCTATTTGGGTTGTTCTCAATTTGGATGAAGATGTTGGATTAACAGAAATGTCTTCTTCATTTGTATAAAGTTTTATTTTAATTTTTGGGTTTTATATATAATATTTATTATGTTAAAATGATCAACTATTAGTTTAATAATGATTATATTAATTCTCACAAAAAATAATAATGATTATATTAATTTTTTAAAATGTGTTATTTTTTTTTGTGGTCTGGCCCGTTTAACTCACAACCTGCGACGGTTTGTGCTGGGTTGACACATTTTAGACCCGCAACCTTAATGGGCTAGCCTGCACTGCACCGCTAAATAGCTGGTTTAGGCAACCCAGGGGCTGGCTCGGCCCGCCGGACCGCTTTGACAGCTCTAGTGCAAAGTGACATTTGCAATTTCATTAGTTCAAATGTTAAATTTCTCTAGAATTCTCTCTAGGGTTCCTAGAATTCTCTCTCTAGAATCCTCTCTAGGGTTCCTAGAACATTGCTGCCGCCGGCAGCCTTTTTCATGGCTGATCCGGTACTGTTTCCACCGCTTCAAGCCTCTATGGTTAACTCCCCTTCTCTCCTTGATTCGTTGAAAGATCATAACCCTAGTACAACCAAGCCGCCTTTGCATGAACCAATCCCTAACCCTAATTCCCATGCAGCGCCGCCCCCAAACCCTAGTAAATCCTTTGCGTCGTTGGTAGCACAACCACGTATTCTGCCAATCCATGATATCCCTCTTCTTCCAGCTGCTACTCATAAGGGTGTTCCTTCTCTAAAATTATCAAAGGAAGCAATTGATGCCTTTTCTCGCCCTTTCTCTTGGACTCTTGTTGGAAAATTTACTAATGGAAGGCCTACTATGGAGGCTGCTCGGATTGCCTTCTCACAATTCAAATTAAAAGGTGAGTATAAGCTTGGTCATCTGGATTCTAGGCACATGTTGATTCAATTGAATAATGAGGAAGACTTCCAAAGAATATGGACTAGAGAAGTGTGGTATGTCCATCGCTTTCCTATGAGAACATCTGTATGGACTCCTTCTTGGAAGCCTCAAACCGATTCTTCTATTGTTCCGGTTTGGGTAAGTTTACCAGGGCTTCCTGTGCATCTATTCAATAAGATATTCTTGTTTTCTTTGGCTCGGATTTTTGGAAAGCCTATGTCAATCGACAAGGCTACTGCTGATTTGTCCCGGCCAAGTGTAGCTAAAGTTCTCGTGCAAGTTGATCTTCTTAAAAGGTTGCCTGAAAAAATTCATATTGACTGTGGAGATTGCATGCCGAGTTTCTTCCAAGCAATTGAATATGATAATATACCATTGTATTGTAGTCATTGTTCCTTACTGGGTCATGATGAGTTTAACTGTCGGGTTCTAAACTCAGAATATAAGAAAAGCAATGAAAATGCTGCACCAAAGAAGAATAATGATAAGGCGGTGTTGGCTAACAAAGAGAATAAAGGAGATAATAAGAAGGTTGAGGCTACTCGTGAAACATGGAAAAAGAAGGAAGTTGTTCTGAATAATATGGGTCAAGGTAGCAGTAATGAGGTTCAAGCTAATTCAAATGTTGATCCTCCGTTAGCTCCAAATAACAATGGTACTAAAACTGTTTTGGTTGCTAGAAGAGGTATTGTGTTGCCTAATTCCGTTAATGAAGTTCTCTCAAAAAGCTTAAAGGTGATAAGGACAAAGGCTGCTGTCTCTCAAAATGATGAGGCTAACATATTTCTTCCAGAATTTCAAGATCCTCTTAAATTATGTACCCCTTTGAGGGATGACTCTGCTATGCGTGCTAAACCTTCTTCCCATGTTAAGATGAATGCTCTTAGTTCTCTTAACCTTTCTCCGAGAGCCCCTCAAGTTACCTCGCTCAATCAAGTGATGAATGAACAGATGGATTATAAAGAGAGAACAGCCATGACTGATGCTTTTGATGATGATGGCTTTATTACAGTCACGCATAAAAAGAAGAAAGGAAGGGAGAAATCCCCATCGTTGTGAGCACCCCTTCTCTTTTTTTCCTTTTTTCTGCTCTCTTTTACTCTTTTTTCATAGTTTTTTAATGGTGTCGTTTATAAGTTGGAATGCTCGTGGTGTTGCTAATAATGCCACAATTAGAAGAATTCAGCGTTTATTTCGCTCTCATGGGCTGTCTTTGATGGCTATTTATGAGCCTAAATCTAATATCAATTCTATGGGATCTCTTATTCGTAAAGTGGGCTGTGAGGATGGTATGGCTAATGTAAATAATAGGGTTTGGGTCATCTGGAAGCATGGGTTAAAAGTTACGGTTGTTCAAGATTCTAGGCAGGCCTTAACTTTACAAATATCGCATCCAATGTGGAATGAAGTTGTTTGGGTTTCTTTTGTGCATGCAAGCTGCAAGAGGCTTACTTGTATTGATCTTTGGGAGGATTTGATGGGCATAAGTGAGGTGGATCTTCCTTGGCTGGTGGTTGGAGATTTTAATTGTGTCCTTGATCAATCTGAAAAAGTGGGGGGTAAACCTATTAATAATCTTTCTGTGACTGAATTTTCGGACATGATTCAATTTGCAAACCTTATAGACGCGGGCTATAATGGAAATATTATGACCTGGACTAATAAAAGGTTGGGGAGAAGAGCTATTTATCAAAGGCTTGACCGAGCTCTTTATAATGAGAAGTGGCTCCAGTTTTTTCATTATACTCGGGTGACTCATTTATCTCGGCTATGTTCTGATCATACTCCTCTTCTTATGAGCATGCAACTTGAAGCTGAAGTAAAAAAGGGTTCATTCAGGTTTCTAAATATTTGGTTGAGACATCCAGCTTTCTCGGACCTTGTCAAAGATTCTTGGGCTATTCCTATGGATGGTAGACCTATGGTTTGTTTTGCAAAGAAATTAGGGAGGCTTCGAAAATGTTTTTCTGATTGGAACAAAAGAATTTATGGGAGAGTTGATCAACAAATTAAGAATGCTGAAGATGAAATATTATTCCGAGAATCTTAATACCAACAGTTTGGGGATGAGGAATCGAGAGCTGCCCTTAATCTTGCACAGGCAACTTCTTTCAAAGCTGAAGATTGAGGAGGATTTGTGGGCTCAACGAGCTAATTTATCTTGGTTAAAAGAGGGGGATAGAAATACAAAATATTTCCAAGCTGTTGTTAAAAAGAAGCGACAGAGATTGTTCATTCATAGAATTCAGAATCGCCAAGGGATGTGGATTACTGATAAGAAGGAGATTCAAGAAGAGGCTATTGGTTTCTACTCTGAGCAGCTTCAAGGGCAGTGTGAAATACCATCTAATGATTATCTGTTTCTCATTCCTCGGCTCATTACTAATGAAGATAATTCTCTTCTCACGGCTGTCCCAACTGAAGAGGAAATTAAGGGGGTTGTTTATTCGATGAATGGTCAAAGTGCTGCGGGGCCGGATGGTTTTACGGGAGAATTTTATAAAGGCTGCTGGGAGCTTATCAAGGCTGATTTCATCAAAGCTATTGGGGATTTCTTTTCGGGATTTGCTATGCCTCGTAGTTGGACGAGTACGTTGATTGTGACTATTCCTAAGGTTGAATCTCCGTCTTCCTTTTCAGATCTTAGACCGATTAGTCTTTGTAATTTCTGCAATAAGGTTGTTACAAAGCTCTTAACTTCTCGGCTTGCCACTATTCTTCCTCGCATTATCTCTCCTCAACAAAGCGGATTTGTTCAAGGGAGAGTTATCCATGAAAATGTTCTTCTCGCTCAAGAAATTATGCAATCTCTCAATAAGAAGGTTAGGGGTTCAAATGTGGCTCTCAAGCTAGATATGGCAAAAGCATATGATCGGCTATCATGGTTTGGGCTTATAAAGGTTATGGGCCAATTTGGTTTTGATGAGATCTGGATTGATTTAATTTATCGCTGCATATCAAATAGTTGGTTTTCGGTCCTTATTAATGGTGAGCTTGTGGTTTCTTTCCTTCAACTAGAGGTCTTAGACAAGGTGATCCCCTATCCCCTTACCTCTTTATTATTGCAGCTGAGATGATGAGTAGAGGCCTCAATCACCTTCATTCTTCATATCCGCAGTTCAGATTTCGTATTCACGTTAACACTCCAATGATTTCTCACCTTGCTTATGCGGATGATGTCATTATTTTTTGCAATGGATCCAAGAATTCGCTAGAAAATCACATGAAATATTTGGAGTGGTATCAAAGATTTTCGGGACAATTGGTGAACATTCGTAAATCTGGTTTTATCACTGGAAAGGTTAGCTCAAGGGATAATCTCATTGCTGCAACAACGGGTTTTGTTAAACATGATCTCCCTTTACTTTACTTGGGATGCCCCTTGTATACAGGTCGAAAGAAAATTAGCCTTTTTGCTTCTCTCATTCAGAAAATGGAATCTAAACTTGCATCTTGGAAAGGTAAATTACTGTCTTTTGGAGCCAAACTCACCTTAATTCAGTCCTGCTTATCTGCAATGCCCATTTATTATTTTTCCTTAATTGATCCTCCCAAAGGTGTCATTCATGCGTTAGAAAAGATCATTGTGAGATTTTTTTGGAGTAATAATGATGGTGATAAAAGATGTCATTGGTTATCTTGGAAACATATGAGTTGGCCTATTGAGGAAGGTGGTTTGGGTATTCGTAAGTTTGAGGACATTTCTTTGGCTTTTTCTATGAAAATTTGGTGGAGGCTCAGAAGCTCTCCATCTCTTTGGAGTGAGCTTATGCTTGCAAAATATTGTTGGGATATTCACCCTATGGATGCTATTCTTACTCCCTACTCTTCTCATATTTGGAAGCGTATGATTGAGGCCAAACCTTTGGTGCAAAACAGGATGGCGTGGAGGGTTGGTAGAGGCGATATCACTATCCATGAAAAGTGGCTGGATGGCGATATGGGAAGCCTCCCTTTCGCACATACGGAGGTGTCTTCTTTATTTCTCAATGGTTTGCCTCGTGTAGATCACATCCGAGATGTCTATGGTACTCATCTTGAGCATCTAATTCAGTCCTACTCTATTACTCTATCGGATAATCAAGACGTCCCTGTTTGGAAGCCTTCTCCTAGTGGTAAATTTACTGTTAAATCTGCTTGGAATGAATGTCGGGTTAAAAGGCCTATGGCGGCTATTTTTCTAGAGGCATTCAATGTGCTTCTAAATGTGAATGTTGTTTGGTGCCTAGTGAGGAAAATCTTAATCATGTGCTGATTCGTGGCTCTGTTGCAACTAGTGTGTGGAACTATTTTAGCATGATCTGTGGTATCCGAATGGTTTTTGGCCAAACCAACCAATCTCTTCTTTGTTGGTGGCAAGGTCCGTCACATCCTAATGCTCACGGTGCTACTAAATGGCTGTCCAAAATTCTTCCAGCTATTATTTCTTGGGAGTTATGGCTGGCCCGAAATAAGAGCAGATTTGAAGGCGTTGCTATGTGTTCGACAACCATTATTACCAAAGTTTGTGATCAGGTACCCAATTTAGCTATGGCTTTTTCTTTAACATTTTCATGTCTCCCTAATGAAGATCATTTGTTCAACATCTTTCGGCTGAAGCACTCTAGCTCTATCATCAAAACGCCTAGATTGGTTGTTTGGGATTTCCCTCCGAGTAATATGGTTAAGATTAACACGGATGGTGTGTCAAGGGGTAATCCAGGGAGAGCCTCGGGTGGGGGTATTCTCCGAGATTTTAATGGGGAATTCATTCATGCTTTTGCTAACTTTTATGGTATTGCTACAAATATGATGTCCGAAGCTTTAGCTGCAAGGGATGGTCTCCTTTTAGCTCATTCTCTTGGGTATCAAAACGTTTGGTTAGAGGTGGATTCTCAAGTTTTATTGAAGATTATTTTGCGGGAGTATCACATTCCTTGGTCTATATGGTACATTATTGATCATATTCATCACCTTATGGCTCTTATGGAGGTCCGGGTTACTCATATTCTTAGAGAAGGAAATAGTGTGGCTGATTTTTTGGCTAATATGGCTGCTGATAGAGGGTACAATTCTCAAGTTTCTCTGCTTTCTAATCTTCCCCCTTATTGCAAAGGCTTGCTTGCTTCAGACAAGACAAAGATTCCTCACATTCGGTTACATTAGTTTATGGCTAGTTTTCTATTTTATTTGTTTTCTGTGTACTCTAGCTCTCCCTTCCTTTTTTGTAGAGGTCCTTACGTCATGTGTAAGGCCTCCCCCCTAGGCTTTCCTTTTTGGTGGTTGAGGTTGTCATGTCCCCCACCATATTTGTATTGTTTTTCCTTTATTAATAAAATCTAGGGAGGTGCCGCCCTCCTTTCGCCAAAAAAAAAAAAAAAAGTTCAAATGTTAAATTGATGATCATCAAATAGAACGAGGGTAAAAAAAAAAGTACTTCCTCCATTCCTAAACTATAGTCTTGTTTAACCTGGCACACCGTTTAAGAAAAAAACAATTGACTCAATATAAATATTTACATTTTTAGAACTTTCCATTTTTACCCTTGAGATAATACTGGCACTAGACTTTTTGAGTTCTGTAAAAATACAATATGATATATTCCCTCCAATCAAACTTTTGAAAATTTTAATGTGTGATGATTACTGTATAACTTATCCGGCAAAAATGAAAAATTGTAATGATTATAACTTACCCGACAATCAGCCTTCTGTTAAGTTTTTAAATGAGGAAAGGAGTCATTTAGCAATCAATTACTCTGTTTCCTTTTGGAAACCAAAAACCTTTGTTTCCTTATCAGACCAAATCTTCAAAATCTAAGTTTCCTTATCATTACTTCTTGATGGAGTTGTTAGGTCCAAGGTTGCTCAATATAGGCTAGAAGGGGGGGGGGTTGAATAGCCTATGTCCAATTTTTGAAATTGATTCAAAAATATTACTTTACTTAAGTTTAAAAAGTTTTGCAGACGGAAGTCTTGTGAAGTATAGGACAAGTTGGGAATGGCTGATCTTCACAGGACAAGATCAGCAGTTCTCAACAGTTTGGAAATCTAAAAATTTAAGCAACACAAATAATCACAATCACACACAGGTAGACAGAGTATTTAATATGGTTCACACTTATAAATAAGTGCTACGTCCACAACCAAAGTGGTCAACTTTGGATTTGAAAATCGTGTACTAAGTTTTTCCACTAGATATTTTACAAACTAAATCTCTAATGGATTGTGTACAAAAATTTTGTTGACCAAGTGTTTGTGTGGGAGAATTGATATCTATAGGATACAATTCTCGTGAGCTATGAAAGCTAGGTGTTGCTATCAATGAAGAGCTTTTAATGGACTAGACGTCTAAGTGTGAAGCTCTTCAATGAGTTAGTACAGATAGGACGTTTAAGCTTTTATGAACTTGAAGAAGATGAAGATTCAGAGTTGAAGTAGTTGAAGAGTGTTGAATGCAGCAATGAAGTCTCCTTTTATATGCAGGAGGAAGCTTGGAGCCGTTGGAGACCTTCTTGATTTGAATTTAAGAGCAATTAATGCTCTAATCTAGTTGTTGACTCCTGATAGGCTGACCTGCAACTTGCAGTCTGTCTCCTGACACTTTGTTAAAAATAGGAGGTCTGCGCTTGCAGGAGGAATGTCCTTTTCTGAGTGTATGCCAAGAATGGAAACCTTCATTGAATGATACTTGCAGGTTAACGTTGCATCGAAATCAATGAAGTCTTCAAATTAGGACATGTCTTCGGCAGATCTCTATCGGACGTTCTTGGGTCTTCAACATTGCTGATGAAGCTTGGCTAATGCGAGCTTGTCCGATATCCAAAGGAAGATCGCTAATTCATAAATTGCCTATTGTGCGGAGGACGTCCGATGTCCTATAGGCTATTGTTGCATCTTAGCCTAGATTTGCTTGAATCCATAACCTAAGTCTAAGTCAAGGTGACTAATGGGCTGCGTGTCATTAGAGTGGCAACTTGAACTTAGGCATAGCTTGAATAGTTTAGGGTTGCTTATTGTATATTGCCTTGAAGAAGATAGCCTATAGGACATCGGACGTCCTGCACAATAGGCAATTTATGCATCGCGATCCTTTCGGATATCGGACAAGCTCATATCGGCCAAGCCTCATCGCAATGTTGAAGAACCTCAAGAACGTCGATAAGAGAACCGAAGACATGTCCTGATTTGAGGCTTTCATTGACTTCGATGCAACGTTAACTGCAAAGCGCATTCAATGAAGGTTTCCATTCTTGGCATACACTCGAAAAGGACATTCCTCCGCAAGCACGCCGCCTATTTTTAGCAAAGTGTCGGAGACAGTGCAAGCTACAGTCGGCCTATCGAGTCAACAACCGTTTAGAGCATTAATTGCTCTTAAATTCAAATTAGAAAATCTCCAACGGCTCCAAGCTTCCTCCTGCATATAAAAGGAGACTCCATTGCTGCATTCAAGACACTTCAACCACTACAACTCTGAATATTCTTCATCTTCTTCAAGTGCATTAACGCTTAAACGTCCTATCTGTATACATACATTGAAGAGCTTCATACTTAGACTTCTAGTCCATTAAAAGCTCTTCATTGATTGCAACACCCAGCTTTTCATAGCTCACGAGAATTGTATCTTATTGATATCAATTCTCCCACACAAACACTTGGTCAACAAAATTTTTGTACACTCTCCATTAGAGATTTAGTTTGTAAAATATCTAGTGGAAAAACTTAGTACACGATTTTCAAATCCAAAGTTGACCACTTTGGTTGTGGACGTAGCACTTATTTATAAGTGTGAACCATATTAAATATTCGTCTATTTGTGTGTAATTGTGAATTGATTGTGTTACTTTAAATTTCAGATTTCCAAGTCAGAAGCGCGATCTTGACTGTGAAGATCGCCCATTCTCAACTTGTCCTATACTTCACAAGTCTTCCGCCTGCAAATCTTTTAAAACCCTAGTGAAGTAAGATTTTTGAATCAATTTCAAAAATTCAATATAGGCTATTCAACCCCCTTCTAGCCTATATAGAGCAACCTTGGACCTAACAATTGGTATCAGAGCTTAACTCTTTGAAAACTAGTTTTTCCGAGATTAACCTCTTGAGAGATTAAAGATCATGGCTGCTCACCAAATGTTGGAAACCTCAAACGTGAACCATTGTCCTGTCTTGGATGAAGTTCACTTTGACATCTGGAAAGATAAAGTTAAAAGACATATGAACTCAATTGACAAACGTTTGTGGAAATGTGTCACGATGGACCCGAATTCCAATGAAGCCTAATACACCGCGGTAGATCCAACCGCTGCACTGAAGTACCAAAGCCAAAGAAGAGTGGGATGATGAAGACGAAGAATGATGCTCGATGGAAAAGCCATCAACATCATTACCAGTGTTGATATAAGTACTTATCGCCAGATTATCAACTTGGACACAAAGAAGGAGATGTGGGAAGCCATCCTTGAATATCTTGAAGGTGATGGCGAGACAAAGAACAACAAATTATATACTGCATCCGAAGTTTGACTCCTTCAAAAGGATCCCAAAGAGTCTCTGCGAAGTGCCTATGACAGATTCTATGAGGTAGTCAACTCTTGCTATTCATTAGGAAAGAAGTATGAAAAGAAAGAAATAAACATGAGATTTCTAAATGCACTAGGCCTATGGCATGTTAAGATCATCGCCATGAAAGAGTCAAAAGATTTAAACAAATTGACTCTTAGAAACCTTTATGCTAGTCTTTCGGTTTATGAGCTTGAAATCCAACAAGCTCAAGAAATGGAAAAGAGTTTTAAAAACTTGTCCTTACCACCATGTCTGAACCTTCTGTTCAAAACCCGATGAAACACCTTCTACTTCCATGAAGATGATGATATTCTTTCGACGAAGCATTTGCTATGTTTGTAAAGAAATATCAACGTTTCAAAAGGTTTAATAAACCATCATCACATAGGCAGTCTTCTCACAAAACTGCCGTTCCTTATAAAACAACTGCTCAACCAAAACACTCTGCTCCTTATAAATCGCAGACCATCAAAAGGATAATGAGCTAGTTTGTTTTAACTGTAGGAAACCAGGCCATTTTGCCTCTAAATGTCCTAAGCCAAAATATGAATTTTATAAGAAACGTCCCGAAACGAAATTTCAAAAACAAAAAGGGATGGTGGTGAAGACATTGATGAAAGCACCGCTACATGGTGTGACACCGACACCGATGAGGATGACTCTTGTGACTTTCTGAAGAAGCCAACATATGCCTTATGGCCAGGAGTCACCACATGATTCGGTGAGGTCATTACCATTTCAACAAGATGACAGTGATGATGATGATGAGCTTAATGAACCTTCAAAGGAGAGCTCATCAAAGCCAATAAAGACATCTTTGGAAGAATTTTCAAAATTCAAAGCCGCCTATGTGAAATTAGCCAAGAAGCATGAACTAGTCTGTTTCGAGAAATCAACCTTGATGTCTAAGATCAAAGATCTTGATAGACGACAAGTGAAAGTATCAAATTGCAAAAAGAGAACAAAGCTTTGATCGAAAAAGTGGATTTCCTACTTGAACACATCAAGAAGATAAATTCGAGAAAGATGACCTTCAAAAGGTTGTCAATACTTGGAATAACTCTAAAGGAAACTTTGATGCCATTCTCTCAAACCGAAAACCTTAGATGACAAAGCGGCATTGGTTTCCAAAGTGAGTTCAAAGTAGGTAGTTCTTCTAGTTCTCAAAAGGATGAGACATCTGAAGTGATTGCTGAAGAATTGGTTGTAGAAGTTCCTTATGACCAGCAGTCTCCCAAAAGGCAAGGACTTGGCTTTAACAAAGTTCCTTTTGTTTATCCCAAGAACACAAAAGACAAGTCCAAAAGAAAGCAATCTGCCAGCAATGACTCTGCTAATAGTGAGTCTGAGCAACTAAAACCTGCCATTAGTCACCCTAAGAAAACAGGGATGACTAATAGCAAGTCTAGGAATTCTCAGCTCAAACCTATTAAATTTGTCAAAGGCAAGACTGCTGATCCCAACACTGCCTATAAAAGGGTAAAAGAAGTAAATTCTGCAGATAAAAAGCTTAAAGGACATGTGCCTGTAAATACAAAATCTTTTGATAAAAGGTCTACCTATGGTAAACCTAACATCAACAAGAAAAAGCATTTTCAGCCTAAGTCCTATAGGCCAATTATCAGCAGAAAGATCATTTCAAAGACTGCTGATATTAAGAAGCCTCAAAAAGAAATCATTACTCATGTTGAAGGATTTCACAAATGCTCTTTCTGTAAATGCCATGGTCATGAGATTCATGAATGCCTTCTGAGATTCACACCTAAATCTAGAGGATTTACTCCTCCAAAGGTTAAACAAGTGTGGATCCCAAAAGGTTGCTAACCTTGAGGACCCAAAAATAAAAGGGGACCATATTCTTAAATGTCTATATTTCAGGAATGCTTCATGGCTGTCAATGAAGAAGAGAAAGATCTATGGTATCTAGACAGTGGATGCTCAAAGCATATGACTGGTGATCCAAATCTTCTTTCAAACATTGTTGAAGCAAAAGGTCCCTCAGTCATATTTGGAGATAACTCAAAAGGGAAGACCATTGGTTATGGAAGTATTATCAGAGGCAATCTCTCCATCAACAAAGTCTCTCTAGTTGAAGGTTTAAAGCACAATCTGCTAAGCATATCACAATTCTGTGATAAAGGGCTAACATGTCAGTTTTCCTCTAGTCAATGTCTCATAAAGGACAATGAGACATGTTCAACTATCTGACGGATTCGAAAAGGGAATGTCTATCTTTGTTGACCTAAATCTTTGTTGGAAGAAAATCAAATCTTTGCTTGGTTGCTAGGTCATCAACGACAACGTTGGTTGTGGCACAAAAGGCTTAGTCATCTCAATTTCAAATACAAAAGCTATCAAAAGACAATCTAGTTGTCGGTTTGCCTAAAATATCAGTGAATCACACGGTCTCAGAGCATGTCAACGGGCAAACTACATAAATCTTCCTTCAAAAGCAAGCCTTGCCATCAACAACCGACCTCTACGGCTCTTGCACATGGATCTGTTTGGACTGTAACTACTACAAGTCTTGGTGGCAAGTATACTCTTGTGGTAGTTGATGATTACTCAAGATTTACTTGGGTAGAGATGATGTCCTCCAAAGATGAAGCATATGACATCATTACCGAACTCTTGAGAAGACTACTTGGATGATATCTCGATGTCGGATCGAGACAATGGAGCAGAGTTCAAGAACAATGGTGTATCCAAATATTGTGATGACCATGGAATTGGTCACAATTTCTCGAGTTGGCACACCTCAACAAAATGGAGTTCTTGAAAGGAAGAACAGAACTCTCATTGAAGCGGGAAAGACAATGATTGCTGAAGCCAAGCGCCTATGTATTTCGGGCGTGAAACGCTGCTTCACACAAAACAGTCCATCATAAATAAATTTCATAACAAAACTCCATATGAAATATGGAGAGCGAAACTCCCAACATTGGATTCTTTAAAATATTTGGTTGTAAATGCTATGTTCTTTACAATGGTAGAGAACATAGAGGTAAGTTTGAATCCAAAAGTGATGAAGGAATTTTTCTGGGATATGCCAAATTTTCAAAAGCATACAGAGTTTACAATAAAACTTCACTTAAAGTTGTTGAATCTGTACATGTTTCTTTTGATGAATTTGATTTCATTGGGCCACATTTGGCTCCTAAGGTTACTAATGATTCTGATGAATATGAGACAGTGCGTACGGCCTAATCCTAGATCTGCGATCCTCCTTCTTCACAAGATCTTCCAAGAGTCAACCTGTTAGAATCCTCAAACGAACCATCAAATGAACACTCTGAAAATCCTGAATCCCCTTTGCCTTCCACACCAGAAGTCATACAACCTACCTTGGAATTAACCTACCCTTTAGAAAACCAAGCTTCAGTTACCTCTACTTCTCAAGAATACATCTCTGCCGATGCAACCAGACAAGTTCAACCTGCAGAAGTTAGGGAAGTAAAAGATCATCCTATCACTCAAATCATTGGAGATCTTAATGCTGGTGTTCAAACTAGACAAGCTTCAAGAAACGAATGCATGTATTCTACTGCATTTGTATCTAACATTGAACCCAAAAAGATTGATGAAGCTATGGAAGATCCAAGCTGGGTGGAAGCTATGCAAGAAGAGCTAAACCAATTTGACAGATGCCAAGTCTGGTCACTAGTCCCTAGGCCTAAAGGACAAGCAGTTATTGGCACAAAGTGGGTTTCGAAACAAAATGGATGAAAACGGCAACATTACAAGAAACAAGGCAAGGCGGTAGCCCAAGGATACGGACGGGAGGGTATTGACTATGATGAGACATTTGCCCCTGTTGCAAGATTAGAGGCTATCAGATTATTCTTGGCCTATGCCTCTTACAAAGACTTCAAAGTTTATCAAATGGATGTAAAGAGCATTTCGAATGGAGAACTTCAAGAAGAAGTCTATGTTGAGCAACCACCGGGTTCATAGACATTCAAGGAGAGAAGATGTCTACAAGGAAAGCCCTTTATGGACTTAAACAAGCTCCAAGAGCCTGGTATGAGACCCTTTCAAAGTTCTTGATATCTCAAGGCTTTGTAAGAGGTCAAATTGACACTACTCTTTTCATTATGAAACATAAAGGTCATTCCTTACTTGTTCAAATATATGTTGATGATATTATCTTTGGTTCTACTAATGAAAATCTTTGCAAAAGGTTTGAAAAGCTTATGCGAGTAAATTTGAGATGAGCATGATGGGAGAGCTCAACTTTTTCCTTGGTCTTCAAATTCAACAAAGTTCAAATGGTATCTTCATCAATCAAGCCAAATATGCAAAGGATGTCATCAAGAAATTTGGTCTTGAGAATGCAAACGACTTCACACTCCTATGGCTACTAACGCCATCTTGACAAAGATGAGAAGGGCAAGAAAGTGGACATGACTCTCTGAGGCATGATTGGTTCACTTTTATACTTAGCTGCTAGTAGGCACGATATTATGTTTCTTTGTTTGTGTTTGTGCTAGATTTCAAGCCGATCCAAAGGAGTCTCACCTACAAGCATCAAAGAATCATCGGATATCGATAGATACTCCCAATTTGGGAATCGGTATCCTAGAGATTCATCTTTTAATCTTATAGGCTATTCGATGCTGATTTTGCTGCATGTAAAGTTGACAGAAAAGCACAAGTGGGACATGTCAATTCTTAGGAAATAGACTTGTCTCATGGGCCAAAAAGCAAACCTCTGTTTCAACTTCAACAAGCGAAGCAGAATACATAGGCTGGTAGCCTGCTCACAACTGCTGTGGATCAAACAACAACTAGTGGACTATGAGATCAAAACTGATGATTGTCCTATAATGTGTGACAACACATCGCAATTTCATCTCTCAAAATCTGTCATGCACTCCAAAACAAAGCATATTGATGTGAGATATCACTTTCTTAAAGATCATGTTGAAAAAGGTAACATCGGCATGAAATATGTGCCTACAGAGAATCGTAGCGACATCTTCACAAAACCACTTGATTCAACCAGGTTTGCATATTTAAGAGGAGAGCTTGGTATGCTTGACCTCAATCCTTAATCCTTTCTAGCAAATTCTTTAAGTTATCTTATAAACTGCTGTTATTAAACGCCTATGTGATCGCCCGATCTCAACTCTACCGAGTAAATAGACAACCTGGTAAGTGTCTATCTCCACATCGGCGATCTTAGATAAAATAGGCGGACTCGATAATATAGGCGGACTTAAGGGCGCCATACGTACGATAACTCATCGTGTAATAAATGCGGACTTCAAATTTTATCAAATTCCATTTAGTGGCTGTCGAGAGTATAAAAGGGTAAAATGTACAAGTAACTCTTCACAATTCTCAACAACCGCCATTTTCCAAGTTTCAAAAACCTCTCAACTTCCAATCTGCAATCCTCTCAAATCCTCTAAATATTCTCAAATTCCTTCTGTTTTCAAGCTTAAAATCATCAATGGTAAGAATTTCTACACCTTTCATTTCATTTAAATCCAGTTTACGGTCTTGTTTTGACCTAATTTGAGCTTTTAAAAGCCGCCATTGATAAACTGTGCTATCTTGCGATTGTTGCTTGAATCACGCATTTGGGTGTAAAATGTGTTGTAGAGATTCCTATAGTACTCTGTTTTCAGTTTATATCAGTTTGTTTGCTTGAATCTGACAAACTAAGTAGATATTTGAAAACCCAGATGATGAACTGTTCTTATATTTTGGTTCAATTTGTCTATATTTTGGGTTTTGATCTGAACAGTACCTGTTTATGTTATTATCTGCCGATTGCATGATTATCTGCTGTTTATTGCATATCTGCCGATTCCTATATCTTTGTTCTAACATCTGCCGATTATGTAGGGAAAGTCTAAGTCCTCAAAGGCTGCTGCCACCACTTCATCTTCGCCTCTGCAAAGCCAACCAGGGTGCATTGGCTGAGCTTCTTCAAGACATTTACAATTAGCAACCCTAAGTTATTCAAGCTATGCCTAAGTACAAGTTGCCACACTAACAGACACGCAGGCCCATTAGTCACCTTGACTTAGACTTAGGTTATGGATTCAAGCAAATCTATACTAAATACAACAATCTCCTCCTATTTGCTTGAGTCCATGACCTTACGAATACAATATCAGCTGACCATGTTCAAGTCTAGTAATGGCATGTTTGAAAGATAGATTTATTAAATAAGCATGCCCTAGATGAACTTACATAGAGGTCATTGTATTCACATATTACAAAGTGTTTACAAGTAAGAAATTTATGCATATGACACTTGTAATAAAACTGAATTCAAAGACATGCAAAATAGGCAGAATAGGCAATATAGGACATGTCTTTAAACTAGTGGTTTAAATTTCATGCATTCACATAATAGGCAGTTTGAAATAAAGCATGAAAATTTTAAAACAGACATTGTGAATTAAACAAGGAGTTTAATTACAAAGTTTTAACAAAATATTATACAAAAGTCTATCGGCCAGTTCGAGAGGATGATCGAGATGAAACATGACCTTTGCCCTTGCCTATTGATGATTACCCATAGCCTCTTGATGCCCATTTAGAGTCAACAGCAGCCTTAAGTCTTGCAATCTCTTCTTTGGCGTCTGCTAACTCCTCTTTAGTGTCTGCCAATTCGGAGGATAGATCTTTGTTTTTCTGTCTGAGCAGAGCATATCTCTCAATGAGCTCAGTCCGCTGATCATTGTTCAGTCGACTTATCTCCTCCTTCATGGACGCAAGCGAGGTATCAATGAAGCCTAGGCGTTGTTCAGTAGATTGTAACCCCTTGCGAAAGTAAGCATAGTGCTTTGAAGTTAGAGTGCGCGTCGCCCTCACTGAAGAGTGAACAGAGCGATTTGCGAGGCGTTGGGATTGGAGCACATGCTTGTAGCCATTATCAATGAGTTCAATTATCTGCAGCATTCCTTTGGAGAGATTTTCCCAGTTCTCCTTGAAGAGGGCAGTGTTGGCCGAGGAAGTTGCTGAGATACTGCTGGCTAAAGCATTTTGGGAGGTAGAGATGGACTGCAGGCAGGCTTCAAAGGCGGCCTTGGCACCCCTCGAAATATCCATGACCTTGGTCAAGCAGTCAGCCTGGACATGTGTGATATGTGATTGCTCAGCTGACAGCTTATTTACGGCTGAGGTCAGTTCAGCCGATACTTCATTAAAATTCTTTACAAAGTCCTCTACCTCGGAGGCCCAGTAGAAGACTTGAGGGCTGGCTAGAAAAGAGGATGGGCCAGCTGAGGTTGGAGGATGGCTGGTGAAGGGATGAGGTTGGCTGGTGGCTTGGGCAGGGAAGGTCTGAGGTCGGCTGGTGGAGGATTGGGATTGGTTGGAGGAGGATTGGCTGGTAGAGGAAATTGTAAAATGGGTGGTAGAGGGTGAAGGAAGGCTGGGTAAGATGCGGGGGACAGGGTATAGCCTTTCTATGTAGGTGACATAGGAAAGGGGGTGAATACAGAAGGGAGGAGAAGGAAAGAAAGGAGAAAGTGAAGGAGATCGAAAGAGAATGAGGATGAAGGGGTTGTAGCCTATATACATGGTGACTACATCTATAAAGTTGTAGACCATAGGCTGAAGTAGGATAGAAGGATAGCAGATTAAGGTGAAGACAGGTGGTTTAGGTAGAGAGAGAAAGGGTGAGATGTCCGATTTGGTTGGAAGGGGAAGGCCTAGGTCCCTATGAATGGCAACCCATTGGGTGAAGATCATAAGATCTTGAACCGCTGAGTTGTGAGAGAAGAAGAGTTGGGACCAGGCAGGAGGGAGAGGGTCATAATAAGCACCCCATTGGAGGATGATTTCACCTGCAGACATAGGCTGGCAGGGAATCCTCTTGGGGTAGTCAAGGGTGGAAAGGTATGGGTCTGAATCGGCAGGGTTGGGCTTAGGTCTGCTGTCTCTGAAGGACAGTAGATCCTGCACCTCAGGGTGTAGATGGCTGTAGGGATTGGTTTTGAGTCTTTTGGGGGTAGGCAGGTCAGAAGAGGGAGAGAGAGAACGTTTGGAAGATGACTTATGAGAGGTGGTGGCTGGTGAGATGGATGGCTCTTGGATGAGAGTTGGTTGGATGGGAGTTGAGTGAGGAGGTGAGGAAGTAGGTGAAGTAGAAGTGGTTGTAGGCAGAGGTGGTGAAGGTGGAGGAGAAGAGGTGGTATCAACAGTCCCCTCGAAGTGCACCTTCTTCTTGGCACTCCTCTTATAGCGTTTGGCATGCTTAGACTTTGTAGGTGTGGAGGAGGCAGAAGTTAGCTGTGGGGAAGTTGTAGTGGGAACAGCTGGTGGAGGAACAGCCGGTGGAGAATCGGCTGATGTGGAAACAGCCGGTGTGGACACGGCTGGTGTGGAGGAAGTGTTAGATGAAACTTTGGGTAGGCCAAAGGATTCATCGGTTGGTTGGAGGGTTTGTTTGGTTTTTGGTTTGGAGGTTTGGGAGGTAGTTTTTGATGGGAGAGTGGTAGGCTGAGTGGTAGGTTTAGAAGGTTTGGAGGATGTGGAGGTGGTTTTAGGAGGGAGGTCAGCTGGTTTAGAGGGAGGTTTGGTTAGGTCTGCTGGTGTGAAGGTTGAAGTGTCCTTCTCAACCTCAGCCTTGGTTCTGGCAGGTTTGTGGGATTATTTAAGTTTTTGAGTAGGGAGAGGAGAGTGTTTGGGCTTTTTGGAGGGAGACTCAGCTGGCTCATAGGGATCATGATCCAACCGAGAGTAGTCAAAATTTTCGGGCAGCTCAGCCCCTATTGGCTTAGACTCCTCCTCGGAGTAGCCGGTGCGGTATGTGACCTTCCTCTTACCCTTTTGGCCGGGTAGAGGGCGCGGCGAAGTGCAGCGGCGGCGTAGCAGCGGCTTCAGCGTTAGTTGTCCTTTTGGCCATATCATCACAGTAACGGGTGATGTTGTTCACCGTGAAGACATAGGTATTGGACACCTTAATGAGGTCGTCATGAGCGACCAGCTCATCAATCTCCTCATACTTCCTGAGGACGACATTAATAACCCTTACGAAGGGCCTCTTCATTGAAGGGTGAGCTTGGACCTCAGCAACACTCTGGAATAACATAGAAAAAATAATCTTGGCCCAGTTGAGTTGCTTGTGGAGGATGACTGCCTTTGTCCACATCAGCTGCTGTGATGTGAATATGTCTCTAGAGCCATTCTTGAACAGAATGCTCTTATCGAGGAGGTGGCTGATGTGGTAGGGGTTTTCTGGGAAGAGGTTCCTTAACATTTCTAAGAACCTTTCAAGTTGGGCAGACCCCCTCATCATCTCCCATGCAGCAGCCGATTCCTCATCGGTCAAGTCCAATTTTCCCTCAGTAGGCAGACCCAGCATGTCTCCTACGTCCTTATAGGTCAACTTAATATAGTAGCCTCTGATGAAGCCCTTAATGTAGCTCATATTCAACATTTCATTTGCAGAGGCAGGAGGAGGAGGCAGGATCATCCTTGTATAAAACTCCTCTGCCAGGAAGTTGCTATAGTGGGTGTCGTTGAGTTGGAAGAGAGGAAGAAGCCCACATTCTTCCAAGTCCTTTAGCAGATCTACACCAGCAGGTGACTCAGAAATAGAAGTTTTGTTTATAGTCATTCCCGGGTGGTAACTTGACCTGGGAAGAATATGTAGTGGTAGCTCAGCAGCCTTAGCAGCCCTAGTTGGCTTTGCAGAGGCAGAAGATGAAGTGGCAGCAGCCTTGGTAGATTGTGTCTTTGCCTACACAATCGGCAGAGGTGAGAACAGCAGATATAGAAATCGGCAGATATGCATAAAACAGCGGATAGACAGGCAATCAGCAGATATTTATCAAAAACAAGTACTGTTCAGATCAAGACCCAATAAAACAGTGACTGATTTTGTCATTTTGGAGCCAATAAAACGGTATAAATTGAGAACATTATATCACAGAAAGCTCAAAATCACATTTTACACCAAATAAACAGGATTCAAGCCACAATCGCAAGAACCCGATATTCATCAATGGCGGACAGTTCAAATAGCGCAAATTAGGTCAAGAAAAATTTGTAAAACTTGATTTAAACGAATTAAAAGGATGTAGAAATCCTTACCATTGATGATTTTAAGCTTAAGATGTAAAGATTTTGTAGATTTGAAGACCTTTGGCGAAATTGCAGATTTGAAGGTAGAGAGGTTTTTGAAATATTTACAAATGGCGGTTATAGAGAAGTAAAGAGTCACTGTACGATTTCGCCTTTTTATACCTCTGTCAGGTCAATAAATATCATTTGATAAAATTTAAAATCCGTATTTATGACTTGATGAGTCACTGTACTTAGTCTGCCTATTTTTATTGAAGACTGCCGATATGAGATAGAAGTACTTACTCAAGGTTGTCTATAATCTCGGCAGAATTGCAATTGGCTGATCACATAGGCAATTCTATAACTGCAGTTTATAAAATAACTTAAAGAATTTGCAAGAAGGATTAAGGATTGAGGTCAAGCATACCAAGCTCTCCTCTTAGATAGGCAAACCTGGTTGAATCAAGTGGTTTTGTGAAGATGTCTGCTACCTGATGATCAGTTGGCACATATTGCATGCTGATGTTACCTTTTTCAACATGGTCTTTCAGAAAGTGATATCTCACATCAATGTGCTTTGTCTTGGAGTGCATGACAGAATTTTGAGAAACAGAGATTGCTGATGTGTTGTCACACATTATAGGACAATCAGCAGTCTTGATCTCATAGTCAACAAGTTGCTGTTTGATCCACAACAATTGTGAGCAGCAACTACCAGCAGCTATGTATTCTACTTCAGTTGTTGAAGTTGACACAGAAGTTTGCTTTTTGCTGGCCCATGAGACAAGTCTATTTCCTAAGAATTGACATGTCCCACTTGTGCTTTTCCTGTCAACCTTGCATGCAGCAAAATCAGCATCAGAATAGCCTATAAGATTAAAAGATGAATCTCTAGGATACCAGATTCCCAAATTGGGAGTGTCTATCAAATATCTGATGATTCTTTTGACAGCTTGTAGGTGAGACTCCTTTGGATCAGCTTGGAATCTAGCACAAACACAAACAGCAAACATGATATCAGGCCTACTAGCAGTTAAGTATAAAAGTGAACCAATCATGCCTCTATAAAGAGTCATGTCCACTTTCTTGCCCTTTTCATCTTTGTCAAGATGGCAGTTAGTGGCCATAGGTGTGCTGAAGCTGTTTGCATTCTCAAGACCAAATTTCTTGATAACATCCTTTGCATATTTGGCTTGATTGATGAAGATACCATTAGAACTTTGTTGAATTTGAAGACCAAGGAAGAAGTTGAGCTCTCCCATCATGCTCATCTCAAATTTGTTCTGCATAAGCTTTTCAAATCTTTTGCAAAGATTTTCATTAGTAAAACCAAAGATAATATCATCAACATAAATTTGTACAAGTAAGGAATGACCTTTATGTTTCATAATGAAAAGAGTAGTGTCAATTTGACCTCTTACAAAGCCTTGAGATGTCAAGAACTTTGAAAGGGTCTCATACCAGGCTCTTGGAGCTTGTTTGAGTCCATAAAGGGCTTTCCTCAGCTTGTAGACATCTTCTCTTCTTGAACAGTCTATGAAACCATGTGGTTGCTCTACATAGACTTCTTCTTGCAGTTCACCATTCAGAAATGCACTCTTTATATCCATTTGATAAACTTTGAAGTCCTTGTAAGATGCATAGGCCAAGAATAATCTGATAGCCTCTAATCTTGCAACAGGAGCAAATGTCTCATCATAATCAATGCCCTCCTCCTGTCTATATCCTTGGGCTACCAGTCTTGCCTTGTTTCTGGTTATGTTGCCATTTTCATCCATTTTGTTTCTGAAAACCCACTTTGTACCAATAACAGCTTGTCCTTTAGGTCTAGCTGGACAAGTGTCCAGACTTGGCATCTGTCAAATTGGTTAAGCTCTTCTTGCATGGCTTCCACCCAGCTTAGATCTTCCAATGCTTCATCAATCTTCTTGGGTTCAATATTAGATACAAATGCAGTAGAATACATGCATTCATTCCTTGAAGCTTGTCTTGTTTGAACACCAGCATTAAGATCACCAATGATTTGAGCAATGGGATGATCTTTAACTTCTCTAATATCTGCAGGTGAAACTTGTCCTATAGCATCAGCAGAGTTGGATTCTTGAGAAGTTGAAGTTTCTGAAGCTTGGTTTTCTAAAGGATAGGTTAATTCCAAGGTAGGTCGTAGAATTTCTGGTGTGGAAGGCAAAGTGGATTCTGGGTTTTCAGAGTTTTCATTTGTAGGCTCATTTGAGGATTCTATCAAGTTGACTCTTGGAGGCACTTGTGAAGAAGGAGGATCAGCAGATCTGGGACTTGGCTGTTCTGTACCTGTCTCATACTCATCAGAATCATTAGTAACCTTAGAAGCCAAATGTGGCCCAATAAAATTAAATTCATCAAAAGAAACATGTACAGATTCAACAAATCTAAGTGAAGTTTTATTATAAACTCTGTAAGCTTTTGAAAACTTAGCATATCCCAGAAATATTCCTTCATCACTTTTGGATTCAAATTTACCTCTATGTTCTTTTCCATTGTAAAGAACATAGCATTTGCATCCAAATATTTTGAAGAATCCAATGTTGGGAGCTCTGCCTCTCCATATTTCATATCGAGTTTTGTTATGAAATTTGTTTATGATGGACCTGTTTTTAGTGAAGCGGCGGTGTTCACGCCCCCCGAATACATAGGCGCTTGGCTTCAGCAATCATGGTCTTTCCAGCTTCAATGAGAGTTCTATTTTTTCCTTTCAGCAACTCCATTTTGTTGAGGTGTGCGAACTGCAGAGAAATTGTGACCAATTCCATGATCATCACAATACTTGGCAACACCATTGTTCTTGAACTCTGTTCCATTGTCAGCAATGTCATCCAGCTTCTGAGTTTGTAATCTTCTGAAGAGTTCAGTGATGATGTCATATGCTTCATCTTTGGAGGACATCATCTCCACCCAAGTAAATCTTGAGTAATCATCAACTACCACAAGTGTATACTTGCTGCCACCAAGACTTGTAGTAGTGACAGGTCCAAACAAATCCATATGCAGCAGCTGCAAAGGTCTGGAAGTTGATAGGCAAGGCTTGCTCTTGAATGAAGATTTGTGCAGTTTGCCTAGTTGACATGCTTTGCAGAGACTGTGTGGTTCAGTCGAAATTTTAGGCAAACCAACAACTAGATTGTCCTTTGACAGCTTCTCCAAGTATTTGAAATTGAGATGGTTAAGCCTTTTATGCCACAACCAGCTGTTGTCATTAGATGACCTTGCAACCAAGCAGAGATTTGACTTTCTCCCAACAGCATTAAGATCTACTGCATAGACATTGCCTTTTCTGAAGCCTGTCAGGATAGTTGAACATGTCTCATTGTCCTTGATGAGACAATGACTTGAGGAGAACTGACAGACTAGTCCTTTATCACAGAATTGTGATATGCTTAGCAGATTGTGCTTTAATCCTTCAACCAGAGAGACTTTGCTGATGGAGAGGTTTCCTCTCACTATGCTTCCATAGCCTATAGTCTTCCCCTTTGAGTTATCTCCAAAAATAACTGAGGGACCTTTTGCTTCAACAATATTTGAGAGAAGATTTGGATCACCAGTCATGTGCTTTGAGCAGCCACTGTCTAGATACCATAAGTCTTTCTCTTCTTCATTAACAGCCATGAAGCATTCCTGAAATATAGACATTTAAGAATATGGTCCCCTTTTTATCTTTGGGTCCTCAAGGTTAGCAACCTTTTGGAATCGATACCTGTTTGACCTTTGGAGGAGTAAATCCCCTAGATTTAGGTATGAATTTCAGAAGGCATTCATGAATCTCATGACCATGGCCTTTGCAGAAAGAGCATTTGTGAAAACCTTGAACATGAGTAGTCATTTCTTTTGAAGGCTTTTTATTATCAGCAGTCTTTGGAATGACCTTTGTGCTGATAACTGGCTTATAAGACTTAGGCTGATAATGCCATTTCTTAATGACATTAGGTTTACCATTGGTAGACCTTTTATCAAAAGATTTCACATTTACAGGCAAATGTCCTTTAAGCTTTTTATCGGCAGTGTTAACTCCTTTACCCTTTTTATCGGTAGAGTTCACTCCTTTGGCCTTTTTATCGGCAGTATTGGGATCAGCAGTCTTGCCTTTGACAAATTTAATAGGCTTGAGCTGAGAATTCTTAAACTTGCTATCAGTCATCCCCGTTTTCTTAGGGTGATGATGGCGTTTTAGTTGCTCGACTCCTATTAGCGAGTCATTTTTGGCGTTGCTTTCCTTGACTTGTCTTTTGTATTCTTGGGATAAACAAAAGGGACTTTGTTAAAGCCAAGTCCTTGCCTTTTTGGAGGCTGCTGATCATAAGAAGCTTCTTCAGCCAATTCTTCAGCAATCACTTCAGATGTCTCATTTTCTTGAGGACCAGAAGAACTACCTACATTGAACTCACTCTGGAAACCTATACTAGTTTTGTCATCAAGTGTTTTTTGGTTTGAAAGAATGGTATCAAAGTTTCCTTTAGAATTATTCCAAGTGTTGACAACCTTTTGAAGGTCATCTTTCTCAGAATTGATTTTCTTGATATGTTCAAGTAGGAAGTCCACCTTTTCAGTCAAGGCTTTGTTCTCTTTTTGAATTTTGATACTTTCAGTTTGTTGTCTATCAAGATCTTTGATCTTAGACATCAAGGTTGATTTCTCAGAGACAGCCAGTTCATGCTTCTTGGCTAATTTCACATAGGCAGCTTTGAATTTGGAAAACTCATCCAGCATGTCTTTGTTTGCTTTGATGAGCTCTCCCTTTGAAGGTTCATTAAGCTCATCATCATCACTATCATCTTGTTGAAATGGTAGTGACCTTACTGAGTCATGGGGTGACTCCCTGGCCATAAGGCATATATTTGCTTCTTCAGCAAAGTCACAGGAGTCATCCTCATCAGTGTCAGTATTACACCATGTAGGTAGATTGCTTTCATCTATATCCTCAGCCACCATCCCTTTTTGTTTTTGAAATTTTGACTCGGGACGTTTCTTGTAAAATTCATATTTTGGCTTAGGACATTTAGAAGCAAAATGACCTGGCTTCCTACAGTTAAAACAGACAAGCTCATTGTCTTTTTGATAGTCTGCTGATTTATAAGGAGCAGAACTTTTAGGTTGAGCTGCTGTTCTTTGAGGAACGGCAGTCTTGTGAGAAGACTGCCTATGTGATGATTTGTTGAACCTTTTGAAACGTTGATACTTTTTAACAAACATAGCAAATGCGTCGTCTGAAAGAAGATCATCACCATCACTGGATGATGTAGATGGTGTTTCATCAGGTATTGAATATGAAGGTTCAGTAGACATGGCTGGTAATGATAAGTTTTTGAAACTCTTTTCCATTTCTTGAGCTTGTTGTATTTCAAGCTTATAGACTGATAGACTAGCATAAAGGTTTCTAAGAGTCAATTTGTTTAAATCTTTTGACTCTTTCATGGCAGTAATCTTTACATGCCATAAACTGCCTAGTGCATTTAGAAATCTCATGTTTATTTCTTTCTTTTCATACTTCTTTCCTAAGGAGTAGCAAGAGTTGACTACCTCATAGAATCTGTCATAGGCGCTTCGTAGTGACTCTTTGGGGTCCTTTTTGAAGGAGTCAAATTTCTGGATGCAGGTGTATAATTTGTTGTTCTTTGTTTCATTATCACCTTCAAGATATTCCAGAATTGGTTCCCACATCTCTTTAGCTGTGTCCAGGTTGATAATCTGCTGATATGTGCTTATATCAACACAGCTGGTGATAATATTGATGGCCTTTCCATCCAGGGCATCATTCTTTCTGTCTTCATCATCCCACTCTTCTTCTGGCTTTGGTACTTCAGGCTCAGCCGTTGGATCTACTGTGGGCAGTGTATTGGGCTTCATTAGAATTCTGGGTCTATCTGTGACACATTTCCACAAACGTTTATCAATTGAGTTCATATGTCTTTTGACTTTATCTTTCCAGATATCAAAGTGAACTTCATCCAATACAGGACAATGGTTCACGTTTGAAGTTTCCAACATTTGGTGAGCAGCCATGATCTTTAATCTCTCAAGAGGTTAATCTCGGAAAAACAAGTTTCCAAAGAGTTAAGCTCTAATACCAATTGTTAGGTCCAAGGTTGCTCAATATAGGCTAGAAGGGGGGGTTGAATAGCCTATGTCCAATTTTTGAAATTGATTCAAAAATATTACTTCACTTAAGTTTAAAAAGTTTTGCAGGCGGAAGTCTTGTGAAGTATAGGACAAGTTGGGAATGGCTGATCTTCACAGGACAAGATCAGCAATTCTCAACAGTTTGGAAATCTGGAAATTTAAGCAACACAAATAATCACAATCACACACAGGTAGACAGAGTATTTAATATGGTTCACACTTATAAATAAGTGCTACGTCCACAACCAAAGTGGTCAACTTTGGATTTGAAAATCGTGTACTAAGTTTTTCCACTAGATATTTTACAAACTAAATCTCTAATGGATTGTGTACAAAAATTTTGTTGACCAAGTGTTTGTGTGGGAGAATTGATATCTATATGATACAATTCTCGTGAGCTATGAAAGCTAAGTGTTGCTATCAATGAAGAGCTTTTAATGGACTAGACGTCTAAGTGTGAAGCTCTTCGATGAGTTAGTACAGATAGGACGTTTAAGCTTTTATGAACTTGAAGAAGATGAAGATTCAGAGTTGAAGTAGTTGAAGAGTGTTGAATGCAGCAATGAAGTCTCCTTTTATATGCAGGAGGAAGCTTGGAGCCGTTGGAGACCTTCTTGATTTGAATTTAAGAGCAATTAATGCTCTAATTTGGTTGTTGACTCCTGATAGGCTGACCTGTAACTTGCAGTCTGTCTCCTGACACTTTGCTAAAAATAGGCGGTCTGCGCTTGCAGGAGGAATGTCCTTTTCTGAGTGTATGCCAAGAATGGAAACCTTCATTGAATGATACTTGCAGGTTAACGTTGCATCGAAATCAATGAAGTCTTCAAATTAGGACATGTCTTCGGCAGATCTCTATCGGACGTTCTTGGGTCTTCAACATTGCTGATGAAGCTTGGCTGATGCGAGCTTGTCCGATATCCAAAGGAAGACTGCTGATTCATAAATTGCCTATTGTGCAGAGGACGTCCGATGTCCTATAGGCTATCTTCTTCAAGACATTTACAATTAGCAACCCTAAGCTATTCAAGCTATGCCTAAGTACAAGTTGCCACACTAACATACACGCAGGCCCATTAGTCACCTTGACTTAGACTTAGGTTATGGATTCAAGCAAATCTATACTAAATACAACAGGAGTCCTTACCTAATTTAAACACCATCCCTCCAAAAAACAATCTCTTTAATATTCAACAACGAGAAATTTTCGAATTTTTACTGCAACAGAGCAATAACGGTCGATTGAAGAAAGGCTCAAACAAGGAGGCCGCAAAATCATTCGGTGTTACAATAAGAACCATTGGCCGAATATGGAATCAAGCAAAAGGTCAATTAGCGAATGGGTCAGCTGTTGATGTATCATCGAGGATGCCGAAAAGGGTAGGCGAAAACAAGTTCAAGTTGATGTAAGTGTGATGGCCAAAATTCTGAAGAGTCATCATACAAACATTCGATCATTAGCTAAGGCTTTGGGTGTTTCACAAACAACCATACATAGGTTGATCGAAACGGGCAATATTCGATGTCATTCAAGTGCATTAAAGCCATATCTAACAGAGGCCAACAAGAAATCAAGGTTAGAGTTCTGTCTCACAATGCTTGATCCAAGAAGTTTAAGCACAAATCCAATGTTTTTGTGACATGTTTGATTATGTACATATCGACGAGAAGTGGTTTTATATGTCCAGAACTACACAGAAGTATTACCTTCTTCCTGATGAGGAGGATCCTCAACGAACATGCAAAAGTAAAAAATTTATCGACAAAGTGATGTTTATTGCTGCCACAGCTCGTCCTCGATTTGATTCGTTCGGCAACTTAATATTCTGTGGAAAAATTAGAATATTTCCTTTCTCTTTCAAGGAGCCAGCCAAGCGAAATAGCAGGAATCGAGTAGCCAGAAGAATGGAAACAAAGCCAATCTTATCAATCACAAAAGATGTTACTCAATCTTATTTGATTGACAAAATTTTGCCGGCTATTCGAGAAAAATGGCCTTCCCGTGGTTCAAGAACAATTTTCATTCAACAAGATAATGCGAAACCACACATCGATCCCAACGATAGCCAATTTTGTGAAGCAACTTCTAAGGATGGGTTTGATATTCGGCTAACTTTTCACCTCCAAAGAGCCCTGACTTGAATGTATTGGACCTTGGTTTCTTTCGATCAATTCAATCTCTTTAACATGTAAGCGTTCCATCAACAATTAATCAATTAATTACAGCAGTTGAAAAGTCTTATGATGATTTATCTCCGCACTGTCTCAATTGGGTTTTTGTGTCTTTATAATTTTGCATGGTGGAAGTGATGAATTGTTTTGGAGGCAACACCTACAAACTCAAACATATTGATAAGCAAAGGTTGGAACTACCTCTTTAAGTAAATTGTGGCTTTGATCTTGTAGAGAAGGTAAAAGAACATCTAAGTCAATAGAGAAGAGCCCAAGAATATTATGGAAGCTTTTGATGGAGTATTGGATTTTGGTGTTAAAATGGTGCTCCTATACTCAAGATTCGATGTCGTAAAATTGTATAGCAATGACATATAACTTTTGTATAAGATGTTTTTGATGGGCTACTTTTGATGTATTGTGTAAGAAAGAGTTATAATATGTGAATATATATATCTTAATGATGTAAGAAGTTAAAAGTCTAATCTATGGTTGATTGTTACTATTATTGCTTTAATATGAGATTGTATTTGTAATTCTACTTTTTTGCTTTTGTTTGTTGTTGAAACTGGAGTGTCTTATGAAATTGAATCCACAGAAAGGCTCTGTAGTAGTCAACAAATGGGGTTAAAGGTAGCTGATGTCAGAATGTGCAGAACCAGATTTTTACCAACTTTAACAATTAAACTATATCAACTCGGGAGATTCTAGAAGGCGTGGTTCAGGGCCGGCCCTTGTGCAAGGAAAATGAGGCCTAGGCCTTGGGCCCCCAAAATTTGTTTAATTTTTGGGCCTCAAAATTATGGATTTTAGTGTAAACTACCAAGGACGAGGGGGCCTTACTGAAAAATTAAATTTTCAACCCTTACAACGCCCGGTCACCGTGCACTACCAGGAAAGAAAAATTTTTTTAAAAAAAAACTCAGTCCCTTATTCACACCCACCAGCCAAAGGCAAACATTCACAAACACACACACGCACAAAACCACAAAAATTGTGATTTTGATGTGGATTTTGACACAAAACTTAAAGAGACCGTTGATTGAAGCTAGTTTTTCAAAAAAAATTGGTAATAAAAAAACTCTCTCTTCCCTCTTTATTTTATCCGAAATTATGACTTTTGATTTGGGGTTAAATAATTGATTTAAGTGATAAATTTGCATAAGAAAAAAAGTTTGTAAATACATCTTCGATATCTATTGAGAAGAACATGGTTAAAAAGAAGTTTGCAAATATATCTTTGATATTTATTTAAGTGATAAATTTGCATAGGACATTATCAAATCCTGTTGACTATTCCGGTTACGGTTGCATCTGAGGAAAGAAGTTTTTCGAAGCTGAAGTTGATAAAAATCTATCTTCGAAGTATAATGTCTCAAGAATGCTTGAATGTTCTTGCTATGATATCTATTGAGAAGAACATGGTTGAAAAAGTTAATTATTCTACTTTGATTACTGATTTTGCTTCAAAATGTGCTAGAAGAGCGACGTTTAAGTAGTACTTTGGAAATACATCGTGTCTTATGTCCATAATTTTGGAATTAAGTGTTTTGTTTATTATCTTTCATATATTTTTTTAGATTTAAAAAAAAAAAAAAATTATGCTACAAACTGGAATGGCCCAGTCTACATCACCGGCCTTGGGCCCCGAATTTCACAGGGCCGGCCCTAGCGTGGTTATATGTGTTGGAAAGATATACGAGTCTAGTTTAAGGGGAAAAAAATGGTTTGTCGTTTCGAGCTCTGTGGAGTAAGATAAGTCATTTTTCGTATGAGGTGTCTGGCCAATCTGCACATTTTCTGCAGTCTATTTTCATCTTTCTTTTGATCTTTCTTCTCGATTTCTTCTCCAATGGACAAGGCTCGAAGTTCACGATTCCTAGTTGTGACCATGAAATCATTATGAGAGCTATCCAAAACTATTTTAAACATGCTAGATGAATCGATTTTCCTATAGCCTTCTCTGTTTCACATTTAGAAGAAAAAATAGGACATTAGTCAAGTTAGTAGCTATAAATGTGTAAGTTCTGTTCTTATGATTAAAAATGACTAAAGAGATACTAGTGACCATTAAATCATTATGGAAGTGGAGTAACACAATCAGAAACATGTGACAATTTTTAGTACCTTTAAATTATAGACGTACTACTAATTCAAAGAACACATTATAACAAACAAAAATGTAAGATAAACCTTAGAAACGTAACTAGTCATTAATCAACTGGCATCAAAATATTGAAATATTTATAAATACATGATATCTTACTAGCAAAAACATAAGACAACCTTCACATAATATAACTATACATCAATCTACCGGTATCAAAGCATTGATATATTTATCAATACATAGCATTGTACATCCATTGATACAAAATGGTTTTGAATTTCCTCAATCTTTCCCCAAAAGTATTCGATTGAATACATGCTAACTAGTTTAATTATCTTCGCAGTATCATACGACGAACACCATCTTTTGTTCCATCCCATCCATTTGTTGTTGCATCATCTATGTATGTTGTTCCGTGTCATGCATATGTTCTTGGATCTTCGCAATCTCTTCTATATGTCGTTGTGGCATCATCCGCATCATTTTCTCCATTTCTTGTATACATAGTTTCATCATATCAATCTCTTCTTCCATAGTAGCCATTTTCATTCGCAAGTGATTAAGCTCATAGTCATTGGTTTCCTCGTGACCTACGAAATCTCCCAATTCAACAAGACCAAGAATGATCTTTGCACGCTCCCATGATGTTTGCTCAACTGATATTGTTTGCCCATTTAAAACATAAGACAACTTTGAGCAACCAGGAACATGTTTTAGCCCACCTACTGACATTTGTGTATGATATACATAGTTAAATGAAAGATAGCTACAACATCAACAACATTAAATGAAAGATAACTTCAACAACATGTTTCAAAGTCGACAATCATGTTGGTATCATATCAATCATGTTTGGTCAGATGATGGAGAAGACAACGATGATGATGATGATGATAAGTCACAGCAGAATGAAGCCCTTGAATATAGACGTTTGATTGTTATTCATGCTGGAAAAGGAAAAGGTGGATTAGATGATTGGCTGCGGGTTGATCCTGATAAAGTCAGACGTCTTAGCTTAAGCGAACCAGAGCTTGAAAAGGCTGTATTAACCCATGGGAAAGAGATTATCATGTATTCTCTAAATATTCCATGAACTTCTCCAAGGGATACTATTTATGATGGTGTGCTGACTGTACGTGAATGGCATTTTTTTTAACCTTTTGCTTACATTGTTGTAAATAATTAATTAGCATAGTTAAATGAAAGATAACTACAACAGCAACAACATTAGTAAAACTGAAGAGGTTACTTTGTAAATACTGTGCATAAAACTGAAACTTTCAATCCCAAAAACATTACACACCGACAAATATACTGCATTAGTTTGTCACATTGACTATGTAGAAAATAAACAATGTACTCAATTAGTAAAACTGAAGAGGTTACTTTGTAAACACTAAGCATAAAAGTGAAACTTGATCTTCAATTCAACATAAAGCCCAACTAAAGAAGTAAATAAACAAAGTACTGAGTACTCCATTATGTAAAAAATAAACAGAGTAACATTTTTGCTTGTTTGTGGAAGGAAAAAAAGACAGATTACTTAAGTTTTCCTCATTTCTCTGCACACACACACACACTTACATAGAGTACAATCGAGATTATATATAACAAAGCAAAGAACCATACCACATAGAGATTCGGGGTTCCGCAAAGAAGTACAAGACTGAGAAACGAAGTCCATTTAGTAGCTTCCAATCTTAATTGCAAGATTATGTTGAAAATAATCTCATTGAGATACTAATATAGGTAGACATGGATATGTGTATAGTAGCCCTAGAAAATTAGGGATAAAAGGTGGGATGAAAGAGAAAAAAATGAAAGAGAAGATCGAAATTAGGGAGACAATTTCTCCGGTCACCGAACTGAGTATCCGACCAATTCGTTGAAGGGGAGAGAAGTCATTTTGTTGAAGAAAATAGAGAAGAGAGAAGACGGTGATGAGTTTCAAGATCTTTTTTAAATTTCAATGGAAGAAGTCTAACAGTAGTAGAAAACAGCTGTAAATGAATAAGTGGTGGGTCTTGGAGTGGGTCCCACTATTGAAGAGTAAATTTTAAAAGGATAAAATGATAAATGTTGTTTTTCTTAAAAAAAAAAGTTAGAAATAAGATAATTAATTTAAAACAGACAAAAAAAGAAAAATAAGACGATAATTTAGAGCATCACCACTCGGGGTTTTCCCCCGCTTTTCTCTTCCTAAAAAGCTTGTTACAAGTTTTTTACCGTAGTGGAAATTTTTGAAGAACTCTGTGTAGCGGAGCAACTCTCCCCAGGAGAGCCGATTTTTGTGTCAGTGTGGGACCCAAATCTGAAGAAAAGTCCCCTTTCCCATGTGTTGTTGTGCACCCCTCCTCCCAATGTTACATATCCCCGTTTTTCTTACTCCTTTTTTAATTTATAAAATTTTAATAATATTGTTCAATAAATAAAAAATATATATATTTTCATTAATATAAAAATATAAATAAGAAATATATTTACTACACATTATTTATAAAATAGATATTATGAATATAATATATTAAATGCATATATATATAATATTAAATGCATATATATATATATATATATATATATATATATATATGAAAAGTAAAGTATATAGATAAAGTGAGACTTATAAAAAAGTTGTTAGGAGGTTTTTGACAGTGGATAGAAATTAGAGATTTTGAATTTTTGAAGTGGAGATGGTGTGATATGTCAGGGCCACAAAAAAACTCAAAAAATGAGTTACACGATTGTGGATGCTCTTAGGAAGAGAGGAGAACTAGTTAATTTTTAAAAAATTAAAGTTATTTGACTATAAGAACCTTGTTGACTGTGAAAGGACAACAAAAATGGGCTATGGATTTGACACCTAAAAGAATTATTTAAGGTATTAAGGAGAATTATTTAATGTGGAACATTTACTTTAGAGCAATGTTACACAAAAAAATCACAAAAAAATTTTACAAAATTTTTGTTGACGGTTATTAATTGGTTGCATACTCTACGGGCCAGGCACTAATTAATGAAAAAAATAATCAACAATTGATAACAAAACTTTTATGACCAAATTTTTGTATCCAAAATATTACCCTTTACTTGAAGACGGTGAGAGTAAAAGGGTTTAATTTTTTTATGGTTTTCAGGACGGATGGGTTGATTTGAAAGTTTGAGATATTTCTAAGGCTTAATTTTCATATTGTCCGTCCTACTATTCTGGAAGGTCTAATAAACTCACGCTACGATTTTTTTTTTCAGACTTTACTAACTCTATTTTTTTTAAAAAAAATTGCGTTAATCACTCCGTCTACTTTTTTGGACGGAGTGCTTAAAATATTTTTAAAAATCCAAAACTACCATTTTAATTATACATATACTCTTTTCCTTTTTTCTTCCCAAAACCGTTCTTCATTTGGAAAATTATCCAAACTACGAACCATTAATCTTCCATCCTCATTCCATGGCTTCACATGCTTAAATTTAACTCCAGGCTACTACAAGCTACAAGCCTAAATGTATCTTTCAATCAAATTATTGATTCTAAAAATTAAGTATCCCACCGACATTGTTAGTCGCCATTGTCGATGGAATTTAGGGATTCGCCGAAACATATGGAAGATGAAAAACTTTACTGGGTTAAATGGTCTTTGTTTGTTGAAGTTTGTTGCTTGAAATTAGGAGCTTTTTTTTTTTTTTTTTTTCAGTTTTCAATAAATCATATTCACTAGGAAAGTAGGTGTTTTGACTTATTCTAATTTCATTTAATCACGTAGCATAGCAGTAGCTATTTTTATGCTTTCTGTTGCTTTGTAAAAGGCTATTTAAAGGCCTAGTTTGAGATTCAATTATATTGGAGAGAGATCATCCTGTTTGTACAGATTTGTGTTGTCAAACAATTCTATTGCTCTTCAAACTGGTATCAGAGCACCCACTGCCCACTGGGCCTGATATATTAAAAGCTGCAGCTTAAAAGAGAAAGTGAGAAATAGAGAGATACAGCAAGATGAGTGAAGACAAGGTCTCTACAAAAATTCCACACTTTGATGGTCTTCACTACGACCATTGGAGTGAATTAATGGAAAATTTGCTCAGAGCAAAAGGGCTGTGGAGTTTGGTCGAAAATGGGTTTGTGGAGCCTCAACATCCAACAGTGCTGACAGGTGCACAGCAGGAGCAGTTGGACGATGCCAGGACAAAAGATCACAAGGTGAAACACTACCTCTTCAGAGCTATTGATCGAGAAGTTTTCGAACAAGTTTTGGATAGACACACATCCAAAATTGTTCGGGACTCGTTGAAAAGCAAGTTTGGAGGGAATGGTCGAGTAAAAAGAGCTCTTCTTAACTCCTTGCGAAGAGATTTTGAGGTGCTAGAGATAACAGAAAGAGAGACGATCACTGAGTATTTTACAAGGGTCATGACAGTGGCAAATAAGAGGAGAAACAATGGAGAGGTAATGCCCGACTCTAAAGTGGTTCAGAAAATTCTCTGAACTTTGACGGATAGGTTTACCTATGTGGTAGTGTCAATTGAGGAGTCCAAAGACACTGAATCACTTTCTGTTGATGAGCTACAAAGTTCACTTGTAGTTCACAAGCAAAAATTCAAGAGAGTCGGTCGTGAAAATGATCAAGCTCTCAAGGTGGAAGATCGAGTAGCAGGCAGAGGACGTGGAAGAACACCAATACGTGGAAGAGGGCGCCAAACCTTTACCAGAGCAACGGTGGAGTGTTTCAAGTATCATAATTTACGACATTTTTAGTATTAGTGTCCCACGTGGAATAGGGAGGCAAATTATGCTCAACTGGACGAAGAGAAAGAGTTGTTGTTGATGGCATACGTCGAAGAGCGTGATGCAAAGAGAAGTGATGTCTGTTTTATCGACTCAGGTTGCTTGATTCATATGTGTGGCAATAAAGGTATGTTTTCAAGTTTAATAGATGTACGTAAACATTCAGTGAAATGTGGCAACAACACTAGAATAACAGTGGCTGGAAAGGGTTGTAACACCCTGACCTTACTTCATTCCTAGTTAACTCATAATCACTTCATATTGACCTTGAAACCCTCGGAAAGTGAGGTGTCATGCTTGTTAAGTGTGACGTGTTGAATTGAGAACCTTATTTGACCCGTAGTTAAGCTACGTTGTGTCGTGCATTGTTTCCATATTCGTTCGAGACTATTCTCGACCTTGATTAACATCCGTATACGATGTTCATTTCCCGTCCCATTGACTTAATCTTGGTTTAGACTCCTTAACGATTGATGATCATATTGATCTTATCGTTGAACCACACACCAAGTCATTTTGATTGTTTTGTGTACCCCGATTTGTAATCAAATCTTTATATGATTAATTGCTTGAGCATTACGTTGAACTTCTAGAGTTGTTTTCGGACCTTTTGGGAACCTTTCTCGAGTGTTTCGACTTTCCCATAGACTTAGAATCACTTTGGGATCATTTAGAATTATTTCGGGAGCGTTTTGGAGCATTTTCGGAGAGTTTGGAGAAGTTGGGAACAAAGTGATCACCCTTGGGAGATCAAAGCGATCGCTCTGTGTCCAGAAGGCAAAGCGATCGCCCTGGGATAGGGCAGAGCGATTGCCCTGCCCTGACTCTGCTCGTCAGGTTTTTGTTCTTTCTTGGTTTTTAACATTTTTAAGTGGTTTAAAATGTTCAAACAAACCTGGGATTGGACCAAAAACTTATCCATGGTATTAATAACATAAGCCAACCCATTTCCCCTTATTCTTTCTTCCTCCAAACCCAGATTTTAGAGAGAGAGCAATAAGAGAGAGAGAAGAGAAAGAATTCGTGATATCTTGAGCGTTTGAAGTCGGATTCGCGTGCCGTCTTCGCTGGAATGTAGCTAGCGATGAGGGGAACGATTATAACCATAAGGATCATCCGATCTGTTAAGTAATCACCACCTCACCTCTTCTCCCATATTTTAGAGTGAGAAAGTAAAGTCTTGAGAGAGAGTAAGCTTGATTCGGACTTGGATCGAGTTTGGGATCGACGATTGGACTCCGTAGCAGCGTAGAGTTTTGCGGAGGAGCACATTTTCACCTAAATCCCCTTGGATTTCGTGGAGTATTTGCGTTGTGTTGTAAGTTACTAATCTCCTTCTTAGATTTTGAGCATTGTAGTGTAATATCACGATGATTACATGTTATACATGTTGTATATAAACTCCCTACATGCTATACTTGTTCAATCTACTAGCATGCTAAATGATGGGTATTGATGAATTGTTGTTAGTTTTGTGGTCTCCAAATATTAGAGACTTGTGGAGTTCGTTGTTGTTATTATTGTTGTAGTTGTAGTCTCCGAGTAGTAGAGACTCATTGAGGTGATGTTATTATTGTCACCGTTATTATTGACGTCTTCGAGAGTATAAACACCTCGAGGGTTATCGTGATCATTGTAGTCGTTATTCTTAGACCTTGATGATATTCAATTATTGGGGCATTTGTTGTTTATAAACTCGCGTTGAACTCGCGAGATTGTTATGAGTATAGACTTTCGATACATTGGGTATTGTGATTGAGATGGGTATGTAAGGATGATGCTACGGCTTGTCCCGACGTTTTGAATATTTGTAAGACTCGAGCGCAGTCGTTGGGTTATTGTGAATTGTATATAACCGTGTATGGACTAGATTCTAGTCGTAACCGACTCTAGCGGAGTCGAGTAGGACGTTAAGAATATACGTCGTGTAATGAGTTAATGAGTGGTATATATATACGTATTGGTAGTATTTGGTCTCCTACGATGTGGGATGACGAGTTGATGAGATCTTGATCGAATGAACCTGAGCTAGGTTGACTTAGTCAACGTTGTTGATTACATGACTACTTGAATTGGGTTGGATGATTACATATACACCCTACGTCTAAGCTTTGATTAATTATTAAAGGTACTCATGACTTCATATAAGTTACTAATGAGTTGTGTATGATGATGTGTGACGTACGTTGAGAATGACTTAGTCACTACACATTGAGTGATGTGTATATTATGAGTTAAAGTTTTGAGATACCCTAGTTATCACCCAATAAGGGTGCGGGAACTAGTGTTGGGTTGCTACGAACGTATTACGTAGTGAGTTTGGAATGTAATGGATTATGAGTGTAAGTATGAGTAGGCTTATACATGTTGTGATTATAAAGTCTAGCATTTGCGAACTTAAATAGTTTGGTGTATGTGTGGTTAGGGGTGGGCAATCGGGTCTGGGTTTTCGGGTCCCGACCCGATCGGGTAAAACAGCTTCGGTTCGGTTATTTTTTAAAAATTCAGTTTTCGGTTAATACCCGAAACCGACTCATATTTATCGGGTCGGTTTTCGGTTACCTTGGATGATACCCGATACCCGTTCGGGTACCCGAATGTTACCCCACGCGTGTGTACTGTGTATGTTTCATTTTAAGTTTTAACCTAAATACTCTAAACGAATTCGCCGTTGTCTACTCTCTTCGTCCTGACTTCTCCCTCTCTATCTCAACAAAACAATCGACACCTTCAAAAGTCTTCACCGTCGCCGCCGGCCACCATCGCCCACCACACCAGTCAACGACTCCAAGGACCACGACCACCAGCCCACCAGTCTACACTCCACAGTCCAAACCGCAAACCCTCCAGTCCACTCACCCTCATCCACCGACATCATCGACCTCGAGACTCGAGAGTTCAGTCCACGCTCCTCGTCGGCGTCGCACAAGCACACTTCTGCTCGCACTTTCTCCGGCTTCCGGCAACCTAAAAAGTAAGTAATTTTTATTTAATTAATTTTTTTGTATTGATTCTAAATGTGAATTGATGAATTGATGAATTCGTTTATATAATTTATGAATTGATGAATTGATTTTTTTTATTTAATTGATTTTTTAATTGATGAATTGAAAGAAAATAAAAATGTTGAGATCTTAGATATTTGGCAACCTATTTTCGTGTTCAAGTGTGTGTGTGTGTGTGTGTTTTATGGGTAAGAAAAGGAAGGGCAGTGATGAAGATGGCAATATTTCATATTGTGATGTGATGATGATGCGTCTGTGACTTTGTTAGAAACCTACAAACGATTGTGTGATGAAGTAAAATGAGAGATAGTAGGTAACCGATCCGGGGATGACTTTGTTAGGCTTTTTTTTGAGTTCAAGTTGGAATTTCTCAAAATATGAAATAAAGTATTGGAATTGGATAGGGAATTTTGGGAACAAGGGGATGTATTAAGATTATCTATATTCTGAATTGGATAGAGCTTTTACCTGGTATCGTGAGTCCAGAAAGAAACGCAAATTTCACTTGTGTATACAGCAGAAAAAGGGAAACTCCAATCTGTAAAGGCAAGCTGAAACATTTTCATGATAATCAGAATGGCTTAAATGATAATTTCAAGCTATTGACCTCTTAAAAGATTGAACCTTATCATTGACATTCTGGAGAAAAAATAGCTTTAATTGATTAAAAGTTTAAGTAATTTAATACCATGAAGTCAACTACTGAATCAAAATTCTACTGATATCTCACATCAGTTCCCTATATTTTTTATATGATTGGGTAAGGAGCACCAAATCAGCTTTTTTGAGTATGGAATATCAATTTCTGTAGATGTTATTTCTTTTATTAAAGCTTAAGCTTTCCTTTTCTAATTGGTCGAATTCACTTGTTTTTCGGCCAAATTATTTTGACACAATGCATATGCATTAAAGATTGAGTTTTTGGATGTCCTGTTTCATCAATTGACTGAATAGTAGCAAGTTTTCACTTTTCATACTTTTTTTTGCTGTTAATAAATGGTTGAATGAATATTTTGTAGATGTCAAAGTCAACGGCAGCATCTATTGATTGTGAAAGAAACCCAAGAGAAGACGAGTCTACTCAATCTCGGCTTGCTCGGCCTCAACTCGCTCAATCTCAGCCTACTCAGGTTAGTACTAATATGGACGTTGAAAAAGGTTCTACACATTCTGATGACGTTGACAAGAAAGAGAATGATAAAAAAAGACCTAGAAAAGAAGTTGAATCAAGGTCACCATATTGGGATCATTTTGATAAATTTGTATGTCCAGTTGAGAATGTGAAAAAAGGTAAATGCAAGTATTGTTTCAAGGTGATTAAGGCTGATCCAACAAAACATGGGACTAGGCCTCTTAAGAATCACTATGAGTCATGCAAGAAAAAACCCCAAGTAGTTGAAACTAGTCAAACTCGAGTTGCATTTCAACCTCGGGTGGGTGATAAGGAAGCACCTCTTGTTTCGTGGAAATTTGATCATTGGTTGGTGGTTGATGAGCTTCCTTTTAAAACTGTTGAAAACAAGGGTTTTAAGTCTTTTATGTCAGTTTTGTGTCCCATGTTTACGGTTCCATCACGTTGGACCATAACTAGAGACATCTACAATTTATATATAGATGAAAAAAAGAAGTTGAAGGATTTCATTAAGAATCACTCCCAAAGAGTTTGCATCACTACAGACACATGGACATCAATTCAAAGAGTTAACTATATGTGTCTCACTGCACATTTTATTGATGATGATTGGAAGTTGCAAAAACGAATTTTGAACTTTTGCCCAATTTCTGGACATAAGAGTGAGGAAGTAGGTAAAGGAGTGGAAAAATGTTTGCTTGATTGGAACATTGATAAAGTTTTTAGTATTACGGTTGATAATGCTTCTTCAAATGATGGTGCAGTTGCATACTTATTGAAAAAAATTGAAAATTGGGGTACAAATGTTTTGGGTGGTAAGTATGTGCATATTAGATGCATTGCACATATTGTCAATCTCATTGTGTAAGATGGTTTAAAGAACAAGGATGAACATAGGGCGATCTCTCGTATTAGAGGAGCTGTGAGGTATGTTAAGAGCTCTCCAGCTAGGTACAAAAGATTTTTAGAATGTGTTGATATGGAAAAGTTGGATACAAATAAATTGTTAAGTCTTGATGTACCTACAAGGTGGAATTCCACCTACTTGATGTTGGAGTCTGCGACATGCCTTAGAAGAGCTTTTGATTCTTATCAAGAAGTTTAAGCACAAATCCAATGTTTTTGTGACATGCAATTGATCTTTCAAAGCAACCGTATGATGGGATTCCAACGGATTATGATTAGGAGAGGGCTGAATTATTGTTGAAGTTTTTGGCTCATTTTTATAAGCTTACTTTGTGCATTTCTAGCTCGTTATATGTCACAAGCAACAATGTTTTTCATGAAATTAGTGGAGTTGAAATGCTTCTTAAAAGTTGGTTGGAAAGCGATGATTTTGAATTGAGTCAAATGTCAATAAGGATGAAAGAAAAATTTGACAAATATTGGGGTTCAATGGAAAAAATGAACATGATTTTTTACTATGCAGTGATTCTTGATCCATGTCGTAAATATATGTTCCTTGAGTTTTCATTTGACTCAATATATGGTGTTTATGAAATTGAGAAGAGTATGATGATGAAACACAATGTGAAAAATGGGATGCAAGAGTTGTTTGAATATTATAAGTTGAAATATGGATCAAAATCAAATGAAAGAAGTGAAGCCACCTCGTCATCTTCATCATCATCTAAGGCAACTATGGATAGCTCTACGATGCCATTTAGAGATTTGATTGATGGATTTAATAGGTACAAGTGTGGAGGAAAGGGTCAAAATCTTAAGTCGGAGTTGGAGAAATATTTAAATGAGGATTGTGAAGATGAGTGGGATAACTTTGATCTATTAAATTGATGGAAAGTAAATTCTCAAAGATTTCCTATTCTCTCCAAGGTAGCTCGTGACATATTGGCGGTTCCAGTGTCCACAGTTGCTTCAGAGTCTGCATTTAGCACTGGTGGACGTGTTCTTGATGCATTTAGGAGTTCTTTATCTCCTAAAATAGTTCAAGCTCTTATTTGTGCTCAAGATTGGCTTCGTTTGGACTCAACACCTATATGCATGGAAGAGGATTTGAGCGAAGTTGACTTGCTTGACAAAGGTATTTAACCTTTTGTGTTTATAGTTTTTTATCATTACTTTAAACATTATTATTCTTTATTGCTTATATTTTTGTTTTTGTAGAATTAACAAAGTTAGGGGTAGATTCAACAATCATTGATGTGTGATTGAGGCATATTAGTATGTTACCATCATCTCCATGTGTAAGTTAATTAAATTTTATTTTTGTTTGTCAATTAATTACTAATTTAGTATGAAATATTTAATTATTGATTTATAAAAAATCTTGTTTTATTTTGTAGGCGGCGTGGACTAGTTGCCTAGATGTGAAGGAATCAAGCATGATGATTGGATATTTATGCTTTATTTTTTTTTTTGTAGTTTACTTATTTTGGACAATTGGAAAATTTGGATTGAAGGATAAAAAGTGTTGTGTAGTTGTTTTTTAATGTGTTATTAAACAGCTTTTGTCAAGCAAGTTTGCTTTGGAATATTTACAACTTTCAAGAAGAAGCAGCAGCTTCAATATTTTAGGCAACAGCAGCAGCTTGCCAGCTTCAATATTTTGTCAAGCAAGTTTGTTTTTGAATGTGTAGTTGTTTTTGAATGTGTTATTAAACAGTTTCCATTAAACAGCCTTTGTGTTTTAATTTTGAATGTGTTATATACAAGTGTTTAGGCAACAGCAGGCTTGTTATTTGGGTCTTGAGTGGATGACTTTTGTTGACTGGGTTCCACTCATTGCTGGAGGGTGTATGATATCTCCATGGTTGCTTTGGTCCACTCGAAACTAGGAACCGTCAGCAGCAGCTTCAACATTTTACAAATACCCAAAAATCCGAAAACAAAAACCCGAAATTCCCGGTTACCCGAAGTACCGGGTTTTTAAATACACCGGATCAGATTCGGTTAGCTAAAATAAATACCCGACTTTTCGGGTACCCGACCCGAAAACCCGAAAAAGTAACTACCCGACCCGATGCCCACCCCTATGTGTGGTTGTTCTAGTAAGCAATAGGACAATCATCCTACTTTGATGATTGATTGTGTGTTTAGTAATTACAAGCACATTATGTTGATTTGGCATGTGATTCAATAGAACACATTATAGTTTGATTTTGTTAAGTTGTGATTCAATAGAACACATCATGATTTGATTTATTAAGTTGTGATTCAATAGAACACGCTTGATTGGTTTAGCAAGAGTAAACATTTACCTGCGCATTGCATCGAGTCCAGCTAGCATACGTGCATTGGAGGTGTGTTGACGCTCAATTATTGCGGGAGCAAGGGCTTCGTAATAGTCGAAGGCCAATACACTGGGCCTCTCCCTACCGTTGGCCACGGTATGGGTTTTCTCTAGCCCCACAGTTGAACGGAATAAACGGTGACTGTGCATTGTCGACGTTATTTTGTATGGATTGGGATACAGACACCGGTCCCTTGTGATACCTATAAGTGGCTAGAACCGTATTGTCTCAGGTCGTAGGGGATCGAGCAATACGTCGACGTAGATACAAAAAATGGTCCACAATGGGTACTTGTAGATCGTGCTTGACGCGGTCGGGTACATTTATTTGTTGGGTACTTGTAGATCGTTCTTGACGCGATCGGGTACATATGTTTTGGTTCGAGATACGAGCACTGGTCCCTTTGTGATTTGTGTACGGCAGTAGCATCACAATTATCTATTCATATTCGTTGGTTGATATTGGGAAACGTGTCTAGCATCAGCGGCACAATTGTTTATTATGGTTCTCTGGAGCAGAAGCGCAGGAATTTATTATTATTATTATCTTGTTGGATAGCAGCAGAGGCATCCTTTGTAGTTCTGTGGAGCGGCAGTACGATCGTTTACTACAGCTTCATGGAGCGATAAGGTCGGAAGTGTTTCAAGGGATTTCGGAGGTGTACCTCGAATCCACCGTATCCACCTTTATGTGTTTATTTATACTTTATGTGCTTCCTATACGAATGAATGTTGGTCGTGGTCTCTAACCAGTACATGACGGTTAGCGGCTACTGAGCCTCTCGTGAATATAGGATTGGTTGTCTTATGTGCTACAACCTGTTTATTATCCTGCTATATTAATGTGCATAACGCCATGTCATATTGTTACATTAGTAACTTACTGGGTCTTCGACTCATCCCTTCCATATTTGTTTTCCTTAGTTTACAGGACTCGTTCCAGCGCAGTGAGGCTTTAGTTCGAAGTCCCTCTAGTTATATTTAGTTAGTATTTTGTATTTATCTCTTATTTTGTGAGATCGTGGATTAAACTGAGTTATGTGAATTTAGTATGTTGGGTAGAAATATTTGTATTTATTAGACTTGTATTTGGTGCCGACTAGTGGAGTCGAGCCGATTGTTCTATTTTATAACTTCAGTTTTCCTGGTTGTTGTGGCCGTGTGCCCGTTGGTATTCTACTGTTGGTTTCCCCGAGCGTGTTGTCTCGTGGTGTTTTATATATTGTTGTTTTCCGGCGCTTGTTTAGCCGTGGAGGTTTTATTTTGTTGGGATATTATTATTATTCGAGCTTTAAAGCTCAAGTTCATTTAGTTATTCCGCTGCTTGTTTTTTGTTTTGAGCTTTTGTGGCTCGCTTTATTTAGCTCTTTCAATTATTTTTCTTCGGTTTGGCGCTCCGAGTTGGGGTTCAACATCGAATCTCGAACTTGGGTCGTCACAAGGGTAATGTGAACCTGTGTTTAATGGTACGAGTTTTGTTATTAGAGATGTTTACTATGTCCCTGAACTTAGAAACAACTTGTTAAGTGTGGGACAGCTACACGAGAAGGGTCTTGCAATTCTCATAAAAAATGGAGCATGTAATATATATCATCCAGAGAGAGGAATTATTGCACACACAAAGATGAGTGCAAATCTGATGTTTGTGCTCCTAAATGAAAGCTCATCAATCACAAAGCCACAATCAGAAGAATGTTTACTTACCAATGTTGGATTATTTCAAATAAAAGTGTCCCACATGACTTAATATCTAATTGGGCTTTAATATTAAGGGCCCACTTTGATGGTTTAGTGGGAATAAAATATTATTAAAGCTTTTGGGAATTATATAAGGAAAAGAATTCCCTCTTTCTCTGCCTATAAAAAGACTTAAAGTTCCAAACCCTAAAACACTTTAAGGTTTTCTTTTCACGTCTCTAAGAAAAGTCGTCAAGAGAGAGAAAAGAGAAAAAGGCTTAGGGTTAGGGTTTTCTTCTCACCATCAAGAAGAGATTAAAGTAAAGGCAAGGAGGAAGAAAATTCCTACATCAAAGTATTCAACTTTAAGCAAAGCATGGATCAAGGTTAGTACTTAAATTCATGTTCCTAAAATTATATGTTTAGTGATTATTATGTGTTCCAAGATTCTAGGGCATTATAGATTATGAATTCATGAAATTAAAGTAGCATGAATTTCCAATTAAAGTTTACATGTGGTATCAGAGCTTAGGATTATGGAACACATAATTTTCCTATTATGATTAAAAATTCAATTTGATGATTAAAGTTTATTCCGCCGTAAATTTTCGTTAGATTGAATTGCACATATAACCTATTAAAGTTTACAAAGTCGGGTTTTTCTTTTCCATGGAATATGGTCTTCAAAGTTCATGCGTTCCGTCTTCGTCCCGTCTTTTCCATGGAGTATGGTCTTCTTGTTTGGCTTTTGGCACATTATCAGTCACTATATAGTTATATGTGAATGTATGTTTTTTTTATTTATATATTTTATGCCTATAAATGTTAAGGTTAAAATAAATTGGATAGTATGTTTATTTCCAAATAAAATTTTATTTTGTTTGAGGCCTAAAATATGAAAAATAAAATAGAACGTGATGATATTAAATAGCTTGTTAGTCACCAAAGTGGCCGGGCTGAATAGAATATCGGCACATTAAATTAATAAAATTACAATTGTTCATGAGTAAAGAGATGCCCTTAAAGAATGACAAGAACGGTTGATTGAACAATTGAGATTATAGATTATTTAGCTAGGAGGTCATCCAAAGATGGACCATTGCTCGTAATCTATAACATTAAAGGGATAAATCATTCAGCCTTGGTTAGATAGTCGTATATCCAAAGATAGAAAACTTATTTAGCTAATGTATGTAATGATTATCCATTAAAGTATTTTCTATTGGCATCAATTATGTTTATGTATTTAGGGATTGCCCAAAGGTGAACTTAAATACATACTTAAAAGTTTTACATAAATATATCTGAATCTATTAAAGTTAACTCAAAGCACTAAAAGATAAGCATGTATGAATGTTTGCAGTTTCTATGAATCTCTTCGCATCAGGAAATTCGGTTGTCAAGTTCAACGGGCTGAACTATGCTGATTGGTTCGAACAGATCCAGTTTACTCTGGGTGTTATGGACTTGGACCTAGCCATAATAACAGATGAGAAGCCCGCAGCCATTACTGAGGCTAGCTCGGAAGATGACAAGTCAATCTATATGGCTTGGGAGCGGTCTAACAGGCTGAGCTTGAACCTTATGAGGATGACCATGACAGAAAATATCAAGCCTTCGATGCCGAAGACAAATGATGCTAGGGAGTTCCTGCTGAAAATTAAAGAATATTCTCAGTCAGACTTAGCCGATAAATCCAGTGTGGGTAGCCTTATGGGTGAGCTAACTACAAAGAAGTTTGATTGGTCTAAGTCAATTCATGATCACGTAACAGAAATGTCCAACTTAGCAGCAAAATTGAAGACTTTGGGGATGGATGTGAGTGATTCATTCCTTGTACAGTTTATTATGAACTCCCTTCCTACTGAATTTGGTCAGTTCCAGGTGAACTACAACACCATTAAGGATAAATGGAACTCAAATGAACTTAAGGCCATGTTAGTGCAGGAAGAAGGGAGATTAAAGAAGATAAGGGATCACTCCATCAACCTCACAGTCTATGATGGAAATAACAACAGCAAGGCCAAACCAGGTATAAAGAACAAGAAAAAGGACAAGGCCCCAATGAAGGTTAATGAGGGTCGAATCCAGAAAAAGGTTAAATGTTACTTCTGCAATAAGGAAGGGCACGTAAAGAAAGATTGCCCTAAGAGGAAGGAATGGTTCGAAAAGAAAGGTATGCATAATATTTATGTATGTTTTGAATCAAACCTTATAGAAGTACCTAATAATACCTGGTGGTTAGATTCGGTGCAACTACTCATGTGTCTCATGTTATACGGGATTCCTTACGATCCGGCCCATAAACGAACCGAGCAATACTTGTTTATGGGAAACAGGATGAAAGCACGGATAGAAGGAATTGGGACGTATAGATTGATCTTGGACACCGGCTGTCATGTAGATCTTGAAGGGTGTCTCTATGTTCCTGATTGTGCTAGAAATCTTGTTTCAGTAGGGAAGCTGGATGTTTTAGGTTTTAATTTTAAGTTTGGAAACGGTGTTTTTTCATTATTTAAAAACAAGTACTATTATGGTTCTGGTACTTTGTGTGATTCTCTTTACCGTTTTAATCTTAATAATGAATTTGCCGAATCCCTGTATCATGTTGATTATAGTGTAGGCATGAAACGTAGTACATCTGATGAAAATTCTACTTTCTTGTGGCATCAAAGATTGGGTCATATTTCCAAAGAAAGGTTAATGAGGATGGTGAAAAGTGAGATCCTTCCTCAATTGGATTTTAGTGACTGGGTTATATGTGTGGATTGCATTAAGGGAAAGCAAACCAAAACCACATTAAAAGCCACAAGAAGCACTCAACTTCTTGAATTGATACACACTGATATTTGTGGTCCTTTTGATAACCCTAGTTGGGGTGGTGAACAGTATTTTATCACTTTTATTGATGATTACTCACGTTATGGTTATATTTATTTACTGCATGAAAAGTCTCATGCTGTGAATGTCCTTGAGGTGTTCATAAATGAGGTGGAAAGACAGTTAAATAAAAAAGTAAAAATAGTGAGATCAGATAGAGGTGGTGAATATTATGGAAGGTTCACTGAGAAGGGACAATGTCCAGGTCCATTTGCAAAATTCCTCGAAAGTCGTGGCATTTGTGCACGTATACAATGCCAGTACACCTCGGCAGAATGGTGTGGGAGACGAAATCGTACATTAATGGATATGGTTAAAAGTATGTTAAGTAATTGTTCTTTACCCTTATCTTTGTGGATGCATGCATTAAAGACCGCTGAATACCTTCTCAATCGGGTTCCTAGTAAGGCGCCTAAGACACCTTATGAATTGTGGACGGGCGAAACCGAGTTTGAGACATCTTCATGTTTGGGGTTGCCCAGAAGGTAAGGTTGTATAATCCACAAGAAAATAAACTTGATGCTAGGACAGTCGTGGTTATTTCATTGGCTATCTGGAAAGTCAAAGGGGTATAGATTTTCTTGTCCTAACCATAGTACGAGAATCGTTGAGTCGAGCAATGCTCGGTTCATTGAGAATGGCTTAGTCGGTGGGAGTGGGGAACCAAGAAAAGTTGACATTAAGGAAATTCGGGTTGAAATGCATACCCGATATTCCTTCGAAGTTGTTGTTCCTATTGTTGTATCACGGTCTCGCAACATACCGAACAACAAGTTAATGTTGAAACCCCACCGAATGAAAATATAATAGATGAACCGGTTCTTGTCGAGCAAGAGATTATTGAGCCACAAGAGGAAATAGGATTGAGACGGCGTAGGCGAAAAGACCTGCTATTTCGATGACTATGTGGTTTATAATCTTGAGCATGAATGTGACTTAAGCATTGATGATGATCCAACCTCATTTAGTCAAGCGGTGAATGGTAACAATTCAAAAGTGGTTAGATGCTATGAAAGAAGAAATAAAATCAATGTATGACAATCGAGTTTGGGACTTAGTAGAGTTGCCTAAAGGTTCCAAAAGAGTCGGTTGTAAATGGGTCTTTAAGACTAAACGTGACTCGAATGGAAACATTGAAAGGTATAAGGCCGACTCGTTGCAAAGGGTTATACACAAAAGGATGGCATTGACTATAAAGAGACCTTCTCCCGGTATCTAAGAAGGACTCTTTAAGAATTGTTATGGCTTTGGTGGCTCATTATGATTTGGAGCTTCACCAAATGGATGTTAAAACCGCTTTTCTAAATGGTGAGTTGGAAGAGGAGGTTTATATGGATCAACTTTGAAGGGTTTGTGACCACGATAAGGAAAGTTTAGTGTGTAAATTGAAGAAGTCAATATATGGACTAAAACAAGCCTCCCGCCAATGGTATATTAAGTTTAATGATACCATTACTTCTTATGGTTTCACGAAAACACCGTTGATCGGTGTATCTATATGAAGGTCGGGGAGCAAGTTCGTAATATTGGTCTTGTATGTTGATGATATTTTACTTGCGCTAATGATGTTGGGATGTTACGTAATGTAAAAGATTTTCTCTCTAAGAACTTTGAAATGAAAGATTTAGGTGAGGCATCCTATGTGATAGGAATAGAAATATTCCGTGATAGGTCACATGGAATGTTGGGACTGTCTCAGAAAGCTTACATCAATAAGGTCTTAGAGAGATTCAAAATGGAAAAGTGTTCAGCAGGAATTGTTCCAATACAGAAAGGGGACAAGTTCAGTCAAATGCAATGTCCAAAGAATGATTTGGAACGAAAGGAAATGAATTTGATTCCCTATGCATCAGTGGTTGGGAGCTTAATGTATGCACAAACTTGTACTCGGCCTGATATCAGCTTTGCTGTTGGAATGCTAGGCCGGTATCAAAGTAATCCTGGTATTGATCACTGGAAAGCTGCAAAGAAAGTCCTTCGGTATTTACAAGGCACCAAGGAACACATGCTCATGTATAGGAGGTCTAATCACCTCGAAGTTATAGGATATTCAGATTCAGATTATGCCGGATGTGTTGACTCGAGAAAGTCAACATTCGGTTATTTGTTTCTTCTAGCTGGAGGAGCGATATCATGGAGAAGTGGAAAGCAGTCTGTCATTGCTGCTTCTACTATGGAGGCTGAATTTGTGGCATGCTTTGAGGCCACTGTTCATGGATTGTGGTTGCGGAACTTTATTTCAGGGCTTGGAATTGTTGACAGTATAGCCAAGCCGCTGAGAATTTATTGTGACAATTCCAGCAGCTTCTTCTCAAAGAACGACAAGTATTCTAAGGGTGCTAAGCATATGGAATTGAAGTACCTGTCGGTCAAAGAAGAAGTGCAGAAACATAGAGTGTCTATTGAGCATATCAGCACCGATCTTATGGTAGCGGATCCGTTAACAAAAGGGTTGCCACCTAAGACATTTCGTGGACATGTCGAAAGGATGGGTATCATGGATAAGTCCTTGTTAGCATGATAGTTTGTATGTGTATACGTATGCATAACAGTTATTTGCTCATTATCTTATGACACTTTGATATCATTTATGGATATGTTTTCTGCTTATTTACATTGTATTGTTTTAATGTATTATGGTTTAGTCTTCTTAGGAAGACTGTATGGTTGAGGCTTATGGTTCACCTCATTATGGTTAAAGTTTAAGTTAGATTGATCTTGTGATACATGGAAGCGATCATGTCGATTGAATGATGTGTGACCGCCATGATCCAATCAGTTTTAACTTAATTAAAGAAAAACCCAAATTGACATTATGGAGAATATAATAACATTGCGCACTTAAAGTTGTTATTAAATTCTCAAGTCGTCATATGGGCCAAGTGGGAGAATGTTGGATTATTTCAAATAAAAGTGTCCCACATGACTTAATATCTAATTGGGCTTTAATATTAAGGGCCCACTTTGATGGTTTAGTGGGAATAAAATATTATTAAAGCTTTTGGGAATTATATAAGGAAAAGGATTCCCTCTTTCTCTGCCTATAAAAAGACTTAAAGTTCCAAACCCTAAAACACTTTAAGGTTTTCTTTTCACGTCTCTAAGAAAAGTCGTCAAGAGAGAGAAAAGAGAAAAAGGCTTAGGGTTAGGGTTTTCTTCTCACCATCAAGAAGAGATTAAAGTAAAGGCAAGGAGGAAGAAAATTCCTACATCAAAGTATTCAACTTTAAGCAAAGCATGAATCAAGGTTAGTACTTAAATTCATGTTCCTAAAATTATATGTTTAGTGATTATTATGTGTTCCAAGATTCTAGGGCATTATAGATTATGAATTCATGAAATTAAAGTAGCATGAATTTCCAATTAAAGTTTACAACCAACTGATTTGACATACCTTTGGCACTAACGTTATGGCCATTTAAGTTACAAGGGAATGAGAACTTTGCAATCCAAAAACATGGTACGTGGACTACCACAGTTAGAAGCGTCAAAGATAATATGCACCGACTGCGTCACCGACAGGCAACATCGAAACGCGATTCTTAAGAAGAGTGAACGACGAGCAACAAAGGTGCTAGAGCTTGTTCATGCAGACATTTGCGATCCTATTGAGTCCTTATCCAATAGTGGGAAAAGGTACACTTTATATTTCATTGATGATTATAGTCATAAAGCATGGGTGTACTTGTTGTTTGAGAAATCAGAGGCTTTGGAATGTTTCAAGAACTTTAAGCAGATGGTGGAGAAAGAAGCAGAACAATCTATCAAATGTTTAAGAACTGATAGAGGAGGCGAGTTCACTTTAAACAATTTCAAAGTATTTTGTGAAGAACAAGGTATCAAACGACAACTCACTGCTGCCTACACAACTCAACAGAATGAGGTTGCCGAGAGAAAGAACAGGACTATAATTAACATGGAGCGTTATATGTTTGTTGCCAAAAGGTTCCTAAGACTTTTTGGCCTGAAGTAATAAACTGAACGTTGAAAAACACTACTCCTCAGGAAGCATAGAGTGGAGTGAAACCATCAGTTGATCGCTTTCGAGTATGAGGTTGTGTGGCACATATCTATATTCCAGAAACAAAGCGAGGTAAGTTAGATGATAAAAGTTTTCCTTGTGTTGTGTTGGGTTTTAGTGAGGAGTCAAAAGGATATAGGTTATTTGATCCTACAACAAAAAGAATTCTGGTCAGCAAAGATGTTGTGTTTGAGGACGAAAGGAGCTGGGAATGGGGAAAAAAATTAAGAGGAACAAATTGAGGCAAAATTAGTAGGGGATGATGACTTTAGTGATAAAGAGAGTAAGGAAGAAAATAGAGGTGATGAAGATAGTGATGGGGCAAGTAGTGATATGGAGCTTGATAGTGGCAAAAAAAATAATGAGGGTGGTGAAAATAGTGAAGCTAGGAATGGTGAGGGCAGTCCTCAGGATACTATAGCTCAAGGGAGAGAAAGAAGGCAACCAACATGGATGAGGGAATATGTCAGCGGAGAAGGATTAAGTGAAGATGAAGAAGCCGCATATATGATCCAAGATGTTACAGCTGAAGATCCCATTGTGTTCGAAGATGCTGTGAAGTAAGAAAAATGGAGAAAGGCCATGGATAGTGAAATAAACTCCATCGAAAAGAATCATACTTAGGAGCTCATGGACCTGCCAGGTGGAGCTAAAACTATTGGAGTTAAGTGGATATTCAAGACGAACTTGAACGAGTACAGTGAAGTTGACAAGTATAAAGCTCGACTGGTGGCAAAAGGATACTCACAACAGCAAAGGATTGATTTTACTGAAGTCTTTGCTCCAATGGCTTGAATGCACACCATAAGAATGATTGTGGCACTTGCAGCATCCAAAGGGTGGAACATTCTCCAATTAGATGTCAAATCTGCATTTCTCCATAGTGAACTCAGTGAAGACGTATACATTGAGCAACCGAAGGGCTATGTGAAGCAAAAAGTGTACAAGTTACACAAAGCTCTTTACGGGTTAAACAGGCCCCAAGAGCTTGGTTTTTTGTCGAATTGAGTCTCATTTCATTGAAGAAGGTTTCAAAAGGTGTCCAAATGAGCAAACATTATCCACTAAGAGAAGCAGTGAAGGAAAAGTGTTGATTGTTAGCATATACGTGGATGACTTAATTTACACCGGAGAGGATAAAGGTATGATGATTAATTTCAAGAACTCCATGATGAAAGCTTTTGTTATGACTGATTTAGGGAAGATGAGGTTTTTCCTTGGAATAGAAGTGTTGTAGAAATCAGATGGTATTTTCATGTGTCAAAAAAAGTATGCTATTGATGTGCTGAAACAGTTTGGAATGTTAGAAAGTAAACCTGTAGGTAGTCCAATTGTTCCTGGTTTCAAAATAAGTAGGGATTATGATGAAATTATTGTGGATGACACCTACTATAAGCAAATTATTGCAAGCTTAATGTACCTCACAGCTACACATCCAGATATCATGTTTAGTGTGAGTTTAATTAGCAGGTACATGTCAAAACCCACTGAACTACATTTACAAGCTGCTAAGAGAATTCTACGTTACTTGAAGGGGACTACTAGTTATGGTATTTTCTACAAGAAGGGGGAAGAAAATTTTCTTGCTTTCATAGATTCAGATTATGCAGGTGATGAAGAAGATTCCAAGAGCACATCAGGTTATGTTTTCTTATTGAATTCAGGTGCAGTGTCTTGGATGTCAAAGAAACATCCCATAGTTACACTCTCAACTACTGAAGCAACCAATGAGCTCTAGCTCAACTGGTACCGCTCACTTCTCTTAACGGAGAGGTTGAGTGTTCAAGTCTCCCCAGAGACGACACCCTGATACTAAAATTGTCGGGTGTTCAAGCCTCGCTAGAGGCACCGTTATTGTTCAAGCCTTACCAAAGGCCCATTTAGTACTGCTCACTTCTCTTAGAGAGGTTGAGTGTTCAAGCCCTACACCATAGCCACCGGTACGTGAAGATGTCGGGTGTTTGATCAATTTGTTCTAGCCACACCAAAGGCATCATAGAGTCATTGTAGCCTTTCAAGGCATTAAACAATAATAATAAAGGTTGGGGTAAGGTCTATGTCCCTCCAACCTTTAAAAAATTTAAAAAAAAAAAAAAAAAAAAAAAAACTAAAGCGAGTTTGTACATTGCGCTAGTAGGGTGTAAGTGGTTCGGTTTGGTTCGGTTTGAGCCAAAACCGCAAACCGAACCACCCCTAACGGTCTCAAAATTTTCAAACCGAACCAAACCGTTGCAAACTTCAAACCGAACCGAACCGATCGGTTTGGTTTGGTTCCGTGGTTTAATTATTTAAATATTTAAAAAATATATTATAATTTTTTTAAATTTTTTTTACCTTTCAAATATATAATATATGAAAATATATATATAAATTATATATATAATTTATATATATAAATATATATATATATAATAAATTAAATTAAATGGTGGTGGTTCGGTTCGGTTCGGTTTGGTTCGGTTTGGCACCAAAAACCACAAACCGAACCGAACCGCTCGGTTTACAAAATTTTCAAACCTAAACCGAACCGTCCTAATCCTAAACCGAACCAAATCGACCGATTCGGTTCAATTCGATTCGATTCGGTGGTTCGGCGGTTCTGACTTACACCCCTAACTGCTAGTGCATGTCAGGTTGTATGGATGAGAAGAGTACTGAGGAATTTAAGTCATGTTCAAAAAGGAAGCACCACCATCATGTGTGACAATAGCTCTGCAATTAAACTCTTAAAAAATCCTGTGATGCATGGGAGAAGCAAGCACATCAAGGTGCGTTTTCACTTCTTGGGAGATCTTGTAAGGGAAGAAGAAATTAAGTTAGTTCATTGTTGGACTCAAGAACTAGTGGCAGACGTGAAGCTTGGAGCTTTTCAGAAACTTATAGAGAAGATGGGGATTTGTGATCTTACTAATGTAAACTGACAGCATTCTACAGCCAGTTTAAGGGAGGGATTGAAAGGGTTTTTGTTTGTTGAAGTTTGTTGCTTGAAATTAGGAGCATTTGTTTTCAGATTTCAATAAATCATATTCACTAGGAAAATATGTGTTTTGACTTATTCTAATTTTATTTAATCACGTAGCATAACAGTAGCTATCTTTATACATTTCTGTTGCTTTGTAAAAGGCTATTTAAAAGCCTAGTTTGAGATTCAATTATAATGGAGAGAGATCATCCATTTTGTCTAGATTTGTGTTGTCAAACAACTCTATTGCTCTTCATTTTGATGGGGATTTCAGAAATTTAATTTATTAAAGTAATTAATCTCTCATCTCTCTCTCTCTCTCTCTCTCTCTCTCTCTCACATAATTTGGATAAGAAATTTTCAATATTCGACTATCTAGGATGTTTTTGAATTAAATATATTGGGTTTGTGACAGAAGTAACAGATGAAGGTGTTCATCTCTTCGAAGTCAATTGCATAGCTTGCTGATCCAAAAATGGCGTCGGCTTCAACTCATGCCACCCAAACAAGCAATTCAGTCCAGCTCCCAAATTTTACCGTCATGGATCTGTCAACAAAGCCCCAATCGCATCGCAATTTTGTGCAGAGCATTCCTCTTCATTTGCTTCTTGCTAGCGGTTTTAACAAGCAAATTCATTTTTCGTTCAAAGAGAAAATCATTATCCCCATTGGACGATCCCGCAATCCTCTACCTGCACCGCCACCTTCCCGTATTCACATTCGAAGAGCTTCAATTAGCAACCAACAACCTCGATTCAAAAAGAAAAATCTGTCATAGATTTATGAATCCCCCGAGGTATATTAAAACTGTGCATCAAACATTTATTGAACGAAGGTAACCCTCTTGGCATGAATTGCGCACAAGTTCGTCTCTTTAAACAGGCCCACCAAGTAAGCCTCAGTCGTCTCAGCAACACTACTCTGAAACCTTAAATTTGTTTTAAAATCCTGAGCAATCTCTCTGACCAGCCTCAGGAACAGAAATTTTCGGATCAAGAACTCAGTGCTCTTTTGATTTGATGAGATATAATCGTGCTCGGTCGTGCCGAGCTTCGATCAAACTTACAGGGGTCTCCCTACTCCTGATAGCTGGTTTTTGCTCTCCTTTATGTTCTGAAACTGGTTTCTGTGAGGGACCGGTTGGTTTCTGTGAGGGACCGGTTTCGAACCCCTGCCAAGACTTAAGTTCTTCGAGCTCGTTGTTGAGGATAGTGAGGTGGACTCGAACCGGTAAAGTTGTCGGGTTGGGTCGGACGTTAAGACAGGTGGGATACGGGTGCCGGATGTGTAGCTGTAGGAGAGGAATATGTCGTTGTAGGCGGCGGAGGCCGGTAATGGGGTCGGGAGTTGGGGCTGGGATTGGGCCAGATGGTCAGGAATGAAGAATAGTAGGAGGGTGGTGGTAAAGATGATTTTGAGGTGGGTTTAGTTTAGGGAAAATTACATAAAAGGTTCTTGTACTTTTTAACTAACAATGACTAATTTACCTTTGGGCAAAATCACGTGCATTGCACATGATTCTAAAAAATAGATGGCAATGGACGGAAAGACCAATTGCGTCAAGAAATTGAGTTAAGGGACTGCTGACGTGGGGTTAGAACCAATCCCAAAAAAGTCGAGAAGTACAGGGACCATTTGTGTAATTTGCCCTATTAATTTATATGATGTTGTGTTGTTTTCTTGTTGCTAGTGCTATTTTGTGGCTGTTATTGTACTCTTCCTACAGTTGTTTCAGTAATTTTTGTTGTCGACATTTTGCAACATATTGTTAAATACTATTATAATTTAGACTTAGTATTTTTCTTTTTATGTATATTATAATTTGAGCACTTATGATGGTATCAAATTTGATAATTAAATAAGGTCATTTCCTTTAATTTTTCTCCGGACCTATAAAATGATAGGAACGGTCCTGAGTATGTATGCCATAGAAAAATATTTATAGAACTGATATGTCTTTATAGAAGAATTAGATTGCACGAGAATTTGTTTGTAGTATGTATGTTTTAGAAAAATATTTATATAACTAATATGTCTTTATATAAAATAAGTCTGAGTGGGATCTCAAAAACTAATTAGCCATAAGCACGCTTTTCATATGATAATTAACACTACACTGATGAGAAGCATTATTTTCTTTTAAAAAAACACATATATGTAGTCATGAAGTAACAATATCTTGTCCAATTTTTAAATGGTCCAAAAAAATGACATGTATATATTTAAATACAAAAAAAAAAAAAAAACACACAGTCTCACTGTGATTTGGCCCAATTGTTTGAAACTCAATTTAACCTAAAATAAGTAAGAAACAGATTGTGATTTTTTTTTATTTCTAATTTATTTCCCTATTATATGTTCTTATAATATTATATATATATATATATATATATATGATTTATGCTTATATGTTTTACAACATAAACATATAATCAACAGATTTGTTTATATATTTTTAAATTTATTTCCCTATAATTTTACTTTTTTTTTTCCAGAGTTGAAATAAAAAGATTATTTAAAGATACATGCATTATCTTATTTTGTTGATTATAAAAAAATAAGAGATATCTATTTTTGAATAATCATTGATATTTATTTGTTTTTCTTTATATTTATTTGTACGGTTCTAACTTAATCTTGATACAGATATGTTGATTTGAAAAACAAGCAAATCGAGAATGCTCCCGAAGATTATACTGGTAAATTCCACAAATTCAAACATATATGTGTGTATGTGTTTACAAGTGAATATTAAAAAAAAAAATTAATTAATTATTTTTCTGGTTTAATAATTATAGACATAGACTTAATTTCAATGTCAACCCACGGTATTATGACTATCTGCATTTTTATTGAAATGAAAAAAATGTGGATTTTTAATAAAAGAATGCAAAGTGTTGATTAATTGACCAACATAATTAAGGTTAATATGTTGTTTGTCTATTATACTACCTCTGTTTCAAAGTATTTGTCGTTTTAGCTCTAAAAATTTGTTTAAAAAAGATTGTCGTTTTAGGTTTTCAATGCATGTTTTACCTAATTTACCATTGTCTTCTCACAAGTTTCAATAATTGATTATCTCTTCATTAAATACTTTATCTTCTTCCAATGACTATCTCCTTCTAATTTATCTTTTCAACTACTCTTAGCACAAAAATTAAAGATATTTAATAAGGGTATATTTGTCAACTTACAAAATTTCTTAATATGTGTGCACAACTCTACAACGACAATCTTTTTGAAACAGAGGGAGTACCAAGTAAAATTACAAAAAGCTGATTCAATGTAATTATATATAAGTGCATGTAAAAATTATATTCGTTAGTATTAAACATAATAAATGTGGAGTACATTGGATTTGCTCAAGTATTTGGTTGAGTAAATGTAGATTTTAAGTAAATTGAATACAAGTGTTGTTTAGTTTCCCAATAGGCTTTTTTTCAAAAAAGTACTTGAAGACACTATCCATGTGGATTAGACGGAAAGTTCCAACCTTAATGAATTTAATCAATTCAGATTACTGCCCTTTTTTGGAAAGAACAATTTGGAGGGATATTTTCTTTTTTATAGGTGCGGCTGTTATTATATATATATATATATATATATAGATTCTTTTTGAAAGAGGATATATAGTACTACATCTGCAAAATTTAGCTAGGAAATCGGTTTAAAGATATGCTTAGTTTAAGGATATGCTTGTAATCATTACTTAAGTCTTTAAAATTATTATTTATTTAAAAATAAATTGTTAGAAATATTCACGCATTCAAAATTATTATTCATTTAGAATATTCCTTAGCTTTAAGACGTGCTTGTAACCATAATCTTAAGTTCTTAAATGAGTGCCATTAAGCAACTCTTGTAAAATGACATGAGAGTCAAATAGGCATCTCTAAAAGACTTAGCATCAAACAGAATAGATTAGGTGTATGCTCAGAGGCGGATCCAGCTAAGGGTTGGGGGCAAGTGATCCCACTAAAAAAAAAAAAAATTAGCTTATAAAACTGTAATTTTTCAGGTAGTGATCCCACTTAAAAAAAAAATTTCATTTTTAAGCCACGCATAAAAGCAACAATAAGTTAGAGACTAGTGGTGAATTGTAATTTTTAAGTTTTTTGTGTGATAATTAAATTTTGTGACCCCACTGAAATATTTTTCTGAATCCGCAACTGTGTATGCTTGTATAAATATCAGCAAACTTTGTGCTTTCAAAGTCAAAGTCTGGTCACTTATTAATAGTTGACTTCGAAACGAGGGCAGCACCCGTGAGCGTGCATGAGTTTGATAAAAGGTATTTCCTCTTATAGGCAACGTTTTAGTTTTAGAGAGAGGCTCTCTGAAACAGCTATGTTGCCTTACCATTTTTAGCATAAACTGTTTTTTCATTAATTTTCTACAACTTTAACCATGGGATGAAGACTGTCAATTAGGTCAGCCGATAGTAATAATGGCCAACAACTCTATACATGTAATGCATTCAAATTCCAAACAACTATCGATGATTCATCTCTAACGGCTACTCAGATCTCTCCAAGTACAAAGAAAGAAGCACCTGGAGCATTGAAGAGGACAAACTTGAACACTCCAACAACTTCAAAAAACTCTTACATCTCTTGTGTATTCAAAACACTTGATAGGATCGATCTTCAAAGCATTCAAGAACAATAAGAGTTGCTTCATTTAATTATTGTCTTTATTGTTCTTCTTTGTTGCATACATCTATTATGTAAGCACACCACAAGAGTTAATAATTTTGTTTGTCAAATTATTTCTCTTATATATTTAAAGGGAATCGCTATTCCAACCCCCAAAATTGTTAAGTATACCCATTTACTTAGTCCACACATCATTCAAATATTATACTACATATATTACTAAGTATACTCCCACTTATTTTTCTATTTTACCCTTGAATAATAAATCCCCAATTCTCACACACCCAAATTAAAACACTATCTACCCAACCCACCCCCCTCCCAAAATTAAAATACTCTCCATTTCTCTCTCTATCATCTAATCTCTATCCTCTCCATTTGTTTTGAAACTTCATCTACTTCGACTTAGCTTCCTAAAAATTGCACAAAGTCAAGCCACTACTTAGGCTTGAAACACGCATTTTGGTGAAAATTTTTAATGATTTTTTGAATTTTTTGGAGAAAATTGCGAACGGAGTTTGCGGCACCCCCCGGCCGCACGCCCTAAGGAATGTGCGACACTGGTCCGCCGCACATACCTTAGGGCGTGCAGCCGGGGGTGCCGCACATACCATTAAGCGTGCGGTAAGGTGCCGCACATATTTTAGGGTTTTCAAAAATTTTAAGGGTAATATAGTCTTTTAAATTGTGGCAATTTTGTAATAATGGTAAAGGGGGTATACTCAGCAATTTTGGGGGTGGGAATAGCACTGCTTATATTTAAAATACTGAGTCAAAAGTATTTTTATACACGATTCACTAGTCACTCAAGTTTTCAATAGTGAAAACTTGATAGAAAAGTGTGGACTTGTAAAGATCTATGGAGTAAAATAGTGTACATTATAAAATTCAAAGTTGATCACTTTGGTAATAGTTATAAAACTACCAAGGCTGTTGATAAGCTTAAACATATATCAACGGACTTTATTAGAAGCAGTGCTATTCTCACCCCAAAAATTGCTAAGTATACCCTCTTTATCATTATTATAAAATTACCACAATTTCAAAAGACTATATTACCCTTAAAAATTTTTTCAACCCTAAGATATGTGCGGCACCCCCGGCCGCACGCCCTAAGGTATGTGCGGCGGACCAGTGCCGCACATTCCTTAGGACGTGCGGTCAGGGAGTGCCGCACACTCCATTCGCAGTTTCCTCCAAAAAATTCAAAAAATCATTAAAAAATTTAACCAAAATGCGTGTTTCAAGCCTAAGTAGTGGCTTGACTTTGTGCAATTTTTAGGAAGCTAAGTCGAAGTAGATGAAGCTTCAAAACAAATGGAGAGGATAGAGAGCAGATGATAGAGAGAGAAATGGAGAGTATTTTAATTTTAGGAGGGAGGTGGGTTGGTAGATAGTGTTTTAATTTGGTTGGGTGAGAATTGGAGGTTTATTGTTCAAGGGTAAAATAGGAAAATAAGTGGGGGTATACTTAGTAATATAAGTGGTATATATTTAAAAGGTGGATAAACTAAGTACATGGGTATACTTAACAATTTTGGGGGTTGAAATAGCAAGTCCCCTTTATTAGTAACTACTTTTTCAATTGACATTCCGCTGGCTCAACTTAGCCTATAAGTTGATCAAAATTGCAAAAAGACTAGTTTATTTTTAAATTGGGAATAGACTATTCACCTCTCCCCCAACCCTTAAGCTTATTTGAGTCATCTCGGGACTAACATGTATACTAAAACATTCAATATATAATGAAAATCAATTGAGTTGCTAAATTTTGTTGATATACCATTTTCCATTTTAAAAACGATTAGTTTAGTTGTTTACTAAATCATGTGTTTTGAAGATAATGCCTAGGGTGTCATTCTAAGGGATCGTTTGGTGGGGTTTTTTGCAAAGCTGTTAATTGATAAGCTGATTTTAATTAAGCTAGCTTTTTATTAATAAATTGACTTTCAGAAATGAAAAGCTATTGAAAAGTTGTTCGGTAACATAGTTAGAAAAAAAGAATGAGTTCGTCTTCATGGTACTACTATTTTTGTAAACTCGTCTCTACCATTTATTTTGAGAGGTGTTAAATCACACCCCCTCTCCCCTTTATGCTAAATAACACCCCCCGAACAAAGTAACTCTTTTACCCCTCACCCCCTCCCGTTATACTTTATGCTAAATGACACCCCCTTTCCCTCCCCCACACTGCCCCCCTTTCACCCCCTTTCCCTTCCCTCCCCAGCACACACCCCCTTTCACTTGAGAAATAAAATTATAAAAAAATAACCCCCCGATTTCACTTGAGAAATAAAAGCGGCCTCCCCTTCACTTGAGAAATTTTTTTAAAAACGACTCCTTACTTAAAGAAAAATCTCATTACTTCAAATGTAAGAATCTAACATTCATACATTTAAAAACACATCAAAAATTGTCCGAAATAATCTGAACCTTCCTACATTCCTACCTTTTATTCATACCAAATTTAAAAAATGGATCCAAATCAGGTTAGTTTATGTTAAACTTATGTTTTGTTTTAGTTTAAATTATGTTAAATTTATGTTTTGTGCTTAGTTTAATTTATGCAAATTTGTATATGCTAATTTAGTTTAAAGTTAGTTTAAAATTATAATTATTTTTGTTTAATTAGTATTTTAAAAAAAAAAACTGGAAAGAATTCCGTTAAAAACTTAACGGATTCGTTAAATTTTTAACGGAAATAAGGAGGACCGCCGCTCCCTAGGGGTTTAATGGAATAACACCACCCACCCCTGGGGGTTTGAATTTTTTTTCTTTTCAGTTTTTATATAATTATTAATATATACATAATTTTATATAATTATTAAAAAATAATTATTAATATATAATTTTATTTTATATATATATAATTTTCTATAATTATTAATATATATAATTTTATATAATTATTAATATTTAATTTTAGTTTAATATATAAATTTATAAAATTTAATTTAAGTTTATAAATTATTAATATATAATTTCATATAATTTAATTGTAATTTATAATTTTTATAATTTAAAATCATTTAATAAATATATAATTTCAAATGTCAAAATTTTATCTTATAATTTTAATTTTGAAATTAATATTATTGTTGATTTAATTAGTAATATATTTATAAACTAAAATTTGCAACAATTAATATATAATTTTAGTTTAATATATAATTTTACATAATTTAATTTTAGTTTATAAATTATTAATATATAATTTCATATTATTTAATTTAATATATTTGTTTATTTAATAGTAAAAAGATTATATAATTTCATATAATTTAATTGTAATTTATCATTTTAGTTTATATGCAATAAAAATATAATTTAATATTTATTAATTAATTTTAGTTTTGAAATTAATATAATTGTTGATTTAATTAGTAATAAGATTATTAAATAGTATTTGCATAAGTTACATGTATTTTGTGATATTTTAATATAATTATTATATATTAATTACACAATTTAAAAATATATTAGCATAAATAATTAAATATTACATTAATATTTTTAATTTTAGTTTATAATTTCATATAAATTAATTTAATTTTATGTTATGTTTTACATAATTAAGTTTAACTATGTAAATTAAAATAAAATTTATTAAGTTAATGTTATGTTCTTTAAATAGACATTTTATAAATATATATTTATTGAAATTAAATTATGTTAATTTGGCTAATATTTTTTAATTATTTGTCAGACATCAAATGAAGGAGAAGAAGACATATTTTTAGGTGGCGATCAAAGCTATGTTTTTACAACAGACCTATTATTTGCAACTCGAGAATCGGGTAATGAATGGCTTATGGATGCTGCTCATGCTGCAAACAACTATTTAATCATCAGGCAAACAAGAATATTATCGAGTGACCGCATTGGTGTATGTTATGGTTGTGGGAGGAGCGGTAAGTACAATTATACTGACATTCTTGACATGGAGGATAGAAACCTACGAGGGTCGAAGAAATAAATTGTCCGTTCACCATCAAACTTGTGCAACAACGATCGGGTTTTTGGAAAGTTCAGGTGGGCGATAAGTGTAGACACAACCACCCGTTAACTGAGTCTGGTCAGTGGCATAGATCAAGATTGGCCTCCAAAAAGGATATTCTTGTTGGTGAATTAACTACCGACCATATGAAGCCAAAGAACATTCTAAAGCACCTTAAATCCAAAGATCCCGAGAATATTACCAACAGACGCCAAATACAGAATATAGTACAGAAGTGGCGTAGGAAACTTATGGGCGAATTAACTCCAATGCAATTTTTCTTCAGGCAAATTGAAGAACATGGATACTTTGAGTGGCATTCAAACGATGATCAGAATCAAGTTATATAGAATCTCTTAATTGTACACCCAAAGTCCCTTGATTTGTTGCGCAGATTTCCACACGTTCTAATAATGGACGCAACATACAAAACCAACAAGTACGATATGCCTTTGTTGGAGATTATTGGAGTGACTTCAACAAGCAAAAATTTCCACGTCGCGTTCGAATTTCTTAAGGATGAGAAATCGGATACTTTCAAGTGGGCATTACAAGCACTTTCGGTCATGTACGAAGGTCTTGGCGTTGCTCCAATAGTTATTGTCACTGACAGGGAATTGCCCTTAATGAAAGCGATGGAGATGTTCTTTCCCAATGTCAAACTTTTACTGTGTCGTAGACATATCGCCAAGAACGTGGAAAAATTCTTAGTTCAATTGGTCAAGCATAAGAACTATTCCAATGCATTTATGTGGAGATGGCATAACTTAGTAGATACCAAAACCGAGATGAAGTACAATCAACATGTGATGTGGTTGGAGGAAACATGGGGCACCCGATCGACCTTAATTAGATATTTGAAAATGCAGTGGTTGGATCCATATAAAGAGAATTTTGTTACGGCATGGACCAAAAATTATTTGCATTTCGGCAATACTACAACAAACAGGTATTACTTGTATTTTTTTAGTCAAACAGGTATTACTTTTACAAAGCATTAGTTGTGTAATTTATATATGCTAATAAATTATGTTTACTAAGAATTATAGATGTTTTACAGGGTGGAAAGCACTCATTCGCAACTCAAGAGGTGGTTAGGCACGGCTACTATAGGTTTCGATACTCTATTCCCACACATTCACAGTGCTATAGAGCTGCAGATTAATGAGATAAAGTCCACCCTTGAGCATGATATAACAGTCAGGCATCAAATCACCAAAGATCTTTCCGTGCTTCGCCTACTGAAATGCAATGTATCTCACGCCGCACTTGAAAAGCTGCACACAGAGTGGCATCGGTTCACTGATGAGTATGATAAACCAGAAATTATATTAGACGAAGATACTTGTGGTTGTGTGCTCCGACTTTCAAGTGGTCTACCATGTCTCCATGAGATGCGTCAAGTGGATCAAAGTGAAGGTGTCATTGATCCCGTCGATATTCATCCTTTTTGGAGGACTCTACAAATTGAGGGAGAATATACGGCGTCTACGACAAGACAAACTCCTTCAGATCTAATGAATAGTATTTTTGATGAGGCGGATCAGTTGGATGACACGAGTAAGTTGGTGTATGCGAGCAGGTTTTATCAATTGATGCATTGTCGGACTTATCAACAAAGGGCTCCACAAGCTGTGCCACATAAAGGCCGACCGAGGGGGAACTTGACCAAGAGGGAATTATCTGACTTGGAGCACACTGAAAGGAAATACTCAAGAACTCCAGATACCGATCCAATGTCTACGTCGAAACCAGATTTCGATCGAGGTCGAGGTCGAAGTCAAAGTCAAAGTCAAAGTCAAAGTCGAGGTCGGCGATCGATGAGTACCACATCACCATCATTTCCATTTACAAATGAGATCCCAGGATTCATTGTGGATTGCATAGAAGATTATAAGGATGTGGTGAGTGATGGAAACTGCGGATTTCAAGTTATTGTGGAGTTTGAGTATGGCAGCCAATGATATTAGCAACGTGTGAGGTATGATTTGATCAAGGAGCTGACTGATCACCACGAGTTTTATGATCAGACTTTAAATCCTAATGTTCGAGTGGGTGCCTTACATATCTGTACACACTTCGATGGACCATGCGGTCAGGAACATTGGTTAAGTTTGGGTGACCTTGGATACGTTGTAGCAACAAGGTATCAGAAGATTGTACAGTATTTCTCAATAAGCCACTTTTGCACCACGTTCTTGCCATTACGGTTTACTCTCGCAGGGTACCAACCCCCATATGAGTATATTAACTTTGGGTTAGTATACGGTGCTAGACACTTCATTAAGCTTCAGTTGCCTGACGATTGCCCGATGCTTAGGGTGTATATAGGTTGGGAGTTAGTTTGTGATCCCAACATTCGACATTGGGAAAATCTTTGGATGGATAGTAAACATACTTTCACTGTAAAGTGGGCAGATATGATGAAACCACCACGCCCTTTGTAAAAAGACTTATTCTCGTTTGAATATTAGCGCAATCTTCTGTGTATCTGAATTTTTTTCTTTTTATGCCAATATTGTCTACAAACATATCGCATGTTTCTAAAATAAACAAATATATTAAATTATAAACTAATATTAAATAATATGAAATAATATATTAATAATTTATAAACTAAAATTAAATAATATAAATTTATATATTAAACTAAAATTATATATTAACTTGTGCAAATTTTATTTATAAATATATTACTAATTAAATCAACAATAATATTAATTTCAAAACTAAAATTATAAAATTAAATTAAATAATTTGAAATTATATATTTAATAAATGATTTTAAATTATAAACTAAAATTATAAATTACAATTAAACTATATGAAATTATATATTAATAATTTATAAACCAAAATTAAATTTATAAACTTATATATTAAACTAAAATTAACTATTAATAATTATGTAAAATTATATATTAATAATTATATAAAATTACCTATTATTAATTATATAAAATTATATATTACTAATTATATAAAATATATATTAATAATTATATAAAATTATATATTACTAATTATATAAAATCATATATTAATAATTATATAAAATTGTTAATATTATATATTAATAATGAAATTATATAAACTAAAAAAAATATTAAACCCCTAAATGTGGGCAGTTTAAAAATTTTAAACCCCCAAGGATAGGGGGCCCGGGGGGGCGGTGTTAATGTATTAGACCCCCAGGGGGGGCGGTGTGCTGGGGGAAAAGGGGGGGCCCGGGGGGCCGGTGTGTTGGAGGGAAAGGGGGGTGAGGGGCAAAAGAGTCATTTTGGTCGGGGGTATCATTTAGCATAAAGGGGGTGTGATTTAGCACCTCTGTTTATTGTTTCTTTGATTGAGTTAGCAAAGTACCAACAATAACATTAGTCCAATATATGCCCTTCCCCCTAACAGTCGTCAAATAATTATCAGAAGTTTCTAAGGTGGCTTGATGATGTCATAATTTTGCTTAGTTGGTACTGATGTGGCAACAATACCAAATATAAGGGGTCAAAGTATCAAAACTAAAGTTTCATATCTCATTTAGAAAATCTTAAAACCTAGTATCATCTCTGTCTTCATATACGGCACATCCTAACCGTCCACCTCCCTCACATCACCTACTTCCACTCCCTCAAATCCATCGAATTCTCTCCCCAACGCTTCTTCGATCTTGACGATTTCGTCTCTTTCGCCGCCGTCGATGCTCCTTCTTCCGTCCTCATGGGGTCAACCTTCCTGCTCACAGTAAAGGCGATCCCCAACCCTTTTCCTCTCCTCCCCCTCCTCCTCCGCCGCAGGCTGCCGTCGATCACGTCCATTCCTATTCTATTCTGACTCTCATCTCCACTTTCACCCCAATTCCTACTTCAACTTTGACTACACCAATTTAGATGTCAATTTGCTCCATCTACACGCCGAATACGCCTCCACCACTAAAAAAATGCGTCGGTAATTTCAATTTACCGACTGAATATTCCTTCAAAAATCGTCAGTATTGTGTTGTTGGTAATTACCGAGGAAATATTTAGGTTTAGATTGTTACACAAAATGGAATCAATTACTAGTAATGAGATTTCACAGAAATAGAATAAAATTAAGAAAATTGACAACATTACCCAATGTAGACAAGTATTTGTAAATGACTTGTAACGCACGCATCGTTCACATCATGTGCATACATTCGATTTTTACGTCTCTTTGATGGTTATCGTCATTTCATGTGCAAATTTTATTCAAACATGCTTGTAATTGAGTTGATTACATCACATGTATATTGATTTGTGGTTAAAGTTTCGTAGCCTTTCGTACTTGTATTGGATTGCATTCATAGCTTCATCTTATGTGGTTTTGATTGTGTTTCGGATGTTTCTTAGACTTGGTTTCGGGTTGAGAACATCTTGGTATCATTTGGGAACACTTAGAGATTGTTTTGAACACTCTGGAATGTTCCAGGCTCGCCCTAGTGCACCCTGGTCGCGCCCTTATAGCGAGCAACTTGCTGAAGTTTGCTCAAAAATCAAACCAAAGTTCAGTCGAGGCTGCGCCTTAACGGGTCCGTACACGCGCCCTAGCGTTGTTAATAGCTTTGACAAAAAAAAATAGTTGTTGACTTATTGACTCAATCCAAGGGTTGTGATTTAACACGACCCTTGACCTCTTGGACTAGCTATAATCAGACCTTAAGAGACCTTGGGAGTCTCTTGTTACTCTCCATTTCACCTTCATCAACCAAGAGTTCTAGAGAGAGAGTAAGGAGAGTTCTTGAGAGAGAAAGTGTTGTAACTTTGTCATTTGGTGTCAGATTGACGATTTGACTTCGCCATCGCGAAGCTCTCGACTAGGAAAAGACATTCTCTGGGTTGCATGTAGGAGTCCTTGACTTGAAATCACAAAGAGGTAAGCTACTATCCTTTTTTCTTCCTCAATTATGTCTTTGTTGACATCCTAGACTTGTAAAATGGTGAAACCATGTTGAAATCACCATGTTTGAGTATGTTTTACCATGTTGACTTTATAAATTCGTGGTTGACTTATTGCATGTGTAGAGAGACTTGTGTTTACATGTTGGATACATGAAGTGTTGTTAGTAATTGTTAAGTTTATGGTATAGATGATTCGCGTAAACTCGAACTCATTAGAAACCGAAAATGACTCTAACGGAGTTCGTTAGGATTTCATAATTTATGAGACCACGTGTGTGATTTAGGATTTCTTGTATGATTCGAGTGATTCGTTGGAAAATATGATTACACCTGTTGTGTGTGTTGATATTACGTTAATTGTCGTAATTTTCGTATGTTAGTTAATTTGTTGTTGTGAGATTTTTATAACCTACTTGAGTCATTCGTATTGTTATTGAATGTTGTTATTATGGTTATACTCCCTATTTTGGAGTATGACCGGTTTATGTTAAATGTTAGGTAAATATTTTACTTGTGCATTTAGTTAAGTCCATGGCATATTTGTTAGGAGGAGTGTATTGACGCTCGATTATTGCGGGAGCCGGAACTACGTAATAGTCGAAGGCCAATATATCGGGCTCTCGCTCCTACCGTTGGCCGCGGTAGAGGAATAACGCGAAGTGTTGTAGGCAAAAACCGCAACGTTGGTAAGCTATTACACCGTGATGACTTTTTCGGGTTGTAGAGACCGGTGGCACCAGTTTATTGTGAATACAGAAAATGGTTCACACATTCTTGTTTTATGGTATTTTGTTCTTGCTACCAGTGTATTAAATCGAGCACGTCAACAACGGCTTCGAGTTTTGATTCTAGTTATGATCGAGCACGTCAATAACGACTCCGACATTTAGTATTATATTGGTTGTTTGGTTGGAACTATTGGTTTGGTCGGAGGTGTACCTCGACGCCGTATCCTTTTGAAACGTGTTTACTTATCGCTCTTATGTTCTTCCTATGGTCATGATTTTCAATCGGTATGAGACGGTTGCCGATTGAGCCTCTCGTGTAGTATAGGGTTGTATGGTTACATATTATACTTGTTATATACCTTGTCTTGTAAAGGATTTATGATGCAATATCATGTATACTTGCTATTATTATTGTCTTGCATCTAACATGCCATATTATTGCATTAGTAGCTTATTGAGTTTCGACTCATCCCGTTTCGTGTTTATTTGTTTTTCTTAGATCACGGTCCGGCGAGGGATCCTTAGCTAGTTCGTGTTCTGTTCCGGCGGCTAGTCGATCGTTCTTTTGGGGTGATGCACCTTGTGCCTTGTATTTTCTTTTGGTGAGGCCGAGGGTGTACATGTTATGTAAACATCGTATTGTTGGGTAGTTGTCTTTGTACTTGTTCATTGTGTGTTATTCTTTTGTTGTGCTGGCATGGATGCCGTACTTATGTAATTATTAACTTTTATTTTCCGCACACTCTAAAATAGTTTATGTTTATACCGAGCTCGATAGCTCATGGTATTTGTGGTTAGCTAATGCGTTGTTGCTCCGGCTTGTTGTATTGCGTTTATTTTGTTTTAAAGATCTCGTTTGTTTTGAAAGAAAACTTGCACGTGCATTACAGGGTTTCCACATAACTTTGCATTTCATTTTTAAAAGAAATTTTGAAATGCTATTTTCGTGTTCGTATCATCGCGCACTGAACGGAATTTCACATCGGATTTCGGGTCGGGTCGCGACATGAATGATAAAAATTAGATATTAACGTTATTATTGCTCCACAAAATAACAAGTTTTTCATTTTTTTTTATTTTGGTGATAATTTTAAATTATTCAACATATATAAAGCAAGAAAAAATTATTAAATTAAAATTTTTTTAAAATTAATGCTATAATGAAATTAGTTCAAATAAAAATAATTTAAACATTTGAATCAACTCAAGAAAAATATGTATAATTATTTATTTAAAATAATTACTATTCATTTCATCCATTGTTTTACATGGGGTTTGCTAATGCTGCTCCCCAGAGCTCCTATCCTCCCTTTATATACGCAAGTGATGCTCAACTCTCCATTTACTTTCTTTGCTTTTCTAGTTAAGATGTCATTTTCTTTTCTATAATTGACATGCATGCAAAGCATGTTAATTCTTTAAAAAGTTCCTTAAGGTGTATTAAGGAAAAATTTTATAAAATTAATCAATTTCAAAACATACTTCAAACATAAAAATTAACATTACAATCATTAATTATAAACTATTGTTAACAAATTAAATTAGATGGAAAGAGTTAGAAAAACCTTATGAAAAGGCGAAGAACAACGATGACAAGAAGAAGTAAAAATGAACCGTTGTAAAGTAGTTGAAACCAAATTAAATTATAAATATAAAGCAAATATTTGACCTAATAGAAGGATATTATTGTCCATTTACATGAATTCCAACTATTAGGAATCTAAATATCGTCTCCTCCATCAGGATTGTGATTCCTTAAATTTTAGTAATCGATTCCAAGATTTTAGTAATTCATTCATATTCCAAATATAATTCTTGCACCACCAAACATTATTAATCAATTTCACGAAATTAATTCCATTTTTGTGTACCAATCGAGACCTTACTATTTGTCGGTAAACGGGAATTTCGTTGGTATTTTGGTATTGCGCGGTCGGTATTGTCGGTGAACGCAAGTTTACTCAGAATAGAGTAGATGGTAATTACCAACGGATAAATCTATCAACGCGGATTCTGTCGGTTGTGTGATGAGTAATTACTGAAAACGCAAATTCTGACGGTAATGTGTAGTTTATCGACTGAATATATTTATGATCGGTAAACGCAAATTCCGTCAGTATTGTGTGGTCAGTAATTACCAACAAAATATATCAATCGTGACAGAATGTATTATCGACTCCATGGGTGATTGATCTAGTAATGCTTAGGGCCGGCCCAAGGGTGAAGCAAGGGAACCAAGGGCTTCAGGCCTCAAAATTGTTAGGCCTAAAAAAAAAATATATCTATACTATATATTTTAATAATTTTTTTTTTAAAAATAGCTCATCAGTCATCACGTTCACAATTCTGTCCGGCAAAAGATCAATTTGCAAAAAGGAACTAAGGAAGGGAATCATAATTAACGCAGTAGTTAACGCAAGACTCTTAGGATTCCCTATATGGGTCACACTCTAATTAACAAAATAATTTTTACCTCTCCAGCTCTCCTCCAATCCTCCTCTCTCTATCTATCTCGTTCTCTCTCCTCTGCGTCCTGCTTCTGCCGGCTGCCGCTCCGTCTCGGCTGCCACTTGCCAGTGCCGCTTGGCCCGCTTCGTCGTCTTCAAGACTTCATCTTGACAGTCAAGTAGTCAACAAGACTTCATCTTGGGGACAGGGGATCTGACTTCTGAGGATCTCTTCCAATTTCCAAGTTCCAAGCAAGAAGAACAAATTTCACAAAGAAATTTCACAAATTTCACAAATTTCTGAGGATCTCTTCCAAGTTCCAAGTGCCAATTGCAGAGTGCAGACAGATTGTGACTTGTGAGATTGAATAGGCCATGTTACAGTCACTATTCACTAGTCAAGAAAGAGGTAAAGAAACTTCCTTTACTTTAATAATTTATTCTTTTTCTAAAGAATTGAACAAATTTGAGTATTCTTCATTTTTAGTAACCCACTGACTATTTTAATTGTTTATTTCATTATTTTCTCAATTCTTAGATTATTGCAGAAATTTCGTAATTGTTTCTGTTGTATTTGGCCCAACAGAGAATTTTCTTGACAATCATATCAGGTTTCATTGTTCTAACTTTCTTCTTTAATCTTTAGTCATGTGTTTTGACTTTTGATTTATAGTCGTTTAATTTAATTTTGTGAAAAATAGATTTCTTATTTATTTTGACTTATAGAAATGTCAACTAGAAAATTTGAATCAGGTTATTCAAGACTAAAAAAAAGAAAAAAAAATTGAAGCTTTGATTGAATCACAAAAGGGGGCTATTGAGAAATTTTTCAATACAAATAAGAAAGTTGAAAATACAAGTGATTGCTCGTTAAATGGACAAATTAATAATGTAAATAACGATGAAAATGAAAAATAGAGAAGAAGTATTGGTTAATAACGATGAAAATGAAAATAAAGAAGAAGTAATAGTTAATGAGGATGAAAATGAAAATAGAGAAGAAGTATTAGTTAATGAGGATGAAAATGAAAATAGAGAAGAAGTTAATGAACGAGTAAGAGAAATTAATAAATTAGAAGAACTCACTACTAAAAATATATATGATCCAAGTCAATGGACAAATATTGATACAAGTTTGAGAGATTTATTAGTAGAAAAAGGTCCTATTAGAGTTGCTAATTTAGATTTTTCTAAGGATGAATTTTCAAGACACTTTTCTTTATCACTTTACATTCAAAAGTTGACCAACGGTGAAAAAAGTGAAAGAAAATGGTTGATTTATTCTCGAGATTTGGATAAAGTATTTTATTTTTGCTACAAATTATTTAAAGTTCTTCCTAGTACAAGTAGTTTAGCTAATGAGGGTAGTAAGGATTGGAGAAATATTAGTAAAAAGTTGAAGAGTCATGAGATAAGTAATGAGCACATTGTTAACATGAGTTCATGGATTGATTTAGAAATGAGATTGTTAAAAAGTAAAACAATTGACAAACATGTTCAAGAACAAATAAAAAGAGATCAAGAACATTGGAGAAATGTGTTATTCAGAATTATTGCAGTTGTTAAAACTCTTGGAAAAAATAATTTAGCCTTTCGTGGAACAAACGAAAAGGTTTACCAAGAAAATAATGGAATTTTTTAAATTTAATTGAAATGATTGCAGAATTTGATCCTATAATGCAAGAACACATTCGTCGAATTAAAGATAATGAAATTCATAATCATTACCTTGGACATAGAATACAAAACGAATTGATAAATTTGGTAGCACATGAAATTAAAACAAAAATCTTAAAAATATTATCAATGCAAAATACTTTTCAATCATACTTGATTGTACTCCTAATGTTAGTCATCAAGAGTAAATGTCTTTTATACTATGATATGTGAAGATATCTTCAAATCCAATTCAAATCTTTGACTATGTTTTAGGATTTTTAAAAGTAGATGATACAACTGAAAAAGGTTTTTTTGATGCTATTATGAATGAAATAAATATTACTAGACTTGATATTAGTAACCTAAGAGGACAAGGTTATGATAATGGGTCTAATATGAAAGGAAAACATCAAGGTGTGCAAAAAAGGTTTTTAGATATTAATCCTAGATCATTTTATACTCCAAGTGGTTGTCATAGTCTAAATTTGGTACTTTGTGATATGGCTAATTGTTGTCCTAAAGCAACATCTTTGTTTGGAGTGCTACAACGTATATATACTATATTTTCTTCATCTACTAAAAGATTAAAAATTCTACAATATCATATCCCTAGCCTAACTCTTAAATCATTGTCACAAACACGTTGGGAAAGTCATGTTGAAAGTGTAAAACCTTTAAGATTTCAAAATTCACAAATAAGATATGCTTTATTGAAATTGAGTGAAGTTAATGACGAACCTAAAATAAAAAGTGAAACTGATTGTTTAGCAACTTATGAGCTTGAAAATTTTAAGTTTTTATTAGGCATGACTATTTGGTATGATATATTGTTTGCCGTAAACTCAGTTAGTAAAAATATGCAATCAAATGATATGTGCATAGATGTTGCTATACAACAATTGAAAGGTCTTATTTCATTTTTTGAAAAATATAGGGAAGATTTGAAAATGCTATAATTTATGCTAAAGAAATTGCTATAGAAATGAATATAGAACCTAAGTTCCGTGAAAAACGTATTATTCGTAGAAAGAAACAATTTGATGAAATTGTTGACAATGAAGTTATAAGATCTCCCGAATAATCATTTAGAGTTGACTACTTCTTGTATATAATAGATAAAGCAATCACTTCATTTCAAAAAAGATTTAAACAATTTAAAATGTATCAAGATATTTTTAGTTTTCTATTTAACATTGAAAAATTAAGGTCATTAGATAATAAAAATTTAAAAGAAAATTGTCTTAACCTTTAACTTTCATTGAAACATAATGACAGCTCTGATATTGATGGATTAGATTTATTTACAGAACTAAAAATTTTAAGAGAAATTATACAAGTGAAAAATGATACACCAATTGACATACTTAATTATGTAGTAAGACTTGATTCTTTTCCAAATGCGTATATTGCTTATAGAATAATGTTAACGATTCCTGTAACTGTTGCTTCGGCAGAAAGAAGTTTTTCAAAACTAAAATTAATAAAATCTTATCTAAGATCGACAATATCTCAACAAAGATTAAGTGAACTAGCTTTATTATCAATTGAAAAAAAATTATTAAATGAAATCGATTACAATAATTTAATAAATAATTTTGCATTGCAAAAAGTAAGAAAGATCAATTTTAAATAAATATATAATAATTAAAATAAATTTTTTTTAAAAGGCTTCATTTTAAAATTCGTTTTAGCCTCCACAAGTGTTGGATCGGCTCCTTACCGTTGATTCATAATCTGGTAATGCTCATTACCGTCGATTCATAATCTGTACGAAAACGTAACTTATTGGGATCAGTGTGAAACTCTAGGTTCATACCACGATCGGATTTATGAATAACATGAATTATAGGAGGAAACAACCACGTTTTATGTTATTTATTTATTTATGAGCAATGTCCGACGCAATTTGTTGTCTAGGTTATATTTCACTCTCTTCTATTCTATTCTCTTCTATTCCAATCTCAGATTGGGGGCCGGCGGCGAACGTCAGCTTAGGGCCTGTTTGTTAAAACTGAAAATTAAGCTCTGAAAACTGATGTCTGAAAAAGCAGAGCTTAAAATATTAAGATATCAATCTTTTGACTTAAAATTTTGGCTATTTTTAAGATATACTTAATTTATTAAGTGATATAATATTGCATTATCAAACAATCCTATTTTTAATATCACTTAAAACTTTCCTAATTAAGCTCTTAATTAAGTTATCAAACATGCCCTTAGTTTGGTTATTATTATTATTATTATATTGTTATTATATACTCCCTCCGTTCCAGGTAAAGAGTCCACTTTTAACTTTTTTTGCCGTTCCAGGTAAAGAGTCCACTTTTAACTTTTTTTGGTCAACTAAGCTAAAGTTTAACCAATAATTAACATAAATTTAGTGATTTTTACAAAGTTATTAAAGTTGTAATCCATAGTATTATTAAGATAATTTTTAATTAATAAAATTTTATTTCTTAAAACATAAGTAAAGTATGTAAAATTTTATCTGAACTACTAAATCATTAATATCATTGAAAAAAAAAATTAAATCAACCCTCATACCCTAAGAGCAAGAACAATGGGAGAGTTTAGCCAACATTTTTTACCAAACTAGTTACTAAAATACCCTTAAATTATCCATAAGCTACTTAAATAAAAACTTTTTTTCAATAGTTGCACAAACTCCAATAATTTAAAGAGAGTGAAGAAAGTAAAATAAAAAAAAAAACTTAAAAAATTTGTAAAAAATTAATTTGATGTCCAAATGAAACAAACTAAGACTTTATTTATAGAAAAAAATGTGTACTTTAGTAAAAAAAAAAAAAATTGGTGACAAATGGTTGAAAATAGGCGAGGGGGAAAATAAAATATCGGCCACTCACAGCGCACCAAATAATCCCCATTGTAAGCTATGCTCCCCAAATAATCCCCATTGTACATGGTCTAACATCATTAGTAGAAGCGTTAAATTTTGTACTTTTTTCTATTAAAAGTTTAACTTATTTTTGAGATTTTTTGGATATGAAAGTTTTATTTTTTGACTTTTTGATATTTTTTTTCCAAAAAGCTGGTAAGCTCAAAGTAAGAAGAAATCTAAAACTAGTTGGATTATCAACATATCTCTTTTATTAGACATTTTAAAGGTGAACTTTTCGAATGAAACGAACGTGGACTTTTCAAATGAAACGAACAGAGTATCTACTAGGAATCACAAATTTGTCCGAAAAAGACCCTTTACTAATTTATAAACAAGAAAAAAGAAAAGATGCCAAGAATAAGACCATAAACAGCATATGCAATGGCATTGGGATGTCCTTTATAAAGGGTAAAAGTAATGATTTAATCTTGTTTCATACTCACTTTCTCCAATATCATTTGAAGCTTTGTAGTCTACTACTAGCAGTAACAAATTCTCATACATTTAGATTCTCACTTTACAAAATCTAATTACACAGCCTATTTCCTCAAAAAAAAAAAAAAAAATCCTACAATCAGATTCTCAATTTCTACTTTATACTAGATTCAATATTAGAGTAGAATTCAAAGATAAATCAAGAGCCCTGAAATTTCAGGGGAAAGCAAATCAATATGCCAACTTGATCCCCACAACTTTTAGTCTTCCTTCCCTCTAACATGAGTCCAGTTCTCCAAATAAGTTTTCGACGGTGAAATCACAGATAGAATATAGCTAACTACTTCCGGTTATGGACAGCGTCAGCCATGTCTTTTTTAACCTAAAATCCCATCCTGAACTTAACCAGTCTTCAAAGGATGCCTCAACCACCTCGAGGCGTATATATATAAAAGCATGATGGTCTTTGCAACCAACTGGAGTTGAGAATATCAAGATCCAACATTGCTGAAGCCAAAGTAAACGGTTTTTTGTTGGAATGCATTAAGAGCATAGTCCACCTGAAACTGACCCAACGGGGACTTAAACCGAAGGCCATATCCAAGCCCAACTCCAGTCCCCGGTTTACCATGTCTCAGAGCAGGATTTCCTACAAGAAAAGCAAATCGTTACTCGTGCAAAAATTGGGAAGCCAGGGGAAAAAGCTGAGGATGGAACATCTTACTGAGACTATGGCAGAAAATTATAATGATTATTAGAAACTGAAAATAAACCAAAGCAACTGAATGATGAAGTACATAACCCTACTTTGTCTTTATTACAGCATATAGGGAGACCAGAGAAGGGTCTTGTGATAAAATGTACACCCCATGTTAGAATCTAGTACAATTGTAACATGAAATCAGAGTAGCATTACATAAAATTTGATGGTATCAACAATGATCTTTTTCAGGCATTATGCATTGTTGAGAATATACTATCTATTCACATTCATGCTAATTACAGGCTGGATGTGCCAAAATTTTAATATGAAAATACCCAAAACCTCAACTAAGACACTGCATTTATGGAGCTGCCATCCATTTCCAATGAAAAGCGAAGTCTTAAAGGATCTAGGAGCACTGTACGGTAGTATTTATCTATGCAAAAGAACCTAACCAACAAAACCTGATGGGAATTCAAGATGCATTTCAGAAACCCAATCAACAAATAGGATCTTCTGAACCCAGGAATGCACAGGTGGAGACAGGTAAAGCAAGTTGTTGTTGTATGTCACACATTTTCCTTCTTACATGAATAAAAGACTCATTTTTGTATCCAAAAATTTTAAGTCAAAAGAGAACCCAAGATTTCATGTTTTTCATCTTTCAGCACAAATAAAAAGTGAAAATGTATATTAGCAATACAAAGAAATTGAAGCCTCTCATACTTATATACGTGCAAAAACTAGAACAAGTACTGATGGATCAGTCTCAATGCATCTCTATGCAGAACCAAAGAGCAGCACTCTTGATGTAAAAATTGATTGTTTCAGAAAATCTGCTTCTAGAGAACGAACTTTTACTTGGCCGGTGGGTTGAAACCTGAGTCGTCCTTGATGCAGAAGTCCTCTAAATTTCTTCCGATCTTCTCTAATCTCAGCTCTTGCTTCCCTGATTCTTCTCTACAGCTGCTACATCACTCATGTTCACTTACCCTAAAGTCATATTCCATTTCATGTCATAGATAACCAGAAATTTAAATGGAGATGATATTACTAACCACTGGGTTTCTGTGACCATCATCTAAGTACAAATTGCCAAGTTTGATATGGTACTAGAGGACAAACCTGGATGTTCATGACTACGTAACAGGGGGATTCACAGCAAATACTAGTTTTTTTTTTTCGTATGCCTTTCTTAATATGTATTTTCTCACTTCCCTACTGTGGTCCCATTTCGTATCATAGAATATTATGGATTTCTAGACAACTTTGCACCCAAGTTTATTGGTAGCTGTAATTAATAAAGCTATATTTTTATTTTATTTTTTGATAGATAAGTTATGGCCCGTTGGTACGGGATCGGAACCAAGGACGTCAAGGTCTTTGCCTTGAGTGCCCTTGCCATTTCTCCCACCCCTTGGGGTTAATTAATAAAGCTCTATTAGACAGTTCATATATTCATATGCTTCCCCAAGGCAAAAAGTACAGATAGTTGACTCTCAAACTCAGGTCAAGGGCATTTGCATTTCTGAACCCCCCCCAAGCATAGGTTTATCACTTGCAAAAAACAAGGTTTATAACCAAATATTAAATATTTACAACATTTCTAAATTTCTAAATTACAAATGCATGGTAGTAAGCCACATGGAAGAGTGGACTAACCAGGAACATAACGACCAGAGCCCAAATCAGTTCCACAGTCCAAGAAAACAGCACCTTCGATCATCTCACTCTGGATGCAGAGAGCACAGTGATAAGAGGATGTAACATTTGGCAGGGTATTCAAAGCCATTCAAAATTCGCTTCGTGAAATCAAGTATGATAAAAATTCGGTAACAGGGAAGTAAACCACATTAAAACTTCATGCACATGCAGAAGACATATCAACCTAATATTAGACTTGGGGTGAGAAAGCATGATAAAAATGCACAAGCGGAGAAAGGAAGGACGAATTTATTTGGGAGTTGACTGTTAGCGAAGAATGGAAAGATAAAGGATGCTTATACCTGAGATTCAAGATAATGCATAAACTTGACCCTTACAGTAAAATAGATGGTGATAATTCCAACAAGTTAACATAATCCGTTAAGATTGAAGAAGTTTACTTGCAAATAGTTTATCATCTTGAGTCCGTTAAGCTTTAAGTACATTGTTGGGCCATCTCTACCAGCTTAAGCTTTTAGATAAGTTGTTACTTAACATGGTATCAGGCTTTCGTTCCACGAGGTCTTGGGTTCAAACCATTTCCCTTACATTTGTTTCCACCAGTATTATGAGTGCACATATAGCACCCTATTTGGTTTGTAATGCACCTAGTCATGCAACTCGGTTTTTCTCTAAGCGTGTGAGTGCAAGTTACACGTAAACAGCTTGATATACATTGTTGGGCTCTTCTCTAACAGCTTAACTTTTAGGTAAATTAGCTACTTAACGCAATCTAAGCTTGTGTTAGCACTGCTATCTTTTTTTCGTGAATCTTACTACCCTGAGCTTTTCAGTTGGAGAATCAATATTAGCAAGAAAAGTCTTCTTCTAATCCTTTTCTCGTTCCTATTCCTTGGGATGGTGATTACTGTGAAGAGAAGCAATAGACGTCTCATGTCACATCACTAGAAAAATTGGAGCTTTCACTGCCCGGCTTGACATGGATGGTTTAATGGTGTACTCCCTCCCTCTGTGTGTGTATGGGTGAGGGAGAGAGACAGGAGGCTAAAGCCCAAAAAAGGACTGCATATTGATTAACTAATTATGGACCGTGCCCATCGCCCACTTTCATCATCATGCAGCCTGTCTACTAACACCACTTAGGGATCCTTGAGCACTTCAAAATGTTCCCTCCCAAGGATTGCTTAGCTATAATCAGCACCACTATTTGCATCTTGCAACACTTTATTTTCAACACGCTCCACTGTTGATTAAGTAAGCTACTGGTACTCTTGTCAGGACTTTAGTTTGTGTATTGTAGACACCAAAAAGTTCATCAACAAAAACCCATAACCATTCGCTTCCTCTACTGTAGCTCCAAAACCACAAACAGAAATGTTGATAGCTCTATCATTTTTAATACTAATCTACTACGTATTGCAGTAGAAAAGTAGTATGAACTTCTACCCATCATCCTATCCTTAATTAAGTTTCTTTGTAGATTCTTCCCATAGTGCTCTTTGTTGTATGTTCACTTCTGTGGGAACAAGCCCATTCTTGATCCCAAGTGAAACGAGGCTATAGCTAAAGACTTGCAACTGATAATTAAAAAAAAAAAGGCGAGAGAGAGAGAGAGAGAGAGAGGAGATCTGGGGGATTGTATCCGACTAGCAAAGACTAAATTCGTTGAGTGCAAGTCAACTTTACTAAGGACAGGTTTATGTCCAAAGACTTGTGATGACCTAACAATTGGCTGCTAGGACACTTTACTCTCCATCCATGATGAATCTTGAGCGCCTCCTCCCATTCTCTGGCAATTTAGTGTGGTATTTGCAACTTGATGTGATTAATACCATTTTTTAAAGTTGAATTAGAAAATAATGAGCACTTAGATATACCTCATTACCTCCTGCTTATTCATCGAATGAAAGAAAGGAAGTTGTGTCAGTTGAAGAAAGATATCCATGCGCTCAAAACACCTTTCACGCTTGCTTTGACAGATCTTTTATAGCTATGTTGAAGTTTGGCATTATCAAAGTCATATATTGTTAATCAAACACATTGGTGCAAAGAATGGTTTCTCATAGTGGCGGACGACATTGTTGTACCTGATGATGGAAAAGATATCTAGACTAGTGATTCAGCTGACATGAGAGTATGAGAGCAAGGACTTGAGTGACAAAAACCACCTTAAAGAAACTCGTATCGAGGGATGCAAACTAATAGATATTCCTATGGCACCAATCATTGATGGATTGAGCAATACTGATGATGATCCATAACAGATACATAGGTTTAAAGACTCTGCTAACAGGAGAGTCTTGAGATCAAGGACTACAATAAGACAAGACACTTCCTTGGAAATGAAATTACACAGATTTGATATCAAAGCTTCTTTTCTCAAAAGAAGTATATCCTAGACTTCCTTGAAAAAGCACCAATGAGCTCTAGCTTAAGTGGTACCACTCACTTCTCCTAACGGAGAGGTCGGGTGTTCAAGTCTCACCAGAGACACCCTGGTACGTTAGTACTCTCAGTAGAGAGGTCGGGTGTTCAAGCCTCACTGGAGGCACCGTTGTTGTTCAAGCCTCACCGAAGGCACTATTTAGTACTACTCACTTATCTTAACGGAGAGGTCGAGTGTTCAAGTCCCACTAGAGGCACCTTGGTACTTTTTTGCTCTCAACGGAGAGGTCGGTTGTTCAAAGTCTTCACAGAGGCACAATTTGTTCTAGCCATACCAAAAACACCATATAATCTTAATTGTAGCTTTCAAGGCCTTAAATAGTAATTATAAAAATAAAAAATATATATAAAAAAATGAAGAAAAAAAAAAGACTTCCTTGAAAAAGCAAGTATGCTATAATGCGACTTAATATGTAGTCTTATGGAAGCCAATCATCGGTTGAGCAATGGTAGAAGTGACAGTGATTGATAAAGAGTGATGCAATAAACTTGTTAGGTATCGAGGGATGCCAACTAAAAGATACTCCTATGGCACCAATCATCGTAGATTGAACAATACTGATGATGATCCATAGCAGATATCTAGGTTTAAAGACTCTGCTAACATGCTAACAGGAGAGTCTGAGATAAGGACTACGATGAGACAAGACACTTCCTTGGAAACGAAATTACCCAGATGTGATATCAAAGCTTCATTTCTCAAAGGAAGTATATCCTAGACCTCCTTTAGAAGCAGGTATGCTATAATGTGAATTAATATATATAAAGGGGGCGGTGCATAAAGTGTAAACTAACTCCTACAAAATATGTCTAACCTTGTATGAGAGAGACATCAGTTTTCAACAAGTTTATTGCATCTCTCTTTATCAATCACATCACTTCTACCATTGTTCAACTGATGATTGGCTTCCATAAGACTATGGGCCTATTTGATTTCGCTGAAATTTTGTAGCAATGACTCATGACTTATAGCTGATGACTTATGACGAATGAGCTCGTGTTGTTTGATTTAGGTGTTTCGAAGTGTTGATAAGCTATCTTAAGTTAGTGTAAATAAGGGTAATCTTGGACATAGAAGGAATGAAAAGAATTTTTGTTTGCAAATAAGGATAATCTTGGAATATAGAAAGTTCAATTAAAGAAGAGGGCTTCCGTGCTTTTGAAAAAATAGAAATCAGAAGAAGGCCTAGTGTTTACAACTTATGGCCTTAAATGTGCTTTAAGTGCCCTGTACACGACTTATGACTTACCGTCACATAACTCAAATCAAACACTTAAAAACAGCTTATGGTAAGTCATAAGCCACAAACACATCCCAGAAAGCCAAATCAAACAGCCAGTACCTCACAGCAATAACGTTAAAAAATAAAAAAAAGTTACCCCTAACAATAGTGTCACCTTTGACAGACACGGGTGGCCTGAGGTTTCACATTACTGATGAAGGCTGGACAGATTTAATAGATGAGAGACAGTCTACCTCAAGCTATCTATTGTACTATGTTGGGAGTGAGTATAGAATACATCATGTGGATGGAGTGTTAATTTTGATACTCATTCCTGTAGCTCAATGTTGGGAGGAAATTTTCAAATTATAGCAATATTTTTTAGATTTTTCGTTGTTCCATCACCAATCATTGTTTCAATGTAAAAAAATAATAGTTACTTGGAAAATCTGGAAAAACAACGAGAGGCTTTCTTGGGTAGAGCGGGTATGATAATCAAGAACGTTTGGCTATCAATTAACCCAGCTATATAAAATGATGAAAAGAAGACAACTTCCAGGTAGGTTCCCCCTGTTTAGAGTATGAAAGACATCCGTATTCTAGATTTTCCACTCAGGAAAAGCATAAAGCCAAAAGGGAGACTGTGGATAGGCATTTTGAATCCCCAATGCTGCTTTGGTCCTTAAAACATTCACGCAAACAGCGTGTTTGTTCTTGCTGTTAAATTGTGTGCATGGTATTTTTATCACAACTAGTTCTACAATAACTATTGTCTTGTTATTCTTCATACGTTAATAAGGTAACTCGTAAGAAAACAAGAAAGCCATCAAATTACAGCGAAGTTAGTAGAGCCTAAGTCCACAGACTATGAACTAGCTAGCCCTCAATATGAGTCATAGCAGCTTACAATGCCCACAAAACTCTTCAGTCTAGAATGTGCCTCCATCAATGAGCTTATTGTCAAAGCAATTTGAAAATATAAACCCTTTCCCAATCAATTCAGTTCATTGTGTAATTAATGGAATGCTGTCCAAGTTTGAGCAGATTAATAATCATCGGAAATTAGATTCATAATTTTTTTTTGATAAGTAATATAATATATAAAAAACAACGCCAAAACAGGTGGCGAGGCCTTTGATAAGTAAATATGATTTAACTTTTATACAAGTAAAATTGAAACAAATTAAAGTCATATGAGCACTCCAGGAAACTTTTCCTATGGGGAGATAGAAAGGATGGAACAAAGGACTTATTTCTATCATTCTTTGGTTGAAAACATCCTTATCTAATGCAGAGTCAAATTTGTCCGGAAAGAGAACCCAAGGTGATGCCAGCTTACATGAGCACCACATTTAAGTGCAACTGATAGATTTCAGCTCGTGAAAACGAGTACGGATTATAATATCAAAAGAGTTGCTTTTGTATAGTACAATGATGAAAACTATACATACCAAAGGGAAGGTCAACTCACTATTGGCAACCAGACAAGATCTACCAGATCCAACTGCACCCTCACCATATCCTCTCACACTACCAAGTCCTCCAATTGCAAATGCTTGGTAAGGCGCTATGGCTCCAACAACAGAACCACCTGTAAGACTGTCACAGCAAATGGTAAGAGTGATGTGATGCAGACAGGCATGAATACCGAAATAAGGATAGAAATACAAATAGAAATTCATTTAAAGGCTCATAAATTGTTGGAACGACATGGGGACAATAGGGAGCACGCCATGCTTCCTCCCAAGGCTTTGCGAAAATCACAAAGTGGATTGGATGATCTAAAATTTACAAAGAAAAATGTCATTAAACGGTTGTTTAATTATTGGAAGGACGCAGGGAAAATAGGGAGCATGCATCATCCTTTCTGAAAAACCTTTGTGAAGTTCACAAAGTGGGCTTAGATTCAAACTTCAAAGAAGTTCTCTTAATATATATGTATATATACACACACATACATACATACATACATACATACATACATACATACATACATACATACATATATATATATATATATATATATTAAATTCCTCATTTATATTTCGTGAAGGAACTCCCAATAATCTGAAATGTGTTCTCAGTTCTACTTTTGATTTCAATGAGGTAGTCTAATTTTATTATTCCAAAGAGCAGTCCCTATATCCCTCCAACTACACTTCTTTCTGGAGAGCTCCTTCGCATTCTTCTATAGACTGTAGATTATCACCTAAACTATGCTCTCTTCCTGTATGCTTTTTATAATATTCCTGACATGCTATTCTTATACTTAAGAAATTGACAAAATATTTCTGCCAACCAAGTGTTCACTTGTCGCAGGGCCAAACTGGATGCACAATTGATTTGCATAATTTTCTGTCGGCTAAGTTTGTTGCAGGGCATAAGTAACTGCCACGTGGGCAGGCCAGGTGTATGGAAAGCCTCAAGGGATCCACTAGCTCAAACTGATCACATGATCACATTCAATATTTTCCAAAGAGCAAGTTCCCAGTATTCTACATTTCCCAACCTTGTAAGTTCTCGGGGTTCGACAAATTGCTGCCCTTTACATTCTCGGGGTTCTGGATTTGCCAGCGTTTTGTGCTTTTGGTACTCCATATATCCCGACATTCTTTATAATTCCTGGTTGTTGTCGCCCCGCTCAGGCTTCACCACTGAATCGGCATCACGAGGAGCTCCACACCCCACTCTGGATCCTCAGGGATGTTCCAAGTTAGGATTACTCAGGGTAGTGCTGCTTGACCACAATGCTGCCCATAGCCCATGTGTATGGAAAATACACGTAAAGTCTTTCAAGGGTCCACTAGCTCAAATTAGTATGATATATTTTCCATTGCAATGGGGCAAATTTCCTTGTTCAATATTCCCCGACATTCTATTTTCCCGGACTTCCTACATTTCATGGCTTTCTTCTGTGTATCTTCACTTCCATACTCAACCTTGCAACCTACATGGTCATCAGTGCATCCACACCTATCCGAAAGCCAGCTGGTCCTAGTTCTATTGATACCACACACAGTTGGACCTGCAAGGTCTCGCCAGCAAATGCCTACTATTTTCAGCCTTCAACTTCTAATCCCTTGTTCAAATCTCATTGTGAAACACAAGTTTGATAAATAAATGTAACCCCAAGAAAAATATTCTCACCTTGTCAAGAGAAATGCCGGCCCAAGTCTAACTCCCTTTGATGCAACAAACTTGAACCGGTTGAAAATTAGCCACTTAGGTAACAGGGGAATCCCTTGTTCTATTTGCAAAGTAAACTGTATACAAGATGAATCAGAAAATTAATATGAGAATAATAAGATAATGCCTTCAACTGGCACAAGGAACAAGTGATTCAGGTTGGTGAATAAAGATACATTACTTGAGTGAAACTGTGATCATTTGCCTGAGCAAATCGAGATTCCTGCTTCAATACTACCATACTATCATGACCACCGCCACTGCATACAAAAGATTTTGCACAAGGCATTCAAGATTAATCTTCAAGCATGAATTGAATAGTATGATAAAAGCCGATTTTACTCCACTCTTCAAAATGCCTTTAATGCTCAATTAGTGGTAAGGAACATGATCAGAGATTCCTCATTTGAATTGCTACTAGCAAGCATATTGCTCATTTTTAGCACAAAAGCTAGCCTAAAATCAAGTCAAGTGCCCATTTAGAACAGCATGTCTCATGCGAACACTAGTGTATCCTGCAAATTAAACACAAAAATTGTTTCACACACGAAAAGTTTGCCCAAGTCCCCGTGTCCTCGAATTGGGAGATTAGATGACCCAACATTGGGGCAAATCCTACACCTGTAATGAGTTCTATGTAACATAAAAGCTTGAACTACCTGCAAGTTATTGGAAACCCATGAAGATCTCTGTCTACTGGGCGACCAACATCATTGACAGGACGGACATGCTGCATGCACAACAATCAAGATCACTTTTTGAAAAGGTTCAAACATATAATTACATTTGGAACAGAAGATAATTACAAATTGCACAACTAGTCCTGATTGGCAGTGGTAAGCCAGACCGACCTCAAACTTTATACTGGTTTTGCTGCTCCAGTTGGGACTTGCAGGCTCATCTATATCTCTTATATTCCGGCTAGGCTCATCTAGATCTAAGCTTGCAGAGAAGCGACGTAAATTTACACCTCCACTACCTGAACGAGAAAAGTTGTCAACAGGCAGCCCATGGACCCCAACCTCGGGCGAAACAGAGTGCTGAAGCAAAGAAAATTCAGATCAGATGATAAGTTGTGCAAGAATTTTTATGCTTCAATTCTTGGACTGATTTTCAAAAGCTTAGTCCACTTCAGAGTTCAACTGTAGCATGAGTTTTGGAACCCCAAAATCTTTCAGTATATTTCAAAGATATGCCATTGAAATCTTTCATTATGAGTAATTGGGCTTCCAAAGATTACTCCGGAGACACATATCAAGCCTAATTCAGCACAATTAAAAGGAAGCAAGGACTCCCAACTAATTTGTCAAGCATGTAATTAGCCAAAGATCAACTCACGTGCTTGTGGGGCCACAATTTAACCATCAACATGTCTTTCTTGTGTTTTTCTGGGTTGGTTTATGACTATGAACTCTTAAAGGTATATGGGTGAGGCACAATCTACAATCATGAGCTAAACACCTCAGCCAAGAGTCAAACTTGGGACTTCATTTTTCAGGATCCCAAGCATTTTTGCTTCAGATGCGTTGTCTGGACAAGGTCTTCAAACCTATCTAATTTGATTTTTCCAAAAACACACAAAAAAATTTATATATTGTTGAAATAAAGATGTACAACTCAGGCCTAATGTTTATTTTTTTGGTTTAAATCTTCTATCGTAACTACTAGTTATTGACAGGAATGTGATGGTACAGTAAGTTGATAACAGAAATTCTAGCCAAATACATGAATCCAAGAATGGATAACAAAAGCAGAAAACACAGCCAAAGGGATTACATGGACAAGAAATAAGGTTCAAGTTGATTCCAGAAGCCATGTGAAGGCCATCTATAGCACTATTTACGAAGTGCATACTACTATTTTATTGGTCACATTGCAGTATATAACAGGTATAGCATAAAGACAGGACACCTGAATGACAAAGGACTGCTGAGGAAGCCATTCCTGGAAGGTTCCTTTCTCAGTTCCATATCTCTGTTTGCTAAGTGGCTTCCTGTAAGCTATCAAGACATTCGAATCGTAGAGTCCCTTATCCAACAATACATCAAGCTTCTCGCTCTTTCCAAATAAATTGGGGTGTTTGATGCAAAGACTGGAAAAAAAAAATTATAAAACCATAATCACTTACCAAAAAGCAATAATACTAATTAAACACCTCATCTATTCCATGCAACAAATCCCTCTTTAACTTTTTCGGTCAACCTTGTTACACTTTGTCCAAAAAATTATATGAATTTGTGCAAAATTATGAAAGTTGGAACCGATAGAGTTTGTTCTCCTTCGTGATTTAGTAGCTTGGTTTGTAGATTTAAAGTTTCTCATCACTTTGATCCCACCATCTTTCTCTCTAGCTCTCCTCTTTTTTTTTCAATCATTCCCAAAAAATATATATATATTTAAACCCCAAAACCAAGCGACAAAACCCCAAAGCCTAACACAGGCATAGTAATTTAATGTAGTTTTTTGTTTGGAACTGATAGGGTTTGTTCTCCTTCGCGATTTAGTAGCTTGGTTTGTAGATTTAAACTTTCTTATATCACTTTGTTCCCACCATCTTTCTCTCTAGCTCTCTTACTTTTTCTTCAATCATTCTCAAAAAAATAAATAAATAAATAAACCCCAAAACCAAGCCACTAAACCATGAAGCCAAACACGGGCATAGTACTTTAATGTAGTTTTTCGTTATCAAAATTTTGTCACCTAAAATGGAATAAATATATTCAAATACTGATTTGATGCGTACACATGTACATGTTAGAATTTTTAATATAAAAGGTGGACTTTTTGAGTGGAAGGGATGGAGAATATGAGAATAGGAGAACCCTGAAATGAAAAGCAGAAGGTAAGAAAAAAAAAAAGGAAACCCATTGTTACCTCCCAATAATCAGTGAAAGTGGACTGCCAGAGTTGCTGCATTTCATGTAGTGAGAATGAGATTTTTAGAGTGAGAAAATACTGAAAAATGAATGAATTGAAAAGGCATATGTACATATAAATAATTAAAAAATAGAAAAATAAGAGAAACCTGAAAGGATGAAGCATCATAGCAGCACATAGCTTGTGGGTGAAATCAACATTGAGGTCTATTTTGGCTGTGCACAAAATACTTAGTGGTTAAAATCAGCCAATCAAAATAAAGTCGTATTTCGATTTATCAAAGGCAATTTAACTATTTCTCGATAGGATATTTAACATATGAAGAGTGAGACCTTTGCCAGCATGGACGCTCTTCTGAGCTCCCATCCAGAATTGGTCCACTCCACCATTCAAATTCCAATTATCAGAAATTCTTAATTTCCATTAGCGAGAGAGACGAGACTCTTAATAACAGAAAAATGTTTGAAGGGGGAACTGAGGTTGATAATTCCGTTGAAGAAGCTGTTCAGTGAAACACTCTGTGTGTGTGAGAGAGAGAGAGAGAGAGAGAGTGAATGTAAGGGGAGACGGAAGTAGACGTTAAGTTATCCCTTTCTTTCGTGATTGGTTTTGGTATTATTCAGCAAAGTGTGGTGTGGAACTCGTTTTAGAGTATTGTTACGCTATTTACACCCCCAATTCCCCAAATTTGTAAGTCCAAACCACCAAATTGCCGAATTGAATCGAATCGAATCGGCTAGTTTGGTTTGGTTTTGGGTTAGGACGATTCAGTTTAGGTTTGAAAATTTTATAAACCGAGCGGTTTGGTTTGGTTCGGTTCGCAGTTTTTGATGCCGAACCGAACCGAACCACCACCATTTAATTTTTATTTTTTATTTTTATATATATTATTTAGTAATTAATAATTGAATTTAATAAGAAAATTATTGTTGTTTGCCTACATTTTGATTGAATTATTGTAATTTTAAAGTTAATTTTTTGATTTTTAATTATTTAGTTTGTGTTAAAAATATTTTTTTGATATTTAAAAGTTTTTTTTAAAATATTTAAATAATTAAACCGCGGAACCGAACCAAACCGAACCAAATAGATCGGTTCGGTTCGGTTTAAAATATATGAAACCATTAAGGGGTGGTTCGGTTTGTGGTTTTGGCTCAAACCGAACCACCTTCACCCCTAGCTTTAAGGACACTTTTTTTTTTTTTTTTTTGAGAAATGCTAGAGTCATTTAAAGAGTACTAAAAATGTTACATTTAATGACATGGCATCCAAATTCAATGTTGGATTTCAAGCAAATTTCTGGCCAAATTCTCTATACCATAAGGCGGCAAATGTTTGATTTAAAAATTTAACCGTAATCCAACATTAAATTTGGGTGTCATTTTATTTGGTGTAAATTTTTAATACTCTTTAGGTAGATATAACATTGCCCTTTTTTTTAACATCACCCCTAAAATTATCAACCTCCCTATTTTTCTATTTTACCCCTCCTAACATTTTTCCCAAAATCAATCATTCTAAACAAACACCCCCCCCTCTCTCTCTCTCTCTGTCTGTCTCTCTCTCTCATTCAGACACAAAAGAAATGCCATGTTGCTCTTTTTCTTCATACTTTTTTTTTTTTAGGTTTACATAGCATTTGTGTGTGAGAGAGACATGGGGTGTGTGGGTACGTGTTTAGAATGGTTGATTTTGAAAAAAATGTTAAGAAGGGTAAAATAGAAAAATAGGAGTGGTGTATTTAATATTTAGGGAGGTTGAGAATTTTAGGAGGTGGTGTACTTAGAGTATTTGGAGGTATGAATAGCAACGCTCCTTATTTTATTGCACCTTTTCAATTGAGAAGTCACTAGTGGTACGACGGTGGTGATGCATTGTTACTTTTTTTTTCTTTTTTTTTTTTAAGGTGTCTCGAGACACGTAGGCCCAAAACTACTTTTCGAGTGAAGTAGGACCACAACCAAGACTAATCCCCTAAACCACAAGGGCAGCAGCTGCTGCTAAAGACAAGGAACAAGCCTGAACTCTACTGGTATAATGTTTTATCCTCTTGTCTAAGTAACGACTCTTACTTTTGACAAATCCTGTAATTTTAAACTCTTGTTTGAAATACAGTGTCTACATTCTACTTAAAATTGTTTATTTCGTGTTTTACTTTATTGATTATTCTGTGTGTGCAAGGAATTTAAACCACTTGTTTAAAGACATTCTATTTTATAATTGCCTATTTGCCTATGTCTTTAAATTCATTACGAAGTGTTTTGTTTGATCTTATTACTCTGTAAACACTTCGTAATCTGATACATTGGCTATATTGTAAGTCTATACTAGTACATGTCTGCTTATAATAAAATTTTTAAACATGTTATTACTAGCATTAGACATACCTAGCCTAAATGTATTAAGAAGTAATTGACACAAGCAAATAGGAGGAGATTGTTAAATATTGTTCAGATTTTCTTGTATCCATCACCAAGTCTTTGTTAGTAGTGACCACTAGGCCTGCGTGTCAAGTGGTATGGAAACTTGTACTTAGTCTTAAGCCTTGTAATAGATATTAGGATTACTCTTCCGCACCAGCAATGTCCCTTAGCTTATAGTCATTGTCTACCTACCATTCTTTACCAGTAATGTCCTTTTAAGTCATCAATCATCATCTATTAGCCAACCTTCATCAGGAATGTATAAAGATCTGAAGAACAACTGATCAAGACTAAGTTCCAATGAACTGCCTGTGTTACCAGCAATGTCACTCATTGACGTTGCCGCAATCTTAAGCGCGTGGTTTATTTATTGATCATTTCATTTTCAGGCTATCTTTCAAGCAAGGACACTCTGCAAACAACACTTTGTCTAACCATTTTAAGCAAAGTTCGCAACATTAGTTAGAGTCAACCTTGGAAGACCCATTTCGCCAATCAGATCACAACAAACATTTGTATGCATTTAATGCACGTAACTTTGCATTAAATGCAACCCATTTGAACTCCTTAAGTCTGAAGATCTCTCAAACGGCTATATCAGTCTCTCAAAGTATAAATAGAAGGACTTAAAGCATTGAAGACACCCTTCTTAAAACTTCAAGAACTTTCAAGCTTCAAAGTACTTAGTGCATTCAAGAGCTTCGAAGCAACATTTTAGCATTTAATTCTGTGAAGAGCACTACACTTAGATTCTAACTTTTATTGTTCTTCATTGATTGTAATCTGAATCTTTCAAGGCACATGAGAGTTTAATCTTTCTAGATCATAACTCTCACCAAAAACTCTTGGTCAAATATTTTGCACACGATCCTTTAGTGATCCTTGTAATAGATTTTAGTGGAAAACATAGTGCACTTTTTCAAATCCAAAGCTGACCACTTTGGTAGTGGACGTAGCACTTTTTCATAGTGTGAACCATTTCAAATACTTGTTCTTTACTTTGATTGCACTTATGTTATTTAATTTTCACTTATTGTTTTTTGTTTTAATCTTGCCCACGGTTGATCTTGTCTGCATGACATTAGTCATTCTGTCTTGTCCTTTTATTCACAAGCTATTCCGCTGCTACCTACATATTAGCTTATCTACTGATTTGTGAAGTACAACTTGTTAAAGTTTTAAAATAGGACATAGGTTATTCAATCCCCCCTTTTCTATATTTGTGCCTTTCCGGACTAACAACAATGTCATGAAGATATTTGAGTCACTTTCAAGCTACAAGTTGGTGAATATTCATATTTCTCAAATTGCATCAAGTGGTGAAGATGAAGGAAATAACCTAGAGTCAAGAACAAACAAGTTTCAAGCACAATGAAGCCCAAATTGGACATGGCATATATTTTATTATTTTGTTGGGTCAAAGAGCTTGTAATTTGTTGTTTTAATTTATTTAAAGGCATTAGAATACCTTTAGGGTCCAAATAAAGGTTGAAGGATAGTCTAATTAGCCCAAGACAGCCCAATAAGGTTTGGGGGAAGGCGTGATTTGGCAAAGGCTAACCCTAGCCTTCTACCTCTTCTAAAAGCCCTCTTAAAGCTTCCTTGTCATCCTCTTGCTGCCGTAGCCGTCTCCACACTTCCTTGGCCGTTACTCTTCTTATTTTAAGCATGTTTTAGTAGTTATTGTAGGGTTTTATTTCTAGTAAGTAATTTAATGCTTTCCTAGAATTGGTAGAAGTCATCTTGTTCAAGCCTATATAAGGCGTCTTCTTTAGCTTGTAATGACGACTCATTTTTTATCAATAAACATGTGAGCTTTATTACTCTTGTGTGTTATATACATTTTGTTAGACTACATCAAACTTTGGATTAAGTTTGTGGATTTCTTAAAATTCTTGGTTCTTAACTCTACATAGTTAAGGGTCTCGGATTATACGAATGTTCTTAATTCCTTCTAGTGAATTAGGGGTTGCGGTCCTTTTTTATTGTTCATCAAGTCCTTGGATTGTCTTCCGCGAGCTTCTTGTTTTCTCAAGTGTGATTTCCAAGTTCTCTATAACTTCTGGGTCTCGTTTGGATAACATCAACACCCGACCTCTCCGTTGGGAGAAGTGAGCGGTACCAGTTGAGCTAGAGCTCGTTGGTAGGATCACCTAGAACCTACACGAGAATATCCTACCAAGTGCATTCAAGAGCTTGACAAAATCACAAAGCACTCAGGATCAACTGAAGAATATTTAGTCCTTTATTATTACTATTCTACCAATTGTATCACTTTTCTTCTATCGTTGCACCCACAATAGTGATTCGTTCTTCTTGTAAAGAACATTCCTCTCAAATTCTTCTAGGTCAAAAATGGATTTTTGTACGTGATTCATAAGTGATCAAGATACTTGTAGCTATTGGATAAATTAGTGCACTATTCTAAAATCCTAAGTTGGCCACTTTGGTAGTGGACGTAGCACTATTTACAGTGTGAACCACTTTAAATACTTGTCTTATTTACTTAACTATTGTGAGCCATGCTTTAATTAAGTTATTATGTTTATTATCAAAGTCTGATGATTCTATAGTAGACTTTGCTGAATATAACTTCTATATAATAGCTTGCTTTAAGCTTCCTGGTACTTTCAATTCAATATCTTTACATAACGTTTTGTACTTCTATTGTTGTATAAAATCACAAAGTGTGCTGATAAAAGCTTGCTGATATTCATAAGCAACTTTGTGCTGCCCCAACTTAGTCATTAAATTCGTTACTTTGATAACATTGGAAAACAAATCAATTTAATTTTAAATTGGTCATAGGCTATTCACCCCTAGCTTATTTTGAGCCTCTTGGGTATAACAAGTCGTAAAGCAGGAAGATTTTATTTAAAATAACAACAAACATGGTTGTCATGGAAGATCATAAAATGTTCAAGATTATTGCTGCATCACCTTTTGTACCAAAAATAACCAAATTTATGTTTGGAGCTGTTACTTGCTTTGTAAGAAGAAACACCATTTATTAGCATGTTATATGAATCTGGTCCCCGTCTCGCTAAAATCATTTCTATTGGAGTCCACTACAAATGAGCAATTGTTGGCCATATCCTTATCAAACTTTCTACCCATCTAGTAATGAAGTTTGCAATTATGTTTTGTATTGCGTAATCTGTCAAGCATTTCACAATAACCTTAGCCAATGCCTCTAGCTATTAAGATCTTGTTAAGCTATATACTTCATTCCCTCATAAAAATGAATAACTTAGCATCCTCCATCATATCCTTGATATCTAACGTTAATGTAGCAAACTTGCTCACATAACCTTTGATTGATCTGGTTTGAGTAATATCGCGAATACTCTTCCTTGCATTGTAGCTCACCTTATTTGAAAAGAACTACATCTTGAGCTCCTTCTTTAGGTCATCCCAAGTTCCAATGGTAACGCGTCCCTTGACAATTTCTTTATGCATTTGACGCTATCGCGGCATTGATTTGCAAGGAGCTTGGTTGCAATATTTACCTTCCCTGGGTTCGCAACCCAGCAACAATAAATTATTGCTTCATACCCAACAAGAAGGTATCCAACTCCTTTGCATCACGAACCCCCCTTATATGCCCTTGATTTTGGCACCTTAGGTTATTTATGCTCTGCCTCATGCATAGGGTAATTAGCAATAGCCCCAAAAGAAGTACTACTAATCTTATCTTGACATTTATTTTAGCCATTTTTTGATTGGCATCCTCCGTTAATAAACCTACGTCCATGGTGTTATACATTTTCTCCAACATCACAACCTTATTGATAAGATATGGGATGCCCTTGATAGCCTCCAATAACTGGGCCACATTCCCATCTAATCATCCAATCGTTTCTATTTGTCGTTGCATTCGTTTCTTTTGTGTTTTCTTATAACTCAAATACAAAACCAACATGAGCATCCGAATTAGATACCAAATGTCACAAGGCATGATGTTCATGGCTCGAGTGCTTGACTTATGTGTTTCAAAGCCCAAGCCAATGGGCAACTCTTGAGAAATAATGCTTGCATAAATAAATTAGCGATAACAACACGAAAGGCAACTTTCAAGTAATCAACAATAGAATGGAAAACTCATGTTTTCATTCATCAAACCATGATTTCGAACTAGAAATAAAGATAACAAAGTTATACAAAAGTGCATTTAAAAGATTACATTGACTATAAAGACAATGAACGCAAGCATTCCCCCATATATTAGCATAAAAAGGAAAGAAAAAAAAACTTAGTTACAGGAATAAACATTGAGTATGATCTTGGAGCTATGCACAATAAATTGTTCCCTAATGGATTACATTACTTATTTACATCAACAAAAGTAAAAAAACAGGCAAGGAACAAATGTAGAATCTCATAAGAGCTCAAAATAGGACCGAGTTAAAATTTTGGAAAAATTCTCAACTCGTGCCAATTGCCTAGGCAGCGACTCTTGGTAAGATCTTGTTTTTCTATAACTTTCCTCCCAATTCTCCTCAATTTTTCGTGGAAAAATGATGAACTTTGGATTAGGGAATGAATTTATGTTGTTTTATTGCTTAATTATATTGTGTGTGTTTTCGGGCTTGATCGAGTTTCATGGTCAAAGATATGAAGTATAAGGACATTTCAAGCCAAAAGATCAAGTTTTCAAGCCTTTCCATTTATCTCCTTTTGCCACCGTTAAAATTTATTTAAGAGAAGGACTAAATTGAAGAGGAAAGAAGCTAACAGATACAATTAGACTAACTTAGGTCCAAAATGTTAAACTTGGAAGACACTTATCACATATTGTTAGTCACTTGTTAGATTCCAAGGTAGCGATACTATTCACAAGGCTAACAATGTTGTTTGGGCTTGTTGGGGAATTTTGAAGGAACCAGATAGGGATGGCCTAAGTGCGCCTCAGAATGTATACCGTCTCCCTTCTCGAAGAATAATTACTAGGAGGTTGTGACCCGTGTGTTTTTTTTGGATGAACCCTGACATAGGCGTTGACTCGATGAAAACTTAATCGAACATGTGCTTTACTCCTTGATTAGACCAATCGTAGGCGCGACCAAGATCTATTTCCCACTCAATGTAGGATTGTGAAGAAACTTTAGTCATTTGTTATTCTTTAATTTAATATTCTTCTTTCCCTCAGTTTTAAGCACTCCCTCCGTCCTAAAAATTCCTCTCTCCTCTTTGGTTTGTCCTAAAAAAATAGTCCAATTTCTAGAAAAATTAGTCTTGATACAGTTTGAAGGAGATACAAGTAAGTAAAGATACAATTTTAAAAGTTTCACTTGTAATGGGGCTGATGGAGGAAGTATTATTCACAAGCCTTTGTCATTCTCTTGAGTTCATAAAGTAACAATAGCTTCATGGCCTATTAAATGATCTTAAAATTATTAAATAAATTAAGTAAGCCCGTCTATTCAATTTGGATAAATAAAGATAGTTGTTTGATGTTATAACGATCTAGAAATGATCAAGAATAGAATTCAAGAAGATTTTCCCATTAATGGAATCTTCATATCTAGGCTATACGTAATGGATGTCTGTAGTTTAAAAATTGGAGATTAGGGTCTGATGAGGACATGTCAAAGAGCACCTATCCATTGCAAGTGAATGATGAGTATCAAAGACGAAGAACAAGATCACGTGCGAGTAAGACCATTGCAAGCTTAGTTCGTGAAGCCATTGTGGGTAATAAATGTCCTAGAGAAAAAGAGGAGTTCAAAGAGGTCACAATGCTGAATAATGATGGTGATGCGAATCAAGCAAGCTCAAAACCGTTGATAAAGCACGTGTCAAGTGGTTCCTGGACAAGAGATCGTGCGTGGAAGTTCAAGTGTACTTTATTCATTGATCGAGAAACCAAGGGTCGTAGGAAGGTTGTGATTCAATTGGATGATGATCGGAGGACTTTGGAGACACAAAGGATGACTTTGGGAGCTTTTTAACACTAAATGGATGAATTTAGGGGGCCAAAGTGCACTTTTCAAAATTAAGATTTTAGAAAAACGGGATTGATAGTGTTTTCCTTGTTTTGGTTTGTTATTGTTTCCTAATTAGCTCTGGTAACTTACTTAGTTGTTTCTTACATGGTTTAGGTAATTCGTTAATTGTTTCCTTTTATTTTAGGATTCTATTTCCTTCAAGTATTAGGATTTAGACCTTTAGCCTTTATAAATGCTTCTCTTTCATTGTTAAACACACATTATTTTTGATATTGAATTGTGAGTTTTCTCATACTTGGTTCCTTGTGAACGTTTGAACTTTTACAAGAGAGACTTGTGGTTGTTCAAGTGCGACTTATCAATTGGTTCTCCATACCAATTGTGGCGTTATTCCTTATACTTAGGTTCTTAGTATCATTGAATCGTTGGGTCAAGGTATCTGTGCCAAGGTTCTCGTTCGTGATTCGAAAAGGTCGAAGTGTCATCTTCCGCAATTCCTCCTCTGATCCTAGTTTGGTCCGTGTATCCATGTTTCGTCTTGGTATCTAGGGTTATAAATAAATAAATAAAAAATATTGTTATTGTTATTTTCGGCCAAGCTACAAAAAAATAAAAATAGTACCGATTGCATCATGTGAAAACAAGAATCCTTTACATTAAATTGAGTTTTCTTTCGTTTTTATTCTTATCTTTGAATTAGGATCATCAATCCTAATTTGTTCTTTTATTATTGTTCTTATTTCAAACTTCGAGGGTTATAAAAATAAATCAAAGAGAGAGAGAGAGAGAGAGAGATAGTCAAATGGAAGTTCCTCTTGACAATCTTTTTCGTTCTCGATTTTCTTTGCTAAACAAAATATGTCATGTGATTATTGATTGTAGTAGTCGTGTCAACCTCGTTAATACTACTTTGGTTAAAAAATTGGGTTTGCCGGTTATTGGCCATCCACAACTCTATATATTGCAAAGATTTCGTTCTGGTGGTAAAGTAGAGGTGACTAAACAGGTGGTGGTGTCATTCAGAATTAGAGGGGTATGAGGATGAGGTTCTATGTGATGTAGTGCCAATGCAGGATAGGCATTTGTTGTTAGGTGTGCCGTGGAAACTTGGTCGTCAAGTTAGGCACGATATCTACAACAGCAGATACTCATTCTTATTCAATTAAAAGAGAGTCACTCTTGTACGTATGGCACTAGAGGAGGTTTATAAAGATCTAGTGAAAGTACAACAGATAGAGATTGAGTGGAGACATGAAAAAGAAAGAATAGAGAGAGAAGGAAGAAAAACAGAGAATGAAGAGGGAGAAGGTAGAAAAAGAGAGGATTGAGAAAGAAAATAGTGAGAGAGAAACGATATAGAGAGAGAAGGTAGAGAGAAAAAATAAGAGAGAAAGTCTTGGAAGAGAGAAAACTGGAAAAGAGATAGTTGAGAGGGAGAAATATGAGAAAGAGGAAGAGAAGATGAAGTTCAAAATAGTTCGAGAAGATTTGAAGATGTTCCATGTATACGAAGACCCATTCGACTTCAAAACTCCAATTCCACCTGTTTCTTGGTTCCTCATGCGACTTGTCAACAATCACTTCGGTGGGGAAGATATATATTGTACTAATGAATTTGATCTTATCTTTCCTTGTCTTGTTAAATCTTTACCTCGGGTGAAAACAAGAATCTTTGTTGAACAAAGAACTATACAATGTGTCAAGCAATATTTTTGATCCCGAAACTTGAGACTGGTTGCCCATGCAAGCAGAACAATTTCAATTGTTAACACCTTCCAAGCTAATGTTAGAAGTTGATGGTCATGTTCGAGTTTTAAAGCACACCAATGATTACGTCTCTGAACCAAGTGCAGATTTGAAGACAAATCCATTTCAAGAGGAAGGGAATGATGCGAATAAAGCAAGCTCAAAACCGTTGATGAAGCACGTGTCAAGTGGTTCGTGGACAAGAGACCGTGCATGGAAGTTCAAGTGTATTTTATTCATTGATCGAGAAACCAAGGGTTGAAAGAAGGTTGTGATTCAATTGGATGATGATTGGAGGACTTTAGAGACACAAAGGATGCCTTTGGGAGCTTTTTAACACTAAATGGATGACTTTAGGGGGCCAAAGTGTACTTTTCAAAATTAGGATCTAGAAAAACTGGATTGATAGTGTTTTCCTTGTTTTGGTTTGTTATTATTTCCTAGTTTTGGTTTGTTATTATTTCCTAATTAGCTTAGGTAACTTACTTAATTGTTTCCTACATGGTTTAGGTAATTCGTTAATTGTTTCTTTTTATTTTAGGATTCTATTTCCTTCAAGTATTAGGATTCAGACCTTTAGCCTATATAAAGGCTTCTCATTCATTGTTAAATGCACATTATTTTTGATATTGAATTTTGAGTTTTCTCATACTTGGTTCCTTGTGAACATCTAACTTCTACAAGAGAGACTTGTGGTAGTTCAAGTGCTACTTATCAATTGGTTCTCCGTACCAATTGCGGCGTTATTCCTTATACTTTAGTATCATTGAATCGTGTATCCGTGTTTTGTCTTGGTATCCTTGGCGGGGTGCATATCAGATGGCCCAACCCAAGATGAGTAGAGTTAAAGAAAACTACTTGAAGTCAGATTTTTGGGTCAACTTCAACGGGCCACCCAGAACGTTATAGAGATAGAGCTCAAAATTTTGTGTATAATATATGGCTAGAAATCCCTGAAAGTTTAGTTTCCAACATATCAAACAGATCTCAATTTCGAGTTCTCTAGAAGAACTTAAGCCCAAAATACCACTGGATAGTCAGAATGGACGGGAATGCTGAATTTTGGCTTTAGATTCTTCTAACTAGTGTGAACACACCCTAGTTCAACCCTCCCTTTTCCTTTTCATATTTCTTACATTGTATTTGGAGTATGAACACATTGTTAGGCTAATCATCTTATTTATTATGATGTTATCCATTCTTGTATTGAGCATTATATAAACCCAATTGCTACTTCAATCATCCAAGTTTGAATTAATATATGAGTCTCTTTGTTCTTATTGAACTACCTTAAACTCCTCAAGTGAGTCTTATACGTTCAAGTCCGACTATCAAACAAATTTCCATCCCCGTTTGTGGTGTCCATCCTTAGTCCTTGGCTCACGATTTTTGGGATCGTTAGGTCAAGGTTCCACCAATTTCATCTCACTTCACTCAAGTCTGAGGTTTGCGATTCTTGAGATCGTCGGGTCGATGTATCCACCGCCTTCAAACCTATTTAGAACGATCTTTGGGTTCCTCTTAGATTGTTGGGTCTTGTCGATTCGGGCAAGGTTCACATCATTTGGTATGAAAGCTAGTTCCTAGGAAGGCTTACCTATCCTTTATTTATCTTTGTTTTATATGTATATTCATCTTTTACTCTCATTCTTCTATCTCAACAAAAAAAAAAAAAAAATTACACAACTTCTCTTTCTATATCTACTCTTTCTATTCTTCTTCTTATTATTTCCGAAAAAGGTGATCATAAAAATAAATAAATAAAATGTGATTGAAAAAAAAGTGATAAAAAAAAAAGTTATCAAAAAAAAAAGAGAAGTGATAAAAAAAGGGGGAAGCAATCCGAATTGCTTATTTCTCTATCATCAATATTTGTTCCTATACATTGCTCTATCATTCTATTGTCAATAATTTCATTCTCTTCATTATTTCCATCTATATACACATATCCATACACTTTTTCCTTTCATTTGTATTCCATTTTGAATCAGTTCTTGAATTGTTTCAAGAAAACTTTCTTGAAAACGTTCAAGGTAGCGTCAAAGGCTCAAAGAGAATTTTGAGTGGTAAAAGGCTTAGTTGTGAGTTAGTTCATAAGAGGGTGAAAGCCAAATTATTTGTGAGTGATAAACGAGTGAATTAAGCGAACATCTCTTGAGTGAAGCACGCAAGGGAGTGAAGTATGAGGTACTTTAAAAAATGGCGGAGGAAACTAGTGGCACTCAAATGAGGGAGTGCCCAACATGAAGCTTTTCATGGAGGCACTAATGGAGGAGATAAGAAGAATGATGAGGGAGCATATGGAGGACATCAATGAGAGATTAGATAGGATTGAGCAAGGGGGACAAGAACGTCCTCAAACACCACCATTGCCAAGGCAAGGAGAAAGGGTTCCACCTTGGCAAGAGGACAATGAGAACGAGGAAGACTTAGATGGGCATTTTGGAGAAAATTTGTTTAGAAGGCCAAGAAGGTATGAGGGAGATAAGGGGTATAGATTGAGAGAGGATGATAATGGGGAATATAAAGGTGAATGTACCTTCTTTTCAAGGAAGGAATGATCCAGAGACATATTTGGAGTAGGAAAGAAAACTGGATAAAATATTTGATTGCCAATATTACTCAGAGATGAAGAAGGTGAGGTTGGCATCAGTAGATTTTTTTGATTATGCCACCGTTTGGTGGGATCAAATTAACATCACTCGAAGGCGTAATGGGGATAGGCCAATAGATACATGAGAGGATATGAAGGCAAACATGAGGAGAAGATTCGTGCCTAACCACTATTATAGGGGGTTATTCACAAAGCTTCAAAATTTAAGGCAATGGAGTAGGAGTGTTGAGGAGTATTTTCAAGAAATGGAGATGACCATGATTCGGGGTAACATAAAGGAAGATAGGGAGGCTACCATGGCAAGATTCTTGGCAGGATTGAACATAGAGATAGCCAATCAAGTGGAGTTGCAAGATTATGTAGAGTTGGAAGATATGGTACACATAGCCATAAAAATTGAGAAGTAACTCAAGAAGAGGGGTGTTCGATCTAGCAAAACTTTAGGCCTCGATTGGTACACGAAAATGAAATTGATTCTATAGAATTGATTAATAACGTTTGGTGGTGCAAGAATTATATTTGAAATATGAATGAATTACTAAAATCTTAGAATTGATTACTAAAATTTAAGGAATCACAACCCTGATGGGGAGATAGTATTTGGATTCCTAATAGTTGGAATTATTGTAAAAGGACAATAACATCCTTCTATTAGGTCAAGTATTTGCTTTATATTTATAATTTTATTTAGTTTCAACTACTTTACGGTCGTTCCTTTTACTCGTCCTCGTCGTTGTTATTCTTCGACTCTTTTTATTATGTCAAGTATTTGTTCCTTTTGTTTCAAATGTTTAAGCTATTTTTATTTGAACTAGTTTCTCATAACATTAGTTTTTTTTTTTAATTAATTTTTTTACTTTATTGATGTTAGATAATTTAAAATTTTCACCAAAATTGAAAAAGAATGAAGAACTTGTTATTTTGTGGAGTAGTAATAACGTTAATGTCTAATTTTTATCATGGAAGTCATTAATAAGTATTTGTCTACATTGGGGTAATGTTGTCAATTGTCTTAATTTTATCTTTGCATTCCGAGTTGTTTGTTTCTTACCAAATAATATAATAGAAATTTATACTATATTAGTAATCACAATTCTTATGTTACCAAACACTTTTTAGGAATTAACTTCCCATCTATTTCTGTGGAATCTCATTACCAGCAATCGATTCTTCGAAATTAATTTTATTTCCGTGTACCAATCGAGACCTTAGAGTCTTCATCATAGAAGTCCAACAAAAAGGAGGAGAAAAGCTCATCCACTTCCAAAACTGAGACCAAGCGAAATCCATCTTCAAAATCATCTTTGGGTAGGACTGAAAACTCTACCTCTCGTAATAAGGATATTCGTTGTTTCAAATGTCAAGGTAAAGGTCATATCTCTAGTGAATGCCCAAATAAAAGGGTAATGATTATAAAGGGAGATGTTAAATTTGAAACAGGTGACGAGGAGGACTCCAAAATCAATGAAAGTGATTCCGATTCAGAAATGATTGTTCATGAGGAGATGACACTAGTGACTAGGAAAGTTTTGAGTTCACAAATTAAAGAGGAGGATGAGATGCACAAAGAGAATATCTTCCAAGCTAGATGTCACATAGAAGGGAAAGTTTGTAGTCTCTTTATAGATAAGGGTAATTGTGTTAATATGGCTAATTGGACCATGGTTGATAAGCTAGGCTTGCCTACAACCAAACACCCTTGTCCATACAAGTTGCGATGACTCAATGATAGTGGGGAGGTAAAGGTTGATAAGCAAGTAAAGGTTGCATTCAAAATAAACAAATATAAGGACGAGGTTCTTTGTGATGTCGTTCCAATGCAAGCATGCCATTTATTGCTTGGGCGACCTTGGCAATTTGACCGACGAGTACTTCATGATGGCTACACTAACAAGTACTCATTGGTCATTAGGAACAAAAACATTCGTTTAGTTCCCTTGACACCAAAGTAAACTTAAGAAGATCAATTGAAATTGCAAAAAGAAAGTGAGAAAAATGAAGAAAAAAGAGTGAACAAAGTGTGAAACAAAAGAGAGTGACAAAAAAGATAGAGGGATTGAAAAAGAAAAAGAGAGAAGAAAAGTGAAAAATAGAGGAAAAGAAAAGAGTGGATAACAAAAAGTGAGCTACTATGCAAAGATGAGCAATTTGAGGCAAGCAATGCTTTTGAGGCGAATGATGCTCTTTTTTTTTTTCAAAGAGAGCTCCATTTTTACTAATGAACATGATTCTTCTCTCCCTCCAATCATCAAATCTCTTTTGCAGGAATATAGTGATATCACACCCGAGGAGATCCCATAAGGGCTGCCACTAACCCGAGGAATAGAACACCAAATTGATTTCATACTGGGTGATAGCATACCGAACCTTACCTCCTACCAAAGCAACCCGGAGGAAAAAAAAGGAGCTCCAAAGAAAAGTTCAAGAGCTCTTAGACAAAGGCTTTGTTCGATAAAGTATGGGTTCATGTGCCATACCAATTTTGCTTGCTCCCAAGAAGGATGGAATGTGGAAAATAGTTGTTGAATGTCGAGCCATCAACAACATAACGAGACACCCACCTATTTAGATTCAAGTGTTAGACAAGTGGCAATACCATTTGGGGATCAAGGAGTTCATGATGAAAGGTAAACCATCCAATGGCCAAATCAATTTGAGTGAAAGGTGTACATGGTGTAATAAAAAGGATATTTTGATTTCTTCTTTATATTCATCTTCAAAAAGGTATGCCTTAAACTATTCTTTTGATTTTGAGCATGATCAAGACTTGTGTATATTGATTTTACTAAGTCTCATGCATGCAAGTGCAATCTTTTGTGTAAAAGCTTCTATCATTTTGATTTTGCCACATGTGAAGATTTTTTTGGACAATCTGTGGGAAATATTTTCGATCACTTTAAATCAAATTTATATGATAAGTTTGTTGCTTATGAAAATCAATCTTTTGGAAAATCATTCCCTCACCTCCATTCTGAATTTTGTGGTGAAATTGGTGCAAGTGATGATTACTCTTGGAAAAAATGTTTTGAAGGTGCTATTTCCAAATTTTGAAAAGGCTTTTGCGCAAGTGGTAAAATTTCAAGGGATTTTCTGATTTTAGAGAGAATTTGCTGGATTGGGAAAAGGAAGCTATGCAAGGGTTTTGCAAGTATATAGGTTTTATGTTTGAAGAGTATTTGAAACTAAAATTTTCTGAATTTTGGAAACAATTGATTTCATTAGAGAGACATACTTAATGTATTTTGCAAAAGTATGTGAAGTGGCAAGGTTTTCTTTTTGAGGGGTTAAACTTGCAATTGTTGGTTGTCAAAGCATCTTTTGAACTCATTATGCATGATTCCCTAGCACCTCATTTTCTAACCCGTGTTTCAATGAAATTGCTAAGGTCTATGTGGTGCCTAGAAACTTTACAAATTTTTGGAAATGTTGTTTTGAGATTGTTTATAGGTTTAATCCTCTAACTCTGTTGGATTTACTTCCTTTGCCACGTTCTAATTACTTGAATCTAGATGGCAAGAAAAAGGCTGAGTTTGTCAAGAAAATTCATAAGCAAGCAAGGCAAAACATAAAGAAGAAAACAAAGCAGTATGTCAACCATGTCAACAAAGGGCGCCATGAGCTAGTCTTTGAGTCCGTGATCTTGTTTGGATCTGTTTTCGGAAGGAAATGTTTCCCAAATCAATAAGTTCCAAATTATCTCCAAGGGGAGATGGTTATTTCAAAGTCTTGGAATGCGTTAAAAATAATGCATACAAGCTCGAGTTACCAAGTGAGTACTATGTTAGTCCTACTTTCAATGTTAGTGACTTGTCTCCTTTTGTTGTAAGTGATGACGATGGCGATTTGAGGGAAAATCTTTCTCAAGAAGAGGGGAATGACGAGGACATGCCAAAGAGCACTTATCCATTGCAAGTGAATGATGAGTATCAAGGATGAATTACAAGATCACATACGAGTAAGACCATCGCAAGCTTGCTTCATGAAGCCTATGAGGGGAGGTCACAATGCTGAAAATGATGGCCCAACCCAAGATGAGTAAAGTTAAAGAAAACTGCTTGAAGTAAGATTTTTGGGTCAACTTTAACGGGCCACCCAGGACGTTCCAGAGCTCCAAAAATTTGTGTATAATATATGGTTGGAAAGCCCTGGAAGTCTAGTTTCCAACAAATCAAATGGATCCCAATTTTGAGTTTTCCTGAAGAACTTAAGCGCAAAATACCACAGGCTGGTCAGAATGGACAGGAATGCTGAATTTTGGCTTAGATTCTTCTAACTAGTATGAACACACCCTAGTTCAGCCCTTCTTTTTCCTTTTCATATTTCTCACATTGTATTTAGAGTGTGAACACATTGTTAGGCTTATTATCTCATTCATTATGATGTTATCCATTCTTGTATTGAGCACTATATAAACCCAAGTGTTACTTCATTTGTAATCATCCAAGTTTGAATTAATATATGAGTCTCTTTGTTCGTATTGAACTACCTTTAACTCCTCAAGATTTTGAGTCTTGTACGTTTAAGTCTGACTTATCAAACAAATTTCCATCCCCTTCGTCCTTGGTTCACAATTTTTGGGATCGTTGGGTCAAGGTTCCACTAATTCCATCTCACTTCAGTCAAGGCTGAGGTTCGTAATTCTTGGGATCGCGTCCGGTCGAGGTATCCACCCCCTTCAAACCTATCTAGAACGATCTTTGAGTTCCTCTTGAATTATTGGGTCTTCGATTCGGGCAAGGTTCACATCAAGGTCACTACACGTAAAGGAAACCATTAGCGATTACTGACATGTTCTTAGCTACCAACAGATGAATAAGAAGAATTAAGATGACTAAATTGGGCATTTCTAGACTAGAGTGGAATGACGATCTAACACTTTTTTTACATTGAATGCAATCCTTTGATTCTCTCCCCTCGCTCTTAATTCTTTTTAGTTACATTATTTTATTTCATTGTTTTCAATTGCTTCCCAAACAAGCTCTCCTTATTAAAATAAAATTAGAATTGCCCGATTTTGATATCAGAATATTTTTCTTACATGCCCTTTGGAATCCAGTCGTGCTTTATACAACTTATTACTTGATACGATTGTGTAATCTTGCGCGTTAATTGAAAAAGTTATGAACTACCAATAATAGCAGGCGAGCTTGCATCGTATATCACCTACTAACATCCACAACTTACATAACGGTTCATTCATGCACACATGCAATTGCAAGGAGGTAGGCAATTATGCACAATGTGTATTCCCCAATAACCTATCTATCATATGCAAGTGTCCATACAACAAGCACATGCGCCCCAAGGTAGTGTTGTGAGGTAGTATGCCAAGGCTGCACACTTATGCAACGTGCCAAGGTAATAACATGGTGTGCAACTTGTTTAGCTTGTCCATAATGCCCGCAAGACACCAATGTACATATCGAATCCATCCTCATGCATCATTCTCCAAGCTTTCCTGTCATCTTGTCATGGTTATCGAAAGCTTGGGCACATAATAACCGACACACCCAACATGCATGTCATGTAACTTGCCACAACCAATTGGAAGCCATGGTATGCTCGATGCCACTGAGCGTCACCCTTTTAATATAGCATTCTAGGCCAAAACCAGGGGAACATTGAACATGGTCTGTAGTCATACTACTTTGTTTGGCCCCCAAACAAAGTCTGATTGCTACCAAACTCGGCAAAATGCATTGTTAAGAACAACTTCTGAGACTTCAAATCATGATTCATCTACCTTTGACTAGGCTCCACTTTGGCTATCTACTAGGTAGCTCGAAACCAACTTTATCACGACATTGCTCCGAAAGTGTCCAACCTATGAATTAACTTTCTTTCGATTTTCACATGGCCGTTGGGATCCCAAACCATGCCAAAAATCAATTGGGACTAACCATTAGGCAAGTTGTGACTTACTTTAATCATATGTCAAAATTCTAATTCACAAGGGCCCGATGCAAACAAACTCAGAGTTTAAAGGTCAACATTAGCATTAAGCCACAGCTTGGTAAAGTTTGGGGGAAACGACTTCAGCCCGCAGCTGGTTAACACAACGAGTCGCCTCACAATTCAACTTCGTTTTCTCTTTTTCCACCACCGCCTCTGTGCCCCTCCGCTACCTTCTTCTTCCTCTCTCAGTCACTCTCCATTAGCATAAATACAGAGAGACTTAGAGAACTTGCCGGAGACAGAGAAGCCTATTGGGTCTGTTTAGTTGGGAGTAAGAAATGGGGAAGAACGAGAAAACGGGGTTAGGGAGAGCCCTAGTGAAGCACCACAACCAGATGGTTCAACAATCCAAAGAAAAGGGCCTTTCCTATAACAGACAATTCAAGAAGGTCCTTGAATCCATCACCGACGTTAACGACATCGACGCCGTCATCCAACAGGCCGATGAAGCCGAGCGCCTCTTCTCCGCCGACGAACCTTCCCTCAATCCCCTCATCGATTTGTATGCCCTTTTTTGCAGCTTATACTTATTTTTTGCCGATTAGTTAGTTATATATTATTTATTTATGCATACCCACCTCTGTTATTGCTGAAAATAATCAAGAGGAGATGAATTAAAAAATTGAATTTTTTAAAATACTACTCCCTGTAGAGCTAGGTGGTTGTATACAGCTTTGTTGTTTGCCCAAACTATCAATGATCATCTGCGTTGAGAGTTTTCGTTAGTCTACTTTGTGGGCTGGGCGTCTAGAATTGCAAAATATATTCTGATTGTTAGGAAAAGGCTAAAATGCAATGCAACCATTGTGATTTCTCTCCATATTCTCACCCAAATTTAAAATCACTAATGGCACTACTAGGATGGTTGAAATTGAAGAAAAGCATGATGGAGGAAATAGAGAGAGAAACAAAAATAAGATGGTGTAACTAGAAAATCAACGTTGCGGAATCCTGTTAGAGTCGATAGGAGGGTGAATTACACTCTTGGTAGGTGTTAGGATAGGCTCTTTTTGCCCTAGATGGGTAGTAGGAAGTACAATGGGTAAATGCATTTAGGCCTTGAGACGATACTAGTTTACCAATGTGTAGTTGCTTTCCTCTTTCTGTATTTTGTATGAAGAGTTTGCGTTTTGTGTGTGTGTGTGTGTGTTTGTTTGTGCACACGGTTATGAATATTAGCCATCTATGTGTGTGGATACTCTACTTATGGCGTTTGTTTGACTGCATGAGCACAGGGACTCGAGCTCTAGCACCAGTGACTTGACACCTGATGAGAGGAGAGAGCAACAGAAGAAAGAGGAGGCATTGCATGCTAGCAGTCTTCGTGTTCCAAGGAGGTATGTGATATCCTTTGTAAATCTTATTGACTCGAGTTTCTGGTATATTCCCAATCAAATAAGTTTTCTGTTTCTTCAGGCCGGCTTGGAATTCTAAGATGTCTGTAGAAGAGCTTGATGCCAATGAAAGACGAGCCTTTCTAGTTTGGCGCCGTAGCCTTGCAAGGTCTGTTATGTCACATGGAATTATATATTCTCCATGCTTCTTTTATTTCTCTTATGGGTTTATTTCTATAACTACTGTAATACTGCAAGTAAAATTTTTGATAGTTTATTCAGGCTCATTATTCTCTCTTGATCTTCATAAAGCAATTTGATGCATAAATAGGAAGGTCTCTCTCTGTATGCATATGCTTTTATGACTTTGGGAGTCTATTGAGCCTTTGCCTTTGGACCCATGCCTATTTATTTATATTTTTGTTCATTTTTTTCTATGATCATTTGGAACTATGGTCCATCAGGATCTCATGATTGTGTCTCTCCTTGTGCAACCTGGTTCTTCATCCAGTTTGACGATATCATCTACTAGTCTTTCAAGCTCTCATTCCATAACTAACTTATTGCAGACTTGAAGAGAATGAGACGCTTGTTCTTACTCCATTTGAGAAGAACCTGGACATCTGGAGACAGCTTTGGAGGGTTGTTGAACGTAGTGATCTGGTGAGGTCTTTGGTCTTTTGTTTTTTTTAGTTGTTAATGTTAAGGACTTCAAACTATGTACTTTCTTGATAGCATGTGTGCTTTCATTTTCATCATTCATTCTCCCACATCAATTAAAAGATGACTCTTATATAATGCTTTTGGAAAGGGGCATGCCAGATATAATGTTATTTGACGAAATTATGTCAGACTTTGGACGCTCGAGTATTTTATCTCTCTGGCCTCTTGCCTCTGGAGTTTTTTGGTGAGTTACCTTGGTTGACATGCAGAGAGGTTGGGGAGCTCTTCTTGAATGAGTCATCAAAATACAGGAGGATTCCTTGACCTCCATATTTGTAGCTATTCTTCTTTCTTTCTGTTTCAAAATCTAGGGTCAGTTGGAACTTGGAAAAATAAGGATTGCTCATTTAGAAGATAAAGTAGGTGTCTACTCATAGAGGTGGCGATTTGTGTTATCGTGTCGTGTTCGTGCCGCATTATCGTGTTTTCATGTTATCTATCTTATTTGATCATAAATATAACAATAAATGTTATTTAAACTAAATTTACAATTTTGTGCTTTTGTGTCGTTTTTCATATCGTGTCGTGCTAAGCCGTGTCTTATCGATCTGTAATTCATATTTATAATCATATCGTGCCGTGACGTGCTATCGTGTCGTGTGCCACCCCTAACTACTCAGTGCATGAAGCTCCATGTGGTCTTGCCTTTTATCAAGATATTCTTGTCTAAGGATTCAGAACTAGTTATCATTTCTTGATTTTATATTAACAGTCTTGCTTTGGTTCTCACTTTTTTCCTTGTATTTTGTCGATGTTGTGAATGAAGAATGCCATAAAGGTTTATTGCTTCCAGTAAGATTGGTGCTTAACCAAGATCTAAGTATATAATTTTGGAAGCCTTGGCAGAAGGGCTTAAGACCCTCTAGAATATGTCAGTATTCTCCTGCTATATTTTGCATTTGCATTTAGCTAGTTGTCTTTTTGTATTATCCCACGACTGTATTGCTGGTCAGAGGCTTGTGACATAAAAATAAGTTTGTTTACTGTAAAATGGAGTAATGGACGCCTGAATGAGTGTCAATTCCATACTCAAGATAACGTGGCAGCCCCCTTCAAGCCGATATTAATGGGTAAATTGAGGTCGGGTCTGAACCATGTGCTGTAGCCAGTAGCATACTTTTTTTAAGAAATAGAAGATTTCATAGATAAGAAGAATAAAAGACCTGATGGTAGCTTTTTCCTTTTTTATCAACAAACTGTTCATGAGTTAATTATACTAGGTAAGGACCTGATGGTAGCTTTTTTGAGGTTAAGATATCTTGATGACTTAGGCCCTGTTTGGACATGATTTTTCTTGTTTTTTGGTTGTTTATGTGGTTTATGATTTTTATATTTTTATGTACTGTAGTAATTATTTTTTTGGTTTTTTGAAGGTTATTATTGTAATTTCATACGACAAAATATATACTTCAACACAATTTAGTACTTTCCTTGCTCCTAAAAGAGTGTCCTGTTTGACTCGGCACAAAGATTAAGAAAATATAATTGACTCTATTATAAATATTAGGATAATGTGTTTTCCAAGGATACCCATGTGAGACTGGGGCCTATAAATTAAAATGGGAATCAAATCAAGGGTAAAATGGTAGAGGTAACATTAAAAAAAAGAAATATCAAAAAGTGGACACCCTTTTTGGAACGGCCTAAAAAGGAAAGATGCAATCTTTTTTAGAAATGGAGGGAGTATAAACGTTCAGGGACTAGGTGTTAGTTTCATTTACACTCAAACCCCTAATTCAATCAAATCAGCCTCAAATGCTGACTATATCGGCCAAACTGAAAAAACAATAGGTAACAAAAAGCTTGTCCAAACACCTTCCATTTTTGGTCACCCAAAAAGTGAAAAAGTGCCAAAAAAACTCTGGGTGAACAGGGCCTTAAAGTCTTCCATTTAAATTTGCGGGGTAGTAACTGCTCAAATAAAAAGAATTGCTAACTTAGTCTTACTATTTAAATTGACAGGGTAAAAGTCGTTTAATTTTTGTTGAATTTGCATTTTCTTCTTTTCCTCTACCTGGTTGTCCGCGAATTGGTATTTAAATTTGTTTAATTTTACACATCGAGGAAAATGAAGATAATTGATCTATTTGGCACATTTTTGTCAACCCGGGGTTTGAGAAGACATTCCTGTAGCCTGTGGCTGGAAAAACTTTGATTGTAATTATCCATATGGCAAAAAGCAAAATATCACTGGGCTCTTTCCTATTTATTCAGTTGTATATCAATCAGTTGCTTACTTTTCTTATGCCACATGATTTGATGGTCTAACTCTCGCTGTCTGCCTCTCTCTCTCTCTCTCTCTCCAGCTTGTAATGGTTGTTGATGCACGAGACCCACTGTTCTACCGTTGTCCTGATCTTGAGGTAATGCATGATTTATTTATGTACTTATTTTGTACACTCAAAAGAATTCTACTTTCTGTTTTGGGCTGTTTCAATCAAAGAGTTTAACTTCAAAATTAAGTTGGTAAATGAGTTCCCAATTTCTTTTGTTACATTAAACTTAAAATTAGGTAAACTTTTGAATCTTTATTTATGGAGACTGTCATAATCTGTATAAGATTTGACTTTCAAATGTTGACTCTTTTAGTGGAAAGGAGGGAGTATATAGGTTTTGCCAGGTTCATTCTATTATGCTATCCATTTGCTGTTCAAACATTTTGTGATGGGAATAATTACATAGTGCTGGATGCTTACCTTTTCCTTTCAGTATACTTGCTGAATTATGTACTCCCACCGTCTGAAAATAAGAGTCCCCTATTGACTTTACATGAGTTGTAAGAAAGTATTTGACTTTTTGTGATTTTCTTTTAACACCTCAAGTATCCTCTAGTGGTGTCAAATCAATGGGACCCTTTACTTTTTCTATCTCATAACAAAATGGTATTATTGACAATTGGTTTAAAAAGACTTTCTAAAAGAGGAAAGGGGACACTCATGAGGGACGTCCCAAAATGGAATGAGAGAGACTTATTTTGGACGGAGGGAGTACTTTTTTGTGAAAGAATTTCAAATGCATATCTTGATACTGCAAGTCTTAATAGGAAAGCAGGAAAAGGAACAAAAAATTGGTGGGAGCTACTAAGTAGTAGGTTCCATAAATTTGTTTATGGGGGAGGCAGGATATGTCAATTTTTTCATTCCATGAAAATGAAGCTAATTTAAGCTGAACCTTGTATGCTTTTTAGTCAAGTGTGATCAGTTTTTGAAACTAAAAACAGAATATTAAAGATAGAAGGGTGGAAGGGAATTTGCGGCCACTGGGGTTTGGGGGATAGAGAAACATGAAGTAGTGGTAAACCCCACGAATTCATTTTTGTGTTGAGACTATAAACCCCTCATCGGGCAAATACAAGCCTTGCATACGCTGTACAAGTAACATATTCCTGGGCTATCCCACCCACTAGCCCATGGTTTTGAGTTCCATTTATTCAATATGGTTCCTTACAGGGCTCTTCCACTCGTGATATGTCAAATGATCCTGTCGTGCTCCCCGTCACCTGAAAACATATCGCCATGTGTGTTGAGACAGAAATCCCACACCTGGTTATACATGCCTTACATTTAGGATATATGATCTTTTGAACAAACCACTCACAAGCCTATTGGTTTTTAGTTGAATCCTCAAAATTCAAATATATGTGACGCATGATATGTCACACTTCTCCTTTATGAAGATGAAGCTAATTTAGGAAGTATTTTGTATACTGTTAGTCAATGGGGAACATGTCTGTTGCTCTGTGTTTTTTTTTTTTTGATAAGTAGAACAAGTTATCTTGTTATAGATCGAGATATACCAATAGTTTGTCCATCGGTTATTATGGAACTTAAAAATAGACTTCAAAGGTAGGAGGATAGTGCCATTGGCTTCGGCTATAAGCTTAAGCAATCTGATTCTTGCTATTATCATTAGTATCACTGAATCATTTCATCAGTCAGCTGATGTTAATGATAATATGAACACCATCGGGCCACGCCATAGCATCATGATTAAATTTTGTGTACATATAGGGGGATAGGAAGTTGTGGCAGATCACTTGCAAGGATGATACATTTAAGAAAAAATGACGGGATAACTAGAGGTTGAATATCTGAGGATGAAACTAGATCAGAACAATAGGAATTGCAAGAAAGGGAAAAATGAAGTTGTTGGGCCTCATGTATGAGGTGAAAGGTTAGAATTGAAGGAGTTATATTTTGTCGTAAGTATGGCAGAAGTTATTTTTATTGACTGAAAGGGCATTAGAACAAAACATTGATGTATGCTACATTAGATTGGAAAAATATAAAATGAGTGTCTTATTACTTTAATTACTTTTGGTCTTCTTAAAATAAAGGAGTCTTATTATTCTTTGAGAGGGGTGAATTCCACTACCATTATGCTTATCTGCTACTTCAAAACTTTTGTTGACAGATTTCGCCTTCTAGTTAGACTCTTGAATACCAATGGATAGACCTTCCTAGTCTCTCTTTCCCCTGTTCTGAACATCCCCTGTAGAAACAGCAATTTTAAATGGCAAAAGTTAATAGCACTACCAAAGTTCAATACCAGAATGCTTTTCGATTGAAAATTAAAGTGTTTTTGGCTACAAGATAGTATTGACATGTTTTATGTAACTATGGTTCCTGTGATCATTAAACTTGTTTGAAAAGACATGCTGTTACGAGCAAATCTTGCTGATTTGATAATTTAAATCTTCACTAACAATTGTTTGGACCCATAAGCTGATATGTGAGAAGCATTCTGGGCTGCGTATGGACTTTGAGATATTTCCTAGGGTCGCTGTTTCTAATATACTTGTTGAAATTCTCATCTTGTCTCGACTATGCTGATCTCATTATCTTTGGATTTTCTGGCTTCATAGCAAATTACAGTAAGAAAACGGCTAGAGCTCCCTAGAGTTGATTTCCGAATTATCTACCAGCTCATGTCAACTACTGACAATTGTTTGCAGGACCCTCTGACCAACCATCATTTGGAAATCAACTTTTGGGATTTCCAGCATTAGTCTTGACAAAAGTTGGAATTATGATGACTGCAAATAAGTGAATTGAACATTGAAAATTTGACCCGTTGTTTCCATGGGTTGTCAAAATGCCTTTCAAGAAAAGAGGACGTTTAAGAGACAGTTGAGAGTTTACCCATTCCATTTGATGAGAATAAATAACACGATACTGTTCAAGGGTGCTGCCTATCTTTCTTTTTTTTTTTTTTATAAACACAAGCATTATGTCTGTTGTACAGTGGTTACTTCCCTTGGTTTTTTGTTTTGTTCTTGAACTTGTTTACGTAACTAGCAAATAGTATGGATGTGACACTGACTTGGTCAAAATGCAGGCATATGCACAAGAAATTGACGAGCACAAAAGGACATTGCTTCTTATTAACAAAGCAGATCTCTTACCATTTTCAGTCAGGTTAGTGTCTTATCTCTTATGGTTGGGTCCTGCTGCTACATGCCAATTATCTCTTTCCAATATCTCTTTAAACTTTGTAATTTTGCAGAGACAAGTGGGCGAAATATTTCCGTCTTCATGGGATTCTTTTCTTATTTTGGTCGGCTAAGGCTGCATCAGCAATTTTGGAAGGGAAAAATCTCAGTTCCATACAAGAGAACCATAGCTCGGAAGAATCTCTCAGTGCAGATACAAAGATATATGGCAGGGAGGAATTGTTGTCCCGCCTACAGTCAGAAGCAGAGGAGATAGTCTTAATGAGAAGGAAATCAGAGTCCAGCGCTACAGCAGGCTCCTCTCGCTTTCACTCCAATAGTGAAGATGTTGTAGAGAATGCAACATCTGAAAGTGTTACAGTGGGATTTGTGGGATACCCTAATGTTGGAAAAAGCTCAACAATAAATGCTCTAGTTGGCGAGAAACGGACAGGTGTCACGTCTACTCCCGGGAAGACGAAGCATTTCCAAACATTGATAATATCTGATAAACTTACCTTATGTGATTGCCCGGGATTGGTCTTTCCATCATTTACAAGCTCAAGACACGAGATGATAGCGTCTGGAGTTTTGCCAATTGACCGTATAACTGAGAACAGGGAGGCTGTACAGGTGGTGGCTAATCGAGTACCAAGGAAAGTCATCGAGGATGTATACAATATCTCTCTGCCCAAGCCCAAGCCATATGAGCCGCAGTCTCGGCCTCCTCTGGCATCAGAACTCCTGCGTACATATTGTGCTTCTCGTGGATATGTTGCCTCGAGTGGTCTACCAGATGAAACTAAAGCCGCACGTCAAATTCTGAAGGATTATATTACTGGGAAGCTGCCCCACTTTCAAATGCCTCCTGGATTGTCAAATGAGGAGGAAGCTGGTGTGGAGGATGTGGTTGAATCTGACATGCCTGAGATGCAAGAATCAGATTCATCAGATGCTGAAAGCATTCCAAACAGTGAAGGCAAAGATGGTCCGAGTCTGGAGCATGTGCTAGATGATCTCAATGCATTTGATATGGCTAATGGGATAGCTCCCAGTGAGGTACGTGCTAAGAAAAAACCTTCAAGTGCATCTCATAAACAGCACAAGAAGCCTCAGAGAAAGAAGGACCGCGCGTGGCGGGTCAAAGCCGACGGAAGTGATGGAACGCCGATAGTAAGGGTCTTCCAGAAGCCTGTAAATACAGGGCCTGCAATAGCTGGGTAGGACCCACCTAGAAGTCATGGTCATAGATATGAATGTTTCTTTGGAGCAGCCTACCGTTGCAGGCGAGGCAGCTATAGCATATGGAGACTGCTGGTATGGACTAGAGCTTAGCATGTGGTGTTGTTCATGCCAACTTATTTAGTGGCATGATTTGGATATTACCTGGTAACCTTGTAATGTGACTGCATCATGTCATTGCAAGCTTGTATATTCTATATATTGTGGGAAGAATGCTTCTACCTATAATTGTAGAATTAACATGAACTAAACAATTAGCTTTTTTGGCCTTTTAAATGTTGTTTATTGATTGTTCTTGGCTTACATGGCTTTACAATTGAATATAAGTAGATATCCATATGGATACCCAAAGAAAAGAACCTATACTTGTGTTGTCAATGTCGCCCTTAGTGAAAGAGGTATTTGCACATTGTTTTTGACTATCTTTTGGTGGGCATTAACAAACATGGGGTATTTGTACATAGGAATGCTATGTGCACCAAAAATGTTCATCAGCTGTTTATTAAAATTTTAGTTGACATGTTTTGGTATGTTAAGTAATTTGTGGATCTTAACATTTAATAATGTTTTGACCAACCAGAACATGCAAATAAGGACTTTTGATGCACATAACATTACTCTTTCACAAAGAGTAAACATAAAAAGAGACCCCTAAACTATTACCCAATTTTAACTTACTACCCTAAAAAAAACCCTTGAATTTTGTCTAATCGTTCGTCGATTGTTAGTTAATTTATCAATAAAAATATGTGCCTACTAAATGCTTTTAAAGAACAATTTAGACGACTTTCAAGTCAATCGGTCAACATTTCTTCCCTCACACATGGTAACAAAGTTTAGGGGTTTTGGGAAAAAATCACGTTACAATTAACAGGCCATAGTTCTCCAATTTAAATCCAAATAAAACACATTCTAGTGGAATATTGAAGAATGTCGCAAAATAAGCTATATTTTTGTTTCAGAAAAGTTTATTCTAAATAATAATTCTGATAAAAGGACTAATTAAACATGACTAAGAGGTTAATACTAAAAGATAGATTTTCCCCAAAAAAAAAAAAAAATCTCGAATGCAAAGGAAAATGATGTGACATTTAATTGGGAAGACATTCTCTACGTAATTCTCTACTTCTAAAGGATCATATAGAGAATGTTTTTTCATCCACGTCATTTACCGTTAATTTTAATTTTTATTTTTTATCGTCAATCAGTTACGGTAGAATTAATTTTTATTTTTTACTTTTTATAAATAATTATAAAATAATTACATATCTGAAAGAATGTTCTAAAAGAGTCTTTCATTAAATCACATTTAGAAAAAAAAATGGGACTTGCTATTCCAACCCCCAAAATTGCTAAGTATACCCATTTACTTAGTTCACCCACCCTTCAAATATTATACCACCTATATTACTAAGTATACCCTCACTTATTTTCCTATTTTACCCTTGAACAATAAACCCCCAATTCTCACCCTTAGGACAAATCAAGTAAGTGTATAGTCCAGGAGTATGAACACCGCACTTAATCCCAACAGCCACAATCTCTTGCTTCAAGCCTTTCCATTCAGACAAACAGAGGGTCTCCTCCTCCTCCTCCTCTTCATGTTTATAGTCCAAATTAACTTGGATAAAACAACATGAAACAAACAAGAATAATTAAGGAACCTTGAATAATTCTGTGACAAAAATTTAATGATAAATGGATAAGACGGAATAGGAAACCTGATGTCTTAACGACCCTGGCATGAGATTCAACGAGAGAGCTAGAGAATGGACGGGATTTGGAGACGGGTTTGGGATGTGATTGAAAACGGCAAGGGTGGGACCAATTTGATGCAGAAGGTGAAATGGTGGAGAGGAAGGTGGAAATTGGACAACGCAGACAGCGGTGCGTGAGAAGCATTTTTCTGGCCCCCTCTTTCTCCAGTGTGCAGTACCCCCTTACCGCACACCCTAAGGAATGTGCGGCACTGGTCCGCTGCACATACCTTAGGGCGTGCGGTCGGGGGGTGCCACACATACTATTAAGCGTGCGGTAAGGGATGTCGCACATATCATAGTAATAAAATTATTTTAAGGGTAATATAGTCTTTTGAAATCATGACAATTTTATAATAATGGTAAAGAGGTATACATAGCAATTTTGGGAGTGGGAATAGCACTGCTCAAAAAAAATCTCTTTTGCTACGTGTAAAAGAGGTGTTCTTATTTAAACATGCCAAATAAAAAAAACTAGATAGCATCGGAGATGCTCTAAACTTTCTATCCCCCAAAGTACTCCGGTAAGTCTGATTTTCGCCAGCGCCAATTGTCGCACGACGTGGTAACCTTTTGTTAGCTTCCATTGCATACATAAACCTTTCCGTTCTAGATCTATACTTTTACCCGTTTTTCGTCAACCTTTCCTTATTCCTCTACTTGCCAGCAAACTATTCCCCGTCGGAGACTTTGTACTTGTAGTTTCTTCAATAATCTTAGTTCAGATTGACCCCTTTCCCAACGATCAACAAACAATTTGGTGTACAGCCCTGATCATAGACTTCGCCCGAGACCAAATCGGCACCCAGGCTAAAAAATTTCTAGTGCGTGTGAGTGTGTTTGGTCTTTGCCGGCGTCGGAATGTTAAGGTTGGGATTCGATCTTTCATGCAAAGCTCCATTTCAATTAATTGTCTTCAATTTCTTTTCTTCTTTCATCCTTGTATTCATTGTCTGCTTCTATGGCCATTGTTTCCATCTAAATTGAGTGCTCGATTTTGCTTCGCCCTCCTCCATCTTTTCATATTTGCTCTTAAGACCTCTACACACTTTACTAACTTGTCTTTGCCCCCTTTATTTTACCGGAGTGGTATCTTTTGATAAATACTTTGGATTTGTTCTTTTTTTTTTATTCCTAGCAACTTTTTGTTGATTAAGCTTTCTGAAGATACTAAAATATTCTGCTTCCACGTGGCACAAGAGGGACACACAGCCGTGCTTAGCTGGAGCTCGGAAGACAGCTCATCTCGATCTCGAGGTTTGATTACAGCTCGGACCCCTGGTACGTATACCCGCCATCTTGTCTCGACCTCCCCGAGGATCCCGAGGTGGCTAGAAGATGCTCTCCAGTTGAACCTGAGAACCCGCGAAATTCTAGATCCGGGCAACAACACTAAAGACCCCCGAAGTCTCCATCCCGGGAACTGAAGATAGTCAACGAAAGCTGCCGCATTTAAGGCATACCTGCTATTACGTCATCTCGGGGCCACAAACCAGCCTCTCATTGGTTGAAAGAGTGACTTGCTCTCTAAGTAAAGCTGCTTCTAGAAGATATGCACATCTCCCAGCGAAGTTCTATCTTCTACATTAATACAGGTCACTTCTCCTTTAAAGCTCATCAATGCAGATTGCGGCTGCCATAAATGGGCATGTGACCACCTGTCCTAGGTTGGAACCTGACAGGCCCACCTGTCCCAAACCAGCATTCCTCCAGTATAAATACAAGGTGATTGCCTTCAATTATGACCTAAGTTCAAATACAACATACACCACTACCAAGTCTCCAAAAGCATTCAGAGCATTTACTCTATAAGAGCAGCCTGAATCCTTACCGGAGACCATAAATCTTACCCTATACTGATTCTCTCACCGGAGGGTTTTAGCTGGACCAACGTCTAGCTCCCTAACGGTGCTTTCTTTCAACACAGGTATCTACCGGAGGACAAGTCCCACTAACACTTGTACCTATTGAGAGCCGGGGCATCCTACCTACAGACTAGCTGCATACGTGGACTTGGACAGATCACCTGAACACATTTTTGACGTGATCAGTTTGGTTCCGTTGCCGGGACGCCGAAATTAGATACTTTCAGTTGAACTTCGTGTAACTTAGCGAAACTCAGTTTAGAGATAACGAATTCAAGACAACAAGTTACGTCAGCCGCACAAGAAGTTGGCCCACAGTCTTCACATTCTGCTGAGCATGCATCCCCGTCAGCACAGAGGCATGCGCCTAAAACTCCCAGAAAAGCCCCTGCTGATAATTCAAGGGGCAGAAAGTCAACTCGGGACCTGGCTCGGGTGTTGACAAAGAAGGCTGCGGAGAGGTCGCGTGCTAGCAAGGGAAAGGCCGCGCAGAAAGCCCATCAGGATGGCGAAACTGCCAGTGAATCTTCTGGAGGGGAAGAAACTTGCGGTAATGACGAGGTCAGAATAACCGGAGTGAAGAGGCCTATTACACAGTTGCAAAGGGATCAGGCTGAGCTTGAACATCTACGGCGGGAAAGAGCTCACGTAGAGAGAGTCAGAGAGCTCGAGCGACGGGAATACGAGCTCACCAGAAAGGTGGAGGTAGCTGTCCCAGCCCAAAAGGTCCCTCTCGAGCGAGAGAGGGCACATGCAGAAAGGCCGCAAAGTCACGGGCCAGGATCCCGAGCTGTTGAAGCCCCCCGGGCAAGCGCGCATAGCAGGTTGGGCGAGAGCATCAAAAATAGGCTGGGACACCAGACCAGTGCAGCACCCAAGGCAAGTGTGCACAGCCGACTCCATTTTCAAGAGGAAAGGGAGAGGTCCAAGCGAAGTGTGTATGACCGACTCGGAGCTCGGACACATTCCCACAGCCCGCAGGGGTCTGACAGGACCTACAAGCCAGAGGTTCAGTCCCGACGTAAGGACACCCAGGGGGGAAGGCGAGGGCGTTCGCCGTCTCCTCAGGGAAGTTCACCCGGTTCGATCGCTTCATCACATAAGCGATCAAAAAATGATGGACGCGACAGACGAGGCCATCGTGAGTCCCGGGCTGAGGGGTCGCCAGAAGAGGCCCTAAAGGTTTTCCAGGAGCGCTTAGAGGCTCTTGAGAAGGGACAACTAGGGCTTCCCACACAAGTTTTGGAGAGTCCGTTCTGCCGTCGAATTCAAAGAACACCGCCGAATCCCCGGTTGAGGCTTCCTGATTTTAAGTCATACGCTGGAAAGACGCATGCTCAGACTCACCTATCCAATTTCGAGGCCAAAATGGGCGTATACACGGCTAAACAAGACATGTGGTGCAAGGTTTTCGTCAGCACATTTGACGAAACAGTGATGAAGTGGTTTAGGGAGCTCCCAAAAGAGTCTGTGACAGACTGTAGCGACCTGAAGAGGAACTTCCTTAGGAAGTATGCCTCAGCTGGAGAGCTTCCTAAGGACAAGTCGGACCTTGCCAATACAAAACAAGGCCCTACTGAATCACTGGCAGATTACATCCAGCGGTTCAAGAATGTAGCTGACGAGCTCTCCAACGTCCCCGACGAGATAATAATGGTCTGCTTTGAAGGTGGACATTAGTCGAACAAACTATTGGAGGCGCTCAATCTCCGGACTCCGACCTCCAGCGCGGAGATGTTCGTCATGGCCAAGGGGGTGGCCAAGATCGAAAAAATCCTGGCCGATAAGCAGAAGGCTAAAGAAGGAGCCTCGGCTCCCACAAAGGTGGAGGACTCGAAGAACCCGGACCAAAGGGTCGGACAATCCAATGCCAGGATAAAGGCACAGGAGAAAGAGGATAAGACAGCTTATACCCCTCTGAATGCGTCTCGGGAGTATATCATGACCGTGCTACAGCAGGATAATAGGCTAGAAAAGCCTTATTCGATGAAAGAGACCAGATACCCTCGGTACCCGGCCAAGAGGTGTGAGTACCATAAGTGGCCACACAACAGAGGACTGTATTCAGCTAAAAAGGGCCATTCAACGGCTGATAAATCGGGGGGGAGCTCAGGAGGTTTGAGCAGAGAGATAAGACTGAGGAGAGGTCAAGAGCACATGGCCGTGAGCACGTGGACAGAGAGGAGTATAAAATCTCCACTATCCTGGAAGACAACTTGAGCATCACCCTGCTCAACGACACCATGTACAGCCTCAACAACGTGGTGTCCCAACCTCGAATGAAAGACGAGGTTGGAATTTGCTTTTATCCGAGCGAGTTAGCCAGTACCGACCTGGCCAAAGTACAGCCTCTCATAATGCACCTCGGGATTGAACAGTACATGGTGAGAAGGGTGCTGATAGATACCGGAGTTAACAGAAACATCATGTATTATGATTATTTCAAGAAGATGAAGCTCGCGGATACCCAGATCACCCTGAGCAATGTTCAGTTGGAAGGCTTCACCGGCCACAAGGTGGGTCACCAAGGGCACCATGACGCTGAAGGTGATGATTGGAGAGGGAAATCTTTTCAGGTCCGAGGAGATAGAATTCTTGGTCCTCAACATTCCTTCACCTTACAACGCCATCTTGGGGCTTCCAGCCCAGGCCAAATTTGGCATGGTTTTCTCCACTCCTTATTAGAGAGTTAAATTTGCCATAAATGACAAGGTTGGCATGATGAGGAACGACTCGAAGAGCACTCTCTTTGACATGATAGAGGCTCGCAAAGATAAGGAGATAGCAATGAGAGGAAAGGCTCAAGTTGCAGAGATCGCTGAACCTTCAGCCAAAAGGGGCCAACCTTTAGCCGAAGAAGTCTTCGGTGGAGCAGACCAGACCGTAGTTCCTGAAAACGCGGCGTCAGCAGAGTGCTCGGCCCAAGGATAGCAGTCAACGCGGGCTAGCAATTCTAGCCCACAAGATCAAGGACCGAGCAAAAAGAGGGCAAAGGTGATCACCATTGAAAGCCTCGACATCCGCGACCAACCCAATATCCAGCCTTATGAGGACTTTGATGAGGTGGTCATCAATTTCGATTTTCCTGACCAAAAGATTAAAATTGGTCTGGATATTGACGAAGGAGAACGTCAGGCCATCATCCAATTCCTCCGAGGAAACACAGATGTATTCGCTTGGAGGGTTGAGGACATGAAAGGTAAATAATTAAAGAAATTTTTTACCCGACGTGGATCGCGAATGTCGTCATGGTCAAGAAGACCAGTGGCAAATGGAGAATGTGCGTGGATTACACCGATCTTAACAAAGCTTGCCCGAAGGATTGGTACCCGCTACCTTGAATTGACCAACTCGTAGATGCCATTGCCGCCCATAAAATCCTGAGTTTTGTGGATGCATACTCAGGATATCACCAGATCTGAATGTGGTTGCAAGATCAGAAGCTGATGACCTTCCGAGCTGCGGGGGCCCTATATTGCTATGTAATAATGCCTTTCGGGCTAAAGAACGCGGGGGCTACTTACTAGAGAATGGTAAACAGAGTTTTTGGAGATCTGTTCGGTCGGAACGTGGAAGCTTACATCGACGATATGGTAATCAAAACCAAAAAAGCTAACCACGTTGGGGACATCCAGGAAATATTTACCAACCTCAGAAAGAACAACATGAAGCTTAACCCCGCAAAATGTGCCTTTGGGGTGATAGCGGGAAAGTTCTTGGGATACATGGTTAATGAGCGAGGAATTGAGGCGAATCCGGGAAAGATCCAGACATTGCTGGACATGAAGGCCCCGATCAGCATCAAAATAGCGCAGCAGCTCAACGGCAAGATAACCACCTTGAGCCGATTATTGCCAAAGCCACTGAGAAGAGCCTCCCCTTTTTCAAAATTTTAAAAGGGAGTCAAAAATTTGCATGGGGACCAGAATGCGACAAGGCCTTTGTTGAGCTGAAGCAATACCTTGGCAGCCCGCCTTTACTCTCTAGCCCGATGCCCGGCGAGAAACTTTACATCTATATCTCCGCGTCCGATGCAGCAGTGGCTGCAGTGTTAATCAGAGAGGAAGGGCTCATTCAGAAACCAGTCTACTATGTTTCTCATGCTCTATCCGACGTAGAGGCCCGGTACATGAATATCAAGAAAGTAGTCCTGGCACTAATTGTGATGGCGAGAAAGTTACCACACTATTTTCAGGCCCATGCCTTGGTGGTCTACACAGATCTACCCTTCTGACGAATGCTGCACAAACCCGACATTGCGGGAAGAATGATGAAGTGGGCAGTCGAGCTCTCTGCTTTTAACGTCACTTATGAGCGAAGAAAAGCAATTCAAGGACAAGTCCTTGCTGACTTTGTTGCCGAAACATCATTTGCTCACGGCACATCTCCGGAGATCTCGTCAAACAAGCTAGGAAAAATTGAAATGCAAGTCGTCCCACCTATCAGAAGCATCTGCTCCAGCTCACGGGAAACAAGACCAGACAATCATTGGCAGCTATTTGTCGATGGCTCAGTCAGCAACTCGGGCAGCGGCGTGGGTCTGTCTTTGGTTTCCCCGGACGAGACTAAATTTCGGAAATTATTTCGATTTAAGTTCTCAGCATCAAACAATCAAGCCGAGTATGAAGCCGTGGTTGCAGGCTTGCAGTTGGCAAAGGACCTCACGGTCTCTTAGATTGTTGTTTTCAGCGACTCTCAGCTCGTTGTGAAGCAAATTTCGGAGGAGTATGGGGCTAATCACCCCACGTTGATAAAATACTGTGAGTCCGTTAGGCAGTTGCTAGCCGAGTTCGAATACTAGGAAGTTCAGCAGATTGACAGGGAGAGCAACACTCGGGCTGACTACTTGTCTAAAGTTGCCTCCATGGAGCTGAAGGATCTACCCCTGGTTGTTCGGGTAGAATTCCTCGAGTCACCCTCTACAAACAAAAAAACTGTCTTACCAATTATGGTGACAACGAGGTGTTGGATTGACGAAATTGAAGACTACATAGAGCATGTGACTCTACCTCAAAATAAAGCCCTCGCACAGTAGATAAGGAAGAGAGCTGCAAGGTACACAAAAGTCGCGGGAGTGGTATATCGGCGATCTTTTTTGAAACCTTTGCTGAGGTGTGTACGACCCGAGGTCACAGAGAATCTCCTTACCGAGGTGCATGAAGGAGTATGCGGGGGACACCCTGGAGCTCGGGCACTCTCTGACAAGATTCTTTTTCACGGGTACTATTGGCCAACACTCAGAAAAGATGCCGAGGCCTACGTGAGAAAGTGTAATAAATGCCCAAGATCCTCCGACGTGCCCAGACTGCTTTTTGTGCCCCAAACACCGGTGGTCGCCGCTTGGACCTTCGATATGTGGGGAATTGACCTCATCGGTCCTTTTCCCAAGGCTTGCGGAGGTTGCGAGTTCTTGATAGTGGCTGTAGACTATTTCACCAAATGGATCGAGGCCAAGCCACTAACAAGCATTGCCGAGGAGAAAGCAATCAGTTTCGTCCACGACTACATCTGGTGCAGATTTGGATTACCCCGGGTCATAGTTTTCGATCACGGGACCCAGTTCGCCACAAAGTTTACAGCGAGCTACGAAAGGATGAATGTAAAGCACTGGATGTCTTCGGTCGCTCACCCGCAAGGCAACGGCCAAGCAGAGGCCGGAAATAAAAAGATTTTGTACTCTCTCAAAAGGAGTTTGGATGAAAAGAAAGGGAGATGGATGGAGGAGCTACCTGCGGTCTTATGGAGCATCAGAACATCTATCCGAGGCCTGACGGGAGAAACACCCTTCACTCTGACTTATGGATCCGAGGCAATGGCACCGGTTGTAATGGCCCTTCCTACAGCTCGGGTTCTACATTTTGACGAAGGAAGAAATTTGGAAGCCCAGGGGCTTGACCTCGACCTACTAGAAGAACGAAGGATAGAGGCTCAACTAAGAATGGTGAACTACAAACAGCTCGCTAAAGGCTATCACGACCGGAGAGTAAGGCCCAGAACCTTCTCAGTCGGGGACTGGGTACTCAGAAAGATTGAAGCTATGGGCAGAAACACTCAGCGAAACAAATTGTCCCCTAATTGGGAAGGCCCATATCGAGTTACAGCGATTATTCGAGAGGGCACCTACCGATTGCATGCTGATCACTTGAAGAAATACTACCAGTGATTGTAACTTTTTTCTTCATGTGTAATAAAAGCTTGTATAAAGTTGGAATTTTGGTTTCTCTAATAAAATTACCTTGAGATCGGGATTAAAATATATTAATAAAGAAAAATACTTAAAGTCGGCAGCATGCCACTTAAAGTATAGAACTACTGCTTAGGATTGGCAGCGGGCCACTCCAAGTGGTCTCAAAACATCACTTGAGGTCGGCCTATGCCACTCGGTAGTGGTTCTAAATTATCACTCAAGGTCGGCTTTGGCTACTTAGTGATGGTTCTAATTGTCACTCGAGGTCGGCTATGGCCACTCAGTGATGATTCTAATTGTTATTCGAGGTCGGCCATGGCCACTAAATAGTGATTCTATTCAAATTGTCACTCGAGGTCGGCCAAAGCTACTCAGCGATGATTCTAATTATTATTCGAGGTCGGCTATGGCCACTCAATAACGATTCAATTATTACCCAAGATCGGCCTTGGCCACTTGGTAATAGTTCCAAACCATTATAAACTCAAAACATAATCCACACCGCAAGGATTAAAATGAGAAATTGTACTAAGAAACATTCAAGCATAAATGAAATACTCAAGAGTAAAAAACTACATTCTATATATATGCACAGTGTACATTCCTGAGCTAAATGTACCTATTCATAATTATAATTTACAAATTGCAAGCTCGTAGGCTCAATCAAAAGAGATTCAAAATCTACTCAAAATACATACAAAAGTACAAAGGCATTATAGGCCGGCCCCAAAATCCTCAAAGACCTTCCGAAGCCAGAACGTCGCGTTCATTCTCAGCCCGGTTGGTCAGGGTGCCTTCTGTATCCTTCAAGAGTTGATCGTCAGCTACTTAGCGGCATTTTCTTGGGCATCGCCTCCGCCCGCAGCCTTCAGGGCCATCTGATCTAGCCGGGCATCGACCAGCTTCTCAACATGCTGTTGAAGGATAACTGGATGCTCCCACGCGAGCTTGCTTGCCTCCGTGTCCTCAGCATCAATAGCCTCGATATCCTCAGCATCAAAAGGCACGAGCGCGGCGCCCTTTCAGTTCAAATCATCATAGGGGTTGGAGGCCCCCCATTCCACAAGCTTCTCAAGAGGCACCCCGTCACCGGCAGCAGCCCGGAGAATCTGATAACATCCCTTCATCATATACGGAGAGATATCTTCAACGAATAAATCAGACTCTTTGTACTGGGCGATGACCGAGGCCTCATTAATAGAGTACCGTGCTCGGATATCTTGGCACTCCAGGCTGAGCTTTTGCATTCTCTCATCCAGCAAGTGGATGGCAGCCTCGTGTTCAGCACCCTTCTCGGTGCACAACTTTTCAAACTTCTTCACCTCTTCCCCGGTGAGCATAAGAGCCTCCTCGGCTTTCGATTGAGCAGTCATCGAGGCAAAGAGGGAGGCTTTAGTCTTCTCGAGCTCCTGATCCTATGCCTTCAGCTACTTGTCCTTGGCCCTGAGCTGACTGCAAAATCGGGATAGCTCGGCAGTATCATCCTTTACTTGCTGCACCAGCTCAGATTTTAGCTTGTCAGCCTCAGCTAGTCGGAGATCAAAATATTTAAAATAATGGCCCATCTGTAAACGAGAGAGTTTCAGTACGAAGAATAAAGAGATATAAAGATAAACATGTTGAAAATCATAAACCTCCACCAGGGAGCAGGCCATTGACTTCAGAGCGTGGTCCGAGGTCTGCTGAAGAAGCTTTGCCAATTGGGGAGAATCGGCATAAGCGTTGATAGTATTAAACTCTGCAGCCTCATGGACACCGAGCCTGGCTATTACCTCAACACCCCTCCTCAGCAGGAGTGATTTTTTTCTTCCCTTTGGAGGATTTGCGGAGAGGGGGGGTCTTCTGTTAGATCTTCGATGACCACCTCAGCGGGCACCGACTTTTGTTTTTTACGAGCTCCAGCCTCGTCGGCCGCCGGTGCTCGCTTTGTGGTCGAGTGGACTAGTCGGCCTCAGCTAGTCGGAGATCAAAATATTTAAAATAATGGCCCATCTGCAAACGAGAGAGTTTCAGTACGAAGAATAAAGAGATATAAAGATAAACATGTTGAAAATCATAAACCTCCACCAGGGAGCAGGCCATTGACTTCAGAGCGTGGTCCGAGGTCTGCTGAAGAAGCTTTGCCATCCGGGGAGAATCGGCATAAGCGTTGATAGTATTAAACTCTGCAGCCTCATGGACACCGAGCCCGGCTATTACCTCAACACCCCCTCCTCAGCAGGAGTGATTTTTTCCTTCCCTTTGGAGGATTTACGGAGAGGGGGGTCTTCTGTTAGATCTTCGATGACCACCTCAGCGGGCACCGACTTTTGTTTTTTACGAGCTCCAGCCTCGTCGGCCGCCGGTGCTCGCTTTGTGGTCGAGTGGACTATAGTAATGGGCTCTGCATGAACAATGCCCTCAACCTCGACGGGTTTCATCGGGGGGAAAACAGCCCTGTCACCCTAGCAGCACTGTGGGACTGCCTTAGCTCGTCTTTCCAAGCTCCCGACGAGGTGGTCCTTCGAGCTCAAAAGGCTTGGGCCAAATTCACCATATTTGCAAAAAAGACATGGCTTAGCATCAATCGCGAGGAAAAAACACTTGAAAGAATAAAAGCAAACAGGAGGTATTGAGCAAGCACAACCCTCAGGAAGAGGCCAGCAGTTGCTTTCCTCGGCTCCCACGCACTGTTCGCACTGGATGCAAAATTTCTCATCCAAATGCCTGAACCAGCCCGGGGCGGAGTCAACATCGGGCATTGCGCATCTCGAGATAACCCCGATAAAAGATCTCCTCAACAACCCGGTGAGAGTAAAGAAAGGTTCATCCCTGAGGATCGCCTCCCAATCATATAACCGAACTTGCTCGTCATTTGTGTGCAAGGGGGCTTCCACCATGCGTTGGGCAATGCTATCATAATCACCCAGTCTCTTCAAACGCTTAAGGTCGTGGGGCCTCCTCGAGGGAATATTAAAGTTCCACCCCTTGCAGCTCTCAACAAGAATTATTTTATCAGCCCAGCCATCGACCTTTCCTGGATATGGAGTGAAGAGCTTGATCCAGTTGTTGTGAGCTTTGCACTGGAGATGATGGGTAGATACCCACGTTTAAAAATAGTACTGGAAGAGAGAGAGAGAGAGAGAGGGCTCGCAACCCAGAGCTCGGACGCACGCTGTAAAGCAGGCTAAGGTCTTCACTAGACCTAGAGAGAGGTCGAGGTGCATTGCGGATGCCTCCTCGAGGAATTCACAGATCAGTGGATCCAGTGGAAGACGGAGCCCGCCAAGTGCGAAGAAGCTGAGATAGAAGCCCACTTTTCCATGAAGGGCCTTCAACTCTACCAATTTTTGCTGGCATCCGGGATCGAAGCACAAAAATCGGGGGTGTGATAGATCGCTTCCCACACTGCCAGGTCGGATGAGGAAGCCTTATTCCTCCAACTGCGTGGTAGAGCGGCTATAGCAGCTTGGTTGGCCTTCTCGGCTGAAGTTTCCCGAGCTCCAGAGACTTCGGCCCTACCAGAAGTAGATACATCGCTCATCTTGCTAGAACTCTCTGCCTGTGCCTTTAATCTGTCAGTAGCGGCTCCCTCACAAAGCCGGCAGGAACGATCAAGTCGCAGATTCTGCAAATATCGGGTCATGAAGAAATAGTGAGAGATTAAGGCAGTTATGACTTGGGGTTTATCGTCTAAAATTTCCATTTAAGCAGCAAATGGGAGTAGAGAAACCCAGTGGGGTTCATCAGAAACCACTCGATCTGAGAAGTCAACTCCCCAGCGGCCTAAGATATCCTGAGCTTCACTCGGGACCACGACCTCCCAATGGTCCTCGATTAATTTATATACATTCTTGCCCGTGGGTGAGTGGGCAAATACAGATTGAGAGGGAAAATCTCCTAAGTTTATAGGAGCTAGGGGTAATGACGGACTGGCACCATCCAAGCTTGGGGAATATCCCGACGATGAGGATGAGTCCGGCGACGAGCTACACTCAGGAACCCTAAAACTAACACTCCTCCTACCCGCAAACATATTGAAAGGACAGATTGGAATCAAAGCATATTTAAGAAGGTCAGAATAACTGGATGAGGGTGGAAGCTCAGATGTCAACGTACGAAAGTCGCCTGAAAGGCACGTGATGCCGGAGATTAGCACCAGAATAAATGGCAAAGCGCCGGAGCAAAAAAGGGAGCGCAATATACCCCAAACAGGGGCAGAAATGTCCTGAGTTTCAAGATAATACTGTCGACTGGGCATGTATAAAGATGACTGGAAAAGTTCCTATGGTGGAAAATGATCAAATGATTCCTAGTCACTTTCCCACAGAAATGTACTGCATAAGTGATATCCTTGACAAATGCCTATTGTTCAAACATTATGGTTGAAAGGTTTTCACTAAATATCAATGAGAATCGACTGTAGGTATTCTTGAAGGTATGGAAGTAAATTGGGCTCAAATAGTCTTCAATTTAATCTTTTAAGCAGTTCTCCGAGTCTTCAAACTAGACGATCTCACTAAGCCATATATGCGAGTATTCTCATAGTTCCTCTGTTACTTTGAAGGACTAAGGAATTTTGTTCAAGCTGAGGACAAACATGCTATCACTTCAGACATTATGTTTGATCGGCATGCTCTGGCTTTACTTCTGTATCTAGCCAACGACGCAGATATGGATAAGTTTGAAAAAGTAACAGTAAAAGAGGTAATGAAAGAAGAAGATAACATTGCTGCTAGCGACACTGAAATCAAAGCGCATGTTGTTAATGATGGAAATGTTACAAGTGATGCAACCTAGATCTAGAAGAAGACTTCACTGATTATATGTATATATGTTTCTCATCACTTGACTCTTTCTTCTGTTTATCTATTTCAAAATGAATGATGATGCTAACGAAGATATTGAAGAAAAAGTAGAACCCTTTCCTGTTGAGGAGAAGTATCAATCTCTTGAGTGGGTTGCAGTTGATGTTGATGAGGATGATGAGGATGATGATGATGATAATGATAATGATGATGGAGATGATGATGAGGATAATAACATTGTTGAAGCTGATACTGTTAATGAAACTATTTCCCAGACTCAGTCACAAACACCCATCATAGTCACATTTTCCCCTGTCCTTCTATTCTTGCCTCATATACAGCCTTCCCAAACACCAACCCCTCAACCAGCTGATATCTCTACCCTTCAGCCAACTGATAACCCATTCTTCCCCAAATATCAGTATGTCCTTCTTTAACCCCTACTAAACCTCAATCTTCAGCCGATCCACTCAATGATTTAGTCACCACTGGTTCTACTTCTTTAAATGTTAGGATTCAGTATGACTTGGATGAGTCTGAAATTGTTGCCTTATTCACTTTTGATGGGCTCCTGGCTGAAGATGATGAAGCCATGGAAGTTGACGCTACTCCTCCTTCCTATTGTTCTGAAGCGAAGAAGAGAAGATCCCCTTGTCAATGAGATCCTTCGCGGCCCTGAGAAGAGGTAGAACAAGAAAATCAAGTTTGCTAAAGAGGTTGAGGAAGAACCTGAGGAAACTGCTGCTGCTGCCGAGGATGCACCGACTGATACAGCTGCTGACACTAAAACTCCTAAAGGTGCTGCTGTACAACCTGCTGCTGAACCACCTACTGCTGATGCCAATGATGCTGCTCCTTCTACCTCAGTACCTTCTATGACTTTTACAGCTTTCCACGAGCTGAGGGACGCGCAGTTGAGACCAGTGTTCTCAAAATTGCAGGTGGGCGCTAGGCACCAGAGCAAGGCCTAGCGCCTAGGGGCCTAGACGGGGCCTAAAAATCAAGTCATAATTACACCACAGGTCCATACCAAACCTGTTGCAACAATAGTAAATAACTAAATATGACCAAATAAACTAAAAGTAATAATCACATTATAAGATTAAAAGTTAAAAATTAAAATCAAATTCACTATCATTTCAAAGTGGAGGGGAGAAGGGAAATACTTTAATAACTTGAGGGGGAAAGGAAAATACTTTAATAACTTGGGGGGGAGGTTGTCATTTTGAAAAGTGAAAAGTGAAAACTAAAATCTAAAATTTAAAAGCAAGTTCCCAACATTGTCTGTGTCACTGTCGATCTCGAGCCCTGTGCATACTCTTTACCCGCCATTGACTGAGACTCTCTCTCTTACAAGATGAACAGGATCTAGATATCGAGGGCCTCTCTCTCTCAAACGACAAAAATATCTCCCTCGCTCTTTCTTTCTCTCTCACTTTCATTCTCTCTTTCTCTCTCACTCTTATTTTCTCTTAATTTTTCTCACTCTGTGGCTGTTGGCTGATGGCGGGATGGCACGGCAGCGGGAAGGAGAAGGGATGGTGATGACAGTAGAGAGAGAAGGGATGGCGTTGCTTGAGACTTGAGAAATGGACTGATGGTGGAGACGAAGACAAAAAGCTTGATCGAGATTTCAGAATTCAGCGTTTTGAGCCCTAACTTTTCCCCTTTTTTATATTTTAAATCGGTTGGACGTTAGGCGGGCGCCTAGGACGACTAGTCGGGCCCTAGACAACGATTTTTCTTGGTAGCAATTTATTTGTCAGATTTGGCCCTAGTCATGGCGTTTTGGTGCGCCTAACACCTAGGCGGGCACCTAGCCTGATTTTTCGAACACTGGCTAAGACTTGCTGATACATTCACCCTACTGACCCGGTCTATCAATGACTTAAACAACCGTATGGGTGTAGTGGAGGCTTTAAAGTATCAGCAGATACAGATGAACATCACACTTCGAGGCCTAGTTTGTCCTTACGATGAACTTCGTCATTAAATGAGGTTGACTATTCCATACGTTCGAGGTGAAGTCTATAGTGAAGTTCGCAGAGCTATTGCTGCCAGACATCCACAGGTCGTGAGTACTGTTTATTGGGAGCAAGTGGCTGCTACTGAAAGAGAAGCTGATGCTCAAATCCAGAACACTAAAGAAGCATTGTTTAAAGCCCCTCAGGAGGGGACGAAGTAAAAGGAAATCAATAAGGCCCTTAAACCAAAAATTGTTGAGCTAAGGAAGCGAGTGAACATTCCTTTAGGTAACACAAAGCCTTCTCCTTCTTCGTTAGCTGAAGCTGATCCCGTGGACCTCAATGATTGATTCCTTCCCCTTGAACCTATTTTACTTTTCAGTTCTTTATTTCAGTACTGTTCTTACTTTCAGTTATTTCCTTAAGTACTGATTATGGTTACTTCAGTTTTTAAAGGCAAGTTTTTCCTTGTATATTTTTATCCTTGCCCAACTCTTATTCTTACAGTATGATTTATATATACAACTGAGGTATTATGTTTCTATCAATGTAGACTTGTGCTTATCGCTTATTTATTTCCTCTACTTTTGATATGAATGACTTTAAATAAATAGGAGAAGTTTCTTAGTCCTTCCCATGATTTATTTAAAACTATTCTATCTTTGGAATCATTCAGCAAAGATTTATATTTGATGGTGACTGAATAAGTGACCAGCCATCTTTTAATCAAAGATAGCTGATCATATGACCGGTCATTCCAACCTGGCTAATGACTGATATAATCTTATATCAGCAAACTGATTCAAAGTGACCAGCCACTCTTGCTTATCAAATATGACTGATCACATTTCCAGCCATTTCGTGTTGGCTGATGACTGATATACTTATATCAGTCAAATTAATTCTGCCGATATCAAGTGACTGATTAAGACTTAAATATTTTCTAAGTACGTCATTGATTATTTGACATAAAGACAGTAAACTTTATCATATCCTTATCTTATCTCTTAAAAGTCTACTGATCCTTAAACGGAAGCTTCCGTGATAAGCTTCCGTGGTTATTTTGAATTTGTGTCAGTATTTAGCATGTCTTGTTTTCAAACTTGATTTTTGCTTTACATTTAATGAGTATCCTGACACACTTTTTATTCCTAGCTTTTTGTTTTATTTCAGAATGAAATGACAGGTACTACCTTCCTCTTTTGTGATAACATAAAGCTTGAGGAATAGTTGTTCACCATCTTTGACTTGCACGCCATCAGAACATTTAATGCAAAGTCAAATATCATTCAATGAGTCCAACGGCAACTTTTCTATCCCTGCATGCCTATTTAAACCCGAAGATGTATTGAAGAACGGTGACCTGCAACATTCGAAGCTCTCAAGCATTCGAAGCAATCATAAAACTTCAAGAATATTTGAAGCATCTTTTAAAGTGCATTTACTCAAATCTTTTATTGCTTTACTTTCAAATCTTTGTATTTGCCTTTAGTTCAATCATTGTGTTGAATCTCTCCCAACTACTTAGTTATTGAGAGATCATTGATTGTAACACACGAGATTGTTTTGTTCCTTATAACATATAATCTCCATGTTTCACTGGTCCTTGTTGTACACTGATCTGTTAATGATCATCTAGATTATTAATATTAGTGCACTTCAAAAATCCAAGTTTGACCAACTTGGTAGTCGACGTAGCAGTTTTCATACTGTGAACCACTTTACATCTTGTGTTCATTACTACTTTGCTTTATTTGATCAAACTGACTAAAGCTTTAAGCATTTTATTACTTAAAGCTTCAGTCAGCCTTTGTCTGATTACTTCAGTCAAACCTTTAACACTGTTTTTAAGCTATAGCCATGAGCTGATCACCCTCATTGATTAGTTGACTAATTCCTTAAAATCGCTTTTGCGCTGCCAAAATTTTAAAAGGTTTTAAAACTTACAAAAAGATTTTATAAGGCTATTCACCCCCCCCTCTAGCCTTACTATTTACCTCAAGTGGACCTACAATATGCCTATGCAAATGTATAATACTCTTTTGCATATTCCCGTATTCATTTGATTTACTTGTAAACATTACTTAGTCTTAGTTTAGAGTGACTAGATGGTCTGCATGTCGGACAGTCCGTGGCAACTCTAGGTTAGGACACAACACAACTATGACTTTCTATGTAATATGAAAGATGCTCATGATCAGCAAAGCTACAATGAAGATCAGTATAGATTGCATAACTGTTGATTCAAAGACAATGTTAATGAACCTACCAGCAACGACTCAAAGTTGCTGATCTTAAAGAGACGTTATAAGAGATGTGCTTAAATCCTAAAGTGATAAAAAGACAGATGACTACAAATTCGATGACTTTTCTCAACAAATAACTCTGATACTATCTAAAAGATATTTGTTGGATACTTCCGTCTCTGATGTACAAAGCACAATAAATGATGACTGACAAAGCGTGCATCATGCTCTATAAACAGGCTGTGAACACGACTGTCACATCAAACCTTTTCAGCCTGATTCTCATACTCTCTTCTCAAAGGACACCGAACGAAGACTTCAGCCAACGCTTGGATATGCTTGTCAAAGTACAAATTGGAAATCTAATTTAATGGTTGAATTCACCTTATCTCTCTACGGCTCCAAGATTTCTCCAAACTATTTAAATAAGACATTCACAACTCCTCAAGTGTGTGAGCGGTTCTGCATTGACAAATAGAATTGAAGCAAAAAATAACTTTACTGATATTCGAAGAAGTTGTGAAGCACATCAGTGAGAAAAGAGAGAAAACAAAGAACACTTGGTCAAGACCTCTGCTCTTGATTTAAGCCTTTCAATCCTTCAAAAGACTTAGTCTCTGCCCTTAGAAGATCAAACCTTCAAGAAAAGATCAAGACTTCAAGAGCCCTTCCTTTGGAAGAATATAGAGTGAAGAGATCCGAGATGAAGCATAAGCATCACTTCCATATTGCACTCGACTGTGTAGCTTTTCAATCCAATAAGATGTCTATCCCGAGGGCAACATTCATAGGTCATAGTTGTCACGCATTTAAACATGTGTTGTTTGAATGACATGAAAAAAATCATCATCACTAACACACTCTCCCTCATTGCCCTGATCTCTTGAATTATTTCTATAAAAATTCATGAGAAAAGTTGTTGGGAAATGAAGACAAGTTGTGGTGTGGGAACGATGTCAAAGGAACATGTTGGGAGGTTTACTTTTAGCTAACATTCATGGTTCCTTTGCGCCATTTCTTTTCCTAAGTTTTTTTTTTTCTAGTCTGCTTGAGTCTAAAGTGTCTTAAGTTGATGTACTAAGCATTCTGCTATTTTGGTAGACCTTTGTTGAATTCAATAAACTTTATTTCATAAACTTCAGCCTATTTCATTCATATGTATGCTTCACTGCTCATATCTGACTGCTAGCTAGCTTTGAGAAAAATGGTGTCTCTTATCATTTATTCTATCATCCATCTGATTATATGTTATGACATTACTGATAATCTTTCCATTCATCACCAGCAATGTTATAACATCAATATTCCTTAAGATTTCCACTACGTTACAACTTTGTTGATACTTACTTAGTGTTATATTAGCAAGTTTACTATTTTCTTGGGAATGTAAACCAAATTATTGTATATTTTTTTGTGAAATTTTAATTTGGTATGATAGCTATTCATCCCCCCCCCTCTAGCCTATCAGTTTAGCTATTGTTACGGAAGCAAGGGACCTAACAAAACAACACCAAGAATGACCCTCTTAAGGGTACAAAATCACAAAACAACTTAATCGCGTTCATTTCCCAGCCAAACTCGTGCCAAGAACTAACACGTAAGCTTAATAAAACAAGGTAACGCCTTCAAAATCAATCATTTAAAAGCCATAATGTCATAAATAAAAGTATAAAGATACGAGCAACATAACCACGAGTAAAATAAGAGGGAAATGAGGACGAGGTCTTACAAGCCCCAGGATAACTTGATGAGAAATGCTGAGCTTTGTGAGACTCAATTGAGGAAGTCCCAGGAACACTTTATTGAGAAATACTCGAGCTTTGTGAGACTCGATAAGGAAAGCCCCTGGAAGACTTGATAAGAGAAATTGATGTTTTATAATGCGAAACTCCCAGAAAGACTCAATGAGTTCATAAGGGTATGCACAATGGACTCGATGAGTTCATTAGCATTCCTTAAGACTTTTGCTATGCTACAACCATGTTGATACTTACTTAGTGTTATATTAGCAAGTTTACTATTTTCTTAGGAATGTAAACCTAATTATTGTATATTTCTTTGTGAAATTTTAATTTGGTATGATAGATATTCACCCCCCCCCTCTAGCCTATCAGTTGAGCTATTATTACGAAACCAAGGGACCTAACAAAACAACACTAAGAATGACCCTTAAGGGTACAAAATCACAACACAACTTAATCGCGTTTATTTCCCGACCAAACTCGTGCCAATAACTAACACGTAAGCTTAATAAAACAAGGTAATGCCTTCAAAATCAATCATTTAAAAGCCATAATGTCATAACTAAAAGTACAAAGATGCGAGCAATATAACCACGGGTGAAATAAGAGGGAAACAGGGACGAGGTATTACAAGCCCCAGGATAACTTGATGAGAAATGCTGAGCTTTGTGAGACTCAATTGAGGAAGTCCCAGGAAGATGTTATTGAGAAATATTCGAGCTTTGTGAGACTCGATAGGGAAAGCCCCAGGAAGACTTGATTAGAGAAATTGATATTTTATAGTGCAAAACTCCTAGAAAGACTCGATGACGAGGATGGCTCGTAAGAAAAGAGCAAGGAACCATGAGTTCAATTTATTGCCAAGTATCATATAATCGATGGGTTATGAGCCCTTCTTGATATTTATCTTTTGATGATTTCTGAGTGGTCTTTTAGCCAACAATTATCCCCATCTCGGATCATGTTGCGACTGATTGAAACAAAACTATCGATAGCGATTAGGCTGTTTGAGGTTGGATTTGAGATTGGTTTCTGTTAGGGTTAATTTGAATGGGCTGAATGTTTTGGATTTGATGCACTCGAGAAAGAGGCTTGGACTTTGATCATTTGGTGATAAATCACAAGGGGAGAGGTTTCACTTCTAAGGATGCTTTGCATCTAATCTGAGGTTTCATTTGGTGATGGATCACAGGGGGAGAGGTTTGAGAATTGTTCTTCATTTCTAAGGATGTTTTGCATCCAATTTGTTTTCTTTTTTTTTTGCTTAGGCTCCCCTTTAGGATTTTAACCTAGCGAATTTTTTTTTCAATTGAGTGCAAGAGACGTCCAAGCCTCCTTTTTCGAAATGGATGGTTTTCATTTGATTGACATGAGGCTAGAGTAGCCCTAGTTTTATTTTGGTTTATAAGATTGGAAGATGGATCACAAATTGATCTTGGTTTTTGACATGATAGGGTCTTTAAACAAGATTTGGCAATTTTGATGGTGTTTGGTTTGAAGTTTTGGTTTTTTGGATGTGGTCATAATCCCCAATTTTTGCCACTAACAGCTCGATTTCAATCAATCAAAGATGATTCTCATCAAGACACCTTGCTTACTTTGCAAATTTTTGTTGTTAAGAATTTGCGAGTCCATATCTTCAAAATGACTCATCATTAACTTTGTGAAATTTTATCATGTTAATCAAATGAGTTAATGCATCATTTTTTAGAAGATTCATCATCAAGGGATACTTGAAAATAAGTGATCTTCATTGACATAAGGCAAGTACACAACTAGTTTGAATAAGATATATACAAGAGCGGATTTTGATTCGAGCCTTAGAAACATTCATAAAATTCATTTTGGGACTCAATTGACAAAAGGAGACTTAAAGACTAGAAAAGTTTTAGCATACCCTATGACCATGGACTCGAAACACAAAAGAGGCATATTCTTGGGGGGTTCATGAGCCCCAAGTGTGGTTCATTGCTCATGTTCCATATTCACTGTCTAAGAGGCTCTTTGATTGTCGCGACCCGACCCGATATCCTATGTGGAAACCCGTTCGGTGCGCAATGAAAAGAACACAAAAAGGGCATTTTAAAAATTCTTTTTTAAATGCAAGAGTAAAGTCATGTGAAAATCCAGTGATGCAAGTGCAAGTTTTCTTTCAAAACGAACAAGATCTTTAAAACAAAACAAAACCTCAACGGCATTACAACAAGCCGGAGAAACAACACATTAGCTAGCCAACAACCACCACGAGCTAACGAGCTCGAGACAAACATAACTATATCAGAGTTGCGCGAAAACTAAAAGTTTGTAATTTATAAAAGCACGGCAACCATACCGGCATAACAAAAGAATATAACAAGTAGCAAACGAGACAACTACCCAATAATATATCGTTTACATAACATGTACACCCTTGGCCTCACCAAAAAAAAAATACAAGGCAAAAGGTGCATCTACCCAAAAGAATGATTGACTAGCCCCCCGGAACCGAACACGAACTTGTTAAGGATTCCTCGCCGGACCGTGATCTAAGGAAAACAAATAAACACGAAATGGGGTGAGTCGAAACTCAATAAGCTACTAATGCAACAATATGGCATGCTAGATGCAAAACAATATTAATAACAAGTATACATGATATTGCATCATAAATCACTTACAAGACAAGGTATATAACAAGTATACATGTAACCATACAACCCCATATTACACAAGAGGCTCAACGATCGCCAACCGTCCCATACCGGTTGGAAACCATGACCAACATTTGCTTGTATAGAAAGCACATAAGAGCGATAAGTAAACACGTTTAAAGGGATACGGCGTTGAGGTACACCTTCGACCAAACCAATACTTCCAACCAACCAACCAATGTAATACCAAATATCGAAGCCGTTGCTGACGTGCTCGATCAATAAACTAGAATCAAGAATTCGAAGCCGTTGTTGACGTGCTCGAACTATAACTAAAACTAAGAGCTCAATAACACAAGAGTAAGAACATGTGAACCATTTTCTGTATTCATAACACTGGGTGCCCACGGTCCCTACAACCCGGCAAAATCACCACGGTAATAGCTTACCAAAGTTGCGGCTGTACCATACAACACCTGACGCTATTCCCCTACCATGGCCAACGGTAGAGGAGGCCCGATGTATTGGCCTTCGACTATTACGTAGCCCCAGCTCCCGCAATAATCGAGCGTCAATACACTGCCAAAACAAATATGCCATGGACTTAACTAAATGCTCAAGTAGAATATTTACTCGACATTTAAAATAAATCGATCATATTCCAAAGTAGGGAGCATACCACAAAACAACATTCAATAACAATACGAATGTCTCAAGTAGGTTATAAAAATCCTACAACAACAAATTAACCAATATACGACAATTACGACAATTAATGTAATATCAATACACACAACAGGTGTAATCAAATTTTCCAACGAATCACTCGAATCATCCAAGCAATCCCAAATCACACATGTGGTCTCATAAATTATGAAATCCTAACGAACTCCGTTAGAGTCATTTTTTATTTCTAATGAGTTCGAATTTACGCGAATCAATTATACCGTAAACTTAACAATTGATAACAATACTTTATATATCTAACATGTAAAAACAAGTCCAACCACACTTGTAACAAGTCAACCACAAAATTAAAAAGTCAACATGGTAAAAAATACTCAAACATGGTGATTTCAACATGGTTTCATCATTTTTCAAGTCTAGGATGATAACCAAGACATAATTGAAGAAGAAAAGGGGTAGTAGCTTACCTCTTTATGATTTCAAGCCAAGGACTCCTACATGTAACCTAGGGAATGTCTTCTCCTAGTCAAGAGCTTTGCGATGGCGAAGACGGATCGTCAATCCGACTCCAAACGATAAAGTTACAACATCTTCTCTCTCAAGAACTCTCCTTACTCTCTCTCTAGAACTCTTGGTTGATGAAGGGGAAATGGAGAGTAACAAGAGACTCTCAAGGTATCTTATGGTCTGATAATAGCTAGTCTAAGAGGTCAAGGGTCCTGTTAAATCACAGCCCTTGGATTGAGTCAAAAAGTCAAGAACTTATAATCTAACAAAAGCTGTCACATGGGGCCGTTAGGGCACAGGCATGGGCGCGCGTACGGATGCGCGAAGGCGCGGCCTCGGATGAATCTCTAGTCTGATTTTTGAGCAAACTTCAGCCAATTGCTCGCTAGGGTGCGCTATGGCAAGGCTGGTACATTTCAAAGTGTTCAAAATAATCTTAAGTGTTCCCAAATGATTCCATGATGCTTCCAATCCCAAACCAAGTCTACGAAAAATCCAAAACACAATCAAAACCACATAAAATGAAGTTATGAATGCAATCCAATACAAGTACGAAAGACTACGAAACTTCAACCACATATCAATATATATGTGAAGTATGCAATCAACTCAATTGCAAGCATGTTTGAATGAAATTCGCACATGAAATGACGACAACAATCAAAGAGACGTATAAATCAAATGTATGCAAGTGATGCGAATTGTACGGGCGTTACATTGATCACTTTGTTATTGATGAGTTTTTGAACAGCCTTTTAGAGGGTCCAACATTCATCGGTAGGATAGCCTCTTCATCAGTGGTATTCACAATATTAAGTATGATCCCAATTGTCGGGTAATGGATTTGGTGGTTTATAACCCTCTAATGGTCCTAGCTTTTTTTAGGATACCAATTTTCGAAACATTACCGATCAACATTGGATCAGATAGGGTGTCAAAATGCTTGTCGCAAGATTTTTTACGTCCTTGACCATCATTATTATCGATGAAGACTTGGATAACATTTTTGAGGCTTTGGCAATTGTCGGTAGGGTGGCCACTAATCTGATAATACTCGCAATACTAAGAATAATCTAAATTGGGAGGCAGTCGATTGGTAGATTATAACCATTCATCGACTTGAGCTTTCCTCAGGCCACGAGCTCCCTAAATATCAAAGACATTAGAGCATGCACATGATCACAATGTTTATTAAGACGTGCTCCTTGTCGTGGATGGTCATCGTTGCTATAGCTCACTGCATGGATAGAAACATTGAGAGTGTAGTCATGAGCCTTGCTATTTGAACCAGTAACATAAGAACCTATCCCCATTCTTGGAGTGGTCATAGATTGCAACATTGAAAGCCTTGCAGTACTTTATTCTTTGAAGAGTTTGAACTCCTTGATCTTTCCTTTGCGAGAGCCACATTGTAGGTGCTTATCATTGAGGATACTTGCACCACTGAGTGAGTATTGCAGGAAAAGGCAATATCAGCCTCCCTTATTACATGTTTAAAGTAAGTTGCTGCTAGATCTTAGAAGACATGGCTTTCGGGGTCATGGACCAGGGATGTTCTTTAGTGGAGGATATTTGGAAATCGGAACGTAATGTTTGGATGATGAATGCTTGTGTTTGAGAGGTTTTGATTGAGAATGTTGGTGGTTGAAGTGTTTGGCGGTGGTGAAGGATTGTGATTTAAAACTCGAGGGTCATTGAGCCATGTGAAAGGCTGGTTTAAGAGATTAGCTAATCAATTCAAAAGGACCTCGATCAATTGGTTTTGCCTTTGGATTTGGCTTATCACACGCCCATATACACATTAATGTTTCGGTCAACCATTGTTGCATTGCAGGGGTAGGAGTGAATATGGGCATTCTTGTATCAGCATCTCTAGGAGCCTGGTCTTCCTTGGCCATTTGAATAGGATTCTTCGAATTTGTGCATGAAATCAAAATTGAGAGACGTATGAGTCGACCTGTGCTATCTTTTTTTCCTAGTAAGGGCCAGGTCTCTGAAAGGATTCAAGGAAGAAGGGTCAGGGATTGACATAGAGGGTGGTAATGGAGTAGTTATTTGTCTTGTCATGTTTTCAAAAAGAAAAGGCATGCATCCACGTATACCCTCTCTTGGTTGGTATAAGTGATGCTTTGTTTTGACATTTGTTTGATCAATCCTGGACTAGTGGATACCGTCTCCAAAAGTATAGGACCCTTGTTTTCCACCTGTATATTGACTCCCAAAAGATCGGACAAATCTTGGGCGAGGTGTATATGCCTTTTTGGGAATCCAACATTCAAACGATCTAGGGACATCACTTAAAACCGCTAATCAATCCAAGTGCATTTTTTCTCTAATTGGCTATATGATCACTTTGTTTTTATTTTAGGTAGTGACTTTGTTTTGTTTTGCCTAGTCTTTCTCTTTTGTTTTGGCTTGTGATCATTTTGACTCCTTTAGCCAATGACTCTTTTTTAGGATTCTACATTCTTTTGTATTCATATAGGATTGATCGGAGACTTTGGGACGTAAAATTGACCAGTTTTAGAGTGTTCTAGCAAAAGATACATGCAATGTATGAGGTGATGCAAGGACTAGGCTAACTTAACTCTTCGTTGAGTAGCGAGTCGGCACGCGAAGAGCGGTAATTTCGACCGTAAGGATTCCAAGCAATATTGGCTCGGTTCCTCCCAGCGTGTTTACCGGGTTGAGAGGGTGACAATTAAATATATCGCAAGTATTTTTGTGCCCCTGTGTGCGAAGTTCTCTACCATTTTCAAAAATAATTTTTCTTTGAAAACATTTTTTTCATTTTTGTTTTTCTTTCTTGTTTGGTTTTGTTTGTTTTTTTTTTATTAACATGATAAGAGCAAGCATAAAGAAAAGCAAACAAGCATGCATCGAGGCTTAAGCCCCGAACTTACAAACCAAACAAATAAATGAATTGGGGGAGAAATCTATGTATCCTATTAAGTACAAATCAACCTAAGCCCCCCATGGAGTTGCCTAAAAAAAGATACATGAATCAATGTCATGCTATGATGAATGGAGCGGATATACTCGACATCCATAGAACATCCTCGACGATCCAATTGATATTCCACGTGCAATTGTTAGCAAGCAAAAGAAACCGAGAACAAAAAAAGACACATTTTGCACATTTAACACTTAAGCATTTTAAGCATCAAATTCACGTAGAAATCAAGCATAACAACCTAAAAATAAGTCTAGCCCACTTGTGAAAAATCACGTCCCCAACAGAGTAGCCACTGTAACCCCGATGCAAAAAATAAAGTCATCAAATAAAAACGACACTTTTCCTCATCTTAAGCGTATGGAATACGCTTGAGCTCAAAGCAGACTCTTGATATAATTTTTATTTAGAGTCGTCACTTTCGTTTATTAGGAAATGAAAGAAAACCTAGATTCTAGGGTTCGGGGGCTAAGTTACGAATTGGGAAGGTGTTAGACACCAAAATCGTCCTTTCGGTCTTAAAGGTTGCTAGCATGGTTGATCACCTAAAGGTTGGTCTCTTGTTTTCGGTTATCGTTTGGTATGTTAAGGAAGAGCAAAAATAATCAACAAAATCATCATGGTTGTTAGTTATTTACTAACTTGAGTCATGAAATTAATCCCAAAATGTCATGGAATTGAAAATGTGGTAGGAGGTCAAAACTAAATCCTAGGCCTTTTATTTGATTGATTTTAACTTCTTTCAAATGGAAATATCATGAACATTTCAAATGGTTAAGTTTTAGCCTTTTTCAACCTCTTTTAATCCTTACCAAAATGACAACATTTGTGACTCAAGTTTAGCATGAAATTTCATTACAACCATGTTGTTTAGGCCATAAAAATAAGCATGAAAATCACAACAACAAGGTATTATACATGGCCTAAAAAGGACTATAACTTCATTGGTCTCCTGATTTTAGCACAAGGATGAACATTGTTGGATTTGTTGAGTTATTTGATACTTCATAATTCCATGTTTTGAGCTCATATTTGGAAGGAGATAAAGTAAGAAAAATAGGAGAGGGGAAAATCGTTTAATCATCAATAGGAGGCAAAGTCATTCAACTATCAATGAGAAGGTACGTGATAATATTGAATGTCAATTTTATACATAAATACAACGAAATGTGTATAAAATTTCCATTCTATTAGAGATTATATAGGGGAGAAATGGACCAAAATGAGCTCAAAATAACCATTTCAAAGTCTCAAACAAGTCATCCCAACCAAAGTCAACCTTTGGGAGACTTCATTTGAAGTCAAAAGAAAAAAAAAAGATGGAGATGAAGAGAATGTAAAAGTTGTCTACATTTTTATAAGTAAAATAAACAAATTAACCAACTTAAAACATAATTATTTAGAGTCTACATTGTAGTAAGATGAAGACAAAATTAAGATATTACAAAGTCAACAAAATTGGTTACATAGTCAAACAAATACCTTCTTCAAAACAACAAATAAACAAGCTTGTTGGCAAGGATTTTTTGTGTAGGATTTTGTAGGCTTAAAGTACTTACTTAGAGGCTCATACAAAAGCTAAGAAAGAGAGAAAAATACATCAAGATTCATCAATGAAAAATGCTTTTAATGTCTTTCTAACCTTGCAAATGTTGCCAACTTTCAACTTTGTTTTGGTATAGAGATGAAGAGAGATTGTTTTATTAGGAGATGGAAAAGACTTAGAAATGGACTAGAAGAGACTTAAAAGAGACTTTAGTTGCTCGAGATTTTTGGAGATGAAGTGAGAGTCTTCACATTTGGTGTTTGCATCTTGAGAGAATCAACCTTGCAAATGGGTGTAGAAATGACCTAGTTATAGTCAACAAGCCTTCTGCCACGTCCTTAATGTGTTGGCACAAGGTGTGGGACATGTGGAGGCCTTAGTGGATGCTAACAAAGCGGTCAAAGTTAAAAATCTGGTCAAATAGGCAGTTGGTGCGGCACCGGAAAAAATAAGAAAATCTCCTAGAACTGTAGCCTGGTTGGTGCGGCACCAAAACAGATGGCGCGGAACCAACCCTCCATTTTTATGAATTTTTCACTTTCCTCCCCTCTGTTTACTTTTTCTGTGTACACTTTGACCCTTTGGATGTCTTCCTTTGCCCTTTTAGTCATCCTACATCATCTTAAACATGTTTTTTGCTAGTTAAAATGGCGTACAAAGATTGCAGAAGTGTACGAAGATTATTGAAATGCAGGGCACGAGATTCAGGTGTCTACAACTACTCACTCCATTTTTGTATTCAAATATAAAATGGGTAATGCCTTCTTCGATGAAGATTCAACCCATTATTATTATAAGAACAAACTTGTTCAAGTTGCTCTTTGATTCGCCAATTAAAGAGTTGGTTTAAGATTTAGAACCAAAAATTAGAAATCAAACAATAACAGGCAAGGTAGGAGTTGATCACGCCAAAAAGATTGTATGTGACCGCGTCTGGTCCACGTGTGTAGTCTAGTAGGATTCCGGCTTGTGTTGCAGGGATTGCCCTTGAAGTGTAGGTAGCTTTGAACCTGTGATCAACAAAGAACATCGTAAGGAGTGCTAGGTTGTCCCAGCGATAACCCTCAGGTGTGAGAATTAGCAATACTTTGTAGGAGAGGTAAAGCTAAAAGAGTATGTAAGCAAGTAATTTGCATGTACGTACCTTATGAGGCCTATGAAGGTGCTTATTTATAAGGAGGTAAGTCATAATCCTAGTTGGATTTAAAATAGGGGATATGATCAATTCCCCTGCCTTTCGGACTCTGTTTTTTTGTATGCTTAGGACTGAGATATATCAGAGTTGTAGCAGGGCTCTTCCCAGGCAAGAGATGTTTCCACAGAAGACTCTACTTTGCCTGCTGAGAAGGGGTACGTTGAGGTCGGCCTGGTATGTTCCTAGGTCGCTCGATGTAGTCAAGGTTGGCCTAGCATATGTCCAGGTTGCTTGATGCTATGTGGTAAGCCTGGGATGTCTCCAAGTCGCACTGTGGGTCCCTGTGGTTAGCGCGCTAGGAGAGTATATTGGTGAAGCGAATGACCTGTCGTGGTATGACCGTCAGGTCGTCATATTGATGTGGCGTACGTCACCTCGGCGCTTGTCCAGCTGAAGCCTATAAGGCCGCGTTGTCTGCCACGTGTCCAGCTGAAGGCTGAGGTCATTCAGTAGCCCCCTACTTCTCAAGGAGAAGATTTATCCTCGAGGTGTGAAGTATATATGCGTTGCATTGAGCTGACTGGTTCCATGCAAAATCACCAGATTCTAGTTCGACTTTGTACTTTCCTTGGAAATCGTATGCATTTAATGGCTGCAGAGCCCGTGGCTTGTCAGACAGCGCTTCTTTTTCAATTTTAAATTTTTGGCAGTTGACATTCTTAGTTCAAAACGACGTCGTATCGGGGTCCGCGTGTTTCTGTGTGGGTCGACCCGGCCGCTCCGGGTCCCCTATATAAGCGAGTTTTCACTGTTCCCCTTCATTTACCAAAAACTTCTGAAATTTCCCGGCGACCAGGTGATTTTCGACGAACTCCCCGACTTCCAAAAATCTCAGATTCGAGCTTTTCCTTTGCATCTCTTTGTTTTCCCAGGACTTTAGGTTAGTTTTCCTTGATCTCTACTCCATTTCCTTCCGTTTATCACCTGTATTCAAGTTTGCTTGCCTGTTTTATCTTTTCCTCCGATAATCGGCCAGATTCTAGATAGGGTTCCGGTGAGTTCGAATTTTATGGTTTCGGTGAGTTTTGTGAGTCCCTTAGTCTTCCGTCCAGGTCGATCTGTCCAGGTCGATCTGTCCAGGTCATATAGCTTTTTCTCCCTCAATTATTTTCCCTTCGAGCTCTTCTTCCTCGTGTTCTCTCTCTGTGAACATGAGGATCAAACGTGCTAATGAGGGTCCCATGTTTGCCAGGCCGCAAAAGGGATATGCAATCTATAAGACCAAGATCGGTGACTGGCAGGTCGTTTTGCCTAGTGAGGCCAAGGCCTTGCTCACTGCATAGGGTGCAAACTTGGACGGCCTGGTCGTCCTATCTGACGATCCGTATAAGGTTGATGACATTCCTTTCGGGACTTCAATAAGGATCATTGAAAAGTATGATGTGGCTATGACGGGGTTGCTGTACTTGTATTTTGATGAGAATCGGGTGGCTAGCAAAGTTGTTGGGCCTTCGAGGGCCGTCACCTCGGCGTCGTCTTCCTCGTTCCTAGATGCTAGTCATGTACTACGAGCTCCTCGGAGCAAGAAGAGAAAATCAAAACCAGATGATGTTGGCGGTGCTGCGAAGCGTGCCTTTCGAGACTGGCGGAACAAAATGACTATTGTCGACCTGAACAGCTGGCAATCGAAGTATCCCTGTAACTTCGATGATTATCGTGGGCATGTTCCTGACCCCGAGCTGGGCCTCGCCGATCTGCGGGATTCAAGAGGCCGAGTTGGTTTTTACTTGAGTTTCTTCGAGCTGGGGCTCCGCTTTCCCTTGGACCCCTTTATTTGTGAGTTTTTGGACGTTATTTTGACTGTTTCACTCGGTCTTACTTGGAATACTATGCGAATTCTCATTTGTTTTGTTGTGAGCACGCGCATTCTGGGTTTTGAGCCGACTTTGACACTGTTCTGCCATTACTTCCACCTCGACCGTAATAACAACCGCCTTCAAGCAAAAAGTCAGAACTATCGAGTTAAGCTGCTCTCTGATCCCCCCGGTAAGGTGTCGGGCTGGGCCGACAAGGTTATCACGGTCGAGAGCTGACTTGGGTGGAACTTTGTTGTGCCATCTGAGGAGCCTTTCACTTTGATTCATCATGCCGAGCTCGACGAGTATGACAGATCGGCTAAGCAGGCGTTGGAAACCCCCTTGGGGGTTTGGGGCAATTTTCAGGTCAGGTGTTATGACTGGAAGGGTATAGTCCAGGACAAGAACTTGTTGGTTGTCGCCGGGCTGTCTCCCCTGAAATTTAATGGCCTTGAACCAATGTGCACCTTCCCGTCTTTCGATAGTTTCCCGGGGTGGTTGCTTCATAGGGACTTAGTATTTAATCAGCATTGTCCGAACTGTCGGAGGGATCCGGAAAGGGGTTGCTTTCATGGCTGAATTTTTCAATGTATTTGCCTCAAACTTCCCTTTTTATTTATGTACATATTCATACAAGTGTCTGATCTTCTTGTTCTTTGCAGAAATGGAGGATGTAGATACAATAAAGAGGAGCTCAAGCAGCGAGCTCAGGCCAAATCAGATCGATCCGAGCAGCTGGGTCGGGCTCGTGTCGCTGCAACCATGGCTGGAACTGCCGAGGTTCTTCCCACCGTAATACTGCCTATTGATAAAGGCAAGGAGAAAATGTCGGGCTCAAAGATGCCCGCCAAGCATTCTCGGTCTACCTCGGCCTCTGCTCCAACAAAAAAGGTAAGGGTCGAAGAGCCGATCATAAATAATGAGCCAACGGAGCCTGCTGATATGGTAAGGGACGTCGCTGCTGCTGATCTTGACGCTGCGGGGAGGGCTTCTCCTACCGGGAGTATTCCTAGTATAACCAGTCCTTCTCCCAATGTGCACTTCGTCCCCAGCTCTGTCACTCCTATGCAAGCTGGCCCTGTTTTGAGTCCAGGGACCTATTCCTTAGAATTGGGTAGGAAGGTTATCCTTGACATCGTTGATGAGGGACTTGGTGAGTCCTTTGATGATTGCACACCTTCGCGCTTGGCTGGCCTCCTAGGGAGCGACCTTACTCATGTAAGAAGTTTCTGCTAGATTTCCCTTTTTCCTTTGCTCTTTTTTTTTAATTTGTTTTCCTTTTTTGCAGTTTGCTACTGGCATCAAGTCTTTTGCGAATAGGCTTGCTCGTGCTAATAAAGAGAGGTGAGAGGCTACCGAGCGCGTTGCAGAGCTCGAGAGGGAAAAGCTGGAGAGCGTAGATAAGGCCGAGCTTGAGGGGGCATTGGCTCGAGTTGCCGAGCTCGAAACTACCGTAGCCAAGGCTCAAGGTGATTTGGAGTTGAGTCAGAATTTGGCTGTGAGCAAAGTTGACGAGGTGAATCGGATTACCGAGGTGGCTGACCGATTGAGGGGTGATGTGCATAAAATGCAACTCAGGCAAGAATACCCGGTCGTATCAAGTAATAAAGTGTGCAAGCACAAGTATCGATCCCACAGAGATAGTGCTAGAAATAAATCCTAAGTACTAAAATTGGGCACACCTAACTTTATCTAAGCTAACGAAAATGAGAATTAAAATAAAAATAAAATAAAGAAAAAGAAAACAATAAAGTAAATTAAATTAACGTAGCAACAATGAAACGGCGGCAACATCAAATCAAGGTTAAAATGATAGGATTGTGATATTTCTAGTCTAGCCAATGTCTAATTTAACCCTCTCTCTACTTTTCTTTAACTCAAGTCTTGGTAGTCGGGCGCACGTTGATAATATTCGCTACGGGCTCTCGCATCTTATAGCAAGTCTAGCTACCAATCCCCACTACGGGCTCTCGCATCTTATAGCAAGGAAAGAATAGCCGCATTATCGATCAAGCACCCCATGACTATCTAAGAACGCTCGTTACCTCTCGGTCTGGCGTCACAAAGACAATTATTGTGATTTTCAAAATTATAGGACGGGCTCTCGCATCTTACCCTATAATTCTAGTGATCATTTAATGGTTCGCGACTCCATTAAAAGCATTAAGAACACACAATAATAACCAAGATAATGGGTAATACTTTGTAGAGAGATATTCTCTCTATTTTTCTACAAGTCATGCCAGTAGCCGGAGGCTATCGGTGTGTGTCACAGAACACCAACTACTAAATTTCTAGGTCCGAAATATAAGGTAGCTCTCGCGGATCCAAAACATTTCTCAAATCAATTAATTAATAGTTAAATCAATTAACAGCATTAAGTCCACAATTTAGTAACATAGCATGATTGTATACTAAATAGAGAGAGAGAGATTAAACTAAAACATCACATTCAACATAGAAAATAATCACAATCCATAAATATATTTAGCTCATCATCAAGGTAACAAGATACAAGTAAAGTTTTCCCAAGAAATTACAACAATAAAATACATAATAATGTGGAAGAATTAAACCGATTAAAGTTGCAATCCTTGGTTGACTTCACTTAATCTTGCTCCCTTGACCCTTGATTTGATGCTCCAACCCTTTAGAATGAAGACATTTAATTGGGTTGGAAAAGTGGAGAAAAAGAGTTAGGGTTCTTGCCCCAAAATTGGGGCTGCTACTGCTCAATCTTCACTGCCTGGACCTCCCTTCTTCTCCCCATTCGGCTGCCTTGAAGATATAAAATTAAAGCTTCTTGAGTACTCTAGCCAAGGGGGGTAAAATGGGGAAAGAATCAAATATTTAGGGGCATAAATGGGCAATTAAAGACTGCTGATCCATGCAAGGAAGACGGGTTGGAGCTGGGGCAGAACCGCGGGTCAAGGAGGGAAAATGGGTGAGGGAGAGAGAGGAAATGGGCTGAAAAGGGATGGAAATGGGCCAGATCCGGATGGAGGAGTTCGCGGGTCGCTGGGCTGGAGCTTGGATCGGACACGTGGCGCGCTCAGAAGGCGACAACACATTAATGAAGATTTTAAGCGCTTTGCAGCGCTACCCCTGAACTCTGGATATTTTCTCCGGTGCCCCTGGGAATTCCATGGAGTGAGCCGCAGCCCTTCCCCCTCCAGGCTTTGCATTTTAGTCCTAAGGTCAGCCTCCGTTAGACTCCGTTAGCCTCTTTTCTCTTTCAGTTTAGTCCTTTCCTTTGCAAATGACTAACGGAAGACTAACGGACCTCGATCAAATGGCTTTAATTAATTCAAAACTTCGCGGGTTGCCTTGAATCTTCTCCAATTGCTATGAATTGATCCTTTGAAGCTTGAATAATGCCCAGAAAATCTGAAATACATATAGAACACAATAAATGCACTTTCTTGGGCAAAATACATATGAAATTCATAGAAAATGGAGACAAAATATGGGGAAATAAATAGAAATTTATTCACTTATCAAGGGGGGAGCTTACAGTGGTTGTTGCTCAACGGGCCCAGCTTCGTACTGATCTAAAGTCTGCCCAGGGTGATGTTCTGACTGCTCGAGGGGAGCTCACCAAGACTAGGTTTAATTTTGAGGGTAAAGTCAGCGAGCTGGAGAGATTGTTAGTTGAGGCGAGGAAGGCAGCGAGCCCAAGTACTGCTGTCGCTGAGTTCAAAAAGAGCTCGTCCTACATGAATGAGATTCTTTCATATTATGACAAAGGCAAGGCCCAGATCTTGCGCGTGGTGGCAGCGTGTGGTATTTCTTTGAGGGACCTGGTGAGGTGGGGGAGTGCCGAGCTTAAGGGTGACCTTGCTCGTCAGGGCACGAGCTCGTACCATACCAACCCAAAAAGCTCGAGTTGATTGAGAGAAAGGATGCTAAGTCAAGTCATGAACCCTGGGTCCCCCCACCTTCTTTTGATAATAATGTCCCGTATTTGCTCGATGCCTTGGCCGACGGTGATGAGGTGGACTTCGATGGAGACTTCAAGCTCAAAGAATTTAAAGGTGCTAAGTCTAATCAGGATGAACATGCTCGATCCATTCACGAGGCTGAAAGTCGTGTAAATCTTTAGTCCACCTCACTGCATCGGTTTTTGATCCGGCACGATGTGCCTTTGTAATTGAATATTATTCTGTTTTGTACTCTTGGCCCTTTCGGGCTTATAAGTAATTCGATTTGTATATATGAGTTTGTTCAATCGTGCCTGTTTATTTTACTCAGCATTTTTGTACAAGTTTTTCCCTGCTCTTACGATCTTCTTCATCGTGGTGAAGGAGTAGGTCGTAAAGGGGACCTCATCGTGGCGAGGTGCTTCTTTTACTTACGATCTTCTTCATCGTGGTAAAGTGTAGGTCGTAAGGTGACCTCGACGTGGCGAGGTACTTCTGTACTTACGATCTTCTTCAGCATGATAAAGAGTAGGTCGTAAGGTGACCTCGATGTGGCGAGGTGCTTCTGTACTTACGATCTTCTTTGTACTTACGATCTTCTTCAGTATGGTGAAGAGTAGGTCGTAAGGTGACCTTGACGTGGCGAGGTGCTTCTGTCCTTACGATCTTCTTTAGCGAGGTAAAGAGTAGGTCGTAAGGTGACCTCGACGTGGCGAGGTGCCTTTTGTATAATTTTGAGGAAAGTAAATTGGAGGTAGATGCAAGATAGGAGAAATTCTTCTTTTATTGATAATATCTAAAACAGCATTACATCAGTGATAGTATTTTTTCAAGTGATCTGCATGCCAAGGATTCTTTAGCAGAGTGTCATCCTCCTCAGCCAGCCGATATGTCCCATCTCTGATTATGCTTGTCACTCTGAATAGTCCTTCTCAATTTGGAGATAGTTTGTTTCTTCCAGCATTTCTGTCTGTCACCTCGATCTTTCTAAGTACCCAATCTCCGATATTGAAGGATATTGTTCTGACTCGTTTGTCGTGGTGAGCTTTGGCAAGCTGCTTGTAGTTGATCATCCTGAGTCTAGCCTCCAGCCTTCTTTCCTCGAGGTAGTCGAGCCCCCGAGTTGTTACATAGTCTAGCTCGTCAAAATGGGCTACCCTTAATGTTGGTAAGGCCATCTCTACTGGGCCATAGCCTCTGATCCGTATGCCAGCGTAAAGGGTGTCTCCCCTGTTGAGCCTCTGATCGAAGTGTGAATTCCCCATAGTACAATAGGTAGCTCGTTGAGCCACTTCCCTTTCTTCTCGTCCAGGTTTCTTTTTAAGGCGTGGAGGATCTTCTTGTTTCCTGCTTCAGCCTGACCGTTTCCTTATGGGTGAGCAACCGAGGACTTCCAATGCTTGATATTCATCTGTTCGCATCTCTGAGTGAACTTGGTGGAGAATGGGTGCCATGGTCGGACACAATGGCCTGAGGTAGGCCAAATCGGCACCAGATGTAATCATATATGAAGTTGATTGCCTTCTCCTCGGTTATGATAGCCAATGGTTTTGCTTCTACCCATTTTGTGAAGTAATTTACTGCCACTATTAAGAATTTGCAGCCTCCTTTGGCCTTTGGGAAAGGCCCTATGAGGTCGACCCCCCACATATCAAACGTCCAGGCTGCGACTACTGGTATTTGTGGAACTGACGGCAGTCTTGGGATATTAGCAAATCTCTAGCACTTGTCACACTTTTGTACGTAAGATTCCACATCTTTTCACAAGGTCGGCCAGTAGTAGCCATGGAAGATGATTCTGTCTGCTAACGATCTCGCACCTGGATGTCCCCCACATACTCCTTCATGGACTTCAGCGAGGAAGTCTTCTACTGTCTCTAGTCGGACACATCTGAGTAGTGGCTTGGTGAATGATCTTCAGTATAGTACCCCAGCAATCACTGTGTAGCGAGCTGCTCTCTTCCTTAATAGCTGGGCCAAGTCTTTTTCTCCAGGCAGTATTTCGTGCTCAATATAGTCTTGTATTTCATCTATCCAGCATCTTTCTGTTGGGTTGATAGGCATGGCTTCCTCCCTATTCACTGATGGTGACTCGAGGGTTTCTAACCATACGTCTTGAGGAAGGTCGCTGATGTCTGATGATGCAATCTTGGATAGGTGATCAGCTCGTGCATTCTTTGTCCTGTCCACCTGCTTCAGCTCCCAGTATTCAAATTTTTCTAACAGGTGTTTTGTAAGCTCGCAGTATTTTGACAATGTGGGGTAATTAGCCCCGTACTCCCCCCAAACTTGCTTCACGACGAGCTGGGAGTCGCTGAAGATAATGACCTGGCTGGCCCCAAGCTCCAATGCGAGCTCTAGTCCTGCGATCAGAGCTTCATATTCTGCTTGGTTATTGGATGCTTGGAACTTGAATCGTAAAGCTTTGTTGAATTTTCCCCCCTCTGGTGGGTGTAGGGATAAGCCTGCACCGCTACCTGCCTTGCTGGATGAGCCATCAACATAGAGTGTCCAATGGTGCAGTGGCCGAGGACGTGACGAGTTGGGTGTTTTTATTCGCTTGGGCGGGCTAGAAGGGTTTGTCGAAGACGTCAGCTCGGTCAGCGTGGTGGCCGGGTTTTGATCTTGCTTGACAAATGAGGTTTCAGCAATGAAGTCCGCAAGTACTTGGGCTTTTTTTGCTTTGCGCTGCTCATATGTGATGTCGTATCCTGAGAGCTCGACTGACCACTGTAACATTCTCCCAGCTACATCCGGTTTGTGAAGGATTTGCCTGAGTGGGAGATCGGTATATACCGTCAAGGCATGGGCCTGAAAGTACTGAGTCAGTTTTTGTGCTGCTATTATCAAGGTCAATACTACTTTCTCTACGTTCAAATATCTTGTTTTTACATCTGTGAGGGCGTGGGAGACGTAGTATATCGACTTTTGGACTGTGTCTCGTTCACTGAGTAGGACTGCTGCGACAACTGTGTCTAAAACGGCGAGGTAGACGTAGAGGTGTTCTCCTGGTGCCAGGCTTGTAAGTAGTGGCGGGCTGCCCAGGTAGGTTTTCAGCTCGGCGAAGGCTTTGTCACAGTCTTCATTCCAGGCAAACTTCTTGCTTCCTCGCAACGTCTTGAAGAATGGAAGGCTCTTTTCTGCCGATTTTTCTATAAATCTTCCAAGAGCCATGATTCTTCCATTCAGCTGTTGTACCTCTCTGATCGAGCTGGGAGCCTTCATGTTGACCAGGGCTTGGATTTTTTCCAGGTTGGCCTCTATACCTCTCTCGTTCACCATGTATCCCAGGAATTTTTCTGCCTTTACTCCGAAGGCACATTTGGCTGGATTGAGCTTCATCTTATTTTTCCTGAGATTTGAGAAGGTTTCTTTCAGGTCGTCGACGTGGTTGGCCTTCTTCGTCTTGATGACCATATCGTCAATGTAGGCCTCAACGTTTCTTCCTAGCTGGTCTCCAAAGACCTTGTTCACCATCCGTTGATAGGTAGCCCCTGCATTTTTGAGCCCGAAGGGCATCATTTTATAGCAATAGATGGCTCTGCTGCTCGGAAGGCTGTCAGCTCCTGGTCGGCCAGCCACATGCATATCTGATGGTACCCTGAGTATGCGTCAATGAAGCTGAGTATTTTGTGGCCTGCGATTGCATCCACCAGCTGATCTATCCTTGGTAGTGGGTACCAGTCTTTGGGGCAAGCTTTGTTCAGGTCTGTGAAGTCGACGCACATCCTCCATTTTCAGTTGGTCTTCTTGACCATTACCACATTTGCAATCCAGGTCGGATAGAAGACTTCTTCAATAATGTTTGCTTTTAGTAGCTTGTCAACTTCTTCCTTGATCGCTGCCTATTTTTCGGGAGAGAATATTTTAGGTCATTGTTGAACAGGAGTTATGGTTGGATCAACATTCAGCTTGTGTACAGCAACCTCTTCGCTGATTCCTTCCATGTCCTCTGTCCTCCATACAAATACATCCTTGTTCTCCCAGAAGAAGGTAATTATTGCTTCCCTTTCCTCCTTGTCAATTTCCAGCCCAACCTTGACTTTTTGTTCGGGGAAGTCGAAATTGATGACCACTTCGTTAAGGTCTTCATGTGGTTGGATCTCAGGCTGATCCCTTGGATCTAGACTTTCTACCGTGACGACTTTGTTTGGCTTCTTCGTGTCACCGTTGGTGACCTGGTATGAGTCGGCCTGCTCGGTGTCCGAGGTGGGCACGTCGAGCAGGTCGTCATCCGGGCCTTCTTCGTGGTGCGAGGTAGAGAGACTACTTCGTTCAAGCGTTTGGGTGATCGAGGGCGAGTCGGTGTGCTCGGTGTCTATTCCGGACACGTCGGGCTCATCGTCGTCTTCGTCGACCTCTTTGTGCGGGCTGGAGGAGCCAGCCCGCGCTAACTGTTATGCTCGATCACCAGAGGGGCTTATCTCGATGCCTTCTCTGGTTATCATTGACTTCAGCTGCTTGTTATTGAGGTCTTCCTGATGGACCTCTTCGTGGACTGAAGCCACCTTCCTTTTCCCTTTGAGCCGAGCTTCCTCGGCCTTCTTTTCCTCGAGGAGGTGGTTTAAAGTGCTTCATGGGTCATTTCTCACCTCTCCGACCCCGTTGTTTGTGGGGAATTTGATTTTTCGGTGAGCTAGAGAAATCACCATTTTGAACTTTGTCTGGGTTGGGAGTCCTAGAATGGCATTATATGGAGAGGGAATATCGAGGACCAGAAAGGTGACGACCTCGGTGCGAGAGTTGTCTTTGGAACCGAGGACTACCTTAAGGTCGACTGTGCCCTTAACAACAACCTTGTGTCCGGTGAAACCTTCGAGCTTGATTCCACTTGGGGTTAAATGCGAGCTTCCTAATCCGATTGCCTGAAAGCATTTGTAGAAGAAGATGTCCTTCCCTGCTCTTGTGTCAATCAGCACTCTCTTTACTCTTCCTCTGCCAATTTTGGCCTCAATGGTCAGGGCATGCCCCCTTGCAGCGGGGTTAGCGGCCAGCTTGTTGGGTAGGAATGTTATTCTCTTCTCTCCCCAAACATGTGATGGGCTGACAGTGCGGTTGAGGCTATTGATTGCCGTCTTGAGTTTGGTGATGCTCGACCATTCCTCTGTGATTGTATTGACTAGGACCTCATCCTCTTCGGCATTTGTCCTCGAGGCTTTTCTGGTCCTGTCTCTGTTGTTTCCTCCTTGCTGCTCATATCTTTTAAGTTCTCCTCTGTCAATCAGCTTCTGGATCTCCTTTTTGAGCTGAATGCAGTCTTCGGTGGTGTGCCCGATGCCGTTGTGGTAGGCGCATCTTTTGTTGGGGTTGCAAGGATAGGGGGTCTCTCGAAGAGGTGGTGGTCAGTCAATCTTGTTTTCTTATAGCAGCACATTCATAATCTGCTCCTTGGTCATGTTCAAGGGGGTGTAGAACTCCTCTTTCTTGGCCCATTTGTTCTTCCCTTTGCCTTTGCCGTTGCTGTTGCTGCTCCCTTCCCTCTTTTGATCCCCAGATTTGTCCCCCTTTTTCTGTTTCTGGGTTTCAGAAGACTTATGGTCCTCCTTTTCTTGCTCAGCCAGCGTTTTTTCAACGTTACCAATATTTTGCGTGGCAGTATACATCTCTGCACTAGTAGTTGGTGGTCGCATGCCGATCTCAGATAGTAGTTTGGCGGATTGGCACCCAGCTTAGAAGAAGGCCATTATGGTTTTGTCAGGGACGTTCAGCAACTTTTCAACGACATGCTTGAATCTATCAAGGTAGCTTTCCAGTGACTCGCCAGGTTGCTGCTTTGATTCCGCAAAGGTCAGATTCCTTCTTGGGGAGGTCGCCTGCTGATGAGTATTTCTTCAGGAAAGCCTTCTTTAGGTCGTACCAGTCTCTGATGGAACTTTCCTCCAGTTCTTCGAACCAATTGAGGACGACCTCTTCAAACGTGCTGACAAATAATATACACCACAGATCTAGATCTCTGGTGCACACTCCCATCTTTACCTCGAAGCTCGATACATGGCTTCGAGCATTCGTATTTTCTGCATAGTTTTTCAGAGATGGCAACTTCAGGTGATGATTTGGAGGAGTCTCCCTGATCCTTCTACAGAAGGCTGCTGTCACGTTTCCTGATAGTTTGCCCTCTTTACCTCTTTCGAGGGCTTCCAGTCTGTCTTTCATCTTACGCAGTACCTCGTCTTCCAGGTCGCTGCTCCTGTCCCTCCTTTTAGATTGGCGGTCGTGGCCGTCGATCTTGGAGTACTAGTGTGAGGATGCATCGCTGCTGGAGGTACTATGCTGGATGGACTTGCGTTTTGACCTGTAACTGTAGTTCTCCTCTGGCCTGCGTGATCGCTCCTCGTCCCGCTTAATTCGGGAGAATCTGTAAGATTGGGCCGGACTGGGCCCTCGAGCTTTGGTTCCCATCCTTGAGTGTACGCTACCCCTAGGTCGCTCCCTGTCTGGGGTTCCTAGGCGATCTTTGACGCTGGGTTTCTGGTGTGCCTCCACCCTTCGTCCAAGTCTATTTTTAGCACTCACTCTGGGAGCATCAACCCTGGACCCCTCATGGCGACTGTCAGCCCGCAGATCCCTGGGCTCGCTGTTGTATTTAGTCTAGATTTGCTTGAACCCATAACCTAAGTCTAAGACAAGGTGACTAATGGGCCTGCGTGTCTGTTAGTGTGGCAACTTGTACTTAGGCATAGCTTGAATAGCTTAGGGTTGCAAATTGTATAAAGTCTTGAAAAAGATAGCCTATAGGACATCGGACGTCCTCTGCACAATAGCAAATAATGCTTCAGCAGTCTTCCTTTTTTGGATAGCGGACAAGCTCATATCAGCCAAGCTTCATCAGCAATGTTGAAGACCTCAAGAACGTCCGATAGTCTTCAGTCTAAGACATGTCCTAACTTGAAGACCTCATTAATTGCGAAGCAACGTTAACCTGCAATTATCATTTAATGAAGGTTTCCATTCTTGGCATACACTCAGAAAAGGACATTCCTCCTGCAAGCGCAGACCGCCTATTTTTAGCAAAGAATCAGAAGTCAGACTGCAAGTTGCAGGACAACCTATCAGGAGTCAACAACCAGATTAGAGCATTAATTGCTCTTAAATTCAAGTTTGAAAATCACCAACGGCTCCTAGCTTCCTCCTACATATAAAAGGAGACTTCATTGCTGCATTAAAAAAACTCAACCACTCCAACTACTGAATCTCCATTGTCTTCAAGTTCTTAAAAAGCTAAAACGTCCTATCTGTACTCAGTCATTGAAGAGCTTCACTCTTAGACGATCAGTCCATTAAAAGCTCTTCATTGATTGCAACACCTAGCTTTCATAGCTCACGAGAATTGTATCTTATAGATATCAATTCTCCCACACAAACACTTGGTCAACTAAATTTTGTACACAATCTATTAGAGATTTAGTTTGTAAATATCTAGTGGAAAAACTTAGTACACGATTTTCAAATCCAAAGTTGACCACTTTGGTTGTGGACGTAGCACTTATTTATAAGTGTGAACCATATTAAATACTCTGTCTACTTGTGTGTGATTGTGATTATTTGTGTTGCTTAACTTTCCAGATTTCCAAACTGTTGAGAACTGCTGATCTTGACCTGTCAAGATCAGCCATTCTCAACTTGTCCTATACTTCACAAGACTTCCGCCTGCAAATCTTTTCAAACTTAAAGTGAAGTAGATTTTTGAATCAATTTTCAAAATATTGTACATAGGCTATTCAACCCCCCCCCTTCTAGCCTATCTTGAGCAACCTTGGACCTAACACTCGCTCCTTTCAGGTCAACCATCGTGGTGATCGTTTCGAGGAGGGTGTGAGCTTGGGATTGGTAGCTGAGATGCCTGGGCGGCTAGTTTGCGGGATAGTTCGTATTCACGTACTTCCAGCTCTCTCTATTTTGCTACGAAAGCCTTCTCCTTCCTTATATGCTCCAGCTCGGCGAGATCGATTTCTTGTTGCGTGCAAGGTGGCCTTTCTCCAACCATGATGAGGTTGTCCCTGTCTCTAGAGTCCGTGTTGCTTGAGGAGGTTGGGCTCGCTGTCTGTCCCTCCTAAATCGACCTGGCTGTTCCTTTTGCGGGCTGGGACGGTCGTTTTCCCATCGCCTTTTTCCTCATTGCCCGAGCTAATTTTTTGGCTTGGGTGTTTTGGTGAAGAGGGAGACCTGATGAAGGCACTGCAGGTGACTCCTTCTCAGCCTGTTCGAGAGGATTACCAGTGGGCGGAGCGGCTGCAGGCATGGCCGGTGTCGTTGTTGGAGCTGCAGACTTGGAGACTTGTTTGAAGGTTGTCATAATTGATCACAAAAGAACTTCTAGGTCCCGGTAATGGAACCAAACTGATCACGCTAAAAAGATTGTATGTGACCGCGTCTGGTCCACGTGTGTAGTTTAGTAGGATTCCGGCTTGTGTTGCAGGGATTGCCCTTGGAGTGTAGGTAGCTTTGAACTTGTGATCAACAAAGAACACCGTAAGGGGTGCTAGGTTGTCCCAGTGATAACCCTCAGGCGTGAGAATTAGCAATACTTCGTAGGAGAGGTAAAGCTAAGAGAGTATGTAAGCAAGTAATTTGCATGTACGTACCTTATGAGGCCTGTGAGGGTGCTTATTTATAAGGAGGTAAGTCATAATCCTAGTTGATTCGAAATAGGGGCTATGATCAATTCCCCTGCCTTTCGGACTCCGTTTCCTTGTATGCTTAGGACTGAGATATATCAGAGTTGTAGCAGGACTTTTCCCAGGCAAGAGATGTTTCCACAGAAGACTCTGCTTTGTCGTGCTGAGAAGGGGTACGTCGAGGTCGGCCTGGTATGTTCCTAGGTTGCTCGATGTAGTCAAGGTCGGCCTGGCATATGTCCAAGTCGCTTAATGCTATGTGGTCGGCCTGGGATGTCTCCAGGTGCACTGTGGGTCCCTGTGGTCAGCGCGCTGGGAGAGTATATTGATGAAGCGAGCGACCTGTCGTGGTGTGACCGCCAGGTCGTCATATTGATATGGCGCACGCACCTCGGCGCTTGTCCAGCTAGAGCCTATGAGGCCGCGTTGTCTGCCACGTGTCCAGCTGAAGGCTGAGGTCGTTCAGGAGTGAAACTGCTTAAGTCATTTACAATTTCTAGAAAAAACACAAATCACAAATCAACTATCCGGATAGGCCAAGGCAATAAAAAAAATCTAAAGAAACTATGAAAAAAGAAAGGGAAAAAAAAAGGAAGTAAGGAAAGAATAATAAATAAAGAAAAGTGAAGTTGGGAAATTTTTATGAGAAATTGATCCTTAAGATTCCTAAAATTGATATCAAGATTAAGCATAGGGCGAATTTGAATAAACGGGGATCGTATCAAACTTAATACAAACTAAGAAACTCAAAAAATATTAATCACTCAACGAAATAGAGTAAATAGATGAAGCAGAAGCCATGAGAAAGTTCGCCTCTGCGAGTCGCCCTAACTATCGCCCCGACGATAACTTTTATCGTGCACTTACTAGTTACTAGTGCCAATTTTAGTTGCAATTTTAAAGCAAAACATGGAATCAAAGTCACAAGAGGAAGGAAGTTCGTCGAGTGATCAATCAAAATTGAGAAAGAAGAATTTGGTTTTGTCGGATTGTGGTTGCTGAGATGGTCGTATGTTTCTCTTTCTGACGCATACCAAAAGTGGTGTGATTCTTGCTTTCTTCGTCTTTTCTCACTTTTTTTCTTTTTTTTTAAGGAAATCTTTTTGTCACATATGAGTACCTTTTATTTTGCAATAAAACCTCATATTTGATTTGATTTTAACATGATTTACATATTTTCCCTCCAAAAAAGGTCACGTTCGATGCACATGATTAATTAACAACCCAAATGTAACAGATGTTATCTTTAGATACTTGATCCCAACGAAAATGGACCATAGCTTAGGACAGTTTACCCTAACAAATTTGGCAGAGTTCAGGAACTTTAGGTGCAGTTTACCCTAATTATATTTTCTTAAAAGAATTAAATAAAAAATTTATATTCATATAGCTTACACAGAAAGGTACAACTTAAGAAACCATATCTAGCCAAAGCTAGCTTTCAGTCCATATGCAATATGGCAGGTCGGATGAGTGTTATACAATACGCGCTTTAACAATGCGTCTTCGTTCCCCATTTGTTTTCGCCCAAGCTTTCATAGACCAGTTTTTTTAACCCAATAACCAATCATAGAGGACGAAGGGCGACCCAGCGTAGAAATTGGAACCGGCGATCACCGTTAATCGGTGAACTCGGTTCCCAGTTTATCCAATTGATGTGATTTCTAGTTCTGTGCTATCGCTTTTGTCTGCAAGTCCCATTTGACGACGTCTCGTGTACTCTTCCTGGAGTTTTTAAGCCATACACACTTATCACAGTAGTAAAAGATACTAATTTTTTGTTTTATCTAGTGATAGAAAATCTATTTAGTACTTCTTCCGTCCTAAAATAAGCATTTCTTACTATATTTAATTACATCTTAAAATAAATATTTTCTTACTAACCTAATTAATAATCAGATTTAAAAAAAAGGTTTATTGATTTGATACTACTAAAAATATTGAGGGTATTAAAGAAAAGTTATATAAAGTTAACTATTTTTTTAAAATTTGTGTAAAGTTAATATAATAGATAATACTTATTTTGGCAGAGAGAGTACTAATTAATAATAATTGAGTAGTATTGAAGTTCGTCATTTTATAATTATAAGAAACGAGTTTGATAATACTTATTTTGGCAGAGTTGTTTTTTATATATATATTTTATTATTATTTATTTGTTTTTTTTACCATTGCAACTAGTTTGGGATAACATTTTTAACACTTTATCTTTTTAATTTTATTTTTGTTATTCTAATGAAATTTACAAAAGCTGATTCATATCATAATTTACCAACATGGCATGACAGAGTCACTGTCGTAAGCATATGTCTCTAAAAAAAAATCTGTAAGATTGCAAACATGAAAATAAATAAATAGAGTGGTTTAAGTGGTACGCGAACCTAAGTAGCATTTCCCTTGTTCCAAAGTAAATGTCTTATTTTTTTGGCACATCCCAAATAAGTGTTCTTTTATTATTTTTAGAAATAGTTTTTGAAGTAAATTATCTATAGTATTCTTATGAGTAAAAGCAATTAGAAATACTTCGAGGATATTAAAGAATAATTACATAGCGTCAATCATGAAAATTAATAAAACCGATTATTTTGGAACGAGATTTGTACATAAAAGGCTTAAGTCAAACACTCCATGTTCAGAAAAGGCCTCACTTAATCCAAAAGTTCTTTTATGACCTCTTTTTGTTTAAAAACCCCATAATACCCTTTTTTTTAACGACTCATGGAGCCATTCGAATGACCCACGAACAACCTACTAAGTTGTTCAAATGACTCAAGGGTTTTCAAACAATTTAAGAGTTGTTCAACATCATTAACACTTGAGTAGAGTTTGAGAGAGAGAGGGGGGGATCGCGTAGGATTTGAGAGCGTGTGTGCGAGAGAGAGAGAGATGTACCTTTGAGCAAGGATGTCGATGGAGGGTAGAGGGTGTCGACGGTGTGCAAGAGGTGATGGAAACGATGTAGTCGTTGTAAGGGAGGTGATGGAGATGGAATGTGAAGGATGAATGTGGGGAGGAAGAGAGATTAGTTACTGTTTTGAGGGCCTTTTGAGAAGTTCATATTAATTTTTGGTCAACGACCAAAAAAGATAAATGACCGAGTTAAAAGGCTATCTATTACTAAAACATAAATCACTGCTACCATGTGGCAGCCATAAGTTAAAATTTTTCTAGCCTAAAACAAACATAATTCATTTCTTACCTGATTTTTACTCTCTCTCTCTCTCTCTCTCTCTCTCTCTCTCTCTCTCTCTCTCTCTCCATTAATTTTGTTCTTTTCTCTCAATATTTTGAAAGCTCTCTATTAATTTTTATCTTTTCAACATTTTGACCTTTTGCTTCCAACCCATAACATTCTATCAATAATTTGTACATATCTATACCATAATTATTTATTTTTTCAACACGGTATTTTTTATTGTTTTTAAAACTATTCATTTAATCTGTTCTTATATATATATATATATATATATATATATATATATTGCAAATGCTGTCAAAAAATGAATAACTTATATTATATATATAAATATTATATTATATATATATTTTTATTAAAATCGTGCATTGCACCGATACTAACTAGTACTTGATATACATGTACCACATCTTCTTAGAACGGGTTGGAGGATGATGTTAAAATTAAGTTAAGCTAAAAAAGGAAAGGCCAAAATATATATAAAAAAATAAATAAAATAAATAAAAAAAACTCAAAGTATCCACTCAATCCCACTTTGCACCCTAAATTGAATTGTGCCTATAAGTCACACTTCACGTTCCAATTTGTCCCACTTTGCCCCCTACCCCCAACGGCCGTTACAATGTTGACGTTAAGTAGCTACGTGTGAGTCACACGAGGGCTAATTTGGTCATTTCCAGTGCAGAGTTAAATTGGCTGTTGACTCCCCGCTATTTGTATTCACTCCATTGAAAACCCCTAAACTTGTGGTGACTTGGTTGATGAGAGCGACCGAAATTGACAAAGATTAGGGCTAGGGTATAATATTTAAACACAAATTAGGGTTAGGGTTTAATTTGAACACGAGCGTTGATAGGGATTGAAGGCATTGATGACGATACGTAGGAAGGCACTGTCGCAATCTTCGGCTGCAGAAGACGAAGATCCATTAGCTTTCCAGAGTATGTTTTCTATTTCATTCTGTTATTTGGTTTTATTAAAATTAAGGAATTTAAATTTTTTGTATCATAATGTTAACATGTGTGTGGATATGTGGAGAAATGTGTGTGTTGTATTGTTTGACTTTGAATATCATATTTGATTTATGTACAACTATATGTGTTAAAATTTGACTTTTTGTTGGAGTTTTTTTTTGTATGTTTACAATAATGGTTGTTGGAATATGTGTGTGTATTGTTGTTTACTAGTTGATTTGAGTTTTGATTTTTGCAAATAGGCCATTGAAGTGGTGCGGGGGAAAATGTGTCAATATTTTATTAAAATGGTCCCACTTGTCCCTTTCTGTATAACTGAATGTGTAAAAAGTCATACTTTTGTGTACGTTTACAGTAATGATGTTTGGAATATGTGTGTGTATTGTTGTTTACTAAGTTATTTATGTTTTGATTTTGCAAATAATTGTTAACTTTTATTAAAGTGGTGTGTGTGACATAATGGGGGACAATGCCTAAATGTTTTGTGAAAATGGTTCCCCCGTTTCCCTTTCTTGGCCTTATATAAAATTAGGTTTGCATGTTAAGTGTTTGGACCCCATTTTTTTAATGCATTTTTCCCTTGTTTGTGTATTCCCCCACATCCAGATCCAGATTGGTTTACTGCTAGGGTTCATCATGGTGGTGAGTTTGTTTACCACCCAAAAATAATGTATTTGGGTGGTGAAGTTGAAATTGTGACAAGAATAAATAATGATAAAGTTTCAATGACTGTATTTGAAATTTTCTATAAGGGATTAGGGTATAAAGACTATGCCAACTTTTATTATCTTTGTCCTGGTGGTGATATGGATACATGATTAGTATTAATGGCAACTGATCAAACAGCTATGCAGATGGTATCAGCTATTGATCCTAATAATAGGATAGTTAATTTCTATTGCAAGCATAATGAGGAATATCAGGGGATTAGAAGGGAAATTGATTCTACAGACATTTTGGATATTGACAGTGACAGTGAGAATGATAAGACTTTAGGTTATAGTGGTAATGCATATGGAGGGAGTGATAGTGATGAAGTTGATGATAGAGACTGAACTATGCCTAAATTAGGGAATGATAATGAGGAAGGCCTAATTAATGAGGGACAATTGAAGATGATATAAGGATTGAAGATGATACAAGGAATGAAGTTGAAGCAATGACAATTGATAAATCAATGAATGACAGAACAACACAAAAAGGAAAGAGCAAGGCAATTGATGAATCAATGAATGACAGAGCAACACGAAAAGGAAAGAGCTAGGCAGTAGAAAAAGATGATAAAGGTAAGAAGAATAAAAGGGGCAAATACAAAAAAAGGGCCTTAATTGATGAAGTTGAATATAATTACAGTGAGCTTGTGGATGACTGGAATGTTGACTCAAAACCAGAATATAACAAGGATAGTTCAGATGATTTTCAAAGCATTGATGATTTCGATTTTAAGGAGGATGACCCTAAGCAGTTTATAGGGAGGAAAAAGACCCCCAAGTTTAAGAGATTTAACCCTTTAACAGACATGGCTGACCCTAAGTTTGAGCTAGGAATGAAATTCATAGATAGTAAAGAATTCAGAGATGCTGTGAGGTCTTATTCTATCAAAAATGGGAAGGAGATTAAATTTTGAAAGAATGAGAGATTGAAGGTCAATACAGGGTGTAAGGAGGGTTGTCCATGGTATATCTATGTTTCTCAGCTTTCAAAAGGGGGTAATGATTTTAGAATTAGGACATTTACTGACATTCACAATTATAATAAAGTGGTGAAGAGCAAATGTATAAACTTTAGGTGGATTAGGAATAAATACACTGAAAGATGCAAGCTTAACCCAACCTGGCTAAAACAATCCTTCTTTAATACTGTTGGAAAGGAGCTTGAGATTCAGGTATCTAGGAGCAGTGCTTACAGAGCCTTGTCCATTGCAAAGAAAAATGCAGAGGTTAGTATTGATGTTCAGTATGCAAGTTTGTGGGACTATAAGGCAGAATTGATGTTGTCTAATCTAGGAACAACTGTTGAAATTCAATGTGTTCATGAGACTGGGAAGTCTGTGTTTAAGAGAATCTATGTCTGCCTTGGGGGTTTGAAAAAAGGATTTTTTTAGAAGGATATAGGAAGGTAATTGGGTTGGATGGTTGCTTTTTGAAGGGACCAATTAAGGGAATGATTCTTTCAGTTGTTGGGGTTGATGCAAACAATGAGATGTGGCTTTTAGCATATGGAGTTATTGAAGAAGAAAACAAAGAGTCCTGGACATGGTTTTTGGAACTTCTCTTGGTAGATATAAATTGTGTGAATTCATGCCACTGGACCTTTATATCTAACAAGTAAAAGGGCCTAGTTCCTAGCCTCGAGGCCCTTGTCCCTACTGCAGAAATAAGGTTTTGTGTGAAATATCTTCATGATAACTTCAAACTGAGATTTGGAGGTAATGCTTTGAAAAAACAATTGTACGCTTGTGCTAAAGCCTCATATGTTGAGAAATTTAACATTGAGACGAAGAATATGAAGCAAAAAAGTGTAATAGCATATGAATGGCTAGCTAGAAAAACACCTGCACACTAGTGTAGGGCCTTCTTTTCAATAGACCAATGTTGTGATATGTTGTTGAATAACTTGTGTGAGACTTTTAATTCTTGTGTTCTGAAAGCAAGGTGTAAGCCTATCTTAGAATTGCTTGAGTGGATAAGGATGTACATGATGTCAAGGTTGCAGAAATGTAAGGAAAAGATGTGGTAATATCAAGGTTTAGTGTGTCCAAGGATTAATAAGAAGTTGGACAAGTACAAAGGGGAGTCACATGGGTTTATTATAGTTTGGGCAGGGGTTAGAAATACCAAGTGAAAAGAATGTAGGAGACCAGTTTTATGTAGATTTGAATACCCAAACTTGTTCTTGTAGAAAGTGGCAGCTTTCAGGTATCCTATGCCCACATGTAATATCTGCCCTAAATCATAACCAAATTGATCTTGAGCTTTATGTGGTTGACTGGTACAAGAAGGACACTTATATGAAGGCTTATAAGCAAATAGTATTTTCTATGAAGGGCAAAGACATGTGGCCAAAAAACCACCTTGAACTTGAACTGCACCCCCCTCCCCAATTGATAGAAAGATGCCTGGGAGGCCCAGAAAGAGGAAAATAAGGCAGTTGGATGAGGGTAGGGGCAACCCCAACAAACTCTGGAAGTACCAAGATACATTGAGGTGTATGATTTGTGGTGAAGAGTATCACAATGCAATGACTTGTCCTAAGAAACCACCACCAGAGCCTAAAAATGAGGAAACAACAGAGCCAAATCAAAATGAAAAAACAACAGAGGCACAACAAGTTGGGGCAGAGACACATCAAGTTGGGGCAGAGGCACAACAAGTTAGGGCAGAAGTAGAGGCTCAGCAAAGGCAAAGGAAAAAATTACCTGTAAGTGTATTACTTATTACTTCAATTTACTTAATTTATTTAACTTCATTGTTGCTTGAATTTCTCTATATTTGTTGCAGGTTAAGAAAACTTCAAGTGCAAGGAATGCTTTGAAAAATGCCACAAGGGAGAACCATAGTCCAAGGAGAACCAAGAAAAGTGCAATGAGAGGGCCAGCTGGGAGTCCAAATGCTTTCTCCCAAGATTATCCAACCACATTAGAAGTAAGTGTGAGGGCATTGAATTTATAGTAAGTGTGACTGAAAAAATATGCTTATTTTACTCTTCAAATATATATTTCAGGTTAAAAGACAACTATTTCCTACTTCTTTATCTCAAGACTCTGCTATGAGATTGCCTGTAAGTGTTATTTATAATTAAACCATTCTGACTTCAAATGTTTTCAGTTACTAATGTACGTCAATTCCATATTTAGGGATCAGCCAGAGAATGACAATACATGAGATGCCATCTGCTGCAACAGTTATTGGTGGTACTTCAATTCTTGGTACAAGCTACATGTGGAGGGGGGAATAGATGTATCACTCTTGAGAGCTTAAAAGCTGCAGCAAATTTGAAGAAAAACAAGGGTGATAAAAAGGGTGATCCAATGAAAAATGTGCAGCCTTAAAGTGTTTTTGGTGAATGAGATAAATATGTGATGAATTGAGATGTTTTAAATGTTTTTGGTGAATGAGATGAAACTGTTGGTCAACGTATTTGTTAGGATCAAAGCAACTATGGAAGTGAAAATTAGGTTTTTTGTAAACTCTTTTGGTAAACAGTTGGCCAATGTACTTGTTAGGATCAAAGTAAATATGTAAGTGAAAATTAGGTCATTTGTAAACTCTTTTGGTAAACTGTTAATTTGATCAATGGTATATCCTTTATATTTCACCAAGTTTCATTGTGATATTTTGGCAATACTATATTGTGAGGCGATACACAAAATATTGAACTGGGTACTTGTTATAACCAACAACATTGGTGGACTTTATGATGAGGCAACAAAGCATTATGATTGCCATTAACAGGTTATCAACATTGGTGAAGAAAACTAACAACTAAGTAATAGGAAGACAGAGCAAAACATAGCATTGTGATTGCCATAAATAGGTTATCATATTCATTGAAATGATATTTCATATTACCTTAAAATCAATGTGGCAGGAGATACACATATTCTACAAAATACATTTCCCTATTAACCAAAATAAAAAAAAGGGATACATTGTCTGCCATACATTGATCCGATTACATAACTTGCTTCAAAAATACAAAATTCTAAGTCTTTTATACATGCTTGCTTTAGAAAGCAAAATTCTAAGTCTTTTCCCCAACACAAGGGTAATCGAATACGCAAAATTACAGAGCCTGGCCAAATTTCTTCAAACGACAATGAGCAGCAGCATCAACACCAAAATAAGAACTAAACATCCCAACAGTAGACAAATACACCGGAATAAGAACTAAACATCCCATCAGTAGACAAACAAACATTTTCCGTTCCCTAGCACGCTTGATTTTAACTTTCCTTGTCTCATTTTCATGCTGATTGATAGACTGTAGTAGCCCTGTAATCAAAGCAGTTGACCACGCGCACATTGGGGGATCATGCCAAGCAAAGTAATGACATCCTCCATCCTATAATTCATCAAAAATACGAAGAAAGAAATGTGTGTAATCAATAGGATGAGTGCAAAGAACCAAAACCCAGAAAAATTTCAAACCCTAAAAATAATCAATGTTCCCAAAAAACAAATCAACATCTAAGAAGTTGTAAAAACACTTGTATAGGCATAGTTTGAGCACCCAAAGAACCTTCGTCCAGGATTTGTTCTAGTCCACGATGTCTTCAGCACATCTTTTGCACCACAGTAACATACTACCTCTACCATGGCTGAACAAGCTCTCTCCATCTCTTTCCCTTTCGTTTGGTATTAAAGTGAGGAAGAAAGGTAGGACTAAATAGTCAACAACCAATTTAACTCCACACTGGAAATGACCAAATTAGCCCTTGCGTGACTCGTACGTGGCTACTTAAAGTTAACATTGCAACGGCCGTTGGGGGTAGGGGGCAAAGTGGGACAAATTGAAACGTGGAGTGTAACTTATATGCAAAATTCAAATTAAGGTGTAAAGTGGGATCAGTTGGATATTTTGAGTTTTTTTTTTTTTATATTTTGGCAAAAAGGAAAATAAAATAGAAATCTGGTACAACATTACATGTTCTGTAGAGAAAGAAAGCGGGGCCCATGGGAAGTATGTGTGTGTGTGAAATTGGTAGAGAGATAAAGTGAAATATCGGGTTTTAGAGAGAGAAACTGTTGTAAATTGAGAGAGAGAGAGAGAGAGAGAGAGAGGGAGATTGGCAGGCTTTCTCTTTTTGAGGATTTCTCCATTTGTCCGTCCCGTTTCTACGCCTCGACCGGCCCGAGGGTGGAGAGAGAGATTTTGAAAGATTGAAAGAAAGGAAAAAGAAAAACCTAACATTTTCTCTTTCTCTCATTTCGGAAAATTCGTGGATTGTCGAGTTGAATCGCCGGGGATCTGAGCTAGGGTTTCATTTTTGAAGTAATTTCGAATCTTAGTGGTGTCCAAGAGTTGGAAAATTGGAACTGATTGGATTTAAACATGTTGATCAGAAATGCGAATTGGTGAGAACTCAAGCTCCGATCTAGATATAAAACTTGTCATTGAAGGATTGAGAGCATGGATGTGGATTCATCAATGGTGTCGGAGGCCGATCACGACGGGACAGAGGAGAGCAACCCTAACAACGGCCCTACGACGGAGCAGCTGGAGGAGGAGTCTCCGGCCGATGCTGATTTGGGAGCATCTCAGTCACTGCAACCTCAAGTTCAGCAGCAGCAGCCGCAGGCTCAGGTTCAGCAGACCAGTCCGGTGGCCGGGCCTAGGCATGCCCCTACATATTCAGTGGTGAATGCCATATTAGAGAAGAAAGAGGATGGTCCAGGTCCCAGGTGCGGCCACACCTTGACAGCGGTTGCGGCTGTAGGAGAGGAAGGTACGCCCGGTTATATTGGGCCGAGGCTTATACTATTTGGTGGTGCCACCGCCCTTGAGGGCAATTCTGCTGCTACAGGCACTCCTTCATCTGCAGGAAGTGCAGGGATACGTAAGTCTGCTTGAAATTCTAAGACCATACCTATTTTTTGATCCCTGTGGCTGTGTCAAAACCCTAGATTCGTTCAAGCCCCATTACATGATTATGTTTTGATTGAATAGTGCACCTGGATGATCATGTGAGTAATTAGCAGTGAACTTTGAAGTGAAATACATAATACCGTTATAATCCAAGTTTTGGTTAAGCTCTAGACATTTTGGGTTATGTTTGTTTTGGGTTATTGATATTTGCTAATGCAGCTAATTGGGGTTGCTTCTCAACTTTATGCTGTTAAGTGATAACTACATTAAAGTTGCATGTTTAGTTGCTTGTCATGCTTGTATTTAGGAATCTAATGTTTAAAAACGGGGATGCAAAGTTTCCAGTTATGCTCCCATGGAACTGATAGTTTCCGGTCCATAACTATAAATTTCATTGTAAATCAAGTCACCCAAAAGTTACCTGAAAGATTCTTGGCCGTTTTATTTTTCATTTCTTCACATAGACATACACTTGTATACACGCATTTGATGAGGGCATTAAATTTGTCCTAAAGATACTAGTAATCCAAATGTAAGAAACGTTGTCAGAAAAACAGATTGCACTGGGGCTTCCTTTCGGGTTTCTTTTTGGATCATCTGATTGTCTATGTATCCTTTTCAATTACTTTTTATAGTAATTCTTGTGGTTGTTTTTATCACAGGCTTAGCAGGGGCAACTGCCGATGTGCACTGTTATGATGTGTTGACTAATAAATGGTCCAGGTGAGATTGGGTTGCTGGCTAGCAAGAATTTGATCTTCTGTGCTTATTGTGGTTCCTTCTCTTTATTCTACTACTTCATTCTGAGCTTTTCAATATTTGCAGAATAACACCATTTGGAGAACCGCCAACACCAAGGGCAGCTCATGTGGCAACTGCTGTGGGTACCATGGTGGTTATTCAGGTTGGTTGCTTCCTTGATGGTTCAGAAGTTTTTTTGTTTCCGAACTTCTGCCCTTCATCTTCTTCCCCCTGTTTCTTTAATTTTTTTGTTCCTTTTAAATAAGCATCCTTGCTCTATCCAACTCAGGGTGGGATTGGCCCAGCTGGTTTATCTGCTGAGGATCTTCACGTTCTTGACCTTACACAACAACGACCCCGTTGGCATAGGTTAGTATCATGAAGGATGTGCTTCTCATTTTCTTGTATATTTATATGCATGCAAAGTTATCGTTATGCAAAATCAGTGAATTGAATGTAAATTTCTTGTAGAGTGGTGGTCCAAGGCCCAGGCCCAGGCCCGCGATATGGACATGTTATGGCTCTAGTGGGGCAAAGATATCTCATGGCAATCGGTGGAAATGATGGTCAGTCTCAGGACATCTTATAACTCCGTTTTCAATACAATTTATATCTGATTTTGTCTTTCTTACTTCCAAGACCAATATTTGGTGTGTGACCCCCAGGAAAGCGGCCTCTTGCTGATGTATGGGCCCTGGATACAGCTGCCAAGCCTTATGAATGGCGGAAATTGGACCCAGAGGGGGAGGGGCCACCACCATGCATGTACTGTTACTTATTTGCCTTGACATTTGTAAATTTAAGTTGTTTTCACTTAGCTTTCTGCCTCGCTTGATTTCTGAATTCCTCTTCTTTTCTCCTTACGAGCTCTTTTTCCCATCCTTTCTTCATTTGTTTGCCACATGTTTTCCTTGATAGAACTCTATTCACTAGTAGAATTTGCAAGAAGTATGGTAAAGGTTCTTTCTTGCAGAGAATGAGCGAAGGTTCTAGCGTTTTTTACGGTTGCTATTACTGGTCGTGATTTAGATTTATGTTACTGCATGAAGTTGATAAAATACTACTCGCTCCGCCCCAATTGAAGAGGTACACTTTGATTTTTTTTTGTTCAATTTGACCCAATTTCGGATGGATGTTTAACATACTTTTAGTTATTTAGAGAAAATAATATTTTAACCTTTGTGAACTACACTAAAAGTACTATAATTCACATGTTTTACATTTTTTTGTAAAAACAATTAAATCCTTGTCAAATACCTATTCCAAAATTGGTCAAATTGACCAAAAAATTCAAAGTCTACCTCTTCTATTGGGACTTCTATTGGGACGGAGGGAGTAATTAATGTCGCTGCTTGTTCCTTTTTATTGTCAAAAGCATTCTTACTTTAATTGATTCTGGCTATTTATGTAACTTGCATTATATGTATTTGGTGGTCTCTTGGGCAAGCAAGATTATATGGAAATTTGACTCATTAGCTGGTTATTTTTTGAGCTTTGTCTTACTCCACATGTCCATACCCTAGAAATACTCCCACATGCCACCAAATTAGTAATACTACTCCGATAACTTAAATGTTTTATTTATTAACATGTGCGTTTGTGGGCCTTTGTGATAAATGTGAAAGATGTGACCAGGCACCGAAGATTTAGTCATCTTATTCGGGGCCACAATTGGACTGATGTAGTGAAAGGTTTCTCTTTTCTATGATTCTTAAGGATATGAAGAATCAATCATAAAACGCCTGTATTATCTTTTTTGCAAGAATGAATTAAAAAAGTGATGTAATCTAGGGCATCACATTCAATGAACATCACCGTTTTCTCTCCAAAATAAAAAAAAAAAAAAATTCAGTGAATATCACTAACAGCGGAACACTTGGGACTTTCTTCACTCGATCCGCCATGATGATGTCGACTCGCTTCTGAAACTTCGTCCTCATTGCGTCTTCTTCCCTCCCTGTTGCGAGGAAATTTGTGTTGAAGTTGTGACATGTTGCTATATTACAATAGCTCTCACCTTACCTATGAGCCGACAGCTGATGGCTGGGCCCTGTCATCTGCACCTTCTTGGCCCATTTTCACGTGCTCTGGACCAGCTGAACTGCGGTAGGAATGGACTTTTCTATAGACTGGCAGGAAACTGATCAACAAGAAAGAGGCCCTACTCACTGCAAAAAGATGCACCAAAAGATCGAACAGCACTCATGCCACTCCCGCATCAAGTTGACCGCTAGGCTGGAGCTTCGTAACGTGTTGACAAAGACCTCTGCACTGAGCATTTGATTAATTAGACCTGGGTCCTACCTTAGACATCTCGAATGAATAGGTTAATATTCTTCCATCCCAGTCTTTACCTATAGAATTCACATTTAAAGGAAATGTGTTCACTGGAAGATGATAAGCTTAGTAAACCTTATTAAGCTGGAAAGGCCAACTCATGCTCTAGTAAGTTTGTCTTCTTTATTAGAACTAGATGCTATGCACGTGCAAGTTAGATTACTCGAATAAATTAGTAAATAGAAACTAAAGCCAAACATGGCAAGTTGATGAAGAAGAAAAAAAAATCACCTTTTCTGGTAATTTTGTGATTGGGAAAGAGATTTAGGCTGGAAAAGAATTGCAAAAACTTTGGATCTGTATTACCTCTTCCTCTTTTTTCTCCATTGTTCCTTGTTTTCCCTCTCCAATTTATTTCCCCTTCAACTATTTCCTGCATAAATAATACAATATAGAGGATCAAGCTAAGAGAATTTTGAAAGTTGTATTTGGAAAGAAAGGAATTCGTGTATTTTCCGGGTCAATCTTTGCCACTATCACTTCATTGGGAAAGAGTGATGTTCCTTGCTTCTGTTTGGCCGTTGACTTGGGGTGTTTTCTGTGGTGCGGTTATTTCTGACATCCAAATGGTATCGAAGAGCTCTTTTATGTTGAATTATTTATTGTTTTTTCAATATTTGGTTTTTCTCTTTAGGTGGACTTCTCGTCCATCGCTTTTGCACTTTCCCTCTTCTTCATAATATAATCCTCCTATTGTTTTCCAAAGAAAAATAAAACCCCAATTGTGAGATTTGTATACTGTTCCGTCTTTATACCAAGCGCTATTGTTATGTGCACCTACCTTCGGACCATGAGAAATGCAGGAACTTTTATAATCTCAGATTCATTGGGTCTGTTGATTGATGCCTTGTTCAGTTTTGGATCTGTGCCATTGCTAGAAGGCATGGCTTGGCAGGAAGTCGTGCCACGAGGCTTTGATTTGGTGCATCTATTTGACTTTGGTGGTCTCGGCATTCTTTCATTTGTGTTCTCAAAAACATGGGAGGTTAACTTTATGTATCCTTTGGAATAGGTTATACTACGATTTGAGATGGCTTATGTCGCATTTGAGGCTTTCGGACGGAATTTTACTTTTTAAGACAAATATGCAGATGAAATTGGTTTTGAATTCCTAGTCTGATTCTACTTGAGGTTTAATATACTCTTCAAATCATCATATTACTGCATCACTGAATGAATATTTATTTGGTTAGTGTCCAATTAATGTCTTGATTTGGGGTAAATTGCTGGGTTGAGAAGATGCTGGAAGTTGAATCAGTTGTGGTTTGTTTGTAGGATATAAATTGCGGAATTCGATTATTGTAGGCCTATTGAGGTTATTGATGGAGATATGGACATGGTTTCAATTGATTTAGAGAAGGCTTATGATAGATAGCACGGATGAAAAATCTACCGAGTATTAGAGAGGAAAGGAGTTAGTGAGATATACAGGCATGATCAAGGACATGTTTGATGGAGCTATATTTTATTTGAAATGAAGTTGGTGAAAGGAGCAAGTTCCCTGTTATGGCTGAACTATATCAAGGATTGGCTCTGAGTGTAAACTTCTTTGACTTGTGATGCATAGATTAATCATGCATATACAACGTATGCAATTTAACTATAACTTGGTCTATGTTCTTGTATATGACATTGTTCTTGTCGATGAGAAGAAGGCAGGGGTAACACTAAATTAGAAGTGTAGAGAACATCTTTTGAATTATGAGGGTTAAAAATAAGTTAGAACAAAATGGAGTACGTAGTCTAAAACTTTAGGAGTGGGAGGATAGAAATGGAGCGACAATCAAGTACTTTAAGCACATGGCTTTCAACCTAAATGGTTTCAATTTTAACCAATCTGTAGTTGATTGTCAAGGCCGTGTAATTAATACTTGGGCTGATATTATTAGTTGGGCTAACCTTGGTATGGGAGTTATGCATGAACGTAATGCTCATAACTTCCCTCTAGACCTAGCTGCTACTGCCCCATTTAAAAATGGCTAAGATCTTGGTTCGAGTGTATATGAGTTTTTGAAGGAAAAGGAGCAATAAGGATAGAAATGGAATGACTATCAAGTATCTTAGAACTGGGAGGATAGAAATGGAGTCGCAATCAAGTTAAGGCGACCAAGTAGCTACACAAAATGATTAATTTTGTTTCTAAGATTGGATTCATTGCCCGGGGTGGGGGTGGGGGTGGGGGAGTAATTGGACTTTGAATTAACAAGTTAGGTGAGTAAAGAATTGGGTTCGAGTCTATACGGTCTGATATACCTATATAATTTGAATCAATATTCTATACCACAACTATTTGGTTTGTTTTATGGTACAAAATGTTGGGGAAATAATATGTTTTTAGGGATTTTGGTTTTTATTTCGTTGTATTTTCTTTCTTTTGGTTGATGGGTCGTCCATCCTTGTATTGTTGTTCCCCTTCTAATCTACTCTTTTCTAATCAAAAAAATAAAATAAACAAAGATGTTAAAAGTAGCTACCATGGGAACTTAAACTGAGATGGTTTAAATGTACAATGGAAATTAATATTTGCGCATGCTATGAAGAGTTATATCAAGATGAACAATGTTGGAGGTAGCCAAAGACCAAAACTTACAGATCCACTAGTTAGGAAGGGCATGGTGATGTATGGTTTAAAAGAAACTTTTGTGCCCGAAGTGAATGGTGTCTAAAGGGTTCACGTAACCTACCAAGTAGTTGGGACAATGGCTGAGTTGAGGTGAGTAGTAACACTAGTCAGCATTATTTAATATGAGCTGTGTCTCAACTTTTTAAAGGAAAGACAAAGCACCTTTCATTTGCAATCTCTTAACATGGATAGTATCCACTGTCTTGTTCAACTTCCAGATTAATTTTTCATGCTTCTTGATGAAGTGTGATCTTTGGAAGTTGGAAATCCCACTTCATTGTCTTGGCCTCAATAGTATTCTTGTCAGTGTTAGTTGGTTCTGATGCGCACGCCTTCTGCAAGAAGGTTTGAATACCTAAACTACTTTATGTACTCCCAAGATGTTGGAAGTCATTTGAGCAATTCTACATCCTCTATATATGCAATTTATTTTTATTTTTGTTCTGCCTCTTTATATATACCTTTCTCTGCCGTACAGAATGCTGATGTCAAGTCGAAGAGGCACATTTTGACTAGGTTCTTTCAGTAATGGCCTATTGGAATGGCATTATTGCTGTCTTTTAAATAATTTGTGTTATTCTCTGTATCACATTAGAATACAAATTGAGTGGTCATTAGCCCATCACTTTTCATCATTGGAACCGGTTGCTTGTTAAAGGTGATAAAAATCGGGAGACCGATTTCTTGTAGGACAATAAAGTTGTTTTCATAATTCAGTATGATCCCTGTCTCCCTTCGTCCTCAAAAATACACACTTTTATATACACACATAAATATCTATACTCAGTGCCCTTAATTTACGGTAATAGTTAGCAGTTTGAAGTTGAGGTCTGTTTGATTTCAATGGGTTGTAATTCCGTGGTTCAAAAACTGCATCATCAATGAATTTAGGTTTACAGAATGCACTATTGTGACCCAATATAATTTCGTTGCAGCTGTTGCTTGCGTAAAAATGTAGTTGTGCAGCATTATGTGCTTGTGCTGGCAAACTTGATGGTTTTATATAGTTTATACGGGGTAGTATATTATGTGCTGGTGTGTACATTTTAGTAAGCACTTGTGGTGGTTATCTGTAAGCAGCCTGCCTTAGGTTATTGTAATGATTTTTTTGCTCAGTAGAATCTGAATGTTAAGTGCATTGAGATAAACAATCATTATTTTCACATCAATATTGGTTGTGTAACGAATTTTTTCTCGTTGGAATACGCTGTTGTTTGTTAGTTTGTTTCCTTCTCCTTTATTAATTTTGCCTTTATTTCCTTGAGGTTAAGAGGGTAATAAGTTCCCTTAGTTAGTAAAGAAGTATTTCTTGTTGATCTTTGATTTTCTTTCTTCTCGTTGAGCAGGTATGCCACAGCTAGTGCACGATCTGATGGTCTTCTTTTACTTTGTGGAGGAAGGGATGCCAACAGTGTGGTGAGTAGTATCTATTTGCACATTATCTTATGCCTCAAGATTTGAGTTCAACTTACACTGAAGGCTTATCCTTATGTGCCCTTTTACCCCCTACGAAACCGCAGTTCCGCATTGTTTGAGATAGCTGCCTCAGCTTTTCATTTCTTAGGAAAGAGGGCAAGAGGAGGATATGTTATTGTACTTGCTTCTCTTGTGATTGGTCAAGTTGGCTTTGTCGTGTATCTGCTTCTATGCCCGTGTTTACATCCCTTAGTATCATATTCAAAAGTGAAATTTCTTGCCTTGTTTCCTTTTATTATACATTGTAGGGAAAAAAATGCTGAACTAATTTTGGGGGTCCGTAACGTAGCTGGAATTGAAATGGGACAAGCTCAACTAGTTTGTGAGGTTTTCAAATATGTACGTTGAACTAGTTTCTACTAAAAGTCCCACAAGGACACCGTGAAACACACATGTGCACACACACATACATCAACGTGAGATGTATATGCCTACCTTGACTAAAATTTTTGCAATGCTTTCGATGGGTGAGCTTGAATTTTGTGCCTGATTGTTGGTCATTGAAATTACACGTTAGCTTTGTTAATAATTTTCATTTACCGTAGATTTAGTATATTAGCAAGGATTGATCCCTGCCCAGGCAGGCAGGCACCATCTAGTTAATTGACTACGAGGCTTTTTTTTTTGGAATATACTTGGCTATGTTGGGCCTCATCTATGCTCTATTCTTTTCCAGTATGTCCCACATTTTCTGAATGGCACCTCGTCTTCTCTTTCTCTATGGGATTTCTGCTACTCTAGTCTCCTATTCAACCACATAGTAGGCTGGCCTGACTTGTGTAACTGTTGTTTTTTGTTTTTCATAATAAAAATTTGATCGAACTGTTTCACCAACTTGGCTAGTGTGTTTGATTTAGTGGGACCTTGAATTCTCTTTCTTCTATGAACCCCCCTTCCACGCGCGCATAAAACCACCACCACGAGAACCTATTGAACTAATTCTCTAAGTTTGAAATATGTTTGCTCATTGAGAAATTTACAATATCCTAAAAATTATATGTAAATCTTACTCAACACTGTACACTTCTCCCTCAAGAAGAAAAAGACGGCAGATAAAAAAGTGATGTTTATGCACACTTCATTTACAAATGTTTATGGTATCGTACTGATTTACCTTCATTAATAATGGCATGTTAAAAGTGTTCAGTGCTTCTTTTGTCTAGTAATTTCAATTGATCTCTCTTCCCTCCTTTACGGCTTTCATTTCCTCCATGTGGCTTCAAGAGTAGTGTGGAATCTATCTTAGACCAAAAGCAGTCACTAATCTTGGCCTTTGACAGGGGTAATTTGTGCAAAATGACCATTCTACCTCTAGAGACTAAGAAACGGTATTATGCCACCTGGTAACATCACGTAGCACAAAAAGCCACTGTTAGTTTTGCAGCCAAACAATGTATAGCCAAATGATTCAACCCAAACTCATATCAGACAAATTACATGACTTCAGGTAGTAACCACATCAACTTTAGCACACAATTTTTTAATTAAGCAAAAAGGGGTGAAAGCCTGAAGCTAGATCTAAAATTTCAATTGTTGATTGCCACAAATATTGTGCTTTGGCTTTGACTAGAAACTAAATTGAGGGCTGGGGAGGGTTCTCATTTGTTATTGGGAATATACGTGGTATGCATATGTTCCTTTCACTATTCCTTATCATGATTTTTCCGGTTGTCTATGCTTCACAATCACCCTACTTTAAAATTTAATAATGGGAGAGGAGAGTCTCTTGGGGTTTCATTTCTTTCAAGATCTCAATGATAGAAAGTTAGATGATACGGCTGATCCTCTTGGTTGTCATAATTTCTCTCCGTCACAGGTTCTTTACTGACAAATTTGGCGATTTGGTTTTTCTGGGGTTGTTCTTTTTGTCATATCTTATCCATTCTTTAAATCTATCTATCTTTTTGGCGATAAGATTTATTTGAAAAGCATGGGTTCCTTTTAGTTTTACGAATTTTTTCGGGCTCTAGGTTAATGGTCAGAACACTAATGACTTGTTATAGGATTTTATGCATTACAAGGCTGTCTCTCTTGATTTGTGTCCTTTGCAGGCAGTCTGGTGAGTGACTTAAGCAGTTGTTTTTGAATGTTTTCGTAGTTGGTAGATCAAATGATATGGCATGTTTGGTGTTTTTGAGGAAACTTGGCCGTGATATAGAGAAGAAGATCCTATAGATTTGTAGTATTTTTGCAGTTTTATGGAGTATTAGGTGGGAGCTGAATTCAAGGATCTTTCGCCAGTTTGTGTTGATATATTTTGTTGAAAGAAGGGGTGGTTGACCACCTCCTACGGGCTTCGGCAGGGGGCCACTTTTCAGAACTTCCAGTTTTGTGTTTGTGATGGTATTTGATCACCGGAATGCTGTTTTTGACTTATGTCTTGCTCAGGAGTGTTTTTCTTCTAATTTTTTTACGCCTTTTCACTCGTTTGTGGTGGACTCCTTGTCAGTTCGTATATTTCTGTTAGGATCGTAAAAGATTTCTTCTTATATATGTATATATTCACAGATGATGTGAATATATACATGTATGTATATCCTATGAATTTGGCTGCATTCTCGAAAGTTGGCCATCTTTTCCCTATCCTCCAGCCATTTGTTTCTACCATTGTAAATTGGTTTCTTTTATTTTGGTGTGTGGCAAAAGTAATTAGCAATCTTAGTAATTTATATTTTAATAAATACGAATTTACCTAGAAGAATTAGTAAGCATATCTTGCGTGTACATCTATATTTTTCATTAGCAATTTCTTCTTTCTACCCATATCAAGTATCTGTTCCTCTACTCCAATATTTATCTGACTGGTGAATCTAACTCTCTGTTATATCTGCAGCCTCTGGCAAGTGCATATGGACTTGCAAAACATAGAGATGGTCGCTGGGAGTGGGCAATCGCTCCTGGTGTTTCACCCTCTCCTAGATATCAACATGCAGCAGTGAGTTCTCTTTCAATTTCTTCTCCTCCATCCCCTCCCCCTCCCCCAACCAAAAAAAAAAAAAAAATCCCTTGCTTTTCTTAGTATAAGTGGGAGGAATGAATCATTTTATTTTTGGGTTTGTTTTAGGTTTTTGTTAATGCTCGGCTACATGTTTCTGGAGGAGCACTTGGTGGTGGACGGATGGTGGAGGACTCTTCAAGTGTGGCAGGTACAACTTTTTTGATATTTTCGTTTCCACTGCCCCCCCTTCCCCATATTTGGTTCAAAATGTACCGAATCTAGGGACCTGATAAACTACTGAGGACTACATGACACTAGTTTATGTAAATGAGATCAGATTGAGTATTCGTTCATTAAAATCATGATATCAAAGAGATAAGTGAGCATTCATTCATTAAAATATGATGTCAAAGAAAATGTCTTTTGCGAGGAAGATCATTATAGTGCCAACGTACAAACATAGAGGAGACATTCAAAGTTGTTCGAATTATAAAGGTTAAAAGTAATGAGCCATATGATGAAGCTGTGTTGAATGAGATCTGACTGAGCATTCATTCATTAAAATCATGATCTTAAAGAGAATGCCTGATGAGAGGAAGAGTGTCATAGTGCCAATCTGCAAATACGAATATGTCCAAAGTCGTACAAATTATAAAGGTTAAAAATTAACGAGCCATACAATGAAGCTTTGGGAGAGTAGTTGAGAACAGGCTTAGGCGGCAGATCAGAAATAAATTTCGGTTTATGCCTGAGAGGTCAATAAAGTTATCTAGTTATTGAGAGGATTGATGGAAATATATACAGAGGGAAGGAATGATTTACTATCGACTTAAAGAAGTCGTGAGAGGGAGTTCCCAGAGAGATAATTTGGTGGACAAAAGGGTTGAAGTGTGATACATTATTGATGTGATCAAAGAAATGTACGATGGAGCTCTATAGTTGGAGAGAATGGTGAATTCGTTATTTACCGTGGGACTACATCAAGGATCGGCATCATGTCGTAGAATAAAATCCAAGTTGGGTGAAAGCGGACAAGTGTGTCTTAAGTGTTATGTGATAGACGTATACTCATTTAGTGGCAAGGAAAGTATTATGAAGTAGTTATTAAACCTACCCTATTTTATGGAGCTAAGTATTGGGAACTAAGAAAGAACATGCTAACAAAACGAGGGTCGCTGAAGTGAGAATGTTCACATGGATGTGTGGTAAAACTAGGGAAGATTAAATTCAAAATGAACATATCTAATGAGACGGTAAAATTCATCCTAATAGGAGAAAATGAGAGAAAATCGCTTGAGATGGTTTGGACATGTCCAAAACAGACCGCCAAGTGAACCCGTTGGGAAGTTTGATAGTATAAATTTCAACAAGATTAGAGGCCTGGGAAGACTTGGTCTTACAAGAACATCAACAATAAAGAAGGATACTCGTGATTGTGGCTTTTCTGATAATCTGGCATTGGACCTAACGGAATGGCAAAAAAGGATTCAGGTAGCCGATCCGAAGTAATTGGGACAATTGTTTTGTTGAGATTCTCGACAACTCTTTTATGAAATTTGGAGTGTCACTGATTTGTTTCAACAGTGGCGAAGCCACATGGAGGCCAAAGGTGGCCATGGCCCCCCTAGACTTTGAACAATATGTAATTTACTCCCTTTAAAATATCATTATTACTATTCTTATTATATTTTGGCCCCTTGAGTATTGAATGTTATATTTTAAATTAAGTTAACTTGGCCCCCCTAAGGATCAAATCCTGGCTTTGCCACTGTGTTTCAAGAAAATAACTGGGAGATTATTTGGGTGGAAGTCCTGATTTTTGTTGTGTTAGCCATGTGTCAAACTGTCAGACCCTCCTGTTCATTTTCCCGTGATCATTATTTTGATTGCAAAAATGATTGTTTACTGTTTGGATCCTTGTGGAATGATGGACGTCCCTATTTCCATCTGTCCATTAGCATTCCCTTGTACCATTTAACACTTATACCCTGAAAATATCTTGGCCCAGATTTCTTAGCATTCTAGAAAACAGTCTCTAGATATGGAATTGCAACTAGAATGACTCGATTTATGATGAAAGTTTTCTATGGAAAAATGAAGATAGAAACAAAGTTTGTGGGTAATTTTATTATTGATATTATTAATGTTCCAAAAGATTTTTATAGAATATCCACAAACATTAAAATTAGAAATGGATATTAAAAAAGAACAATACAAGTTATAGAATGCTTACAAAGAGGCTAAAGTTACAATGAATGCCGAGGTATGGATGAGATGAGAAAGTGCAAAAGAATATGGTTAACCATCTCTGTATACAGTATCTTCCTCTTTCTTAAAGTTAAGCATGAAAAAGACTGAGGCTCAGAAAGTCCAATGAATTTATCCAACCGAGGGTTATGTAAAAATACTCTATGCACTTGAGCTTTTCGAGCAAATGCAATTCTAGCAAGTATCTGCACTTTCCTTGCTCAATTTAGTTTATACCAATTTTGATTTTGATTTTTTCTCCTTGGTACTTACTCCTGATAACTTATCATTTTTGCTCGTGTAGTCCTGGATACTGCAGCAGGAGTCTGGTGTGATACAAAATCTGTTGTTACCAGTCCGAGGACAGGCAGATATAGTGCTGATGCTGCTGGTGGTGATGCTGCAGTTGAATTGACTAGGCGCTGTAGGCATGCAGCTGCTGCTGTTGGTGACTTAATATTTATCTATGGTGGTCTTCGAGGGGGTAAGACTTTAACCTATACAGCGAATTCTCCTGGAGATCCATATGATTGGGTATCTGTATACACCTAATTCATTATCTGGATCTCTCAATTCTCACGTAGAAAGTTGATCCTCCTTAGCGATGGTTTCTATTTAGGATGCATTGGAAATAAAGCTCGTCTAGAGAAAAATGAGGGACTATATGCATGTTTAACTGTGTATATATACACGTACATAATAAACATACACACCACACACACTTCCCTCCCCCCCTCTCTCTATATATATATATACATATACATATATATATATACATATATACATATACATATATATATACATATATACATATACATATATATATATATATATATACATATATACATACATATATACATATACATATATACATACATATATACATATACATAAATACATATATATATATACATATACATATATACATATATATATATACATATATATATATACATATATATATATATATACATATATACATATATATATATATATATGTATACATATATACATATATATATATATATACATACATATATATGTATGCACTCCCACCCCACCATACCTCCCCTTCCAAGAGAAACAAAAACAAAAACAAAAGGAGGCAAAGCTGTCCAAATGTCACGAGTCTAAGTTCTAAATATTTTAGAAGGAAGAATTTGCATGGTATGTAATGCAGTCATTGGAAAAGCTCACTGATAATGAAAATTAAAGAAAGAAAAATTGAAGTTTTGGCTCAAACATCCGGGAAAACTCCACCTAGGACCTGAACTTGTGTGGCACACAAATAACTTAGTGTTATTATAGGGTGTTATGAAATCAATAATAAGTTGTTTCCAAGAGTAAGATATTCTATGTTTTTATAAGGCATGGTGTTTTGGTAAATTCATCCTTTGTTGGGGATGGGTCTTTATTAGCTGATTCAACATTCTTCCTTTTTATGAGTTCAATTTTTGTCGTTGTCCCCGTGGTGTTTATGTAATAATTAATCGGTTTCCAGTTAAGGAGTCCGAGTCCTATTACGTTCCAAAGTAACACCACCTACTACAATTCCATGCCATACAGTCTATTGGATAGGTCAATAATAAAGAAATTTGCTGCAGTGATTGTGCTTTATCCTCTTTTTTCCTCTGTTTTTCTTTGGTCTTTTGGGAATTATCTAAGCAACCAGATCTGAAAACCCTGTCTTTCTGTCCTAGAATTTACTGTTAGCAAGCTTTAACTGATTTTTCAAACCTTCAACCAAAACAAAATAACTCTTTCCAAATCACTGTCCTTGTGTTCTACTTGTAGTGCTTGAACAGCCCCTCAATCTTTAACTTTTGCAAGCCTAATTAACTAAAAAACCTGGACCCATTTGTAGATTTATTGAAACCCAAACACTGCAATACCTTATTACCGCTCAGCTTAAAAAGTTCTTCTTAACAAACCATCCAAAACCTTGTCCCTGCTATCAGCCTGCGTCACTATTAGTGGTTTTCTTAAATTATAGGATTATGATTGCAATGGTACTTGAAGATGGATGTAATGGGGAAGAGAATAACCACTCCAAAACAAATATTTTTTCATTTGAGAACTTCCCCCTGGTCTCCTTCCCTCTTCCTCGTAACTGACAGAAACATCAGCAGTCTTTATTTTGGTTTTTCCAATTGAGATGAGTGGGGAGATAAACAAATCAAGTGCATTTAAAAGCTGCCAAGTTGCTGAAAGATAAGCCAGTGATTATGTACAGCACTGAACTTGTTTGGAATGATTAGTAATGGCTGTAAATCCATGTGAAATTTATGAAACAGTGAGGAAGAGTAATTTAGAGACAGGCACTTGGTGCAACGCGAATTGTTCATATCTATCATCAGGGAGAGAGAGAGAGAGAGAGAGAGAGAGAGAGAGAGAGAGAGAGAGAGAGAGAGAGAGAGAGAGAGAGAGAGAGAGAGAGAGAGAGAGAGAGAGAGAGAGAGAGAGAGAGAGAGAGAGAGAGAGAGAGAGAGAGAGAGAGAGAGAGAGAGAGACTCTGTTTCTGCTCTATATTTTGGTAAAGAGACATTTGAATACTCCCTTCTTATCCACAATACTGGCACTCAAAAGACAAGGGAGAAAGATTCTAAACTCATCCTGTCTACGGACTTATTTTTCCTTTTAGCCACATGATCAGTCCTAATGATGCCTAAGGGCCATTGACAGACTTGGTAACCTAACAAAGGGGGCTCAGTCCACAGTCATAATGATGCCGTAGACTAGACCCTGCATGGCATACCTTTAATTAACTGGATCTGAGTGAGTTTGTGTTGGGATATTATTTTGGAATTTTTTGTTTAATATAGGGAGATTAAAGCTTATTGTGTGGGCATTACTAATTTTTTTTATAGAGATTAAGGTATTTTCTTCCATTCTATTGTTGTATATTTTCCTTTTCTGCTTTGCCTCTGTGTTTTGTGCCCCTCTGATGGTGTATGGCTACATCCCTATCAAAAATATAAGTAATTTTTAACTACTTGGTAAAGAAGAGCTGCAGCAGAAACGTTTGTTTTTGAAGTATGAAATATTTGTTTACTTGTGTTGTGTTCTAATGTGGTGTCCCATCAATCCCAGTGGATCAAAATGCGAGTCGGGGATAAATTAGGATTATGGGATGTATTTCTGACTACAAAGGGATATCTAGTTATCTACAGTTATTTTGGCCTTGTACTATCAGAGTTTCTGGTATTTTTATGGCCTATTTCAGTGTAGTCCTAAATGTACTGATGAAGCCTCTGTGATCAGCCACAGTAAATATTGTTTGGAGGATAGGCTTTGTGTCTATTATTTAAGGGACATGGCAAATTACATTAAATAGCTGTGACAGACGCATATCGAACAAATTTATATTTCTAGAAAGGCGGTAGGATTTTGCTTTGGCCAATTAATTTACCAAATGCACTCTGTTTTGGTTATTGTACTTCAAAGCAATGTGGTTAGAAAGATAGTTCGAAAGTAATTACTGTACCTTTGAAGTTCTTTTATACATATATATATATATATGTGTGTGTGTGTGTGTGTGTGTGTGTGTGTGTGTGTGTGTGTATATATATATATATATATATATATATATATATAAACCCAGTCCTTGTGTCTTGGATTTTGAAGATCCCATGTCCATACCACGTTTCCATGTCCACAAACCATAGCTTTGTGTCAATGGTATGGCTTCTTATATTCATAAAAGTTTCAGGGGATTTTTCATTCTCTTTCTGGACTTCAGCCTTCTTGTCCCAACCAGTCAACTTTTATTGATGTCTGCTGAAATTGGGAATCCCTTAAAGAATTTACACTACCCGCTTCTATTCTAAACCTTTGTTTAGTGTGTTAAGAGTGTAGATTGCTTCTTGTGAACATGTTGGGATTACCATTAAATTGACACTTGATACTTAGGAAGCATACTAACTGCAACGTGTTTCTACTTAAATAGGGGTGTTGCTTGATGACTTACTTGTTGCTGAAGATCTGGCTGCTGCTGAAACGACGTCTGCAGCCTCACATGCGGCTGCTGCGGCTGCTGCTTCCAACGTGCAGGGGGGGAGGTTAGCAGGAAGGTACGGGTTTGTTGATGACAGAACAAGGTCAATTCCTGAAGCAGCTCCAGATGGGGCAGTTGTGCTGGGAAGTCCTGTTGCTCCCCCTGTAAATGGTGATATGTATACAGATATAAGCACCGAAAATGCATTGCTACAAGGTTCCCGGTAAGCAAGCTATTGAATCTGATTTGGTTTTAGTTATTTGTAGCATAGAGTTGTCAGCTGGAGTATTTCAAATGATTTAATTGTTGTCACTCAAGGAGACTGAGCAAAGGCGTAGAGTATTTGGTTGAGGCATCAGCAGCAGAAGCCGAGGCTATCACTGCCACCCTGGCTGCTGCAAAAGCACGGCAATCCAATGGGGAAGTTGAACTGCCAGACAGGGATCGTGGCGCAGAGGCTACTCCTAGTGGAAAACAAATATCCACGTTGATAAAGCCTGATTCTGATACAGCAAATAATTCTGCTCCAGCAGGAGTACGGCTGCATCACCGAGCTGTCAGTGTCATTTTTGATCCCTGGCTTTATTGCTATGTTTCAAGTCAATTTTCATATTGGATGTGACTACATTATTTCTGAGGCTGTACTTCCCCATGTTTCTGCAGGTGGTTGTTGCTGCAGAGACTGGTGGAGCTTTAGGTGGCATGGTCAGACAGCTCTCAATTGACCAGTTTGAAAATGAAGGCAGGCGTGTTAGCTATGGTACCCCAGAAAATGCAACTGCAGCTAGGAAACTATTAGATCGGCAAATGTCTATCAACAGTGTACCCAAAAAGGTAGAGATATATCTGCGTTTAATATGTTCAATACCATTATGGGCTTGGGATTCAAACAATCACATTTGTAGCATTCTTAGTAAATGGAGGTTGTAAAAATAAAATAAAAAAAGAACTGTGCTCATGAAAGCAATCAACAAGGTTTTGGATACGTTGGGTCCATAAGAAGTGCATGTTGGCGTGTGTGTATGTATATATGTATGTATGTATGTGTGTGTGTGTGTGTATATATATATATATATATAAAATTAAATTTTTTAGATACTGGTTACCAAAAGTTGCAGACTCGTAGTAAATGCTGGGTGTTTAAGCCTTTAAGGATCAACTTGACTATCCCTTTACCATCCATTTATGCCAAAAGTGTGCAAGGGAATGTATGTACTCTATGAACTTTGGGCAAGTGAGAATAGAAAATCAAGAGGAGATTTTGAATTTGCTATGTCTACTCTTCAGTTTCTATAGATTGTTTGCCAAGTTAATATTTTTTGCTGTGCTTAGTAGTTTTTCCTAGAATAATTCCGAATATTTAGGATCAATTATCAATAAGATAGGGAGGTAAGAGATGACATTAATCATATAATAAAATCAGGCTGGGTCCAGAAGAGTGCTATGTGATTGAGATATACTGGTTAAATTGGAAGGAAACTTTTATAGGACAACCATTTGACCCGCACTATTTTATGGAACCGAATGTTGGGCAACTAAGTAAAGAACATGTTAACGAGATGAGTGTAACTAAAATGCGAATGATAAGATGGATATGTGGTAAAACTAGGAAAGATAGAATTTGTGATGAACAAATTTGTGAAACAATAAAACTCACCCCACATAAAATGAGAGAAGTGACTTAAGATGGTGTGGATACAACTGTTAGGAAGTGCGAGTGTATAAATATCAACATGAGTAGAAGTAGGGGAAGGGGAAGACCAAGACTAACATGGACCTCCGTAACTAATAAATATATGAACGAGTGTGGTGTGTGTGATGACTTTGCTTTAAACCTAATTGAATGACGAAAAAGGTTCATGTAGCCGACCCCAAGTGATTGTGACAAAGGCTGGGTTGAGTTGAGTTGCTTAGTAGTTTTTCCTGTTTTTTCCAATGGTTTTTTGTTTGTTTGATCCTTTTTGGATTTGATGTAATGCTGATCCATCTTTTGTAACCTTTTCTCCTCTTAATCTAATCAATTTTTAACTGCGCTAAAATCCCGTTGGTTCTTATCTTAGTTAGATAGGTTTGCTATTATTGTGCTGTCATGTTAACTTACTATGTTTTGCAGTGGTTCGTGTATTTTTTGTTTCGTCTTTTGTCTCCTATAATGTATCACCTTTTCTTATTTTCCAGGTGATAGCTCACTTATTGAAACCTCGGGGCTGGAAGCCTCCTGTTCGTCGACAGTTTTTCCTGGACTGTAATGAGATAGCTGATCTTTGTGATAGTTCTGAAAGAATATTTTCGAGTGAACCTAGTGTTTTACAGCTCAGGGCTCCTATAAAGATCTTTGGTGATTTGCATGGGCAATTTGGAGATCTCATGCGACTTTTTGACGAGTATGGCTCCCCTTCGACTGCAGGTGACATAGCGTAAGTGTTTCTTTTGATACACTCCTCTATTTCAGATTCTGGTCAAACATTCTTTCCTATGCTGCAAAAATGAACCGTAACTTTTTCTGTTGGTCATGCATACATGTCTTAAGGGCACTTGTTAAGAATCCAAAAATTGGCATTGGGAGCCAATATCAAGTTCATTCTTGTGAGAAGTCTGAAGCATAAAATCTTGTTGCTTCATATCCAATCTTGACACATTCACAAACAACTGCCATAGTGCGCCTTTGGGTACACTCACCAATTTTGTTACAACCGGATCTTCAGCCACCCAAACACAATCAAATTGCTATTCATTGAAACAGAACCCCTTGGCTACATGATTTAAAGAACATTCAAATGGCAGACCTTTGTTATGTTCAATTGAGTTCAATAAAATCTGATTAATAAAGGCCTGGGATTAGTAGGTATGTTATTGAGAATATGTACATATACTGTAATATTTATGTTTCTATGTGTTTCATATTTGTACACACATGAATATATCCACATATCTGTATGTTTATGTGTGTGTGTGTGCAAGTGTCTCTTCTACTCAAGAGTTGTATGTTCCTTTGTATGATCTAGTAAAGACTCATTTTGAAAACTATTGTTTTAGTAACCATGAGGTTCTAGCTTTACCCCGAGATAGGAACTACAATAAACAAGTTTACCACTACCGAAAAAGTTTGTTATATTGGTTACTCCCAAGGATAGTTATGAGTCTTAAATATGTGACTTCTGTAATGTGGTGTTTTGAGTGGAACTGAGGAGTACACACCCACACATTATATACCCCTCTGTCCCAGAAAAAGTCATACTTTCCATTTTGGTTTGTAAAAGAGTAGCATTCAAGCTTCAGGTCTCCATGTTTTTTCAGTTTTTTTCTTACTTTTCGAAGATATGATATTTCTCTAACGTGTCGTGCAAAAAAATAAATATAACTTTAGTGCGATTCAAAGCTAATATATAGAAGCAAAAGTACTATTAGAAAGTTTGACTAATCAAATGCGACTCTTTTTTTGGAACGGAGGGAAATATTTATGTATGCACAGGCACACACGTTTGTTTACACACCCATCAAGGACATGTACTTGTGAAACGGGCACACTATCTTTCAATGGTGCATTTTATATACTCATTTTCATTTACTATTGCAGAAATTATACTGGCAGATATGTTTACCTTTCTTCTAATGCTAATATTATGCAACAACTATCAGATATATCGATTATCTCTTCTTAGGCGATTATGTTGATAGAGGTCAGCACAGCTTGGAGACTATTAGTCTTCTGCTAGCTTTGAAGGTACTAAAACTTGTATCCACCCCGTTTAATGTGAATCACTTTCTTACATCTGTTTTATGTTAAGCATAACTGGACTTCGGCTTCTAACAATTGATATATCACAGGTGGAGTATCCACATAATGTACACCTAATTCGCGGGAATCATGAAGCTGCAGATATCAATGCTCTTTTTGGCTTTCGAATCGAGTGCATTGAACGCATGGTATGGTACTAGTGCATACTTATTTATGAATTGCATGTTTATTTATGTATTCATTTTTTGCTCATGATTTCATTCTTTCTCGTAATGGTTTCACTTATTGATACTTTAAACAGGGTGAAAGAGATGGAATTTGGGCATGGCATCGGATAAACAGATTGTTCAACTGGCTCCCTCTTGCAGCTCTGATTGAGAAAAAGATAATCTGTATGCATGGTGGTATCGGGAGGTCAATAAATCATGTTGAACAAATCGAAAATCTTCAGCGTCCAATTACGATGGAAGCTGGTTCAATTGTTCTCATGGATTTATTGTGGTTAGTGCTATACAACAACAAATCATTTAGTTGAGTACCTGATGTTCATATTTATTTGTTACTCAGAATTCTTATTTCATGAGTTTTCTTATAGGTCCGACCCAACAGAAAATGACAGCGTGGAAGGACTGCGACCAAATGCAAGAGGTCCTGGGTTGGTTACTTTTGGGGTGAGTGTTGTTTCTCTCTTGATCTTCTTTCAAATATTATACTTGGATTTTTCTGACGATGAGCAATGAGTTCTTTTTGTCTATAATTCTCTTAGAATTGTGAACATGGCCACACGTGTAGGTCCTTAATTATGTAGTTTTGATTAGGACCTCTATCTGATTAAGAAGTGCTGGGTATGGTTACATAGTTTAAAAGATATGACCTGTTGAGTTTAGTACTGAAGATTGGGTGGTCGATCTCCGGGAGATCATCAAACATGCTGATAGGAGACTAACAGGATGAAATATGTACATTTAATGCTGGAGATAACTGAATCAGAGACACGGTATCAAGTAGATTTCCACGGAACATAGGGTGAAGGGGGTACTGTGTAATTGAAACTCTAGTTCATACCTTCCTATGTATGATGTCCCATCCGATTTTATCAAGTATTTCTGATATATCAAGCTCTTTCTATATTAAAACCTCCGTCCCAACATCAGTCCATTTCTAAAATTTTCTTGTCCCAAAATGGGTATCCTTCGCTATGAATTTAATGTATTTTCCTTTGTAAAATATCATATGCAGTTTGCATTTTCAGTCATCTAGTGTGGACGGTAGGGACATTCATTATGTGCTATTAGAATTGCCTAAAAGTCCACTTAATTTCTATAAAAAACTAAAAGCGGACCCTTATTTTGGGACGGAGAAGTACTGTAGTTACAATTACGATGACTAAAGGTGAGTGAGGATGGGGCATACCCGATTACGTACAAATGCGCCATTCAGTGGCATCCCAACCACTCCCTGTAGGTGAAGGGTTTACTACCCAATCAGGCAGACTCAATTCTTGTGGATTTGGTAGTACTTTGTTGCCAGTCCCTCGCTGGAGGAATTCATAGGCTGAAATCCTTTTATATGTTTTAAATTTATTTTGCCTCTTTTTCGTTGATGCTCACTTACCACGGTAAGAGATGGCTTGTTCATTGGTAGTTCTTGTAATCTTTTCCAAGACTAAATTAGTCGTCTGTTGCACAGCCTGATCGTGTGATGGAGTTCTGCAACAACAATGATCTTCAACTGATTGTGCGGGCACATGAATGTGTAATGGATGGTTTTGAGCGTTTTGCACAGGGACATTTGATTACTCTTTTCTCTGCCACCAATTATTGTGGTATGTCCTTGGTGCTATCTTGTTGGAGCCTTGTCAATTATAGATTTATGATATTTTACGTTTTGGGGGATATTTCCTGTAGGAACTGCAAACAATGCCGGTGCAATCTTAGTCTTGGGTAGAGACCTAGTGGTGGTTCCAAAACTCATTCATCCACTGCCACCGGCAATATCATCGCCAGAAACATCACCTGAACGCCATATAGAAGATACATGGATGCAGGTGCAACTGTTTTCAGTTTTTCTTCTTTTCTGACCACGAGGTTTCTTCTCCTGATTCTGAGATTGATGCTGATTTCTTGTTGTGTGTGCAGGAGCTTAATGCTAACAGGCCACCAACACCAACTAGGGGTCGTCCTCAAGTTACCAATGATCGTGGCTCTCTTGCTTGGATTTAGTAGAGACACTTTTTGTATTGTTCCCTACACTCAATCCGGGCTCTCATGCTGCCACTAGGAATTTCTGGTATTCTTTGTGTATAGCATGAAAGCCCGTATGGTTGGTGCCGTGATTGTTGTACCTGTTGGAGATTCAGAGGCTTATTTGTAGATATCTACAAATCAAATACCCTCCACATAGGCAGTGGGATGTTCGGGCACTGAAGATACGAGATCGAAGACCATGACCATGTGGCAGGCGGCTCGTAAAGTTACTTTATTCGGTGTGATAAAAAAGCCTCTGAGGGGTTCCCCAGAAGTTGCCGCTTCCTTGTACATTGAGTAAACAGGCAGGTAGAAGTATGGTCTTGGTTGTTTCTTCCATTGGGTGGGGGGTAGTGGTGGTTATTTTTCTTTTCTAGTTTAATATAATTTCCCTTGATTAGGTGTATTATTTGTTTTGTTTTTTTGTTTTTTGACTTTCCTTTTTTGAAATAGCATATGAAGTTCCCCCATATAAGTGAAGGAATTGGTGAGATAGATGTTGTCAAAAGGTGATCTTTGTATCATAGAGGCGTTTGCTTTGTGTAAGTTTGTGTTTCTGCATTTGTACAATGTAACATTTGTGTGAAGATAAGAAGCTCTCTTTATGATAGCGTACCTTATGAAAAGGTTTGACCCCCAATGTTTTCCTTGTTTCTTCCTTCATTCTCTTGGCCTCTATATATGGGTGCATTTGGCTTCATGATTTTGATTTTGTGATTTTGAGTTACTCCCTCCATTTCAGGCGAAGAGTCCACTGTACTATTTTGAGTTTAATTTTTTTATATTTTTATTGTATGATTGAAGATAAAGTAATGAATTGGTGTTTCATGGGAGGATAGTGGAGAGACTCTAGTGGTTTTTTGGTTACATATGGTGGTGGGTCTTGCAATCTTCTTGTAGGAGAGAGACTAGTGGTTTTTTGGTTACATATGGTGGTGAGTCTTGCAATCTTTTTGTTGTATTTTTTTTTTTGGCAATGCGGTGGCTAGGCTCATAATACGTGGCTATTTGAATCTTAAAAGCATGTCTCATTTTGCCAATTAAAAAAAAAAAATACTCCTTCCGTCTCTAAATTATTGTTTTCCTTTATTTTTTTGTCCGTTTAAAAATAACTGTCTTGTTTGAAAAATTTTCTTTTTAAGACATTATTTTTACCATATTATCAGGATTTTTTTTTCCTATTTTAATTATGAGCTAAATACACATGGGTATTAAAGAAAATTATATATTATATTAATTTTAATAATCAAGTTAATTGTTTTTTTTAATCTGTGTGTCGAGTCAAACAAGACAATAATTAAAGCATGGAGGGAGTAGAAAAAAAGGTTGATTTAATCTTGCTGGGCGCATTGTTCATCGACTCAACCAACTTGGCTCGACTGCAAAGAAAAATGCTTCAGCCTAGTTAACGAAAGATGACCTTGTTTCAAGCTCTTTACTCCGAGCTGAGCTTGAGCAACTAGCTAGGCTCAGCTGCCAATTAGTATTCGGCAAAAAGCTTAAATGTCCAATAAGGGCATGAGTTTTGCCTTAACAGTAATGCTACATCTATAGATTTCGTTTAATTTAGTTTTAAGTGTTGTACTTTTTATTTAGAGTACAATACTTTAAAAGGTGGATGCAAATGTTTAATCTAGTTTTAAGTGTTGTACTTTTTAATTAGAGTACAATACTTTAAAGCTGAATATAAATGAAATCTTTATGAATGAATTCTGTGGATGTATTATTTTTTTTGCCTTAAATGTTCTATAAGGGCCCGAGTGAAACTGCGTTCGACGATTAGATTTGTGTTTTCATGAATCTTGTCCAAATAATTACACTGGCTTGATGCATCCTATTAAATGTTGCAATTACATGGCTCAGTTACGAAGTCTTCCATTAAATTTCCTTTTTGAGGCATGCAATCTGATGGGTTCTTATTGTTTGTAGCTTTGGAAGCAATAGAGGAAGCCCAAATGAGTTGCGGTAGAGGATTGTGGAGATGCAAATCTATAGAAATGACGATCAATAACTTGTGTATGGATGTGTAAAAAACTATCATTCAGCCTATGCCTACTAACACCTACATAATGGTGTTACTGTTAGTTGGCGTAAGAAACATATCAAATGTTTGACTTTAAAAAGTCAAAACATGACATTTACTTAGAAACGGAGGGAGTAGTTAACAAAGAAAAAGAAATATTTTCGGCCTCCCAAAAGTGGATAATGTACATTTGGGCACCTGCAAATGTTCTCAATTAAGGCTCAAGACATTCGACTCACCTACTTATGGCAATACTAATCAGAGTGTGAATGATGGATACATGTTAAAGTTTGTTCCCCAAGCTCTTTTGGATATCTAATATGTCCCAAACTACAACTTTTGTCCTTTTTACTTGGCTTTTCGTTGATGGATACATGTGTAATACCCAAAACTCACATCGGATAGATGAGGGAAAAATCGTTACTCTATAAGCGGCCAACTAGCATCAACATCATGTAGCTAGGAAACAATAATTCTTGTCAATAATAGCATAGCCTTTCCATTGATATGAATACATATTTATAGGATTACAGTCTTAGGTTACAAGTTAACCTAGAAGAGTTTGAATACAATAACAACTAGGATACCTAACTAATAGAGGAGATAGGAGACCTAGGAGATGGGGTTTCGGTCAAGATACATTATGTATGCACTGGTGGAGGTAAAATCATCTCTGTTACCCGCTCAGTTGGCATCTGTGAATGCGTGAAGGTCGAGAGGTGACTGGCGATGAAGAAAGATGTCATGATCAATGGTGTCACTGATAGCGAAGTAGGCGCTCGGTGGCGAGCCAGTGATCCAGGTGGACCTATGCATAAACTGAGAGAGCTTGTTGATTATATAGGCAATGTCCCAGTGGGTGAGAGATAGATACTGAAGACTCCCGACCACTGCTTGGAACTCGGTTAGCCGTGCCCGACTGAAGTGTGAGAACTGGTGAGGTCGTGAGGGGTGTTGCCACTGGGTGAGCATCAGACATACCAGTGCGAGCAAGGAGGTCGGCTATGGACCTTGTTGGGAGAGGAAAAGCCCAGTAGTCCGAGGAACCACTTCTACACCGAGGAAGTAATGAAAGTCACTGAGGTCTTTGAGCGAGAACCGAACAGCGAGGACTGTGATGAAGTCCTGTACTGCCTTGGTTTTGTTGCCAGTGATGATGATGTCATCAACATAGACAAGCAATAGAAGGGTGATGTCAGCCTCGTTGAAAATGAATAAAGAGGTATAAGCCACGGAGTTTGTGAAACGAGCAGTAACGAGGAATTGTCAAAGTTCATTGTATCTTGCTCTGGGAGCTTGCTTGAGACCATAGATAGCCTTTCGTAGTCGACACACATGTTGCGGGTGGTCAGTGTCAACGAAACCCTGAGGTTGAGTTATAAAGACTTCCTTGGTGAGGGTTCCCTGCAAGAAGGCATTGTTGACATCAAGCTGACGAAGATCCCATCCTCGACTGATCGCAAGGGAGAGGATGAGGCGAACCGTGGTGGGTTTAACCACCAGGCTGAAGGTCTCATGGTAGTCAACTCTTGGTCGTTGATGGAATCCTTTGGCGACCAAGCGAGCTTTGTACCTGTCAATTTTGCTATCAGCACATCGTTTAATCCAAAAAATTAATTGATGGCCGCTGTAGAGGGGACGAAGAAGGGAGGGGGGGCGGCGGTTTAGGGTTGCAGAAGTTTGGTGGTTTTAGGGTTTGTGGGATCAAGACTCTGATACCATGTAGGGAATAATAATTTTGGTGAATAATGACATAGCCTTTCTATTGATATGAGTACATATTTATAGGGTTACAGTCTTGGGTTACAAGTTAACCTATAAGAGTTTGAATACAATAACAACTAGGAGACCTAACTAATAGAGGAGATAGGAGACCAACTAATTGAGGAGAATATACCAAATATAATTACAAAGATATAGAAATATAATTACAAAAATATGGAGGTGATATTATTCTCTTATACATCATTCATGGACTTTTGGCCGGATGACGTGCAATCTGATAGAGGTACGTACCTCAATAGAGTTCCAAATGTACTACTTTGTGGCGATAATAACAACTCAATGTAGCGGACATGTTAAAGTTTTTTCGTAATACATGAACAAGACGTGCTCAGTCGAGTTCCAAATGTACTACTTTGTGGTGATAATAACAACTCAATGTAGCGGACATGTTAAAGTATGTTCGTAATACGTGAACAAGACGTGCTCAGTCAAGTTCCAAATGTACTACTTTGTGGTGATAATAACACCAACAACTCAATGTAGCAGAATGCAATCAGTTCTTTCTGGGATCTTTCTGGGATCGTGAGTATGTGGAGGCAAGCAATTTATAGTGTTGTTTACCTTATGAGGTTGTATGACGAACACCATCTAAGAGTTTCTGTTGTGAAGAATTTGTAGTTTCTTATGGCGATCATTCTTTCCACTTCCCTCTACGTAATTTGGGGCTTTTTGTAAAATTTTTCATTTTGTAAAATTTCTAGTTTTTTGTTGGCGAAGATCATTTCTATACTCCTCCCTTTGTTCCCAAAAGAGTGTCATGTTTGATCTAGCATACAGATTAAGAAAATATAATTGACTTTAATTATAAAAAATAGAATAGTATTCTATATGTTTCTAAATGAGAGAATTGCAAAAATAATAATAATAATAATAATAATCCCTCTACTTTTTCACGTTTTGCAAAATAAGATTTGTGTTTTTTTTTCCCCGACCTTTTAAACTATGACCTATTTTTAATTTTTCAATTTAAACCTTCTGTCACTTGGGCGTTAAAAACCATAACGAAAATCTGATTAGGCTGCTGATGGGGTATCTACGTGTCATATGACGTGGCAAGGCGGGAAAGAAGCCTGAATTCCCTCCAAATTTATTCCAAAACAAACCTTAACATATTTAGTAAAATTAAAAAAAAAAAAAAACCTTATTTGCTTGCAGATTTTTTTGGGTAGTTATATACACATTTCATCCAATTTTTTTTTTTCCAAATCTCTCTCTCCTCAATTCTCTCCATCCTCTTTTATGTTATTTTAAGCACCATGAATGATAGAGCAGTTCATTGTCATTGTGGAAAATTGACTAGCATGCGAATAGTCAATCTTCATTCTCTGTTCGCATGACAGTTCATCTTCAAATTAGGACTAATTTCACGTGTATACGAGTGCAATCGATGAAACTATCAATTATTATGAGTTGGAAGAGCTATCAATAATTTGTGTTAATGCGAAGGCAAAGTATTTGATAAGATATAGAGAATGTTTAACTGGAATTAAATGTTTCACACTTAATTTTGAATACTAACCTTTATTCGTCTTTAAAAATTGAAATCAAACTAATAAAGAATATTTTAATGAGATTATTATGCAAAACTTAATCCCCACCTCCCCGGCCCCCAACATGATAATATTTATATTAAACGAAAGAAGACTGTAAAAAATTATTTCATTATCAATCTACTTGGTTGAAGTTGCTGTCTCAATTTAATTAATTAATTAATTAATTAATTTTTTCCACTTTCTCTCTTATTAGTCTCGGCGCAAAACGGATCTATTCTTTCTTTCTCAAGTCTCAATATACACTCAAATATATAATTCAAAAACCATCGTATACAAATGATTGAATCCAAGTCGGGAATAAAAAGAAAAATAATATTTTTTTCATTGTCAAGTCAAAATTTTTAATACTATATTTTTTTCTTTTAGATATATTTCATATAATTTACACAAAAATGACAATCTTTTCGTGTGATATGAATAAAAAATGACAATTTTTTTAAAGAAAAAATAAAAAGTTTTGAAATGATGTACTCCCTCCCTCCATTCATAAATAATTGTTGTGTTTGACTGTGCACATAGATTAAGAAAAATTAATTGATTTTATTATAAATATTAGCGTAATATGTAATTTCTTTTAAAGTTCATGTACACGTGGACCATTATTAAAGTATAGAGAAAAATATGAGTAAAATGATAAAAGTATACGCCTAAAAAGAAAAGTTTAAAAACAAAGATCATTTTTTGGAACGAACCAAAAAAAAAAAAGTACAATTATTTAGGAACGGAGTGAGTAGTTCATCTCGATCAGTCAATCTCCATAATAGAGTAGTTCATCTTCATTCTCTACTCGCATGACAATCAATCTTTCACAATAGCAATGAATTGCTCTTTTATTCATAATACTTAAAATAACATAAAAGAGGATGAAGAGGATTGAGAAGAGAGAGTTGGATTTTTAAAATTTTTTGTGTGTGGATGAAATGTGTATAAAAGTAATTAAATATCCAAAAAAAAAATTGCAAACAAATAAGGTATATTTTTTTTAAAATTCACTAAATACGTTAAGGTTTGTTTTGGAATAAACTTGGAGGGAATTCAGTTTTCTTTCCCGCCTTGCCACGTCATATGCCACGTAGATGCCCCGACAGTAGCAAGTAAGATTTCCCTTTTGGTTTTTAAAACCCAAGTGACGGAAGGTTTAAATTGAAAATATGTCATGGTTTAAAAAGTAAAAAAAAAAATAAAATACGTATTTTATTTTGCAAAACGTGAAATAGTATAGAGTTTTTTTTTTGCGATTCTCTCGTTTCTAAATTATTGTTCTGATTTTACTTTTTGAGTCAAACTAAGTGTTTTTCAAGTAAAAATTTGAGTTACTTTTTTTTTTCTTTTCAAAATCACAAAACAGATTTCATAATACTTTTCAAGTAATACAAATTGTGTTTTGCAATTTTGAAAAAAAATAAAAATATTCATAAAAATTTAATTTAAAAAACACCTAATTTGACTCAAAAAGTCAAATCAAGACAATAATTTAGGAAATGAGTACGTGTTTTCTGAGAATATTCATGTGAGAGTAGGACCCTTAAATTAAAGTGAAAATCGAATCAGGGTAAAATGGTAAAAAAAAATTCTTAAATAGGAAAGTTTAGAAATTAAACACTTTACAGATCGAGCCAGATAGACCCTCCTCGAAAGCCCCTCCTCGAACGCTGGGTCAAGCTCCTTCCACATTATTTGCTGAAGAGCCTATCTGGCCTTCTTACTTGAAGAATTGAAGGAAAGAAACACGAGTACGCCTATCTTTCGCCTTCCTATTAAAGTTTAGAACGCGATGAGAGAAAGCCTTTCTTTCGTCTTTCTAGACAGAAGGAGAATTGACTTTCTACTCAATTTTTGAAACCCAAAGGCTTAAAAACCGATCTCCGAGCCAAGTAGAACCATAAGGACAGTAAAACTCAATTTACTCAACTGCATCCTCTTGGCTCAAACCCAAAACCTATGATTATATTAGCCCTCAAGATTGTTTCTGACCAAGTGAAGAAAACCAAGGAGGAAAGCCGGGATGGGTTCCTGATTGAAAATTCCTGTGTCCTAGGCATGGATTAAGGCCATCCTAATCGAAGAAAAGCCTTAGAGTTGAAGCCATTTCTATATTGCCTTTGGTGGGGCACAGCAGGTCTTGCCCTACTATGGGGCAGTCCAAACACGAAAAAAATGCATGAAGTAGAATAATCTTGTCTCCAAGATATTAATCACATGAAGATGATAAGTAAATCAAGTACCGGATGAAATAACATCGCCAATATAGTAAACAAGCAACAAATGCTTTTTCCTCATTAAACAATCTTTAAAATTTCAGGTACCAACTGGGGACTCAAGATTTGAAATAAAAATGAGAATCTAAGAACACATAGCTATTCGAGAAGCAAATAAGTTCCAAAAAAGGTACAAAACTATGAAAAGGTAGAAAACTTCACTCAAAATCATAACATAACGAGTCTAGTAGAAGAAACCAAGCACTTTCCCTCCAACATTCTTTCTCCTAGCCTCTTCGTGGTCCATGATCCCAGCAGATGTTGTGAGAACAATGTATCCAAACTGCAAGTTTTAAACACATCAACCATTATTACAAGACCATTACATAAGCAACCACGGCTACAATAATCTACACGCCAAAATTAAGTACAAAATAATATTTATTTTCATTAAGCTTGACAGTACAAATTGAGTGATGCTTCTTATTCAGTAAGAAACTACAGAATGATTTGCAGAATATGATGTGGCATGCTTACCTATGCTTCCATGTCAATGTCTATTGTAAAACTCAAGAACACTTTAATTAATTCAAATAGGAAAAAAAAGAACAGAAAAGAGTGAAGTGTCAGCATCCATCCATCCAACCACACCGTTTCCTTATTCACCCTTCCTCCATCGTCAACCATGGCCATGCATCTCTTCTCCTTCTCCTCCTCATTAAGTTACATAAATATAAACCATGAAAAATGTAACTGAACTCAAGTTGGTTTGAATTTAGGAAAATAAAATAAAAACTTCCTAGATAGTGCACTATTCCTCAAAATATAAGGCAGATCTGACAAGGCTTCAAGCAGGGCAGACTTTTGAAATCAATGAAATCAAATATGAAAACTTTCCAATCAATATCCAAATTGTCACAAGTCATCTCCATTAATTGCTGGCTGCACCTGGCAGCCGCTCAGACCTAAAACCTAAAGCCAATAGCTGGATAAAGAGTAAACTATGGACTTACAGGAAGTGTCAACGATTATGACAAAAGGAAATTATAATCCAACTAAAAAAATAGGGCCCTATTAATACATTTTTCATGTTTTAAAACATTTAATACATAAAACGCTCCCCAATCAGACGAGTCATTCGCCATCTCAATTCTGTAAATGATGCAGTTGCCCCTTTCGGTGGATCTATCATTTCCCATACAAATTAATCCAAATACGCATCATTAACTGTACCACTCAAGGTTATGCGGTTTGACTGCTTTAGGAAGGTTCTTACTATATATGAGATGATAAAGAAGGAAACACATTTTTTTTCAATAACCATGCATAGACATGTTTAAATGAATTAAAGATTGATTCATAGGGTACTTGTGCAAACCTGTCTAGATGGGAGCAATCTAGCAGTCCATCCCTCAATCTCTTTGACACCAACATCAAAACGAGGGCTGATGACACCACATTTGTTTAGTCTTCCATTGAGCTCAACAACAATTTTTCCAGACCTATGGTCATCAACATACTCAAACTCTCCAATGTATCCTACAGCCAATAGACAAGTGATAGGGTTAAGGCAAATGGACAATTACATTAAATATAAATATAAATACATTAAAGCTTAATTTGGAACAAACCGTGCTTCTGCATAACCATTAGAAATTTGATGATCACTTTAGAGGAAGGCCTCAACATGACCTGGCGCTTTCCCCTCTTCTCTGCGTTGTACATGGTCTTAAGAGCATCATGGAGCACACTAGCCTTCATCTTTGCTAATTAGGCTGCAAAAAATAAATAAAAAACAGCACCATTATTTACCATATAAACCACAAACTTCAAAATAATAGCACATAACTTATAATACAAGAAAAATAGCTTAAGCTACTTTGTGGGAATTGAACATTTGCACTTAATATCCGTAAATGCTATTTTGTTTGGAGGCAGGAACATGGTATAAAGATATAATTTGGTTACTGTCCCACATATTGATCAGAAACAAAGATTCGTTCTCGGTTAGGCATATCTCCAAAAGTTGAGTATGGCATTTCAACCTTCTTCATTTATTTATTTATTTTTTTTTTGACAAGTGTCATTTCATTTTGAATCACCATCAAGCTTCAGTAAGCAGTAGATTATGTAGGTTGAAAGCAAATAAATTTCATCCTCAAACAATTCATTATTATTAGTATTGTAAATTTAAAAGAAAAAACATAAAAAAAAAAAACCATTTGGATAAACAAAGTAAAATAAGATACTAAAAAATGCATCAAAAGATGTTCACAAAGCTACAGCCAAAAGGATTCTGTATATACAAACAAAGAGGTTTCACAACAATTCTCACTTTAACGGAGAAGAATAATTTACATGAAGTACTTAGTACTAGAAATATCAAGACCTAGGCCCCACCTTCCCCAGTTTCCTTTTGGGGGATGTTCCATTCAACAAAACTCATCTCAAAAATTAAACTTGCAATTTTACCTCATGGTAACACTTCTAAGGCTAGTTAATGTTTCTGTTTCTTGATTTAAACTGTGAAACAGAAACATGGTTTCATTCCTGCTTGTTTCTATTACATTTTCACTTAAAAAAAACAATAATGTGTTTAGTAATTATTTTGTTTCCATTTCTCTTGTAATTAACAAAGTATGATCTCATAAAATTACTAAATATGGCGTTCAGCTGAAAGTTACAAAACCTTGGATATTGGGTTCATCATGCTTATTTTGTTACCATCAACTGCATCAAGTATACGAAGAACCATAGAATTGTGAACAAGGTCAATTTTGAGATGAAAGACTAACAATCAAAGAGAGAGAGATCGCATGAAAAATTCAAGTAAAATATGTTTTATCGGAATGCAAAGGAAAGTTTGGAAAGTCAAAATGCCAAAAATAATTTCATGCCCACGAGGTTCATCAAGTTTCTTTAATGCCATCAATTGAGAAAAATAATAGGGCTTCTAAACTGTGATAAAACATGTGATACAAGATACAGACACAAAAGACTCTGGGGCACTCGAGGTTATCCCTTAACACCATGTTGAGATCAAAGCAGATCTGTCTGCGTGTGTGCGTGTGTGTGTGTGTGTGTGAGAGAGAGAGAGAGAGAGAGAGATGATACAGTGACAAAATCGAGTTCTTAACATTGAAATGCACGTCCAGATGCAAATATGATGATTTGGTGATTTGGGGGAAGATGTTGAGAGGGAGGGAGGAGCGAGAGAAGATAAGAGTTCTCAGATGGCTATGATTAGGATGAATATGAATAATCTGGATGGCCAAGAGAAGATGACTTAGAAAGGTTTATGGAAAATTGTCTATTTTAAAAGATATTTGTTGAAGCCCACATCACAGTAAGAGATGTTTCTAAAGGGATACAAATAGGAACACATTCTCTCTTTCTCACCCAATTTTTGGAAACACTTTTTCATTGATAGAAATAGCTCAGAAACTGTTACCAAACAAGCCCTAAGCTTTTCAAATGAGGAAGCTTTGAGTGAGTGGAGAGCTACATCAAAAACCAAGAAATCAATTTCACAAACCAAGAAACATATTTTTTAAATATTCAAGACCCACTCCAGCCTATTTAAGGCAAATCAAATACTTAATGTAGCCTCAAGATTGTCAAACGACTTATACTAGCTATACAAACATGAGAACACTATTTCTCAAGCAGCATAACAGATTCATGCCCATTAAAGACATTCCAGCGTATTCAGGCCCAAAAACAGATCAGATTTTAGCTATACCAAAAGTGTTTCAGAATCACAAAAAACAAATTTCTCAACAAGGAACAATTTAACTGTATTGCTTGTTCTGGTAAAATAATCACGTAAATATATGATTGCACTGACAAAATACGTAATCCTAGTTTGGTTTACAATAGAAGTCATTTCTCTTTCATGTCATTCTAAGTACAAAATTCACTCTGTAATAGTTCAAAGAGCACAAACAGGAAATGCTATTCCACCAACTAGCCAATGGGTAGTATTTGTTAGCTTACAAATTGTTATCTTCTTTGGTCTACAAAGTATGTTCCAAGTAAGATAGCAACACTTTAATAGTCATAGCCAAGGAAGATATTGATTCTTCGGGGGATGCCAATGTGCAAATAAATATATCCAAGTAGTAGCAAAAACAGACTAGTACATGGAGTGGGGATCAAAACCATTATCATATAATAGATGCTGTCTGACATGTTATGGTGGCTTAGCAATCACAATTTCCAATAACATGAACCCTATCCCCAATTCACCCTTTCATTTTTGTATGACTTCTTCTAGTTGCTATTCTTGAATGCTCAGAAAGACACAAACTGCCCTTCAACTAGGGGTCCCAGTTTTCGTAACCAACCATGATTTCACCAAACTAAAATGACTAATTATCCCTTAAATCATTGAAAATCCACATTAATATAGCTAAATTCGGAAAATACATTTCTACAAGGACACATTTGATCAAAATCACGCATTGAACAAATTATTGAATCAGTTCATAGAAATAAAAGCGAAAGGCAAACAAATCAAAACATGTTACAATACCGACCGTCAATGGAATCAATCGAAGTAATGAAACAAACAGCTTACGAGTCGGCCTGAGGAAGTTAAAGCTTACCGGAGAGAGACCTACGAGAATCAGCGGCGCCGTTTCAGACAGCTGGAGAGAAAGGGAGGAAGCTAGGTTTTGCTCAGTAGGCTTTGAGGGAGTTTAAATGGCAAAACCCTAATGTATATATTAGGGGGAGGGTATCGTTGAATTACGATTTTACCTTTGCTCCTCGCGGGCTTGTATATAATGGCCTGAACTGGATGTAATTTGAGGCCCACTGGGTTGGAAGTTATCCGACCAATACTCGCATATCCAGCGGAAGGATTTAAGCCTTATTATTGGGTCAGGGCTTGATAAGTCTAATGGTAGGTATTAAAACCGAAATTTGATACCTACCGTTCTAGCATCACCGATTAGGCCTGTCAAATTCAATGGATCAAATATGCATCGTATATCCGACTTCGATCCAAAATTGCGTATTGTCAATCCGATCCGATCTATTAAATCGACGGATTAAATGTATGTCAATTCATATTCGAATCCGTTACTAATTGATATATTCGACTATATATCTGATCCGATCCGAAATTCTCATTGATGAAATTTTATGAATAAAATTAAGAAAAAATATACCACTACCAACATATATTAAAGATTAGTGTATATATTATGTATGCGTATAATAATAAATATGTTATTTTCGGATCGTATCAGGTTTTTAACAGATTGGATATAGATAAATTTATATCTGATCCTCTAAGTAAATAGATTATTATGTTTGGATCAGATTCGGGTTATTGAACCATTATACAAATTCATATCTAAAATTTTACATCGGACTCAAAGAAGATTCGAACCAAAATCCGATTGATTCACAGGCCTATCTTCGATGATAAAAAATATAGGGTATCAAAATAGCTTGGTACTAGGGAAGGTACGAAATTTGGTACCAAGCCAAATACCCTCTAAACATATCACGCTGGTTTCTTTGTGAAAAAGAGGCAGGCCCCTCCCTCCACATGGTGTTGTCGCCTTTGTAGATGTAGTTTATAGGTATCAAAATTAGACTTTGATACATATTGTTAAAGATGATGATTTGATACCTCGTAAATAGTAAGTGATCACGCCAAAAAGGGATTGGGTGTCGTGTCTGGTCCACGTGTGTAGTCTAGGCAGGATTCCGGCTTACGTTGCAGGGATTGTCCTTGATGTGTAAACTGCTTGAAACCTGTGATCAAAAAAGAACACCGTTAGGGGTGCTAGGCTGTCCCAGCAGTAACCCTCCGGCGTGAGAATTAGCGATACTCGGTAGGAGTGGTAAAGCTGAGAAAAGTATGTAAGCAAGTCTGTATGCGCGTACCTTCTGAGGCCTGTTGAAGGTGCTTTTTATAGGGATGTGATCATAATCCTTATTAGATTCAAACTAGGAGTGATTCCCGTGTCTTTTGGATTACTTTTCCTTATATGCATAGGACTGATATGTAAGGAATTATAACTCCTTTTAGAGATGTCGTCTCCATATAGGATTCTGCGTTGCCGAGCTGAGAGGATCTTGTCGAGGTTGGCCTGGATGCTCCCGGTCACTCTGTGTAGGCGAGGTCGGCCTGGCATACGCCAGGTCGCCCGAGGTCATCAAGGTCGGCCTGGCATCCGCCAGGTCGCTGTTGTTTGGGAGGTCGCCTAGATAGCCCTGTGTCGCTCAATGGATCCCTTGTGTCAGCGTGTTTGAGAGCATACCGAGGTGAAGTGACTCGTCGTAGAACGATCGCCAGGTCACACATTACTCCAGGTCGAACGACCGGGCTTGCAATTACCGTCCTCGTCGGACGCCGTAGTGAACGCGGTCTCTATCTTTCGAGCTAGACGGTTTTGGCGGGCTCTCGATGCCTCCATGTCGTCGACTTGGCACTTATTGGTCACGTGATGGTCACGTGATGATGGCCACGTGTAAGGTTGGTAACCGAGGGTGTTCAGTAGCCCCCCTACTTCTGAGGGAGAGGATTTATCCTCGTACTCGTGAAGTTGTGTTGTTGCCTCGGGCTGAATCGTTACGAGGTGAACCTTCTGATTCTTAGGTCGAACTCCTCTGCTGTACTTGGCTTTTCGATAAGTGTGCACATTTATTGTTCGTGAACTTCAAGGCGATACAAGTCAGATCATTTCAAATTTCAAAAAGGGCGGTTATTATTCCAATCCAAAACGTCGTTGTTCCACAGTCCGCGTCTTCTGCTTAGGTCGACCCGAGATATTCGGACCCTATATAAGTGAATGTTCCATTGTGTTTTAGGGCATATTTCCAGAAGTTTCAAAGTTTCTCCGGCGACTCAGGCGATTTCCGGCAGGCTTTTTCTTCTCCGAAAGCTTACATCCTTCGATCATTCCTTCGTGTCTTCCTTTCTTCCCAGTCGTTAGGTTAGTCTCCTTACCTTTCTGGCTATATTTCTTTTGTGTTTCCAGTACTTTTCAAGCGACTTTTTCCGGTTGTTACCGCCTCCATCGTGACTGTACCCCTAGCCACCGTAAAAGTACTTAGCGTTTCGTCCCCTCTTGAACCATTCCTTCTCTTAGTTCAACCTCCTCGTGTTCTCCTTTTACGAACATGAGGGTTAAACGTGCGAATTCAGGCCCACTATTTGCTAGGCCGCAAAAGGGGAGGGCAATATTTAAGAGCGAGGATGGGGATTGGCAGGTCGTATTGCCAAGCGAAGCTCGCGACTTACTGGTCGCCTGGGGTGCGAACTTAGAGGGTTTAGTGGTCCCCGAAGATGACCCATTCAAGGTCGATAATATTCCTTTCGGTACTTCTATGCGGATCTTTGAGGGGTATGATATGGCCATGACGAGCTTGCTCTATTTGTATTTTGATGAAGGTCGGGCGCGTCCTGACCGGCTCCACCTCCTGGCCAGCGTTTCGACCTCCTCGTCGAGCTACTCTGATGCTAATTACTTTTTGCGAGCTCCACGACCCAAGAAGAAGAAGCCGAAGGTTATTGCCGAGGAGAGTATTAGTGGTCACGCCTTCCGTGATTGGCGAAATAGGATCACCTCGTCTGACGTGGACACATGGACCTCGAAGTTCTTTTGTGATCCTGACTATTACCGTGGTTTTGACCCCGATCCGATGCTCGACTTAAATGCTTTAAGAACCGCGAGGAGACGGGTTGGATTTTACCTTAGCTTCTTTGATCTGGGGCTTCGGTTTCCCCTTGATCCCTTTATATGTGAGTTTCTAGATGTTACCTCGACAGTCCCTCTCGACCTTACTTGGAATACCATGAGGATTCTTCTCTGTTTCATTGTGTGCACCCGCCTGCTAGGTTTTGAGCCGACTATGTCCCTGTTTTGCTATTATTTTCACCTCGATCGGAACAACAATCAACTGCAAGCAAAAAGCCACAATTATGGTGTAAAGTTGTTTTCCGATCCTCCGAGCAAGGTTCCTTACTGGGCTGATAAGGTTATTGTGGTGGAGAGTAGACTAGGTTGGAACTTTAGGGTGCCAGTCGAAGAGCCTTTCACTCTAGTTCGCCACACCGACCTAGACGACTATGACAAGCTCGCTAAACAAGCCCTCGAGGTACCCTTGAGAGTTCGAGGTGGTACCCAAGTGAGATGTTATGACTGGAGAGAAATTATTAAGAGTGAGAAATTGCTGTATGTTGCTGGAATTTTGCCGAAGAGAATAGCCGGCCTTGAACCAATGTGTACTTTCCCTGAGTTCGAATGTTTTCCAGGCTGGCATAGACACAATGGTCTGATATTCCAAAAGCATTGTCCTGATTGTTGGCAAGATTCAGAGAGGGGCTGCTTATTGATTGGTTATCTCACTTCGACGAACCTCGTTTGTTATTTTAGTTGTTTGATACCTCAACCGTTTCTGACTTGTTTTTCTTTTCGTAGATATGGAGGACCTCGACGCTATGAGGGGGAGCTCGGGAAAGCGCGTACAAGCGAAATCTGCTCGCTCAGAGCAATTAGGTCGAGCTCGAGTGGCGGCCAACTTGGCGGGTACCGCTGAAGTGATTCCCACCGTGTCTGTTGCTGTGGATAAGGGGAAAGAGGTTGTTAGCACGAGGTCTTCCGGGAAGAGGACCAGGTTGTCGTCGGGATCTGGGCCCCCAAAAAAGTTGCGAGTCGAGGAGACAGCTGTGGTTACTGTGTCTAATGAGGGGGCCCAGAAAGATGAAATTCATAGTGTGACGAGCCCGTCCAAAGAAACACCTTCCCCTTCCAGTTCGGCTACCCCCAAACAGGCGGAACAGGATTCGAGCCATGTTGCCCGGGGTGTTGAAATTGGAAAGGCCGCCGTCTTGGAGATTTGCAACGACGACCTGGGCACTGTGTACGATGGCTACTCTCCTTCCCACCTCGCAGGGGTCGTGGGAGGCAATTTGATAAGTGTAATTTTCTGTCTTTTGGTTTTGCCTGTCTGCCCTTGATTATCCTCTATTGTCTAATGTTTAGTTCGTTCTTCAGGTGGCTACGGCTATCAGGTCGTACACTAACAGGCTGGCTGCAGCCAACAAGGAGAGGAAGTCGCTGAGGGCTCAGGTCGCTGATCTCGAACAGCGAATCAGTGAAGGTGTGAACAAGGCAGATCTTGATGCAGCTCGTGCCCGAATATCTGAGCTCGAGCGAGATATTGAGAAGTCCAAGAGCGACGTGAAGCTAAGCCAAGATTTAGCTGCTGAGAAGGTCGAAGCTGCCAACAAACTTTCCGAAGAAGTGATGCGTTTGGGGTGAGCTCGCTGGGGTCAGAGCCGAGCTGTCAATATCCCGGGGTAAAACTTTCAATGCTCAGGGCGAGCTGACCAAGACAAAACTAAATCTGGAGGGGAAGATTAACGATCTTGAGCGTCAATTGGCAGCGGCGAAGAAGGCTCCTAGCTCGGTGACTGTCATCAGTGAGTTCAAGAATACCCAGTCTTACAGAAATGAAATTTTTTCATACTATGAGAAAGGTAAGGCCCAAATTCTGCGAGTGGTTGCTGCATGCGGGGTGTCTCTCCGAGACTTGGTCAAGTGGGGTAATGCTGAACATAGGGGTGACCTCGCCCGTTGGGGCCACGAGCTCGTTCCCTACCGATCTGAGGAACTTGAACTAATAGCGAGGAAGGATGCTGAACAAGGTCGTGATCCTTGGGTGCCTCCTTCTCCTTTTAGTAACAACGTTCCATATCTGCTTGACGCTCTTGACGATGGTGATGCCGTGGAGTTTGATGGCGATTTTTAAGCTAAGTGAATTCGAGGGAGCCAAGTCTAATTAGGACGCTCATGCCAAAGCTGTCTACGAGGCGGAAAGTCGAGCTGATCCTTAGATATGACCTTGCTGTGTCAAGTTGGCTTGAGCCTGCGGGCTTTGTAAGAACAATTCTTCTTTTTCATTGGGCCTGCGTGCCTTAAACATTTTTATCTATGAATTCTGAATTTAAGTTATGTAAATTATTAGCATGTCGTTCCTTCCCTGCTTAAGTTTGCTTGCTTTCTCAATTTCCTTAGTTAAAGCGAGGTAGGAGATTTTCGTTCTCGCCGCAGTCAACGAAGTGTAGGTCGCGGGCTGTCCTTGACATGGCGAGGTTCTTTTTAACTTACGATCTTCTTCAACTGGTGAAGAGTAGGTCGTAAGGTGACCTCGATGTGGCGAGGTGCCTTTTTGACTTACGATCTTCTTCAACTGGTGAAGAGTAGGTCGTAAAGTGACCTCGACGTGGCGAGGTCCTTTTGACTTACGATCTTCTTCAACTGGTGAAGAGTAGGTCGTAAAGTGACCTCAACGTGGCGAGGTGCCTTTTTGACTTACGATCTTCTTCAACTGGTGAAGAGTAGGTCGTATGGTGACCTCGACGTGGCGAGGTGCCTTTTTGACTTACGATCTTCTTCAACTGGTGAAGAGTAGGTCGTAAGGTGACCTCGACGTGGCGAGGTGCCTTTTTGACTTACGATCTTCTTCAACTGGTGAAGAGTAGGTCGTAAGGTGACCTCGATGTGGCGAGGTGCCTTTTTGACTTACGATCTTCTTCAACTGGTGAAGAGTAGGTCGTAAGGTGACCTCGATGTGGCGAGGTGCCTTTTTGGAATATATAAATTTGCAATCGATTTCAGATAGGAGGAACTCTTTTTTATTGATAACTTTCGCAACAGCCTTACATTAGTGATAATATTTTTTCAGATGATCTGCATGCCAAGGATTCTTGAGCAGTGTGCCATCTTGTTCAGCTAGCCGATAAGTCCCTTCTCTGACTATGCCTGTTACTCTGAATGGTCCTTCCCAATTTGGAGATAGTTTATTTCTTCCAACGTTTCTACCTGTCACTTCGATCTTCCTTAGTACCCAGTCTCCGATGTTGAAGGATCTAGATCTGACTCGCTTGTCGTGGTGGGTTTTGGCGAGCTGCTTGTAATTGATCATCCTAAGTCTTGCCTCCAGCCTTCTTTCCTCCAGATAGTCTAGGTCGAGCTCCCGGGCTGTTGCGTTCTCCATTTCGTCAAAATGGGCTACCCTTAATGTTGGTAGGGCTATTTCCACGGGGGCCATCGCTTCTGATCTGTACGCTAGTGTGAAGGGTGTCTCCCCTGTTGAGCCTCTGACGGTCGTGCGGACTCCCCACAGAACGATGGGTAACTCGTCAAGCCACCTTCCTTTCTTCTCGTCTAGATTTCTTTTCAGGGCATGGAGGATCTTCTTGTTCCCTGCTTCGGCTGGCCGTTTCCTTGGGGGTGAGCAACTGAGGATTTCCAATGTCTGACATTCATCTGCTCGCATCTCTGAGTGAACTTAGTGGAGAACTGGGTGCTGTGGTCGGACACAATGGCTCGAGATAGGCCAAATCGGCACCAGATATAATCATGTATGAAGTTGATTGCCTTCTCCTCGGTTATGGTAGCCAGCGGTTTTGCTTCTATCCATTTCGTGAAGTAATCTACTGCCACTATTACGAACTCGCAGCCTCCCCTTGCTTTTGGGAAGGGTCCTATGAGGTCGACTCCCCACATATCAAATGGCCAAGCTGCAACTACAGGTGTCTGTGGAACTGATGGCAGTCTTGGGATATTAGCGAATCTTTGGCATTTATCGCATTTTTGCACATAGGCTTCCGCGTCCTTTCGCAAGGTCGGCCAGTAATAGCCGTGGAAGAGAATTCTATCTGATAGCGATCTCGCACCAGGGTGGCCTCCACATACTCCTTCATGGACTTCGGCGAGCAGGTCTTCCATTGTTTCTGGTCGGACACATCTGAGCAATGGTTTGGTGAATGATCTTCTGTATAATACTCCGGCAATTACTGCGTAACGAGCTGCTCTTTTCCTTATTAGCTGGGCCAGGTCCTTTTCTTCAGGTAATGTGCCGTGCTCGATGTAATCTTGTATGTCATCTATCCAGCATCTTTCTGTCGAGTCGATGGGCATGGCTTCCTCCCTATTGACTGATGGTGACTCGAGGGTTTCCAACCATACGTCTTGAGGGAGGTCGCTGATATCTGATGATGCGATCTTGGATAGGTGGTCGGCTCGCGCGTTCTCTGCTCTGTCTACCTGTTTTAGCTCCCAGTATTCAAATTTTTCCAGCAGGTGTTTTGCTAGTTCGCAGTACTTTGACAATGTGGGGTGGTTAGCCCCATACTCCCCCCAAACTTGTTTCACGACGAGCTGGGAGTTGCTGAAGATGACGACTTGGCAAGCCCCCAATTCTAACGCGAGCTCGAGTCCAGCGATCAGTGCTTCATATTCTGCTTGGTTGTTGGAAGCTTGGAACCTGAATCGTAGAGCTTTGCTAAATTCTCCTCCTTCTGGTGAATGTATGGACAAACCTGCCCCACTGCCTGTCTTGCCAGATGAGCCATCGACATAGAGTGTCCAGTGGGTCAATGGCCGAGGACCTGAGGAGCTGGCTGTTTTGATCTGCCTGGGTGGGCTGGGAGGGTTTGTTGAAGATGTTAGCTCGGTCAGCGTGGTAGCCGGGCTTTGATCTTTCTTGACGAACGATGTCTCAGCGATGAAGTCTGCCAGTACTTGGGCTTTAATTGCCTTGCGCTGTTCGTACGTGATGTCGTATCCTGAGAGCTCAACTGACCATTTTAACATTCTTCCGGCCACATCTAGTTTGTGAAGTATCTGTCTAAGTGGGAGGTCGGTGTAAACCGTCAAGGCATGGGCCTGGAAGTACTGGGTGAGCTTTCTTGCTGCTATGATCAGGGCTAGCGCCACTTTCTCCGCGTTTAGATACCTTGTTTCCACATCTGTGAGCGCATGGGAGACGTAGTATATTGGCCTCTGAACAGCATCCCTTTCACTGAGTAAGACTGCTGCCACGGCTGTGTCTGAGGCGGCGAGGTAGATGTAAAGGCGTTCTCCTGGTGCCGGGCTGGTTAATAATGGCGGGCTGCCCAAGTAAGTTTTCATCTCGGCGAAGGCCTTGTCGCAGTCTTCATTCCAGGCGAACTTCTTGCTCCCTCGTAATGTCTTGAAGAATGGAAGGCTTTTTTCTGCTGACTTCGCTATAAATCTTCCCAGTGCGGTGATCCTTCCGTTCAACCGTTGTACTTCCTTTATCGAGCTGGAGCTTTCATGTCGACCAGGGCTTGAATTTTCTCCGGGTTAGCCTCTATCCCCTTCTCGTTCACCATGTATCCCAGGAATTTGCCTGCCTTTACTCCAAAGGCGCACTTGGCTGGATTAAGCTTCATCTTGTTTTTCCTGAGGTTTGAGAAGGTCTCGTTCAGGTCGTCGACGAGGTTGGCTTGCTTTGTCTTGATGACCATGTCGTCAATGTAGGCTTCCACGTTTCTTCCGAGCTGGTCTCCAAAGACCTTGTTTACCATCCGTTGATAGGTGGCCCCTGCGTTTTTAAGTCCGAAGGGCATCATCTTGTAGCAATAGATGGCGCCTGCTACTCGGAAGGTCGTCAGTTCCTGGTCGGCTAACCACATGCATATCTGATGGTACCCTGAGTATGCGTCGATGAAGCTGAGTATTTTATGGCCTGCGATTGCGTCTACGAGCTGGTCTATCCTTGGTAATGGGTACTAGTCTTTAGGGCAGGCTTTGTTTAAGTCAGTGAAGTCGACGCACATCCTCCACTTTCCATTGGTCTTCTTGACCATTACCACGTTCGCAATCCAGGTCGGATAGAAGATTTCTTCAATAATTCCTGCTTTTAACAGCTTGTCGACCTCCTCCTTGATCGCCGCCTGCTTTTCTGGGGAGAATACTCTGGGTCGTTGTTGGACAGGAGTTATGGTTGGATCAACATTTAGTTTATGCACAGCGACTTCCTCGCTAATTCCTTCCATGTCTTCTGTCCTCCATGCAAATATGTCTTTGTTCTCCTTAAGGAAGGCAATTATTGCTTCTCTTTCATCTTTATCAATTTCCAGTCCGACCTTGACTTTCTGTTCGGGGAAGTCAAAGTTGATGACCACCTCGTCAAGGTCTTCGTGAGGCTGGATTTCTGGTTGATCTCTCGGATCTAAACTCTCTACCGTGACGACTGTCGGTGGTTTAGGGTTGCTATTAGCGTCCTGGCATGAGTCGGCCTGCTTGGTGGCCGGGATGGGCACGTCGGGCAGGTCGTTATCTGGGTCTTCATCATGATATGAGGTAGAGAAGTTTAGCTCGAGCGTTTGGCCGACCGGGGGCGAGTCGGCATGCTCGGCATCCGGACTGGATACGTCGGGCATGTCGTCGTCCTTGTATACCTTCTTGTGCGGCTGGAGGAGCCAGCCCGCGTTGATTGCTATGCTTGCTCGTGGGAGGGGCTTGTCTCGGAGCGTTCTTTGATTATAATGGACTTCAGCCGCTTGTCATCGAGGGTCCTTGGTCCCTCTTCGTGGACTGCAGTCATTTCTCGCTTTCCCTTGAGCCGAGCCTCCTCGGCCTTCTTTTCCTCAAGTAGGTGATTCAGAGTACTTCTAGGATCATTCTTCACCTCTCCGACCCCGTTGTCAGTTGGGAATTTGATTTTTTGGTGAGCTGGAGAGATCACCATCTCAAATTTTGTCTGGGTTGGGAGTCCCAGAATAGCATTGTATGGAGAGGGGATATCAAGGACCAGGAAGGTGATGACCTCGGAGTGGGAATTGTCTTTGGTACCGAGGACTACGTTGAGGTCGACTGTGCCCTTGACAGCGACCTTGTGTCCGGTGAAACCTTCTAACTTGATTCCACTTGGGGTCAAGTGCGAGCTTCCCAATCCGATCGCCTGGAAGCATTTATAGAACAGAATGTCCTTCCCTGCTCCTGTGTCGATGAGTACCCTTTTCACTCTTCCTCTGCCTATTTTAGCCTCAATGGTCAGGGCATGTCCCCTTGCAGCGGGGTTAGCGGCCAGCTCGCTAGGTAGGAATGTTATTCCCTTTTCTCCCCAAACGGGTGGCGGGCTGACAGTGTGGTTGAGGCTGTTTATTGCTGTCTTTATCTTGGTGATGCTCGACCATTCCTCCGTAATTGTGTTGACCAGGACTTCGTCCTCGTCGGCATTAGCCCTCGGGGCCTCCCTAGGCCTATCTCTGTGAGTTCTTTCTCGCTGCTCATATCTTTTGAGCTCACCCCGGTCAATCAGCTTCTGTATCTCCCTTTTTAGCTGGATGCAGTCCTCAGTTGTGTGGCCGATACCATTGTGGTAAGCGCACCTTTTGTCGGGGTTGCGAGGATATGTAGTTTCTCGGAGTGGTGGAGGTCGGGTAATCTTGTTTTCCTGGAGTAGTATGTTTATAATTTGCTCTCGGGTTGTGTTCAAGGGGGTGTAGAATCCTTCTTTTTTAGCCCATTTATTCTTCCCCTTGCCTTTCCCGTGCCCATGGTTGCTTCCTTCCTTCTGCTCACCGGCCTTATCTTCTTTCTTCTGTTTCTGCGTTCCAGAGGGTTTTTGGTCCTCCCTTTCTTGATCTGCCAAAGTCTTTTCGACGTTCCCAATATTCTGTGCGGCAGTGTACATTTCCGCGCTGGTAGTGGGTGGTCGCATGCCAATTTCGGACAGGAGCTTGGCAGATCGGCATCCAGCTTGGAAGAAAGCCATTATGGTTTTGTCAGGAACGTTCAACAATTTTTCAGCGACGTTCTTGAATCTCTCGAGATAGCTTTCCAATGACTCGCTGAGTCGCTGTTTGATTCCGCAGAGGTCAGATTCCTTCTTGGGGAGGTTGCCTGCTGACGAATACTTCTTCAAAAAGGCCTTCTTCAGGTCGTGCCAATCTCTGATAGAGCCCTCCTCTAGCTCCTCAAACCAATTCAGGACGACCTCTTCAAACGTGCTGACGAACACTACACACCAGAGATCTAAATCCCTGGTGCAAACTCCCATTTTTGCTTCAAAGCTTGATACGTGGCTTCGAGCATTTGTGTTTCCGGCGTAACTTTTCAGAGATGGCAGCTTCAGGCGATGATTCGGAGGAGTATTCCTGATTCTTCTACAAAAGGCTGCCGTTACACTCCCTGATGGTTTCCATTCTTTTCCTCTTTCGAGAGCCTCCAGTCGTTCCTTCATCTTCTGCAGTACCTGCGTCTTCCAGGTCGCTGTTCTTACCCCTCCTCTTAGATCGGCGATCGTGGTCGTCGAGCTTGGAGTATTTGTGCGAGGATGCCTCGTTGCTGGAGGTACTGTGCTGGGTGGACTTGCGTTTTGACCTGTGGCTATGGCTCTCCTGTGGTCTTCGAGATCGCTCCTCGATACCTTCCATTTGGTAGGACCTGTAAGATTTTACCGGGTTGGGACTTCTAGCTCGTCCCTCCATCCTTGAATGGACGCTTCCCCTAGGTTGCACTCTTTCTGGTGTTCCCAGGCGATCCTTGATGCTAAGAGTTTGGTGTGCGCCTACTCCTCGCCCTAGCCGGCTTTTTTCGCTTCGTCTGGGAGCGTCGTCCCTTGTCCCCCATGATGATGCGCCCAACCCTGGGCTTACTCCTTTCAGGTCGACCACGTGGTGATCGTTACGAGATGGATGTGAGCTCGGTTCTGGTAGCTGGGTCGTCTGGGTGGCGAGCTTGCGTGATAGCTCATATTCGCGTTTTTCCAGCTCTCTCTGCTTCTCCAAGAAAGCTTTCTCCCTCCGTATGTGTTCCAACTCGGCGAGATCGATTTCTTGTTGAGTAGGAGGCATCCTACTGTCCATCATGATGAGATCGTCTGTTGTATTTTAGCTTAGATTTGCTTGAATCCATAACCTAAGTCTAAGACAAGGTGACTAATGGGCCTGCGTGTCTGTTAGTGTGGCAACTTGTACTTAGGCATAGCTTGAATAGCCTAGGGTTGCTAATTGTATAAGTTTTGAAGAAGATAGCCTATAGGACATCGGACGTCCTCTGCACAAATAGGCAAAATTTGATCCAGCAATCTTACTTTAGTTATCGGACAAGCTCGTACCAGCCAAGCTTCATCAGCAATGTTGAAGAACTCCAAGAACGTCCGATAGTCATCTGCTGAAGATATGTCCTAACTCAAAGACCTCATTAATTGCGATACAACGTTAACCTGCAACTCTCATTTAATGATGATTTCCATTCTAGGCAAATACTCAGAAAAGGACATTTCTTCTGCAAACTCAGACCGCCTATTTTTGGCAAAAAGTCGAAAACATCGCAGGCGGGACAGCCTATCAGAGATCAACAACCAGATTAGAGCATTAATTGCTCTTAAAATTCAAATTAGAATGATCTCCAACGGCTTCAAGCTTCCTCCTGCATATAAAAGGAGACTTCATTGCAGCATTCAATACACGAACAACATCAATTCTGAATCTTCATCTTCTTCAAGTTCATAAAAGCAAAAACGTCCTATCTGTACATAATCATTGGAGAGCTTCACACTTAGAAGTCCAGTCCATTAAAGCTCTTCATTGATTGCAACTCCTAGCTTTTCATAGCTCACGAGAATTGTATCCTATTGATATCAATTCTCCCACACAAACACTTGGTCAACAAAATTTTTGTACACAATCCATTAGAGATTTAGTTTGTAAAATATCTAGTGGATAAACTTAGTACACGATTTTCAAATCCAAAGTTGACCACTTTGGTTGTGGACGTAGCACTTATTTATAAGTGTGAACCATATTAAATATTCGTCTACTTGTGTGTGATTGTGAATTATTTGTGTTGTTTAAATTTCCGATTTCCAAGCTGTTGTGAAGCTGATCTTGTCTGTGAAGATCAGCCATTTCCAACTTGTCCTATACTTCACAAGACTTCCGCCTGCAAAATTTTTCTAACTTAAGTGAAGTAAGATTTTTGAATCAATTTTAAAAATTGGACATAGGCTATTCAACCCCCCCTTCTAGCCTATAGTGAGCAACCTTGGACCTAACAATTGGTATCAAAGCTTAACTCTTTGAAAACTTGTTTTTCCGAGATTAACCTCTTGAGAGATTAAAGATCATGGCTGCTCACCAAATGTTGGAAACTTCAAACGTGAACCACTGTCCTGTCTTGGATGAAGTTCACTTTGACATCTGGAAAGATAAAGTCAAAAGACATATGAATTCAATTGATAAACGTTTGTGGAAATGTGTCACGATGGACCCGAATTCCAATGAAGCCCAATACACGGCGCGGTAGATGCAATGCTGAACTGAAGTACCAAAGCCGGAAGAGTGGGATGATGAAGACAGAAAGAATGATGCTCGGATGGAAAGGCCATCAACATCATTACCACGTGTTGATATAAGCACGTATCGCAGATTATCAACCTGGACACGGAAAGGAGATGTGGGAAGCCATCCTTGAATATCTTGAAGGTGATGGTGAGACAAAGAACAACAAATTATATACCGCATCCGAAGTTTGACTCCTTCAAAAGGATCCCAAAGAGTCTCTACGAAGCGCCTATGACAGATTCTATGAGGTAGTCAACTCTTGCTATTCCTTAGGAAAGAAGTATGAAAAGAAAGAAATAAACATGAGATTTCTAAATGCACTAGGCAGTTTATGGCATGTTAAAATCACTGCCATGAAAGAGTCAAAAGATTTAAACAAATTGACTCTTAGAAACCTTTATGCTAGTCTTTCAGTTTATGAGCTTGAGATCCAACAAGCTCAAGAAATGGAAAAGAGTATTAAAAACTTGTCCTTACCACCATGTCTACCGAACCTTCTGTTCAAAACCCGATGAAACACCTTCTACATCCAGTGAAGATGATGATATTCTTTCGACGAAGCCTTTGCTATGTTTGTAAAGAAATATCAACGTTTCAAAAGGTTTAATAAATCATCATCACATAGGCAGTCTTCTCACAAAACTGCCGTTCCTTATAAAACAACTGCTCAACCAAAAAGTTCTGCTCCTTATAAATCAGCAGACCACCAAAAGGATAATGAGCTAGTTTGTTTTAATTGTAGGAAACCAGGCCACTTTGCTTCTCAATGTCCTAAGCCAAAGTATGAATTTTATAAGAAACGTCCGAGTCAAAATTTCAAAAACAAAAAGGGATGGTGGTGAAGACATTGATGAAAGCAACCTACCTACTTGGTGTGACGACACGATGAGGATGACTCTGTGATTTTCTTTGAAGAAGCCAACATATGCCTTATGGCCGGGAGTCACCACATGATTCGGTGAGGTCACTACCATTTCAACAAAATGACGGATGATGATGATGAGTTCAATGACCCATCAAAGGGAGAGCTCATCAAAGCAAACAAAGATATCTTTGGAAGAATTTTCAAAATTCAAAGCGCCTATGTAAAACTTGCCAAGAAGCATGAACTAGTGTCTCGAGAAATCAACCTTGATGTCTAAGATCAAAGATCTTGATAGACGCAAGTGAAAGTATCAAATTGCAAAAAGAGAACAAAACTTTGACGAAAAAGTGGACTTCCTACTTGAACACATCAAGAAGATAAATTAGAAAGATGACCTTCAAAAGGTTGTCAATACTTGGAATAACTCTAAAGGAAACTTTGATACCATTCTCTCAAACCGAAAACTTTAGATGACAAAGCGGTATCGGTTTCCAAAGTGAGTTCAATGTAGGTAGTTCTTCTAGTTCTCAAAAGGATGAGACATCGAAGTAATTCTTTGAAGAATTGGTGTAAAAGTTTCTTATGACCAGCAGTCTCCCAAAGGCAAGGACTTGGCTTTAACAGAGTTCCTTTTGTTTATCCCAAGAATACAAAACACAAGTCCAAAGGAAAGCAATGCCGTATGACTCGCTAATAGGGAGTCGAGCAACTTAAACTGCTATTAGTCACCCTAAGAAAACAGGGATGACTAGTGGCAAGTCAAAGAATACTCGGCTCAAGCCTATTAAATTTGTCGGGGCAAGGCTGCGACCCAACATTGCCTATAAAAGGGTGAAAGGAGTGAATTTTGCTAATAAAAGGCTTAAAGGACATGTGCTGAAAATGCAAAATCTTTTGATAAGAGGTCTACCTATGATAAGCCTTACATCAATAAGAAAAGGCATTTTCGGCCTAAGTCCTATAGGCCGATTATCGCACAAAGGTCACCTCAAAGCTGGCGATGAAAGAAGCCTCAAAAGAAATCATTACTCATGTTGAAGGATTTCACAAATGCTCTTTCGCAAAGGACATGGTCATGAGATTCATGAATGCCTTCGAGATTCACACCTAAATCTAGAGGATTTACACCTCCAAAGGTTAAACAGTGTGGATCCCAAAAGGATGCTAACCTTGAGGACCCAAAAATAAAAGGGGACCATATTCTTAAATGTCTATATTTAGGAATGCTTTATGGTGTCAATGAAGAAGAGAAAGATCTATGGTATCTAGACGGTGGATGCTCTAAGCATATGACCGGTAATCCAAATCTTCTCTCAAGTATTGTTGAAGCAAAGGGTCCCTCGGTCATTTTTGGAGACAACTCAAAGGGAAGACCATTGGATATGGAAGCATAATCGGAGAAATCTCTCCATCAACAAAGTCTCTCTGTTGAAGGTTTAAAGCACAATCTGTGAGCATATCACAATTCGTGATAAAGGTCTAACTCGTTTTCCTCAACTCAATGTCTCATAAAGGACAATGAGACATGTTCAACTATCTGACGGGGTTCGAAAAGGGAATGTCTATCTTTGTTGACCTAAATCTTTGTTGGAAGAAAATCAAATCTATGCTTGGTTGCTAGGTCATCAGACAAAAGGTTGTGGCATAAAAGGCTTAGTCATCTAAATTTCAAATACCTGGAGAAGCTATCAAAAGACAATCTAGTTGTTGGTTTGCCTAAAATATCACCGAATCACACTCTGCAGAGCATGTCAACTAGGCAAACTACACAAATCTTCTTTCAAAAGCAAGCCTTGCCTATCAACAACCGACCTCTACGGCTCTTGCACATGGATTTGTTTGGACTGTAACTACTACAAGTCTTGGTGGCGCAAGTATACTCTTGTGGTAGTTGATGATTACTCAAGATTTACTTGGGTAGAGATGATGTCCTCCAAAGATGAAGCATATGACATCATTCTTGAACTCTTCGAAGACTACGACTCGAGGCTGGATATCTCGATGTCGGATCGGACAATGGAACGAGTTCAAGAACAATGGTGTCGCCAAATATTGTGATGACCATGGAATTGGTCACAATTTCTCTGCGGTTGGCACACCTCAACAAAATGGAGTTCTTTGAAAGGAAGAACAGAACTCTCATTGAAGCGGAAAGACAATGATTCTGAAGCCAAACGCCTATGTATTTACGGGCGGTGAACACTTGCTTCACACAAAACAGGTCCATCATAAACAAATTTCATAACAAAACTCCATATGAAGTATGGAGAGGCGAGCTCCCAACATTGGATTCTTTAAAATATTTGGTTGTAAATGCTATGTTCTTTACAATGGTAGAGAACATAGAGGTAAATTTGAATCCAAAAGTGATGAAGGAATTTTTCGGATATGCCAAGTTTTCAAAAGTATAGAGTTTACAATAAAACTTCACTTAGAGTTGTTGAATCGTACATGTTTCTTTTGATGAATTTGATTTCATTGGGCCACATTTGGCTCCTAAGGTTACTAATGATTCGATGAATATGAGGCAGTGCGAACGACCAAGTCCCGATCTGCGATCCTCCTTCTTCACAAGATCTTCCAAGAGTCAACTGTTAGAATCCTCAAACGAACCAACAAATGAACACTCAAAACCACGAATCCACTTTGCCTTCCACACCGAAGTCATACAACCTACCTTGGAATTAACCTACCCTTTAGAAAACCAAGCTTGTCACTTCTACTTCTCAAGAATCCAACTCTGCCGATGCAATAGAACAAGTTCAACTGCGAAGTTAGGGAAGTAAAAGATCATCCTATCACTCAAATCATTGGAGATCTTAATGGCGTTCAAACTAGACAAGCTTCAAGGAATGAATGCATGTATTCTACTGCATTTGTATCTAACATTGAACCCAAAAGATTGATGAAGCTCTGGAAGATCCAAGTGGGTGGAAGCTATGCAAGAAGAGCTAAACCAATTTGAGATGCCAAGTCCGTCACTGGTTCCTAGGCCTAAAGGACAAGCGTTATTGGCACAAAGTGGGTTTCGAAACAAAATGGATGAAAACGGCAATATTACAAGAAACAAGGCAAGGCTGGTAGCCCAAGGATATAGACAGGAGGAGGGCATTGACTATGATGAGACATTTGCTCTGTTGCAAGATTAGAGGCTATCAGTTATTCTTGGCCTATGCCTCTTACAAAGACTTCAAAGTTTATCAAATGGATGTAAAGAGTGCTTTTCGAATGGAGAACTTCAAGAAGAAGTCTATGTAGAGCAACCTCCTGGATTCATTGACCGCTCAAGAAGAGAAGATGTCTACAAGCCGAGGAAAGCCCTTTATGGACTCAAACAAGCTCCAAGAGCTGGTATGAGACCCTTTCAAAGTTCTTGATATCTCAAGGCTTTGTAAGAGGTCAAATTGACACTACTCTTTTCATTATGAAACATAAAGGTCATTCCTTACTTGTTCAAATTTATGTTGATGATATTATCTTTGGTTCCACTAATGAAAATCTTTGCAAAAGGTTTGAAAAGCTTATGCAGAGTAAATTTGAGATGAGCATGATGGGAGAGCTCAACTTTTTCCTTGGTCTTCAAATTCAACAAAGTTCAAATGGTATCTTCATCAGTCAAGCCAAATATGCAAAGGATGTTATCAAGAAATTTGGTCTTGAGAATGCAAACAGCTTTAGCACTCCTATGGCTACTAATTGCCATCTTGACAAAGATGAGAAGGGCAAGAAAGTGGACATGACTCTTTATAGAGGCATGATTGGTTCACTTTTATACTTAGCGCTAGTAGACGATATCATGTTTCTTTGTTTGTGTTTGTGCTAGATTTCAAGCGATCCAAAGGAGTCTCACCTACAAGCAGTCAAAAGAATCATCAGATATTTAATAGATACTTCCAATTTGGGAATCTGGTATCCTAGAGATTCATCTTTTAATCTTATAGGCTATTCTGATGCTGATTTTGCTGCATGTAAAGTTGACAGGAAAAGCACAAGTGGGACATGTCAATTCTTAGGAAATAGACTTGTCTCATGGGCCAGCAAGAAGCAAACCTCTGTCTCAACTTCAACAACTGAAGCAGAATACATAGCTGCTGGTAGCTGCTGCTCACAACTGCTGTGGATCAAACAGCAACTTGTTGACTATGAGATTAAGACTGCTAATTGTCCTATAATGTGTGACAACACGTCAGCAATCTCAGTATCTCAAAATCCTGTCATGCACTCCAAGACAAAGCACATTGATGTGAGATATCACTTTCTTAAAGACCATGTTGAAAAAGGTAACATCAGCATGCAATATTTGCCTACAGAGAATCAGGTAGCAGACATCTTCACAAAACCACTTGATTCAACCAGGTTTGCTTATCTAAGAGGAGAGCTTGGTATGCTTGACCTCAATCCTTAACCTTTATGACTAACTCTGTAAATCATTTTACAAAATTGTCTAAATGATCTGCTAATTGAAACTCTGCCGAGAAATTGGACAATACTGAGTAAGTCCTTACATTTCTAAGTCGGCAGTCTTTATAGAAAATAGGCAGACCTAAGCGCGTCGTGCAAACAGTCATTCATCAGGTCATAAATGCGGACTTCAAAAATTATCAAATACCATTTATTAACTTGTCGAAGTACAAAAGGCGAATGATACGATTTCTTCACATTTTTCAAAAACCGCCATTTGCTAGTTTTCAAAAACCTCTCGTCTTCCAATCTGCAATCTTCCCAAATCCCTTCAAATCTTCAAATTTCTCTTGTTCTCGAGCAGAAATCATCAATGGTAATGGTTTCTACACCCTCTAATTCATTTAAATCAAGCTTTATGATTTGCATTAACCTAATTTGTGTTATTTCGAAACTGTACATCATTGATGAACTGCAAAATCTTGAAATGAGTGTTTGAATCTTGTTGATGAAGCATAAAATTATGACTTCAGATTTCTGTGATATTATGTCTTCAGGCTATGCTATCATGTTTACTTAAAAGTGACAAAATCAGTAGATATTTTGAAACCCAGTTCATGTACTATTCTTGCGTCTCTTTCTAAAATGCGTATGTTTTGGATTTTAATCTGAACAGTACCTGTTTGTGTTAATATCGGCTGATTACTTGTATCGGATGTTTTAAACATACCTTCCTATATCTATGTCTTTGTTCTCATATCCACCAACGTATAGGCAAGGACTAAATCTTCCAAGGCTACCACACGTCGTCCTCTCTGCATCGCTAAGCCATCTAGGGCTAAACAGTGCAAATCTTCCACGAGAATTCTCCCAGGTCAAACTATCACCCAGGCATGACAATCGACCGAGATTCCATCATCAGTACATCTGCTGGCGATGCCCTGCTTAAGGATCTGACAGAATGTGGGCTTCTTCCCTTGTTCCAACTTCATGATACCCACTACTGCAATGCTTTAGCGGGAATTTTACACAAGGATGATCCGCCTCCTCCTCCGCTAATGCCAATGAACCGGTCAACCTAAGCTACATCAAGGGCTACATCGAGGCCATTACATCAAATTGACCTATAAGGATATTGGGGCAATCCTTGAACCCTATTGAAGGCAAAGCTGGACTTGACCGATCTTGAATCAACGCTTGCTTGGGAAATGATGCGAGGATCGCTCAACTGAAAGGTTTTACGAGATGTCCAGAATCTCTTCCTGGCGCTTATCACATCGGTCATCGATCGATAAGAGCATTCTCTTCAAGAATGGGGCAAGAGACATCTTTACATCTCAACAACTTGTGGACCAAAGCGTGATTCTCCGAAAGCAACTTAGCGGGCAAAAATCATTTTCTCTATGCTATCTCAAAGTGTTGCGACGTCCAATCCAACCCCTCCATGCGACGACCTTTCGTAAGGGTCATCAATGTCATTCTTCGCAGATTTGAAGAGATCGATGAAAAGGTTATCATGACGACCTCATCAAGGTGTCTAACACCTACGTCTTCACGATCAACAACGTCACCCGCTAGGGATGATATGGCCAAACGGACAATCGTTGTTCTTCTCTTCTTCGCTAGTGGCACCTCTACCCAAGCCGCAAGGGTAAGCGAAAAGTCACTTCTTATCAGGCAGTCGAGGAGGAGCCTAAACCTATAGGGCTGAACTTCCGAGAACTTTGATCTCGGCAAACTTGATCATGATCCTATGAGCCTTCGAGCCTCCTTTCAAAAGGCCAAACATTCCTCCACTCTCACCCTCCGTCTCAAGAAAAACCGCAAATCTCGCACTAGATCTGAGGTTGAAAAGGATACCTCTACTTTCAAACCCGCAGATCTATCCAAATCCAAACTCAAACAGACTCTCCGTCCACGGATGAATCTTTTGGTGCCGAATGTAACATCGGCACCCTCCACACCAACCGTGTCGCTCTGTTGCTTCGCAATCTACCATTTCGATTCAGTGATCCTCAGCCATTGTTCCTCCATCGCGGTCCCTCTACCACCTCTCCACTACCTACTTCTGCCTCTTCTTCACCTACAAAGTCCACTCATGGCAAGCGCTTTAAAAAGAGTGCAAAGAAGAGAGTGCACTTCAAGGGAACTGCTGATATAACCTCTCCAGCATCTTCACCTCCTCTACCTACAACCACTACTTCCACACCGCCATCTTCCCCTCCTAACTCAACACCCTATCAGTCTACTCCTAACCCAACACCATCCACCACACCTGAATCCACTTCTCCACCTCCATCCTCCAAACGCTCTATCTCTCCCTCTTCTAACATGCCTACCCCAAAATGCATTAAGATAAGTCCCTATAGCCATCTTCATCCTGAGGTTCAGGATTTGCTGTCCTTCCGAGACCGCAGACCTCAACCCAACCCTGTCGATTCTGACCCAATCCTTTCTCTTCTTGACTACCCCAAGAAAATTCCCTGTCAGCCAATGTCTGCAGGTGAAATTATCTTTCAATGGGGTGCTTTCTATGAACCCCTTCCTCCAGCCTGGTCCCAGCAATTCTTCTCCCACAACTCCGCGGTGCAAGATCTCATGATCTTCAACCAATGGATTGCCATTCATAAGGACCTAGGTCTTCCCATCCCTACCAAATCAGACATCTCTCCCTTTCTCTTTCTGCCTAAACCCCCAGTCTTCACCCTCATTTGCCACCCCTCTGTCCTTCTTCAGCCTGTGGTCTACAACTTCTTTGATGTGGTCACCACACTATTAGGCTTTAATCCTCTTATCCCTACTCTCTACCGATCACCTCCCCTTATTTCTATTCCTACTCCTTTTCTTATTGGTCGTCTCAGGCCTCGATCCCGAGCACCTCTCGTCCTTCCTACCTATCCATCTCTTCGTCTGACCTACCCTAGCCAATCCCAACCCTATGCCAGCCATATTTCCATTTCCTCCTCCAGCCATTCTCCAACATCCTCCAGCCAGTCCTGTCCTCCACACCATCCTCCACCCTCCCCTACCCAAGCTACCTGCCATCCTTCTTCCTTCACCAGCCATCCTTCCCCCTCAACAGGTCCATCCTCTCCTCCAGCGAGTCATCCTGACTCTTCTGATACTTATCCTGCTGAGGCTGTTCATAAATTTTTGAAAGAATTTGAGGTCATCTCTGTTGACCTGACCAAGGCCCTGCACCAGCTCTCTGCAGATCAGTCCCACATCACCCATGTCCAGGCTGACTGCATGACCCAAGTAATGGAAATTTCAAGAGGTGCAAAGGCCGCCTTTGATGCCTGCCTGCGCTCCATCTCTGCCAGCCAGCATGCTCTAACCAGCCAGATCTCAGCATCTTCCTCCGCTACCTCTGCCATCTTCAAAGCCAATTGGGACAATCTCTCAACGAAGATGATGCAGACCATCGACATGATTGACGCTGGCTACAAGCTTGTGCTTCAGTCCCAGCGCCGTGCTAATCGCTCTGTTCACTCCTCCGTACGCGCGACACGCACTCTCACATCCAAGCACCTGGCTTTCTATCGCAAGGAGCACATCACTACTTCGAACCGTCTTGCTCTCATTGATACCTCGCTTGCGTCCATGAAGGAGGAGATAGCTAGACTCAACAATGATCAGCGGACTAGGCTCATTGAGCATAATGCCCTACTCAAACAGAAAAACAGCGATCGTCCTCGAATTGGGCGACACAAAGAAGAGTTAGCCGAAGTCAAACAGAAAAACAGCGATCTTTCCTACGAATTGGCCGACGCAAAAGATGAATTAGCAGAAGCCAAAGAAGAAATTGCAAAATTAAAGGCTGCTGTTGACTCTAAATGGGCATCAAGAGGTCATGGGCAATCATCAGGCAAAGGCAAAGGTCATACTTCATCTCGATCATCCTCTCGAACTGGCCGATAAATTTTTGTTTTAATCTTTTGCAAAAACTTTGTAATTAAACTCCTTGTTTAATTAGCAATGTCTATATTTTAAATTTTCATGTTTTTTTATGAACTGCTTATTATGTGAATGCATGAAAATTAAACCACTGGTTTAAAGACATGTTCTCTATTGCCAAATCTGCCTATCGGCATGTTTTTAAATTCAGTATTATTACAAGTGTCCCGATGCTTAATTTCCTATTCGTAAACACTTTGTAATTTTCGAATACAATGACCTTTGTGTAAGTTCATCTAGGGCATGCTTATTTAATATATCAATCTTACAAGCATGTTATTACTAGACTTGAACATGGTCAGCTGATATTGTATTCGTAGGGTCATGGACTCAAGCAAATAGGAGGAGATTGTTGTATTTTAGCTTAGATTTGCTTGAATCCATAACCTAAGTCTAAGACAAGGTGACTAATGGGCTGCGTGTACATTAGTGTGGCAACTTGTACTTAGGCATAGCTTGAATAGCCTAGGGTTGCTAATTGTATAAGTTTTGAAGAAGATAGCCTATAGGACATCGGACGTCCTCTGCACAAATAGGCAAAATTTGATCCGAGTCTTACTTTAGTTATCGGACAAGCTCGTACCAGCCAAGCTTCATCAGCAATGTTGAAGAACTCCAAGAACGTCCGATAGTCATCTGCTGAAGATATGTCCTAACTCAAAGACCTCATTAATTGCGATACAACGTTAACCTGCAACTCTCATTTAATGATGATTTCCATTCTAGGCAAATACTCGAGAAAGGACATTTCTTACAAACTCGGACCGCCTATTTTTGGCAAAAGTCGAAAACAGCAAGGTGCGGGACACCTATCGAGATCAACAACAGATTAGAGCATTAATTGCTCTTAAAATTCAAATTAGAATGATCTCCAACGGCTTCAAGCTTCCTCCTGCATATAAAAGGAGACTTCATTGCAACATTCAATACACGAACAACATCAATTCTGAATCTTCATCTTCTTCAATCAGCTTCTGTATCTCCCTTTTTAGCTGGATGCAGTCCTCAGTTGTGTGGCCGATACCGTTGTGGTAAGCGCACCTTTTGTCGGGGTTGCGAGGATATGTAGTTTCTCGGAGTGGTGGAGGTCGGGTAATCTTGTTTTCCTGGAGTAGTATGTTTATAATTTGCTCTCGGGTTGTGTTCAAGGGGGTGTAGAATCCTTCTTTTTTAGCCCATTTATTCTTCCCCTTGCCTTTCCCGTGCCCATGGTTGCTTCCTTCCTTCTGCTCACCGGCCTTATCTTCTTTCTTCTGTTTCTGCGTTCCAGAGGGTTTTTGGTCCTCCCTTTCTTGATCTGCCAAAGTCTTTTCGACGTTCCCAATATTCTGTGCGGCAGTGTACATTTCCGCGCTGGTAGTGGGTGGTCGCATGCCAATTTCGGACAGGAGCTTGGCAGATCGGCATCCAGCTTGGAAGAAAGCTATTATGGTTTTGTCAGGGACGTTCAACAATTTTTCAGCGACGTTCTTGAATCTTTCGAGATAGCTTTCCAATGACTATTGGGTTGTTTGATTCCGCGAGGTCGAGATTCCTTCTTGGGGAGGTTGCTGGCGACGAATACTTCTTCAAAAAGGCCTTCTTCAGGTCGTGCCAATCTCTGATAGAGCCCTCCTCTAGCTCCTCAAACCAATTCAGGACGACCTCTTCAAACGTCTTTGACGAACACTACACACAGAGATCTAAATCCCTGGTGCAAACTCCCATTTTTGCTTCAAAGCTTGATACGTGGCTTCGAGCATTTGTGTTTCCGGCGTAACTTTTCAGAGATGGCAGCTTCAGGCGATGATTCGGAGGAGTATTCCTGATTCTTCTACAAAAGGCTGCCGTTACACTCCCTGATGGTTTCCATTCTTTTCCTCTTTCGAGAGCCTCCAGTCGTTCCTTCATCTTCTGCAGTACCTCGTCTTCCAGGTCGCTGTTCTTACCCCTCCTCTTAGATCGGCGATCGTGGTCGTCGAGCTTGGAGTATTTGTGCGAGGATGCCTCGTTCTTTGGAGTCTTGTCTTTGGGTGGACTTGCGTTTTGACCTGTGGCTATGGCTCTCCTGTGGTCTTCGAGATCGCTCCTCGATACCTTCCATTTGGTAGGACCTGTAAGATTTTACCGGGTTGGGACTTCTAGCTCGTCCCTCCATCCTTGAATGGACGCTTCCCCTAGGTTGCACTCTTTCTGGTGTTCCCAGGCGATCCTTGATGCTAAGAGTTTGGTGTGCGCCTACTCCTCGCCCTAGCCGGCTTTTTTCGCTTCGTCTGGGAGCGTCGTCCCTTGTCCCCCCATGATGACTGTCAGCCCGCAAACCCCTGGGCTTACTCCTTTCAGGTCGACCACGTGGTGATCGTTACGAGATGGATGTGAGCTCGGTTCTGGTAGCTGGGTCGTCTGGGTGGCGAGCTTGCGTGATAGCTCATATTCGCGTTTTTCCAGCTCTATCTGCTTCTCCAAGAAAGCTTTCTCCCTCCGTATGTGTTCCAACTCGGCGAGATCGATTTCTTGTTGAGTAGGAGGCATCCTACTGTCCATCATGATGAGATCGTCTGTTGTATTTTAGCTTAGATTTGCTTGAATCCATAACCTAAGTCTAAGACAAGGTGACTAATGGGCTGCGTGTCATTAGTGTGGCAACTTGTACTTAGGCATAGCTTGAATAGCCTAGGGTTGCTAATTGTATAAGTTTTGAAGAAGATAGCCTATAGGACATCGGACGTCCTCTGCACAAATAGGCAAAATTTGATCCAGCAGTCTTACTTTAGTTATCGGACAAGCTCGTACCAGCCAAGCTTCATCAGCAATGTTGAAGAACTCCAAGAACGTCCGATAGTCATCTGCTGAAGATATGTCCTAACTCAAAGACCTCATTAATTGCGATACAACGTTAACCTGCAACTCTCATTTAATGATGATTTCCATTCTAGGCAAATACTCAGAAAAGGACATTTCTTCTGCAAACTCAGACCGCCTATTTTTGGCAAAAAGTCAGAAAACAGACTGCAAGGTGCAGGACAGCCTATCAGAGATCAACAACCAGATTAGAGCATTAATTGCTCTTAAAATTCAAATTAGAATGATCTCCAACGGCTTCAAGCTTCCTCCTGCATATAAAAGGAGACTTCATTGCAGCATTCAATACACGAACAACATCAATTCTGAATCTTCATCTTCTTCAAGTTCATAAAAGCAAAAACGTCCTATCTGTACATAATCATTGGAGAGCTTCACACTTAGAAGTCCAGTCCATTAAAGCTCTTCATTGATTGCAACTCCTAGCTTTTCATAGCTCACGAGAATTGTATCCTATTGATATCAATTCTCCCACACAAACACTTGGTCAACAAAATTTTTGTACACAATCCATTAGAGATTTAGTTTGTAAAATATCTAGTGGATAAACTTAGTACACGATTTTCAAATCCAAAGTTGACCACTTTGGTTGTGGACGTAGCACTTATTTATAAGTGTGAACCATATTAAATATTCTGTCTACTTGTGTGTGATTGTGAATTATCTGTGTTGTTTAAATTTCCAGATTTCCAAACTGTTGTGAACTGCTGATCTTGTCCTGTGAAGATCAGCCATTTCCAACTTGTCCTATACTTCACAAGACTTCCGCCTGCAAAATTTTTCTAACTTAAGTGAAGTAAGATTTTTGAATCAATTTTAAAAATTGGACATAGGCTATTCAACCCCCCCCTTCTAGCCTATAGTGAGCAACCTTGGACCTAACATCGTCCTTGTCTCCTAGGCCTTCGCCATCTGAGGAAGGTGGAGTGGGTGTTCGACCATCACGAGTTGTCAAGTTCGGACTTTTAGTTGTCTGCGCTGCCTTTTTTCCCAAGGCTTTTCTCCTCATTGCCCTGGCTAGCTTCTGAGCTCGTGTGTTTTGGTGAAGTGAAAGCCCTGATGAGGGTACAATAGGTGACTCTTTTTCAGGTTGTCCAGGGGGGTTGCCAGCAAGCGGAGCGGCGGCGGGCATGCCTAGGGTTGTTGTTGGAGCGGCAGATTTAGAGACTTGCTTGGAAGATGCCATGCTTGATCACGGAAATAAGGTCCCGGCAACGGAACCAAACTGATCACGCCAAAAAGGGATTGGGTGTCGTGTCTGGTCCACGTGTGTAGTCTAGGCAGGATTCCGGCTTACGTTGCAGGGATTGTCCTTGATGTGTAAACTGCTTGAAACCTGTGATTAAAAAAGAACACCGTTAGGGGTGCTGGGCTGTCCCAGCAGTAACCCTCCGGCGTGAGAATTAGCGATACTCGGTAGGAGGGGTAAAGCTGAGAAAAGTATGTAAGCAAGTCTGTATGCGCGTACCTTCTGAGGCCTGTTGAAGGTGCTTTTTATAGGGATGTGATCATAATCCTTATTAGATTCAAACTAGGAGTGATTCCCGTGTCTTTCGGATTACTTTTCCTTATATGCATAGGACTGATATGTAAGGAATTATAACTCCTTTTAGAGATGTCGTCTCTGTATAGGATTCTGCGTTGCCGAGCTGAGAGGATCTTGTCGAGGTTGGCCTGGATGCTCCCGGTCACTCTGTGTAGGCGAGGTCGGCCTGGCATACGCCAGGTCGCCCGAGGTCATCAAGGTCGGCCTGGCATCCGCCAGGTCGCTTGTTGTTTGGGAGGTCGCCCTAGGATAGCCCCAGGTCGCTCAATGGATCCCTTGTGTCAGCGTGTTTGAGAGCATACCGAGGTGAAGTGACTCGTCGTAGAACGATCGCCAGGTCACACATTACTCCAGGCCGAACGACCGGGCTTGCAATTGCCGTCCTCGTCGAACGCCGTAGTGAACGCGGTCTCTATCTTTCGAGCTAGATGGTTTTGGCGGGCTCTCGATGCCTCCATGTCGTCGACTTGGCACTTATTGGTCACGTGATGGTCACGTGATGATGGCCACGTGTAAGGTTGGTAACCGAGGGTGTTCAGTAAGCAGTTGATATTAAAATTTGGTTTTAATACCAATGGGGCAAGTACCATTGTTGGACTTGCCCTTACGTTTGTTTCAGTTTCATCTACATTATATAAGATTATATATATGACTTTCATATCCATTACTTTCTTCAATTTTCAAAATAGTGTTCACTTTGATTTGACATAACATAAAAGTTAAGAATAGTCAATTAACTTAAATATAAATCTAATAGTTGGATTCGAGATGCAAATTTTGAGAAAAACTAGGATTTTAATCGAATTTTGTGTAGTAAGAAAAAATTGCAATACACAACAAAATATAATAGAATTATATAATTATTTGGTCCTTCAGCTTTATCAAATCTATGCGTTTGGTCCCTCCACTCCAAAAAAATACAATCTAGTCACTCGATTTGCATTTTCTTAAGAGATTCCCCCTTTCGTCGTTACCGTTACAATTTCCATCTGTTTTTTTAAAAATGCCCAAAATACCCTTATCCTCATTAAATAAAAGAAATTGAATTGCTTGACTTTTTATCATTTGATTTTTAAAATCTACCACCATCTCTCTCTCTTTTTTCATCAGAGATTCAGTTGATGATTCGGCCGCCATTGTTCTTAGTTCATCAAAGAAAACAATTGTTTGAGAGAGAGAGAGAGAGAGAGAGAGAGAGAGAGAGAGAGAGAGAGAGAGAGAGAGAGATTTGTCCTGGAACTGGAGCTCTCTGTTTTGATTCACAGATCTAAGACTGTGTTGAAGATCTGAGGTAACGAGCTAGAGCTCTCTGTTTTGTCCTTGCGAAGCTGACCCTTCCCTCCTCTAATTGGGGGTTTCCTAATTCCGATTCCAACCCCATTAATTCCCTCCCCCAATTGGGTGTTACAGGCGCACTCGCTTTGTTAGGGTTTGGGCGGAGGAAAACATGGTTTGTCCCTGCTGTGATAACGGATTCATGGATGCTGTGGCCGGAGAAGATGGAGACAGTGAGAGCGAACGGAGGGGGTTGATGACGGTGGTAGAACGCGCCGCGAAGCACGGGATCGTTTCTTCGGGTTGCGTACGACGGATGGGGTTGATCGATGATATGGCGAATGAAGATGAAGCTTGGGGGTTTTGATCTGCTGTTATGACCGGAGGGTGTGATCGTTTCTTCAGATCTGCTGTTATGATCTACTGTTGTGGTGGGTTGGAGAGAGATTGGTGGTGGTGGTTGTTGATGAAAGTGGAGATAGAATCAACAGCGGCGGCGCGTGAATCGTACTCTTCATCACCACCGCTAAACGATTGTAGTGGTGGTTGTTGATGAAATGACGATGGTTGTGGTGGGTTGGAGAGGGATTGGTGGTTGTGGTGGGTTGGAGAAAAACAAATTTAAATTGTAGGGAGAGAAAGAGACTGAGAGAATAATAAGATGGGGAAACAGTAAAGCCAAGATGAACAGGGGTAGGGGAATCATTAAGGGTAGTTTAGGCATTTTTTTAAAAAACAAACGAAAAAATAGACGTTAACGGAGAAAAGGGGGAATCTCTTAACGAAATGCAAATTGAGTGACCAGATTGTATTTTTTTGGAGCGAAGGGACCAAACGCATAGATTTGGTAAAGCTGAGGGACCAAATAATTATATAATTCAATATAATACCATGTTACAAAAATTAAAAGTGAATGTGAATCAGTTTGTTCAAAAGTTATTCTTGCTTTTTACAACATTGACCAAAATATCTAGATTAATAGCACAAAATGATTCTCTGAAACCTTGAACGCAAACCCTTTATTACAAACTTATTAATCATGTTTGTTTGAAAAGGAAAAAAAAAATTGTAGTGTAAGTATTGTAGTCGCTGTAATAACATATATATATATATATATTTTTATCAAAGTCTATGTCATATGAATTAAAAAGAAACCAAAAAGAAATATCAATAGACTTATTAACTTTAAGAGAGTATTACTCACGACGGCAGTAGCCATTTGATGGGGAGAAACATCCTCATCCTTGTCGTCCTCATAATCACCATTAGGTAGCGACACTAGAATGTGAACGTGTAGGTCACGGTTTCCTAACAGGTAGAGCCCAGGAATAGGCTAGAGCGGGGGGTGAATAGCCTATATATCAAACTTAAAATTTCTTTGGAAACTTCAAGCTGTGATATCACTAACTGATATGAAAGATCATACTGAGCGATCAGTGTGAGCATTCGAAGAAGATAAATCAATTAGTATATAATGTAATCAAATGTCTAATGTTTAAGCAATCAACTGAATCAAAATGGGATCAGTTGTCGACTGATAGTTGAATGACTAGAGTTAGGTAGAAAGAATTAAAAGAATTTAGTCACACAATGCTTTGCGGATGTTCTTTGATAAAATAGTATAGACATTGGATAGTAAAGTATGTAAGTTCAGTTCCTATGTAGCGGCAATTTAATCAAAGTAATATGGTAGGCTATGAAATATAAAGCAGCAGTACACACGATTGAATTCAGCAGTTAACTAAATATTAGTCACTGAATAAGATACTTCATTAAAGGAATTCAGCCAAGACATACATATTGTTTAGCTAACTTGTCTAAGTACATGTTACAAAAAGTAAATTAAACTACTAAAGAAAAACTTACAGGCAAACTATTCTAATAGGAGGCAAATAGAGATATAGATGATTATTTTATATCGCCATTTGCTATTTCACTTAACCCTCCCCAAAACCATTTAGAGATTCAATAAATTAGTCTCTTGATGATCTGGAGACTTAGGTAAGTGAAATGACTTAGAATATTTTGAACATCCCTTTTTGGGATATCCCGACTCATATAAGGGTGTGTAATCAAATCCATAAAAACCATTACAAAGATTAGTAAGGTTGTGTGTGTGGATGAGATATAGAGTGAAAACCTAGACTCTAGACTAGACGCTAGCAGATTGGATCTCTTTGGACATTTCTTTCCTTCTTCTCTCTTTCTTCTCTTCATATACTTGGTGAGTGAAGTCCTCATCCTTCAATCTTTTGAGAGGCTGATAAAGATGAGCTTCAAGAGCAATCGGTAGATGACTAATTGGGCACACTTGAATATACTTTAACTTCACAAGTGTATTACTCTTGCACACCACTGTATCTTTCTCTCTTTCCACAAATACTTGCTCTCGGTATATTGTTAATGCGATTTTCCACCTATGTCCACACTTTTCTTGAGCAGACGCCTGGGGTATTTATAGGGAGAGAGATGCGAGTAACTATTGAGAGATGTTTGATAAGCTCATAATTGTGTATATTTTCCCCATATGTTGTCCCCATTCTATATGAATTTCATAGTTATATTGCCCTAGGAATTGCATTTATTGTGTTTCAGGTCTATGGGCATGAATTCAAGCTTTAAAGATTCAATTCATGGCAAATTGGGATGATTCAAGGCAGCATGTAGAAATCTGGAGAGTTTTGAGCAATTTGATCAAGGGCCGTTAACCTCCGTCAGAGATTTGCAAAGGAAAAGACTAAAATGAAAGATAATGGAAGCTAACGGAGCTGGCTTAGGACTGAATTGCGAAGCCTGGGGGTATAAGGGCTGTGGCTCGCTTTCTGGATAACTCAGGGGCACCGGAACAACAATCAAAAATCCAGGGGTACCGCTGCAATAAGCTAAAACCTCTCCTCCCGTGCGCTGTCACCCTCCTAGCGCGCCACGCGTCCCAACCCTTGCCCACAGCAGACCCGCGTGTCTTGGTTGGAGATCCGGATCCGCTTCAGCTGCTCCGCCCGCCTCCCTGCTCGTTTTCCCTCTCTGCCTGGCCCGTTTTGGGACGGATAGTCCGCGGTTCTACCTTGGTGGGCGGCCCTTTTCCTCAGTCGAATCCAAGCCCATTTTCTCCCATTTTCAGCCGAATTCTCTTGATTTTTAATTGTCAAAAGCCTAGCCAAATGTCCTTTTTGCCCTCTCTTAGCTTATGGAATACTCTAAATTGTGGGAGATCATTTTCTAAAAAAAAGAGAGGAGATCAGATCGAAAAAGACAGCACGCAGAGAACAAAAGAAAGAAGAAAAAAAAGAAGCAGCTCATTTTGGGGGTTTTGTTGGTCGTAAAACGCACACTCGGGCAAGATTACCCGGTCGAAACAAGTAATAAAGTGATAAAGTAGAGTGTCGAACCCACGAGGAAGCAAATTGGTTGTTTTTGATGATTACCAAGTACGTTGCAAATTTGACTATATCTAGACGATCGAAATTAAGTGATTTAGCTAATTAACAATGCTAGGCTAGAAAATAAAGAAAACAATATTAAAATGGGGTTGATTTCAATGAGAGAGGATCTAGGGTTTTGACTTTCAAATGGCTCTTCCGTTGTGATTTAATGAGGGGTTTATATTAATGCTATTCTATTTTTGGAAGTTGGGGATTCAAGAGTCACCGTTAAGGGCTGCCGCTTCGTATAACGGTGCTAATTAAGAGTATAAAATCACGGGCTTTCGCTACGTATGAATTTATACTGTTAATCGCTTCCAAACACAAAACCCCAATTGACTATCTTAAGGAGGATTAGTAACGTTGACTAACCCAACCAAAAGACAATTATATTGTATTTTCTAAATTCTCTAAGTCACTTTCGTGCACCTAGTAATTTCTAAAATCATGTAATAGTTGATCAAGTTACTACAAGCATTAAGAACACAATATAATACCCAAAAATTAGAGAATAGCAATTAATAGAAAAACCCCAAATTAAAATCACAACATTCAAGCCAAAATCATGTCAAAACCCTAGGCAAGTATTTTAGCTCATGATGCTAGTAAAATAACAACCACAATCTTTAATAGAAAGCATTAACATTAAATAAAAGATGAGATTAAAGTGTACAATACTTTCAATGGAGAGAGTAGTTGAGATCTCCTAGCTTAATCTTGGACAAAAATGAGAGTAAATGATGAGAGATGAAGAGAAAAGGGCTGCTTTCCGTTTGGGACTGTCTGATCTTTTTATGATCTCCCCCTGGCCAACTAAGAGTATTGGAGAAGCTACTAAGGGGCAGAATTGGAAAAAGACATAAAAACTAGGGCTAAAACAGACCAAAACGCCTATAATCCGTCATTAATTCGCCCGGAGGAAACACGGCGCGCGCGGCGGGAGCGGCAGCGGAGCGGACGCGGCTCGCCTGGCTTTGGGCTGGGAGCGGACACGTGTCGGCTTCTCCTCGCGACACCGCACAGATGAAGGAGATTCAGCCTATGCAGCGGAGCCCCTGAACTTTCAGACTTGTCTCCGGTGCCCCCAATCTTGAAAATAAGGCTGCCAAAGCCCTCTTTCTCCCAGGCTTTGCAAAATGGTCCTATCTCAGCACAAGCCTTGTTCAACTTCAATTCTTTCTCCGATTTTGCCTTGATTTTGCGTACATTGAGCATTAAAACCCTGAATATCTTCGAGAACCCTACATGAAGCACAAAATACATAAAATAGGGATCTCAAACACAATTTAATCTCAACCAAGCTCAAAATAATCAATAAAATCTTGGGAAAATAGTGAAAATAAAAGGGAAATTTCAAGCTTATCAACACCCCCAAACTTAGACTTTGGTCGTCCCGAGCAAAGAAAAGATATAACAAGAAACATGAGCTCGGGAAAGAAAACTTGCTTAAAACATCATGCTCATTACATTATAGAACTCCTCTTTGGGGTTGAAAACATGATAGCAAGAACCCACCAAGATTCTCAAGCTAATAAATCCATCCCATTCACAACCCAAGAATCAATGCAAAGCTAACAAATCTCCAAGTACTTAGTCTAGCTGAGATTATGCAACCAAGGCGAGCAAGGCAATAAATATATATGAATCTCACACAAGGAAATTTTAAACCATGCTTTCAAAAGGAATTTGCTAACACAACCATAAGTAGCAACATGATCATTAGGACTTTTTCAAGTTTGTAATGTTGGGCCAAAGTTGGGGCTAACAAAGAAGAGATAGGATATAACAAAGCAAGAGAGCATAAAATAGGAGTCTTCAAACCAACACTTGCCTCAAAAATAGGCTCATTCTTCTTAGAACCACACAACTTGCTTCAACAACCAAAATTTTCAATAAAAATTAAAGAAGCATCTCAACTACCCCAAAAATAAACAAAATTCCCTTGATTTTCTCCAATTTGAGAATGATGAAGAACAAATGGCCTTTTTGACCTTTTTCAAATAGCCCCCCCCCCTTTTTTTTTTTAATAGAAGGGCTTTTCAAGACTTTTTAATCCCACCTCAACAACAATTTCCTCACACTTTGGCATCGAGAAGATTAAGAACAAGCACTTCCATGAACAAAACACACCCTCCAAGATATAATGTGATAATTCATTCCAATTCATGCTCTCTCAAAGGGTTGGATAAAAGTGTTTAGGTTCACGGGATAGGTCGATGCGGGTGATAGAAATGAAGTCGAATGGGGGTCGATGTGTGCTCTAGGCACACGCCATTCTTTGAATAAGGCTCAAATGGGACACTAGGGATTCATGATAAATGGGTAGAAAAGAAAGGCTCAATCGATCCAAAGATGGCCTAAATCATATCAAAATTGCTACAATGATCATGCTTCGCTTTGAAGATAGTCAAACATGGCATTCAAATAATCCTTCACTCAACATTCACTCTACCAAGCTCTTTATGAATAGCATAAGCCTTCGCTAGATAGCACTCAAAGAAAATCAAGACTTACATGCACCATGAACTTGAGAAGCATGCTTGAGATAAATTAACATGAGAATCCCAACAATATTCTAGGCTATCATATAATCAACCCTAGAATTGCAACTACAAAGCAACAAGCATGGACCAAAAAGTCTAAATTTTTCAAGATTTTCCCAAAATTCAAGATAAATCCCACCCCCAAACTTAGAACCGAACATTGCCCTCAATGTTCAAAATCAAACCAAGGTGGGACAAAAAAAATCACTACTCCCCATGAAATGCAAAATGAAAAGAAAAAATATTTTTGCGAGGGGACACTATATACACCTCCCTATAAACCCACAAACTCGGGAGGGCTTCGAAAAGCGACACATGCATATAAATACAAAAGCATAAAAAAAATGATAAATAAATGAAAAGAAGAAGGGAAGAGAAAACCGATACTAGTTGTTCTAATTTAAAGTCTTTAGCTTGACTTTCTTGCGCGCTTCATTGTGCTTCCGGATCGTTGAAAATGATGGAAGGTTCTTTCCTTGGCACATCACCACCCAAATATGCTTTTAAGCGTTGTCCATTGACTTTGAATGTTGTTTGGGTAGCATCATCTCTCACTTCCACCGCTCCATGAGGGAAAACGGAAACAACCGAAAATGGTCCCGACCATCGGGATTTAAGCTTTCCCGGAAAGAGTCTCAATCTTGAGTTGTATAGGAGCACTTGTTGTCCGGATAAAACGACCTTGGCAAAATGTGCTTGTCATGCCACTTCTTGGTTCGCTCCTTATACAATTTTGCATTGTCATACGCTCTTTGTCTAAGCTCTTCCAACTCTTCCAATTGCAATAATCTTTTTTCGCCGGCGACCTTCAAATCGAAATTGAGCTTTTGGATAGCCCAATAAGCCTTGTGTTCCAATTCCACCGGGAGATGGCAAGACTTTCCAAACACCATTTGATAGGAGTCATCCCAATGGGGGTCTTGAATGCCGTCCGAATTGCCCAAAGTGAGTCATCAAGCTTTTGGGACCAATCCTTACGGTTTGGATTCACCACCTTTTCAAGCACACTTTTGATCTCTCTATTAGTAACCTCCACTTGACCACTTGTTTGAGGATGGTAAGCCGTGGCTACCTTGTGCTTCACCCCATATTTGGCTAGAATTCCGTCGAACAACCGATTGCAAAAATGAGAACCTCCATCACTAATGATAACTCGAGGTGTTCCAAAACGTGTGAACACATTCTTTTGCAAGAACTTGGTCACCACCCGAGCATCGTTAGTGGGGAGAGCTACGGCTTCAACCCATTTTGAAACATAATCGACGGCTACCAAGATATATAGATTTCCAAATGAGGGAGTGAATGGCCCCATAAAATCTATCCCCCAAACATCAAATACTTCAACTTCAAGAATCCCTTGTAATGGCATTTCATGGCGGCGAGAAATGTTTCCGGTTCTTTGGCAACGATCACACTTTGACACAAACTCATGAGCATCCTTGAAGAGAGACGGCCAAAAGAAACCCGATTGCAAGACTTTACATGCCGTTCGAGATCCACTAAAGTGGCCACCATAAGGAGAAGAGTGGCAATGGATCAAGATTTCAATTTGCTCCTCCAAAGGAACACATCTCCGAAGCACTTGATCTTTTCCCAACTTGAATAAATAAGGCTCGTCCCAAATATATTGCTTTGCATCATGTAGAAATTTCTTCCTTTGAGATGAAGAAAAATCCGGAGGGATAATGTTGCTCACAATATAATTGACATAATCCGCATACCAAGGGACCTCGGCATAAGAGATAGAAAATAAGCTTTCATCCGGAAAGTCTTCTTTGATAGGAGATGGAGAAGAGATTCCGTCTTGCTCAAGTCTAGATAAGTGATCTGCCACTACATTCTCGGTTCCTTTCTTGTCACGAATTTCGATGTCATATTCTTGGAGTAAGAGCACCCACCGAATCAATCGGGGTTTAGCATCCTTCTTGGTGAAGAGATACTTAATCGCTGAATGATCGGTGTACACAATAACCTTTGAGCCAATAAGATATGCCCGAAATTTGTCAAAAGCAAAGACAATGGCCAAAAATTCTTTTTCCGTCGTTGCATAATTAAGTTGAGCATCATTGAGAGTCTTGCTTGCATAATACACCGCATGAAAGATCTTGTCTCTTCTTTGACCCAAAACCGCCCCAATGGCATAATCACTAGCATCACACATCAACTCAAATGGCAAGGACCAATTAGGAGCCATGATAATTGGAGCCGACACCAATTTTTGCTTTAAGGATTCAAACGCTTTTAAGCACTCTTCATCAAATTCAAAAGTAGCATCCTTCTCCAAGAGATTGCATAGTGGCTTGGAAATTTTTGAGAAGTCCTTGATAAACCGACGGTAGAATCCCGCATGCCCAAGAAAGCTTCGAATACCCTTGACATTTGTTGGAGGAGGGAGCCTTTCAATAACCTCAACCTTGGCACGATCCACCTCTATTCCCTTCAAAGAAATTTTATGCCCAAGAACAATACCTTCATTCACCATGAAATGACATTTCTCCCAATTTAAGACAAGATTTACTTCCTTGCATCTTTCAAGTACCTTTTGAAGATTCCACAAGCAACTATCAAAATTGTCCCCAAATACCGAAAAATCATCCATGAAGATCTCGATCTCCTTTTCTACCATATCCAAAAAAATAGCCATCATGCACCGTTGGAAAGTGGCGGGAGCATTGCATAGACCAAATGGCATCCGCCGGAAAGCAAAAGTACCATAAGGGCAAGTGAAAGTAGTCTTTTCTTGATCTTCGGGGGCTATAGAAATTTGGAGATAGCCCGAGAATCCATCAAGAAAACAATAAAACTCATGTGCCGCCAATCTATCCAACATTTGATCAAGAAATGGAAGAGGAAAATGATCTTTCCTTGTTGCCTTGTTGAGTTTTCGAAAATCCATACATACCCTCCAACCGACCACTTGTCTTGTAGGAATAAGCTCATCCTCTCCATTTGAGGTCACAGTTATCCCACCCCTTTTTGGCACACATTGGATGGGACTCACCCAAGAACTATCGAAAATAGGGTAGATAATGCCGGCATCAAGCCACTTGATGATCTCCTTCTTAACAACCTCCTTGAGTTGAGGATAAAGACGTCTTTGTGCCTCAATTGATGGTTTGGCCTCATTCTCAAGGTGAATCTTGTGCATGCAAATAGAAGGACTTATCCCTTTGATATCTCCAAGAGACCACCCGATCGCTCCCATATTGTCTTTCAACACCCTCACCAATTTTTCTTCTTGGAGAGGAGAGAGATGAGAAGAAATGATCACCGGAAGTGTCTCGTTCTTGCCCAAGAATATATACTTCATGTGTGGTGGGAGGGGCTTCAATTCAAGAAGAGGAGGCTCAATAATAGATGGCTTCAATTGATTGCGAGCCTCCATTGATAAATCAAGAGATTCCTTAGGAGCTTTTGCATATCTACCTTGAAAGGAAAACTTGTCACAAGATATGAAATTCACATTTTCTTCACAAGTTATATAATTGTTGTGTGCAAGTGTAGAATCATGCAAAGAATTAGAAGGACACTGAAAATTATCATCAAAAGGATATTTGGGATGAAAGTCTTGAAAGACTTCATCCACACACTTTTCAATCACATCAACTCTTGAACATTCTTCTACTTCCCCCGGATATTTCATGGCCTTGAAGACATTAAATGTGACCTCTTGATCATGCACCCTCATAGTGAGTTCTCCTTTTGCCACATCAATTAAGGTTCTTCCGGTTGCCAAGAAAGGTCTTCCAAGAATAATTGGCACCTCACTATCCTCTTCCATATCAAGCACTAAGAAATCCGCCGGAAGAATAAGCTTGTCAACTTTCACGAGAACATTTTCTATTACACCTTTGGGATAAGCTAAAGACCTATCCGCCAATTGGAGAGTGACGGAAGTAGGCATAGCTTCACCCAAACCAAGCTTTCTATAAACCGACGATGGCATGAGATTTATGCTTGCCCCCAAATCACATAATGCCTTGCCCGTGAAATTTTCCCCAATAGTGCAAGGAATCACAAAACTACCCGGATCCTTTAATTTTGGAGGAGGCTTTTGTTGCAACACGGCACTACATTCCTCCGTCAAAGATATAGTTTCATAATCCTCAAGTCTTCTTTTCTTGGAGAGAATGTCTTTCACAAATCGAGCATACGAAGGCATTTGCTCCAATGCATCGGCAAAGGGAATATTAATATGAAGCTTTTTGAAAATTTCAAGAAACTTGAGAAATTGATTGTCATCCTTCGCCTTTTTGAGCCTTTGCGGAAATGGAGGTGGAGGATATACTCTTTCCTTGACCGGAGGTGGAGGAATTGGTTCCACTTTTTCTTTGACTTTTTCTTGCACTTCTTCATAATTTTTCTCACCCACCTTTTCTCCATCTTTCTCAACTTGCAACTCCTTCCCACTTTTAAGAGTAACCGCTTTACAATGCTCCTTCCCTTTAGGATTTGCTTCGGTATCACTAGGAAGGCTCCCTTGTTGTCTAAAATTCATGGAAGATGCCATTTGCCCCATTTGAATTTCAAGGTTCCTCACGGAGGATTGTGTAACGCCCCAAACCCGAGCCCAATTAAATGGCCCAAGCCCAAAACGTCACTGCCGAAATCCAACTAAACCAAACCAAATTTAGCAATACATCAAAATATATTCTTAAGGAAAGTCTACAATGAACGATAACCCAAATATTACAATCACAAAAATTCAAACCCAAAATGATTTGTCTCAGACTAACTTAAATTATTCGAACATTAAAATTTAAATTAGTCTAATTACAAAGAACTCAATAGAATATCTTCCAACTTATCCTTGCATGCGTGTCTCAACGTAAAAACCTTAACGTCTCACTTATGACCCGAGGAGAAGAGTAAAGTGAAGGGTGAGCGAACAATGCCCAAGTAAGTTCGCCGCCGCCCTTCCGGTTTCTAAGGAAGGGTGGACGCACAAAGAGAATATTCGAAAATGAAACAATGTTATAAAAGGTGGTTTACGGTTCATGCGATACTTTATAACGAAACGAAATAGTGCGAACGGATTAGTGTTTCACAAATGAGAGTTCAAGGAAAAGAAACATGCAAAGTACGAAGTCGAGTAACCCAATCGTCACCAACCGTCCCATACCGGCTAGTCACGACGGATTACTCACGATGTCATGATCACATAGGTGGTCCATTGACCATTCACATAAATGCCCCGAAGGGTGCCAACATTTTACCCCAAGGGTAATTAATAGAAGGTAAGTCATGACTACCGCACTGAGGCCAGTGGTGCAAAAATATAAGGTCCACTCTATACCCGGTGGCGGGTTGTTCGTAATCACGAACTAATTAAGGTTCACTCTATACCCGGTGACGGGTTGTTCGTAATCACGAACTAATTAAGGTTCACTCTATACCCAAGTGACGGGTTTTTCAACTAGTGATCATAACGGAGTTCGAAATAAAACAACATTATCAAACGATACATACGAAATTTACTTTCGAAGTATAAGCATTTCATCAAATACCAAAGATATGACATGAGGTTTGAAGAATATAATACAACGAAATGCGAAACGACGGAGTCAAAGCAAATTCGACACGAGGTCGGGCATGGTAATCAAAACGATAATTTCAAAAAATAAACGAGTAACCTAACGCCGAAAAATTATATTCGCAAAATAACTTAAAAGAAGCGAAATCCCTTACCGGCTAATTTTGCGGAGATAATTACTCGTACGCGAATAACGTCCGTCACGCGCGCGTTCAAATCTAATTTCAACACGTACAATACCAATCACTAACCAAGTCTGCTTAAATAAAAATATTCTAATTACTAAGAACAAATACATTTTGTATTTCAAAATTATCATTTTATTTCCATAGTTTACTTCACTTATAAACGTATAATTCACACCCACACATGGCACACACACAAATTGCCTATTTACATATTCTATGTATATATAAATATATGTATATATATATATATATATATATATATAATATATTAACACACATTCATACTCACTGTCCATATATCACATACATTACACGCACACACACACTGTACTTATATATACATGTAATATATTAAACACATTCATACTCACTGTCCATATATATCACATATATTACACGCACACACACACTGTACTTATATATACATATAATATATATATATATATATATATATATATAATATATATATTAAACACACACATTCTCACGAATCACCCAACACACACCCCACTCTCATTTCTTCTTCCAGCTTCTTTCCCTCTTCTTTCCCTTCTTCTTTCCTTTCTTTTTTTTTCTTTTTCTACATACACTACCCACATACATACACAACAACCCACGCACGCACAGTACACACTACACACACACACACAACCACACTTACCAAGGCTTGACCAAAACACTCACCCATATCTCTCTCTCTGTTTCGTTTCGGAATTTTTTTACAGCTTCTCTCCCTTCTCTCTTCTCTTCCCTCACTCTTTCTTTTCTTCCAGCAACACACCGCACAAACAAATCAAATACAACGCACATGATCTATATACTCCTCCGTCCGCGCTTCCCTTTCCCCACCGTCACTCTCTCTCCATCAACCACACACCACACCCACTAACACAACAGCCCTTCCTTTCTTTTCCCTTCTTTCACTCTCCAGCGCACACACACACAAAGCCAACCCAAAGAAATAACCCATTAATACAAATATCTAATCTTTCATCCTATAACATCATAAATTGTGTCCTTAATCATAACAAAACAAACTGGAACATCTAATTCGAGAAGGAACGTAATCGGATTACCTCGATTGGGTTGCTTTGCGGAATGCTACGCTTGAACCAGCCCTCACCGCCGTCTTCCTTCCTTCCTTGCTCTGTATCCTCTTTTCTCCCTCTATTTCTCCTTCTACCTCTCTAACTTAGGCAGAGTATTTCTCAATTGAGGTCTCTACCGTCTCTACCGAATGCGGTACCAAAGGATAACCAAGAAATCTCTTTTCGAAATTCAAACAAACGAATCCCTTATCTCTCCGATGCCGTAGCCTCTCCTAAGCGCACAACCGTTCACCCAACGTATTCCATCACGTCTCTCCTCATTCCCCATTATCTTATTATTATTATTATTATTATTATTATTATTATTATTATTATTATTATTATTATTATTATTATTATTATTATTATTATTACCCCGAACTAAATTAATGGGCTAATTTACGGGCCAAACCCAACGTAACAATGTCAAAATGTATCGGATCAAATTATAATTTATATTTTATTACAAAAGATAATCAGCCCAATTAATGATATAATCGGCCCAAAATAATTTGCAACATTGATTTATGCAAGTTTTAATATTATTAACGAAAATTTGGGGTATTACACTCTCACCCCCTTAAAAAAAGTTTAGTCCTCTAAACTTCTCGTACTTGATTACCCAAAAACCCAGGATACTTCGTTCTTATCTCTTCCTCGAGCTCCCAAGTAGCTTCAAAGCACCTACAAGGAGTCATAATTTCTAAAACCTATTTAAATATCAAAATATCTACGATGTAGTCAATATCCAAAAATATTATCTTTAAGTACTTGTACCCCCGAGTTCAAAACCAAACGTCACAGCCTTAAGTTAGTCAATTGATATTTTCCAATCTAATTTGATTTACCTTGAGTTGAGCCGCTTCTAATGCTAAACACTTTCCTAAGGGTTACTAGCTAACATACGAGTTTCGGGACATATCATAACCTAAGTCGTACTTGTGCTCAACTTGGCCCGAAGGCCTTCTACAAGCCGTTCTAAATATTTGAGATAAACCTAGCATAATAGTCTGACACTGTCGAGACTTTTGTCCAACGATTTTATCCAATTTCCTCTCTCAAGGCTTGCAATATTGCCCTTAGAAGTTATTCATATTCTTCCCGAAACCTAGGTTCATCAAGATATCCTGAATAGACACAACTGTCCACCGATCAGGAAACTTTTGAGACTCCAATCAATAAATCCTTAAACGCAGTTGGGGCATTCGTTAGTCCAAACATCATTACCAAAAACTCATAGTGCCCATACTTTATCATTAAAGCAAATGACTTATCCATCCCAAAGTTACATTGAAATTCTTAATGTATAGAGTAATCAAATCAATAGGCATCCCTCCATATCAACACCTATGTTACGAGGTGACAATTTATAAGTCGTGCAATTTATATCATCGTTTCGAGTATAAAGTACTAGGATCAATACAAACTTAAACGTCGCGAAGACAAAGTTATACGATACCGCCACTATGCCATGGTTGTCCGAGCACACAAGGTAGCGAGAAGTCACAACACCGGATAAGGAAAACGAATTGCTATCTCACGATTGCTAAATAGGAATAACGCATATCCACTACGCATATTATAATAAGGTATGACAAAAATTTCTAGTCGTTCTCGACACAAACATGAATGTGTCATGCCTATATAGAGTTAAAACATTATTCAAAAGTGAAACATACGAAAATGACTTCCTTCGAATAATATAACTAAAACTAGTTGGTTTCTGAATTCAAAACAACAACCCCAAAATCGCGTCATGATGTTTCAAGAAATAAGAGAAAACTAACTCGAAATAAGGGAAAGCTAACTCTAATGTTGAGGCTACTCTTCACTATAACTACCCGAACTAAATTATTCATTCTTTTGGTACTCCCGTGTTGAGCATCCTTCGCGATCGTGGTATCAATCCTCCGCAAATTTTTAGAATTTGACTTGTCCTTTTCTTGACCACGCATAAACTTGCCTCTAAGTGGCTCTTGGCAGTCCTTAATCTTATGCCCAATTTTTCCGCAGCTTGAAACATGCTCCACTAATCCGAATGCTCTTTTGCATGGTGACTCTTGCCACACCGAAACACTTCATCTTCTTCGTTACCCCTTGACCCGGACAGAATATTCTTTTTCTTAGCCTTCATAACTTCTTTAAGTACTTTCTTCATATAATAGTTACGTTCTTCACGAGCCTTTCTAACTTCCTCTACAACTTGCATCCGAGTTGCACCTAGCTCAGCTTTCATTGCATTCAATTGTTCTTCTAAGCGTTCAACCATATCTTGTTGTCCGATTGGTCCACTTCCACTTACATGGTTAGGTCCACCACAATACCCATGTGTGATTCTTGTCTCCATATCACCGGTCCTCGAATGAAAAGGCTCCTCTTGTCCATCAAGCCGCAAATTAAGCCTCCTCGCCATTCCAACGAAATCTCGACTTCGAAAGCCGCTTAGTTGACTTCTCCAATTCTTGATCCACTCTGTCTATCAACGTCTCTTCACCCATCATTCTCTGATACGACATCCTAAAAATCATCATAAAATTCAACTTTCAATAAATTTTTCGAATGAGCACATTAACCTTAGAATTTGAACCAGACCCCAATATTCAACTCAATCAACTAATTTTCTTAAATTCCAAGAACGTGAGGTTCAAGATATATTTATATTCGTATAACTCAACTCATATAATTTATCAAATGAGACTACCAAAACGAACCCCTAATATACTTACCGAAGAAGATACCCTATCTTAAGAGGTCAAACCAAGGCATATCTAACTTTTTTTTTCTTGACACTTATATAAATTCAACTACGATAAATTAAATCAACAATATTCAAAAAGACGCGTATACGAAAAAGAAAATATATATATATATATATATATTTTCAAATTTTATAATTAAAATCCATTCCTTTTTTTTTTCAGGATTCAAACAAAAACTCATTCTTTCTTCGGCAATTAAAAGGATTATGGCCTACTCATGTTCCTAAGAGTCTTCATTACTAGGGTCATCCTTACGATGCATTAACTGTATCACTTCCCTAAATATCCAACAGTGATGCTAATATCAATAAAGTAATATGGTAACAATACCTGCTTGCACAATCATAATCTTAATTCTATAATCGTTTCTTAATTCTAACGGCTTCTAAGTTTCTAAACCTTCAGGACCTAAAGCCTAAGCTCTGATACCAACTTTGTAACGCCCCAAACCTGAGCCCAATTAAACAGCCCAAGCCCAAAACGTCACTGCTCGAAATCCAACTAAACCAAACCAAATTTAGCAATACATCAAAATATATTCTTAAGGAAAGTCTACAATGAACGATAACCCAAATATTACAATCACAAAAATTCAAACCCAAAATGATTTGTCTCGCAGACTAACTTAAATTATTCGAACATTAAAATTTAAATTAGTCTAATTACAAAGAACTCAATAGAATATCTTCCAACTTATCCTTGCATGCGTGTCTCAACGTAAAAACCTTAACGTCTCACTTATGACCTGAGGAGAAGAGTAAAGTGAAGGGTGAGCGAACAATGCCCAGTAAGTTCAGTCGCCGCCCTTCCGGTTTCTAAGGAAGGGTGGACGCACAAAGAGAATATTCGAAAATGAAACAATGTTATAAAAGGTGGTTTACAGTTCATGCGATACTTTATAACGAAACGAAATAGTGCGAACGGATTAGTGTTTCACAAATGAGAGTTCAAGGAAAAGAAACATGCAAAGTACGAAGTCGAGTAACCCAATCGTCACCAACCGTCCCATACCGGCTAGTCACGACGGATTACTCACGATGTCATGATCACATAGGTGGTCCATTGACCATTCACATAAATGCCCCGAAGGGTGCCAACATTTTACCCCAAGGGTAATTAATAGAAGGTAAGTCATGACTACCGCACTGAGGCCAGTGGTGCAAAAATATAAGGTCCACTCTATACCCGGTGGCGGGTTGTTCGTAATCACGAACTAATTAAGGTTCACTCTATACCCAGTGACGGGTTGTTCGTAATCACGAACTAATTAAGGTTCACTCTATACCCAGTGACGGGTTTTTCAACTAGTGATCATAACGGAGTTCGAAATAAAACAACATTATCAAACGATACATACGAAATTTACTTTAAGTATAAGCATTTCATCAAATACCAAAGATATGACATGAGGTTTGAAGAATATAATACAACGAAATGCGAAACGACGGAGTCAAAGCAAATTCCGACACGAGGTCGGGCATGGTAATCAAAACGATAATTTCAAAAAATAAACGAGTAACCTAACGCCGAAAAATTATATTCGCAAAATAACTTAAAAGAAGCGAAATCCCTTACCGGCTAATTTTGCGGAGATAATTACTCGTACGCGAATAACGTCCGTCACGCGCGCGTTCAAATCTAATTTCAACACGTACAATACCAATCACTAACCAAGTCCGCTTAAATAAAAAATATTCTAATTACTAAGAACAAATACATTTTGTATTTCAAAATTATCATTTTATTTCCATAGTTTACTTCACTTATAAACGTATAATTCACACCCACACATGGCACACACACAAATTGCCTATTTACATATTCTATGTATATATAAATATATGTATATATATATATATATATATATATATAATATATTAACACACATTCATACTCACTGTCCATATATCACATACATTACACGCACACACACACTGTACTTATATATACATGTAATATATTAAACACATTCATACTCACTGTCCATATATATCACATATATTACACGCACACACACACTGTACTTATATATACATATAATATATATATATATATATATATATATATATATTAAACACACACATTCTCACGAATCACCCAACACACACCCCACTCTCATTTCTTCTTCCAGCTTCTTTCCCTCTTCTTTCCCTTCTTCTTTCCTTTCTTTTTTTTTTTTCTTTTTCTACATACACTACCCACATACATACACAACAACCCACGCACGCACAATACACACTACACACACACACACAACCACACTTACCAAGGCTTGACCAAAACACTCACCCATATCTCTCTCTCCTCTGTTTCTGGAATTTTTTTTTTTACAGCTTCTCTCCCTTCTCTCTTCTCTTCCTCACTCTTTCTTTTCTTCCAGAACACACCGCACAAACAAATCAAATACAACGCACATGATCTATATACTCCCTCCGTCGCTTTCCTTTCCCCACCGTCACTCTCTCTCTCCATCAACCACACACCACACCCACTAACACAACAGCCCTTCCTTTCTTTTCCTTCTTTCACTCTCCAGCGCACACACACACAAAGCCAACCCAAAGAAATAACCCATTAATACAAATATCTAATCTTTCATCCTATAACATCATAAATTGTGTCCTTAATCATAACAAAACAAACTGGAACATCTAATTCAGAGAAGGAACGTAATCGGATTACCTCGATTGGGTTGCTTTGCGGAATGCTACGCTTGAACCAGCCCTCACCGCCGTCTTCCTTCCTTCCTTGCTCGTATCCTCTTTTCTCCCTCTATTTCTCCTTCTACCTCTCTAACTTAGGCGAGAGTATTTCTCAATTGAGGTCTCTACCGTCTCTACCGAATGCGGTACCAAAGGATAACCAAGAAATCTCTTTTCGAAATTCAAACAAACGAATCCCTTATCTCTCCGATGCCGTAGCCTCTCCTAAGCGCACAACCGTTCACCCAACGTATTCCATCACGTCTCTCCCTCATTCCCCATTATCTGTTATTATTATTATTATTATTATTATTATTATTATTATTATTATTATTATTATTATTATTATTATTATTATTATTATTTACCCCGAACTAAATTAATGGGCTAATTTACGGGCCAAACCCAACGTAACAATGTCAAAATGTATCGGATCAAATTATAATTTATATTTTATTACAAAAGATAATCAGCCCAATTAACGATATAATCGGCCCAAAATAATTTGCAACATTGATTTATGCAAGTTTTAATATTATTAACGAAAATTTGGGGTATTACATTGGGTGCTAAGGATTATGGCTTGTTGGTCTTGGATGGTTTTTTGTTGGTCTTGGACGATTTTAGGAGGTCTTCAACGGGTATTTCTTTCTTTGGAGGTGGTTGGGATGATTGGGATTGATATTGTGGTTGGTGTTGGTATTGGTGAGGTTGACTGGAGAATCCGGGAGGAGTGTTAGAATTGCGATTTTGGGTGGAGGAGGGAGGTTGGTTTTGGTTGTTGTTGCTTCAAGAAAAGTTTGGGTGATTTTGCCACCCGGGGTTATATGTGTTAGAGTATGGGTTGTTTTGGGTTCGGTTGAAGTTAGACACAAATTGGATTGACTCCATTTTCAAGTGGCACATATCCGAGGTGTGAGGACCTCCACAAATCTCACATACTACACTTGGTGGAAGGATAGTAGCTTGCAAGGCTTTAGTGAGGGCCGCCACTTGAGCGGTTAAGCTAGCAACTTCACTTGACGATTCACGAACCATGGCCACACTTCTTTGAGCTCCTCTTTCGTTCCCCCAAAAGTGATTGTTCGAGGCCATTTTTTCTAACAGGCATACCCTTCATCCACAATTTTCCCCATAAATGCACCACCGCGCCGCATTAATGGTAGTTCTTGTTGACGGAAGTAACCCATTATAAAAAGTTTGCACAATTAACCACCGAGGCAACCCATGATGTGAGCACTTCCTTAACAAATCCTTGTATCTCTCCCAAGCTTCATATAGAGTCTCGCCATCGAGTTGAAGAAAAGAAGTGATGGCGTTTCTTAATTGAACCGTCTTTGCGGGAGGAAAATACTTCTCTAGAAATGATTGCACAAGATCTCCCCAACTTGTGATAGATCCCGGAGTCAACGAGTTCAACCACACTTTCGCTTTATCCCTAAGAGAAAAAGGAAACAAGCGAAGGCGTATGGCTTCACTCGACACTCCATTCATTTTGAAGGTGTCACAGATCTCCATAAAATTCTTGATGTGATCATGGGGGTCTTCACTTGGCAATCCCCCAAATTGAACATTTCCTTGAACTAGAGAGATGAGAGATGGCTTGATTTCAAAATTGTTGGCGGGCACGGGAGGTCTCACAATTCCCGGTTGATAGTCATCCATGAATGGAATTGTGAAATCATGGAGTGGCCTCTCTTGCCCGATCACATTCTCTCGATTTCCCCCATTTAAGTTTGGATTTGGCGGGTTTTCATTCCCCCTTGCATTAGCCCCTTGGGCTTGCTCTTGGTGAAAATTTTTGGGACCCAAGTCTGCCATAGCTCTTTGCACTCTGCGGCGAGCTCGAATAGTTCTTTCGATTTCCGGATCTATTGGCAATAATGGAATGTTCGTCGATCGAGTGTGTCGCATACACCTACACACAAGCACAAAGAACTATACCGAAAAAAATCAAGTGCAATAACCCACGATGCAAGAATGAAACGAGTAAAACAATAATTAAAAACAGGAAAATAAAAATGTCTAAATTACAGTCTCCAATGCAACTATTATGATATCTTAAAACAACACCGTGCTTCCCCGGCAACGGCGCCAAAAACTTGTTGGTCGTAAAACGCACACTTGGGCAAGATTACCCGGTCGAAACAAGTAATAAAGTGATAAAGTAGAGTGTCGAACCCACGAGGAAGCAAATTGGTTGTTTTTGATGATTACCAAGTCCGTTGCAAATTTGACTATATCTAGACGATCGAAATTAAGTGATTTAGCTAATTAACAATGCTAGGCTAGAAAATAAAGAAAACAATATTAAAATGGGGTTGATTTCAATGAGAGAGGATCTAGGGTTTTGACTTTCAAATGGCTCTTCCGTTGTGATTTAATGAGGGGTTTATATTAATGCTATTCTATTTTTGGAAGTCGGGGATTCAAGAGTCACCGTTAAGGGCTGCCGCTTCGTATAACGGTGCTAATTAAGAGTATAAAATCACGGGCTTTCGCTACGTATGAATTTATACTGTTAATCGCTTCCAAACACAAAACCCCAATTGACTATCTTAAGGAGGATTAGTAACGTTGACTAACCCAACCAAAAGACAATTATATTGTATTTTCTAAATTCTCTAAGTCACTTTCGTGCACCTAGTAATTTCTAAAATCATGTAATAGTTGATCAAGTTACTACAAGCATTAAGAACACAATATAATACCCAAAAATTAGAGAATAGCAATTAATAGAAAAACCCCAAATTAAAATCACAACATTCAAGCCAAAATCATGTCAAAACCCTAGGCAAGTATTTTAGCTCATGATGCTAGTAAAATAACAACCACAATCTTTAATAGAAAGCATTAACATTAAATAAAAGATGAGATTAAAGTGTACAATACTTTCAATGGAGAGAGTAGTTGAGATCTCCTAACTTAATCTTGGACAAAAATGAGAGTAAATGATGAGAGATGAAGAGAAAAGGGCTGCTTTCCGTTTGGGACTGTCTGATCTTTTTATGATCTCCCCCTGGCCAACTAAGAGTATTGGAGAAGCTACTGAGGGGCAGAATCGGAAAAAGACATAAAAACTAGGGCTAAAACAGACCAAAACGCCTAGAATCCGTCATTAATTCGCCTGGAGGAAACACGGCGCGCGGCGGGAGCGGCAGCGGAGCGGACGCGGCTCGCCTGGCTTTGGGCTGGGAGCGGACACGTGTCGGCTTCTCCTCGCGACACCGCACAGATGAAGGAGATTCAGCCTATGCAGCGGAGCCCCTGAACTTTCAGACTTGTCTCCGGTGCCCCCAATCTTGAAAATAAGGCTGCCAAAGCCCTCTTGTTCCCAGGCTTTGCAAAATGGTCCTATCTCAACACAAGCCTTGTTCAACTTCAATTCTTTCTCCGATTTTGCCTTGATTTTGCGTACATTGAGCATTAAAACCCTGAATATCTTCGAGAACCCTACATGAAGCACAAAATACATAAAATAGGGATCTCAAACACAATTTAATCTCAACCAAGCTCAAAATAATCAATAAAATCTTGGGAAAATAGTGAAAATAAATGGGAAATTTCAAGCTTATCAGGTTTCATCATCTTTCATCTAGATTTTGTCAAGGAATGATAAGGGATTCCACAAAAATCTCCATTGAAGTATTGTATTTTATACTCTTTATTTCTAATATCATTATGCAATATTTTCTTGAAATTTTAGTGTGTAATTTCTCTTGCATTATGAGCTAATTTTCTATAACTAAGATTATGATGAATCTCCATCTTTGAAGCATGATCTAGTATTTTTTCACTCTCCTAGCTTAACTACATTTTATGCTATGGTTATTATTTTGTTGTTCTTAATGCTTTTAATTACTTGATCACTAATTAAATGATTTTAAAAATTATTTTGTGTGAGTGAGAGCTACCATTATAATTTTGGATCAAGTAATTTAGTAGTTGATGTTTTGTAGCATAGAGATATAGCACAAAACTCAATATCTGTTTTTGAGAACTTGATTTTCATGCTATTTTCATACACTAGCTATACGTTGCAAGAGCCCGTAGTTAGGTGGGGAGATTAGGGTTGCTATCGGAGTGAGAGCTCGTAGTGACTATTTTTGTGTTCTCGGATATCATAGTAAATTGTAGAAAAGTTATGGAGAGTGGACTAATTAGTCATGTGGATAGTTGGAGTGAAATCACAATCCTAGTGTTTTAACTTTGATAATCATCTTTTCACCCGTGTGTGTATGTGATTTGCAATTCCACCATCGCTCATTTTACTTGTTTTAATTTAGTTATAACATCTCAACTCAATTTCGATCATTTGGATAAAGTTAAAAATCCTAAATTTTAGTATTCACTAAAATAAATGTTATAATTGTCCTTGTGGGTTCGACTCGTGCTTACGCACTTTACCATTTGTTGTCGATCGGGTACTCTTGCCTGTAGTATTTGCATATCTGTTTTGCGAACCAACAATGTTTGAATTCAACCATTGTATATTTTCGTTGTAGAGGTTGAATTCAAAGTTTTGAATGTTGTGTCCGGGATTTAAGGCTTTTGGGGAAGATAGCGAGATCTTTCAGAAGAGACTTTACGTCTCTGAAAAGTATAAAGGCGTTGTCATATCATAAAGTACTTTTCGGGCTGGGGCCACGTGAAGAGCAGTACTTTATAGATCAAGTTGTGTAAAATATATTTTAGATAATCTAAAAATATATTCCTTTTTGATCGTTGAGTCTTGATCGCTGATGTGAGTCCCGAGACATCAGTTTGTCATCAGTTGTTGAGAGATTGGTTTTGAGGTTTGTCTTGACCATCAGCTGGTGACGCGACTCCTTTGAGTTTCTTCAGCTTCAACAGTTTCAGCTTCAGTAGCTTTAGTTTCAGTAGCTTCGGCTTCGGCTTCAGCTTCTTTAGCTTCTTTTGTCAGTTTGATGCTCAGTGTCTTAGCTAGATCCGTAGCAGTCTTGAGTCTTTGGTTACCACTCTATTTAGTTATCTTGTCATAGTGAACCGAAGTGATCTAAGGTTGAATAAAAAAGTGTGTAGCACGGAGGCTACTAATCGAATCTAAACAAATTATCCTAACCTAGATAGATGATGGTTACAAGCAAATCTTTAGTATTTAAGGAATATTCACTTTGAGGTCTTATGATAAGTGAATGGGTGAATAATCCCAACAATCTCCTCCTATTTTCTTATGACCATTACCTAAAATTATTGCACTTTAAGAACTGATGTTGATCTTAGTAATGACGTGTTTTATGAGATTATCCCTTGTATAAGCAAACACGTTCTAAGTCAAACTTGCATTTTAGCTCAGTGCTTTCTAATGCTAAGTACTTACAAATTGAGAGTGCAAGCATAGGTACAAAGCAAAATAATGAAGTCAAAATATCTTATCAAGCAACATAATATTTAATAGGATATAAGTCATTTATATATGTTTAAAATCGATGTAGAGAGATGTATATGAAAATAATAGGCATGATTTTAAGCATAATCACTGTCTTTCAAACCAGAGGTTTAATCGTACAGATTTTCAGCAGACAAAACAGTGATACCAATTGTAATATAGCAAAATATAATAGCAAAATGTAATATGCTAAATTTTTGAAATGTTTTTCTCCTCCTGACTGATTGAGTCAGTCTTTTCTTTCATCCTGGTAGCTTCAGCAAATTTGCTTTAGTAGAGTTTGCCTCCTCTCTTTCACCTTGACACTCTTGATTATTTTCCTCATTAACATCGTTCTCCTCCTTAATCTCATTATCCTCCTCCTTAATCTTATTATCCTCCTCCTTAATGTTATTATCCTCCTCCTTAATGGGCACAAGCATATCGGAGGTAACGTTGGAGGCAACAGAAGATAAAATAGAAGAAAGAGGTACTGAAGAACTTAAAGAGGCGACTGATTCTGTAATTCTTGCTGGTTCCCAGTCAATGAAGTTAGAGACATCGTTTTGGGGATCCCCAAGTCTCTGTTGTAGCCTTCGACTGATGCGAGGACATCTCCTAGCAGTTCAAGGCCTTGTTGCAGTAGCCACCATTTGTTCTATCCATTCAGCATGAGTGAGTGGACGAAATGAAGAGCCAGCTGAACTTGCATTCCTTGTCTAAAAAGATATAACATGTGAAATTCTGAGAATTTGAAGAGTTTTTAGGGAGTTATCCAATGTATTCATGGATAGGGGAGTAAATAGTTTGGAAGTATAAAGGGACATCTTGGGATTTTTAACTGAGTCCAAGAGTTACCTCTCTTTCCCCTTGATATGATAGCGATCAAAACTACCTTATGAGAGTATTAAACATAAGAGAGATATAGCAGTTATGATCAATTAAAAAATAAAAGCTTCTTATAGAAAAACAAACATAGATTCAGTCATATAAGAGAAAATATGTTTGAGCAGAACAAAATACCAAATTTAAAATTCTAAACGAAGTTTCTATCACTTCCTAGGTCAAAGTCTTGTTCTTCTTCTTAGTCATCCCTGCTGAAGAGTTGGCGAGTTATTAGCAGGTCTTTGGTGACTGGAAGTTTTTCTTCAGGTTGGATAGAGGCCCGAATTGGATGAAACGAACATAGAAAGTAGGAGATAATTCTTGCATACTGCCTGATCGCATGCTGTGACCAACTGCCCCTTAGAACGGCTTGACTGATGAATGAGAAGAGAACTCCAGACCAATTTAGGACTTGAGTTTCAAGAACAGCAACAATGAGGTTGCCTTGTCTTTGAGTAAATACATTTGACCCATGTGTTTTGAAAAGAAGGCATCGATCAATGATTTTACTTACACAGTACATGTCTAATAGATATCGATCTCTTTCCATTGCACTGCATTCTTCTCTTGGGTAGTCACCAGTTCTTCTAAGCCATGACCTGTTGACAATGGAGTCATCGATGGAGAAGGGTCCAAAATTTGGAAGATTGAAGACCCGAGCGATGTTCTCAGCATCAAAGACAATTCTTACACCCCTAATCTTATCAGAGAGATGGGATCCATTGTCAATCATCATCATCCCAGAGTAGAATTCGTCAACCAGATTTAGGCTATAGAATTCTTCACAAAGACAGAAAAGGGGGATGAGACTAGAATTATGAAGTAGGTTGTAGGTTTTACCACCGACTTTATTATCTGAAAGGAAATCTTTTGTATCTACAGTATGGCCCAGAATGTAGGTTTTAGGCCTAAATTTGGTTATGAACCTATCAATGATACACGGTCGATTAACTGCCAAGTCATTTCCTGGGTTGTTGCTTGCTGAAGATGATTCCATGAAGAAGACGAAGAGAAGGAAGTATATAGAAGAGACAAAAAGGTTTTTGTAAGATTGTTTAGCTATGAGAAGGTTTTATGAAGAAGCTATGTATATTAACTTCTTTGAAGGGTCCTCGTACCTTTTCAAGATGGTCACAACAGAAGATTTAATGAATTCGTCTTTTGAGAAAGTCATCTGTTACAACTACCAGAGAAAGGTCTAATAAGTGAGGCGTGAGGATTCATAGAAGTTGTTGATAATACAATTAAATGCATTAACTGAGCAAGTTGAACTTCTTCAGTTACTAAACTGAGTCACTTGATTAAAGGATGAGGGAAAATAGATGAGTTGGATCAAGTGGTCAGTTATCATGGTCTTATGAGAGTTTGAGTTTTATTCAACAAGAACAATTTTCTTTAACAAGGTATCTCTCAGCCAATGAAACTTAGTGACAAGTTTATGGGATTGTGGACTTATAGGAGTTTGAAGAGTATCCAATCTTAATCTCCTCCTAGAATGGACTTACAAAGGTTCGATTGATTTATCATTAAGAACCTCCTTATGCCATAGGTTTGGACTTATGAAGGTATGTTTGATGACTAGCGAAGAGTTCATCCTTCGGCCAAAGAAAACCTGATGACAAGTTTTCCGGGGGTGGACTTACAAGTGTTTGATAGAAATTTCAATGAGACGTATCATAATACCACTTGCAGGAATGGATCAGTCAGTGAAATTCATCAGTCGAAGTCTTGACTAATGAGCTGACAGATTTTGTAAGGAATATTCACCTATTTACTTATTATAATATCTCCAACTGAATATTCCTTATTCACTTAAAAGATTTTCTTGTAACCATAAACCATAACTTGTCTAGGTTAGGATAATTTGTTTAGATTTAATCAGTAGCCTGCGTGCTACATACTTAAGTTATTCAACCATTGACCATCCCGTCTCACTATGACAGAAAAACTAAATAAAGTAATACATACTTAAGTTATTCTTCCCTCATGCTGAGAGTATGTCCTTTTAGATCAGTTAGATTCAGCCTAACTTTAAGTTTTTGCAAGAAGATTTTAAGTTTGGTGAATAGGCTATTCACCCCCCCTTTAGCCTATTCATGAGTTCTATCCATTAGGAAACTGGGACCTACAATTGGTATCAGAGCCTGGCTCTGTCGAAACAATTTATTTTCAAACTTAACAGCCTTAGAGAGGTCCAGAGCTCAATATAAAGATGCTTTGATTTAAAATGATTTCTACTCTCAAATTCATAATCTTTTCAAAATCATTTTTGTAGACATTTCATATGAAAACTGCCTATAACTTCTTATTAATCATAAATAGTTTTCTTATGGATAATGGGAACATGAGGTTACTTGCTAAAAGTAAATCCTAAACTACTGATGGAATTCTCATTCAATCAACAGTAGGGAGGATAAGTATTTCAAAGTGATATAAAGGTTGACTAAAGGAGAAATTAAAATATTTTTCAAAAGATTACTCCTAAGTCTTCTCTGAACACATTATTGGCTGATATAATTACTATGTCTTTATTTTCTATAGAAGCAGTTTACATTAAATATTTCTAAAATCTTCTCAGCAAAGACTATTACGTCTTTTAGGTGAACGACATATGTAAGATATAAAAGAAGCCTACCTTTCACTTAGCAAGAAAAATTGGAGTTTTAATTCTTTCTCATGAGACTAGGCTATCAGTTCGGGTACTCTACAAAATCCTTCTGGAGTTAAGAAATTCCTCGACGAATTGACATTCAAAGACATCAGAATATATTCTTAATCTATACTTTTTTTTAGCCATTTTACTCATTATCATTGAAAGTCTGATAAAGACTTCAAAAGTGTTATTGATGTTTCTATCTATTTATCAGAGATCAGCTGAAACTAAAACATCAAACATCAGCCACACAGATCAAAATGTGCTACTTCTCAAATTCTCGATGACAAGCTAATCATCAAGGAAGATTGCTGAACTTCAAAGACAGTTCAAAGATGAAGCAATCAAAACTCTTTGCCACTACTGACTCTCATGAGCCATAAAGCGACAAAAGTCATCCACAGAGCCTCCACCAAGACTTCATAGCTTCAAGAGATAGAACTGAACCGTCTATTCTCACATCTCTTCGGTAAGCTTAGAAGCTAGCTTTCACGTTCAAGCTAGTACAGGTATGAACTCACCTGTATAAAGTATGTGATTATATTAAATTCTTGATCTGGCAAGAAGCTTAATATAATTAAAAATCATTGATGTTTGTGTCATCAGTCATTAGCTATTACATTTAAATTTTCGTACTAATGATACTTTTTAAAACTTACATCAACAAAGATCTTTAAAAATCTTTCAGAAAATCTATTTGTTGATATTTTCCAGACATGGACTAGATATAAATACCTTTACCCTGCTTAAAGGTGGATACATCTTGTCAACTAGGTCTACCGTGCTAAAAACAACTTTTTATATTTTTAAGAAGCACGTTCATGAACCTTGAAAGTCGGACAGTTTTGTCTTAAAAATTTTCAACTGTTCATCTTTCTAAAAACGTGTATTTAAGGGAACAAACTCTTATTAAAACACCTGCAATACACCATTCCAAAACCTCCTAAGATAAACAATTTCCATGATCTATTCTCTGTACTTCATTCACTTCCAAATCTTTTCTACTCCTTGACCTTCTCTTCATCTCTTGAACAAAAATGTCCAGGCTTGCCCTCGTAAATATTCTTGCTCCCCATGGCATTATGTCAAATGGACACATACCTGCTCCAAGATCATCCTGTTCTAGGAACGCAAGAAGTATCTTGTGGCAATCCCAAGAGCATAAGAAGTATCTTGCGAGCCACCATCACTTCCGTCATCACTAGTTGATGATGAGGTGGGGGACATGGGGAACTTGCTTATTGCAAAATCCACTAAGGGTCGCTACTACACCTCCTATGACATTCGCTCTTAACGTGAAATGTTTTCACCACAGCGTGGAGACCATTACAATGCCAGGATCTGAAACCCCACTCCCATTCCTACACAATTGATGTAGCGAAAACTTAAGAATGCAACAGGTAAACACCAACGACGTTGAGTTCGCGCACAAACTACCGTTCGTTAATCTTCCAAACTCGTTGAGGTTCACAACCTACCGAGGTTCGGGCATCAATCGCCGTTGATTCGATGAATACTAAAAATTGGGAGAAAAGAGCAATGTTATTAAACGGCAAAAACTACTTCCAACAAACCCTAAAAAATGTATTTATAGGTTCCAAAACCCTAGAAGCAACAAAATAGAAAATTACGAAAAAGTCCAAAAATTAACCAAAACTTCGGAGGCCCGAAACTTTGCTTAAATAGTGTTTTTTGGCTTAAGAACTAACATAACACAAGTGAAACCTGTGACTTTTATAGAGCTCGAAAAGACCTTCGATTTGATATATTGTGGGCCCCGAAACTCCACCGGAGCCGAAAGTTATGCCCATTTGAAGTTGCGATCGAATTTTTCAAGAAATTTTAGTGATTTCCATTCTGCATCATTCTCCTCTGGTTGGCAAAAATTCGACCTCGAATTTGCAGTAGTATCATCATCAGAGTCATCCCCATAGTATGGAAACAGGTGTTTAACGTTGAACACATCGGCTGTGCGAACATGGCTTGGCAGCTTTAATCGATAGGCATTGGGATTGACCTTCTCACAATCTCCACTGGGCCGATCTTCTTTGCGGATAACTTTTTGTAGGTACCTGCCGGCACGTGATCCTTGGTTAGCACTACCCACACAAAGTCCCTAACTTGGAACTTCACTGGCCTACGACTCATATCAGCAGCCTGTTTGTACTTGGCATTGGCAGATACCATATTAGCGTGCACAGCTTTATGAACCTCCTGCAACCCATTGACAAAATCGATGGCCTTCCCATGAACCCGTTTCTTACTAGGCAGCTCGAGAAAATCAAGGGGACCACGAGGAAGAGCTGAATAGACCACGTGAAAGGGGCTGAAACCTGTGCTGCGATTGATGGTGTTGTTATGGGCGAACTCGGCTTGGCCTAATTTCTGATCCCACCCTTTGACATACTCCCCAACTAAACAACGTAACAGATTTCCAAGGGATCGGTTCACAACCTCCGTTTGCCCATCCATCTGAGGGTGATACGCAGTACTAAAATTAAGCTGAGTATTGACCATCTTCCACAGACTGCGCCAAAAATGGCTAAGGAACCGAGTGTCTCTGTCCGACACAATAGACGCGGGTAAACCATGCAGACGATAAATCTCTCGAAAAAATAACTGGGCCACATTAACAGCATCAGCGGTCCGTTTGCAAAGAATAAAGTGAGCCATCTTCGAGAAACGATCGACAACAACGAAGATGGAATCATTACCGCGCTGTGTGCGGGGCAGCCCCAATACAAAGTCCATACTGATGTCCACCCACGGTTGCGAAGGAACTGGCAGTGGCATATATAAACCCGCATTAGTTGCAGCACCCTTGGACTTGTGACAAATTCGACACCACTGGACGTATTTCTCCATCTCTTTACGCATACCGGGCTAAAAATATGAGGATTGCACCAACTGCAGGGTCCTATCCCTACCAACATGACCCTCCCCATGAAGCTCCTGAATAATCTTCAATCGCAGACTACCGCCCGAAATACAGAGCTAATTACCTCGATAGAGAAGCCCCTCGTGCAATAAGAAATCAGAGTTCTGCTCAGCTTGAAGGTTCTGAATAACCCCAGAAAAATACGGATCATCATCAAGAAGGTCACTAAAAGAATCAAAGCCAGGTACCTCAGCCCGCATAGTAACTAGCAAGTTAGTTCTGCGACTCAGTGCATCGGCAACCCTGTTTGTAACACCGGCTTTATGCTTAATCATGAAGGTAAACTGTTCTGGGTAAGCAACCCATCGTGCATTTCTGGATGACACCTTATCTTGACTATGCAAATGCTTCAACGAATCATGGTTAGTGTACAGAACAAACTCCCTGTGGAATAAATAATGACGCCAATGCCGCACTGCTTGAACAACGGCGTAAAATTCAACATCGTAAGTGCTGTAACTAGTCTTGGCACCGGACAACTTCTCACTATAATACGCCACAGGTCTACCGTTCTGACTCAGTACAACCCCTATCCCCACTTTCGACGCATCGGTGTGGAGCTCAAATGGTTGAGAGAAATCTGGGAGCACCAAGATAGGCGCTTGTAAGGCGCGCCTTGATTAACTGAAACGCTGTTTTCGCTTCATCCGTCCATGAAAACCTATTGCCCTTCATGCAGTTAGTGATTAGTGCCACAATGATACTAAAATGGGAGATGAAACGCTTATAGAAAGACGCTAAGCCATGGAAACTCCTGATTTCAGTGATAGTTGTGGGTCTAGGCCACTGTTGTACTGCTTCAACCTTAGCCGCATCTACCTGCAATCCAGCACCAGAAACCACATACCCCAAAAACAGAACTGACGAAGCCATAAAAACACATTTTTTTGTTGCTGCATAGAACCGTTCTCTACGTAGCACAGTTAAAACCTCTCGCACATGTTGTAAGTGGTTATCCTTATTAGCGCTGTAAATCAGAATATCATCGAAATATACCACCACAAACTTACCAATAAAAGGCCGCAATAATTGATTCATAACACGCATGAATGTTCTAGGGGCGTTTGACAGCCCAAATGGCATCACCAACCATTCATTTAAACCCTCCTGGGTCTTAAAAGCTGTTTTCCACTCGTCCCCGGGTCTAACCCGTATTTGGTAGTAGCCACTTTTTAAATCAAGCTTGGTAAAAACAATAGCTTCGCTAATTTGGTCTAACAGATCATCCAAACGAGGAATAGGAAATTGATAACTGCTAGTAATTTTATTGATGGCCCTACTATCCACACACATACGCCAAGAGCCATCCTTCTTGGGTGTTAACAAAGCTGGAACAGTATAAGGGCTCATGCTTTCTTGGACTTGTCCCTTGGCTAGCAATTCCTCAACCTGTCTCCGTAACTCCTCATGCTCCTTGGGGCTCATCCTGTAATGCGGTTTGTTAGGCAGAGACGCCCTCGGGACCAAATCGATATGGTGCTGTATATCACGAAGGGGTGGCAACACTTTTGGTAAGTCATCTGGAAAGACACTGGAGAATTCTGCTACTAGGGGCACTATTGCATCGGGAACTGCCACTGTCTCTGTAACCTCCTTTCCAATCAGCACATACATCGTCTCGGGCTCTTGTAACTCCATATCAAACTGAGCTAGAGATAACAGATTTGTATTCGTGCTAGTAGGTAGTATCTTATCCACTGGTTTTCTAGGTACCAACATAATTTTTGACCCCTCAAATAGAAAGCTATAGGAATTGGCTCGGCCATCGTGTACTACTTTTCTGTCAAACTGCCAAGGTCGGCCTAATAACAAATGACATGCGTCCATAGCTACCACATCACACCATACATCATCTCTATATTTTGACCCAATTCAAAAGGACACAAGAGCACGTTCTGAAACTGTTACCTTACCGCCCTTTTTAAGCCAGGCTACCTTGTATGGCTTGGGATGTTTTTCAGTTGTAATGTTCAGCTTCTGCACTGGTTCCCTCGACACTATGTTCTCACAACTGCCCGCGTCGACCACAAAATGACAAACTTTTTGAGTATGGTGCACGTGGACTGGAAAATGTTGCTTCTCAGCCAGTCATCCTCGGAGCTTGGTTTTGGTGTCAAGCATGACCTCCGCACCACCAATGCAATTCCCACGTCACCCTCAACCATCTCTTCTTCCTCTGTTGGGTCCGTATCAAAGATGGGATTTTTTGTAATTATGACATCGTCGTCATCTCCTCCCTCATCAGCGTCAACAACCAGTGCTTTTTTTGGCCTTTTTACACTCTGCCACCCTATGCCCGGGCTCGCCGCATGCAAAACACTTTATAGTGCTGCTGTTCGCCCCCTTATTTAACTGGTTACCAACACGTCCCATGCCATTACTACTGGGATTGGTAGGATTCGGAGCACTATATCCCCCACCAGTGTTCCCACGTTGAGACTATTTCTCGATCGCTAGAACCCTCTGATGGGCAGCAGACACCGAGTTAGGATCAAACATATTAAGGGTATCCTGAATCTGAACCCTTAAACCCCCAATGTATCGAGCCACCAATTGTTCCTCTGATTCTTGAATCTCGTTCCTGGCCAGTATTTGGTAAAAATTGGTGGTGTAGTCATCCACCGATTTTACTCCCTGTTTCAGATTCTGCAAACGTTGGTACAAAAGTCGCTGGTAATTGTAGGGCAAGAATGCAGATCGCAAGTGTTTCTTCATCTTCTCCCAGGAGGTGATCTTTGACTTGCCCAACCTAGTATGAAAAAGTTTTTGTTGTTGCCACCAAGCTGTTGCCCTCCCACGTAATCTGGTTGCCACTAGGGGCACCCGTCTATCCTCCGACACCATCTTGAACTCCAAAATCTCTTCGACTATGGCCAGCCAATCAAGAAATTCTTCAGCTTGAAGGCTGCCATAAAACTTGGGTATTTTAGTCCTCATACCCATCTCCCAACGCCTAGTATCTTCTGCGACTGGGCTCGAGGCCTTCTGCAACGGACTTGTGGAATGTCCTCATAGTAGTTGTCTTCAGCCTCCCCATCAGTGCCACCGACTATCCAATCTTCCTGGTTACGTCGATTTCGTGGTTCTGGCGTCCCCTCCTATTCTGATTACTGAGCATCTCGGCCATCCGCTCTGTCAATACTGTCATCATCTGGTCCATCTTCTCGTCCACAATCTGCCCAATCTTTTGTTCCAGTTGAGCGTCATCAGCATGCTCGTATACCTCCTCCACACGCTGCTGTCGTGTATTACGTCTGCCAACCATGATTAATAGGAATGATTCGGCTCTAATACCAACTGATGTAGTGAAAACTTAAGAATGCAACAAGTAAACACCAACGACGTTGAGTTCGTGCACAAACTACCGTTCGTTGATCTTCCAAACTCGTTGAGGTTCACAGCCTACCGAGGTTCGGGCATCAATCGCCGTTGATTCGATGAATACCAAAAAATGGGAGAAAAGAACAATGTTATTAAATGGCAAAAACTGCCTCCAACAAACCCTAAAAAACGTATTTATAGGTTCCAAAACCCTAGAAGCAACAAAACAAAAAATTACGAAAAAGTCCAAAAATTAACAAAAACTTCGGAGGCTCGAAACTACGCTTAAACAGTGTTTTTTGGAGAGCTCAAAAGGACCTTTAATTTGATATATTGTGGGCCCTAAAACTCCACCGGAGCCAAAAGTTATGCCTATTTGAAGTTGCGATCCAATTTTTCAAGAAATTTCAGCGATTTCCATTTTGCATCAACAATGATCTCACATCTGTGGTGAGACCATTGTAGATCCAGGTCTGAACCCTCATAGAATGGGGAAGACCCAAAGGAGTGTGTAGCTTGGAAGAAGAAGATTAGTTCTAAGGATTTAAATTAGATTTATCTCTCGGATTAAACCATTTGTAAACGCCATATCTATCTTAGAAGATTTGTTCATGTTTTGTTTGTATTTTGTATCATGATGTAATATTGCTCTAAATGAATGCAAAGATGAACAAATTCAATTTATGCTGAATTCCTTGTTTGAATACTCAAAGGCATAAGTTTTCATTCAGCTGTCCGAATCATAAGATCACTTCAAACCAGCTGAACACACTGACTCTCTTAAATTCCTATGATAAAACTGTCTACTAAGTTTTCAAGCCAAATGTTGCTTTAAAATAAAAAGAAAATCAGCCGACAGACTTAGTCATGGAATCTTCAGTTTCCTTGAGTATGCATTTTATATCTCATATATGAACTTTGTCTTTGTGATACTCAACTTTGTCAAAATGTTTTATTTCATCAAGTTGATATCTTATCCTTAGTAATTGAGGTAAGTCTCCTGATTTACTGTGGGATCAATTACTAGCAGTCAATAAAGGATTATTGTTTTGAAAAATCTCTATATCTTCACCTTCATTCAGTTTCTAAAAATCTCTATATCATTTGATTAGAAACTACTGCTATAGTGTTCAAATGCTAAGTCATATCGTTCTATAATTTTATGGATAAGACTTGTCTAGAATCACTGATCTTGACATGTGATAAGTGCATAATTTCACATTTATTTCCCCATATTTTATCTCCATTTTCTATGAATTTCATATGTATTTTGCCTAAGAAAGTGCATTTATTGTATTCTTTTGTATTTCAGATTTTCTGGGCATTATTGGAGCTTTAAAGAATCATTTCATAGCAATTTGGGAGTATTCAAGGCAACCCGCGAAGTTTTGAAGTGATTAAAGCCATTTGAGCGAGGTCCGTTAGCCTTCCGTTAGTCATTTACAAAGGAAAGGAATAAACTGAAAGAGAAATTAGGCTAACGGAGTCTAACGGAGGTTGACTTGGGACTAAATTGCAAAGCCTGGGAGGACAAGGGCTGCGGCTCGCTTTCTGAGAACATGGAGGGCACCGGAGCAACCTTAGAAAGTCTAGGGGCAGCGCTGAAAAGTCTCATTAATGCGCTGTCGCTCCCTCCCCACGCCACGCGTCTCCTCCGCCCAGCCATGACCCGCGTCCTCACCCATGGAGCTCCAGCCTGATCCGGCCTATTTCACCCATTTCCAGCCCACTCCCTTCTCTCCATCTGACCCATTTCCTCCCTGGGTAGCCCGCGGGTTCCTTCAGCTGCTCCGCCCAACTGCTGCCCATGCCCAGCCGCGATCCAGCTCCATTTTCTCCCCTTTTAGACCTCAATCTTCATGTTTAATCCCCATTTTACCCTTTGTCTTGCTCAATACTCTAAAGCTTCAATGTATATCTCCTCCCAGGCAACCCCAAAAGACAGAAGACAGTCTCAGGCGGCTGTAAAGCCCCTTTGGGGCAGTAGCAACTCCTCCCCCAAATTTTCTCTCCTTCCTCCAAAAATGTAATTATCATTGAAGGTTTGGAGCACCAAATCAAGTGCCAAGGAAGCAATTTCAAGTGATTTCAACCATGGATCCACACTTTAATCGATTTATTCTCTTTAATTTTTATATCTTAAGATTATTGTGTAAATTTCTAGGGTTGAAAATATCTTATAAATTGTGGAATTGGTTTGTGCTTAATTGATTATTGGAAAGCAATTATTTTTCTATGTTGTTGTAGTGATTTAATTTTATCTCTCTCTCTCTATTTAGTATACAAGCATGCTATAGGTAATTAATTTGTGGGCTTAATGCTTTTGATTAATTATCTACTAATTAAATGATTTTAGAATTGTTTGTGTGAGCGAGAGCTACCTGACTTTTCGGACCGATCAATTTAATAGTTGGTGTTTGACACACACCAATAGCCTCCGGCTACCGACATGACTTGTAGAAAAATAGAGAGATTATCTCTCTACCCATTATTACCCATTATCTTGGTTATTGTTGTGTGTTCCTAATGCTTCCAATGTATTAGCTACCCATTAGATGATCACTAGAATTATAGGATAGTTAGCGAGAGCACTTCCTATTAATTCCGAAAATACAATAATTGTCTATGTGACGCCAGACCGAGAGGTAACGAGTGTTCATAGATAGCCAATTGAGGACTTGTTCTGACACGCAATCAATCCACCTTAGCCATTCGCGAGGTAAGGGAGATTCGGGTTGCTATAGGGGCGAGAGCCCGTAGTTACCAATTTAGTGTTCTCGGCTACCAAGACTTGAGTTAAAGAAAAGTAGAGAGAGGATTAAATTAATCACGAGCTAGACTAGAAAATATTGCATTCCTAAAATCCTATCTTTTAAATCTTGATTTGTTGTTGCCAAATCATTTTGCGACATTGTAAATATTAATTACTTTCTTTTATTTTTAGTTTAATAGTTTTTATTCTCAATTTATTTTCGCTCAAATATAATTAGCTAGCTAAATTTCGGTACTTAGTTGGAGTGAAAATTCCGTACATTCCCTGTGGGATCGATACTTGTGCTTACGCACTATATTACTTGATACGGCAGGGTACTCTTGCCCTAGTTGTTGCAATTTAATTTGCAGAGCAATCAACATGTTAATACATACATTAAAGACACTCTTGAGATCTTAATTTTTCAAAAAAGAGAGTACATAGTTGGGTGTATATTAAGATTATTCTACGACATGTAGTCACGTAAAACTTGTGTAGTAGTGGTGGTGTTCGTTCAAAGAATTCTATAAACCTGGAGTACTACTGATGTAGCGGAAGATTTAAAAACAAAGTAACAATAGAACCAACGCTGTTGAGATCGCGCACGACTACCAGCGATGATCTTCCAAACCACGTTGAGGTCCAAAACCTACCGCGATCTAGGCATCAATCTTCGTTGATTCAATGGAATACCGAAAACTGGAATAAAAAGACAATCAATTCTCATAAAATTCAAAGCTAAATTCGGAATTACATTGAAGTCTATATTTATAGGACTTATAAAGCTTGGAAAACAAGTTAAAACTTCCTAAAAACTAGCCTAACCAATATAGTAACCTAATAGGACTTAAATACATCAATTAAATGCCTAAATCTACTTCTAAATATAAAAATACTACCCTATAAATTATAATTCCGAAAATTACAATATAATTAAAAATAACTAGATATAATATATTATATCTTAATACCAATTTAACTTGATCCTGCATCAACTACTAATTAAAGGGAAGGTGCAACTTTTTAACTTGTAGTACTTGCATTCTCAAAATTCTCTACTAAATCAACATTGACGAGCTCTCAATACTTTCTTCAATAAACATATATTTTCTTGTCAAAATTAGACGAATCTCTTCATGTCTATCTAAAACTTTTATGACTCAACCATATTCTTGTAAGTTCATAAGTATGTGACAGATATCTCTTGACTTACCCGAAGACACTATGGACGATCTATACAAAATGTTAACGCTGCTGATAGCAAAGCAGAATAAATCAAAGTTCAATCGTGCACTTCTTGAATAGAGATATATGCAAAGGTATGCTCAAGCTGAGGAGGAACTTTTAAATAGACTTTGAAGAAAGACTGTTGATCTACATCAATGTGGCACTAACTGAAAAACATCAGTTGGTCATCATCCATCAGTCATTCATTAAATTTTAAACAGATCCAGGTATGAATGTGTTTCAGCAGTCATCAAACTCTGCTGATAAACTCAATATCTGTTAATACGATGAAATCCCTTATCCAGGTAAGTAACTTTTTTCTTATAGCTCTATTTATTGTTATAGGAATTCATCGATCCACTTGATACTTTGTTGTAAAGTGACTTCTTAAAAATTGTTTTAATCAAAACGTCACTTTCTCAATCTATCAAATTTCATCAGTCACAATGTCAGTTGAAGGAGATCAGCAGAATCAAGAAGATGACTAAATATACCTTTCTTTTATTGACTGATCATTTTTCATTCGTTCAAAGTACAGTTTACTATCTTCTAGTGACATTGACTGAATACATCATCAGTTATCTACTCACTCTAGATCGACGTCATCTGTTTGGTTTAAAACTTCAGTCATGACCAACTATTTTCTTACTCCTTTCTGGGTTGCGACTGGCATTCGAAACAGATTCCCCTTTAACTGAATAAAATTTCTCTCCATCAGTCATATTTATCAACTAAAATTGATATTATCAGTCAGTTCTTAAGTCAAAATTCCAAAGATGAGTCCTCTTTAACTGATCAAAACTCATCTCGGGTCGCATTTGACATTCAATACTAATTTTACGTTGACTAACTAATATTTCTCAAAATCAGTCACAATCTTCAGCTGAGTCTCACCTAGCTGAATGTTAAGTCGGCCATTCAAGTTGATATGATCAATAGGTTTCAGTCAGTTCATTAATCAAGACTTCGTCTGATAAATCTTTTCTAACTAATCCAATCAGTGACATTCTGATAAATCTTTTCTAACTGATCCAATCAGTGGCATAGTTATACGTCTCATTACTATCTCTATCAAACACTTATTAGTCCACCCCCGTAAAACTTGTCATTAGGCTTTACATGGCCAAAGGATGAACTCTTCTTTGTTTTCCATCAAACATACTTTCGTAAGTCCAACTTTTAGCATAAGGAGGTTCTTAATGATATATTAATCAAACCTTTGTAAGACCATTTCAGTGGCTAGGAGGAAATTAAAGTTGAATGCTCTTCAAATTCCTAGAAGTCCACATCTTCTAAAATTTATCACTAAATTTCATTGGCTGATAGATTTATTGCTTGATCATTATTCTTGTTCAATAGACATTCACTCTCTTTTAAGCCCACTTCTTCTGATCACCTGACCCAACACATCAAAATCCTTTCATCAAACTGATCAAGTGATTCAGTTTTAAGGCTAAAGATAAACTCTCTAAATTCTATCTATATATATCTTCATAAGTCCACTCATTCAGACAAAGCATTTATTTGCTTTATCAAATACTTCTTTGAATATTCATGCGTCATTGATAAGACCTCTTCTAAACAGTTACAAACAAGAGTTTCCTCAAAAGATGTGTTTCTTAAAACTCTTGTGTTGACTATCTTAAAAAGGAACAATAAACTTTTCAAAATAGTAAACTTGTACCTAACCTCTTTATAAATTCTTCTCATAGCTCAGCATATTACACAAACCTTTTTCGTTTCCTCTAAAATACATCCATCTCTTCATCTTCTTATGGAATCTTTAGGAAGCAACCATCCTGAAGATGACTTGCCAGTTGATCAACCGTTTATTATTGATAGATTCAAGATCAGATTTAGGTCTAAAACATACATTTTGGGTCATACTATAAATGCGAAAGATTTCCTTTCAAAAAATGAAGTCCGGTGTAACATCTACAACCTACTTCATATGTCTGGACTTATCCCACTATTATATTTTCAAGAAGATTTCTACAGCCTCAAGTTGGTTGACGAATTCTACTTAGGGATGATGTTGGCTGACAATGGATCCCGTCTCTCTGGTGAGATTAGGGGTATTAGGATCGTCTTTGATGCTGAGAATATCTCGTGGGTCTTCAAACTTCCCAATATTGGACCCTCTCCATCAATGACTCCATTGTCAACAAGTTACGGCTTAATCGAACTGGTGTCGACCCTAGAGAAGAACATAGTACTACGGGAAGAAATCAATATCCTTTAGACATGTACTGTGTAAGTGAAATCATAGACCGATGTCTTCTTTTTCATGGGTATAATATCTTCACTCCAAGACTACGCAACTTTACTGCTGCTATTCTTGAAACTTAAGTCCTAGATTGGTCCGACGTTCTCTTCTCTTTCATCAGTCAAGCCATCCAAAGGTTCAGTGGATCATAACATGCTTTCAGGCGATATGCGAGAATCATATGCTATTTCCTGTGCTCATTCCAGTCCATACGTGCCACTGTCCAATCTGAAGAAAAACTTTTGGTCACTGATGACCTGTTGATCACTCGAAATCTATTCAGTAGAATGACTAAAAGGATTAGATGATTTTATCTTATGAAGTACTAGAAACACCGTTCAAATTCCTCTTGTAATCTGCTTTGCATTAACTACTTAAATATGATATGAGAAGCATTTATAGCTGATTTTTATGCCGTACATGTTTTTAATATTAACAATATCTTATGGCATGATTAATCTTGAGGTGCAATAGGGGAAAGAAAAACTCATGGAACAAATTTCAAAAATCCAAGATGTCTCTTCATATTTCAAAATTTATTCCCCGATTCATATCAAAATTATTTGAATAGCTAAACTCATGAAAACTCTTCAAATTTCTGAAGTTCTAAGAGACATTTTCAAACTCTATAAAAAGCTATTCATACTCCTCAAATCCTCATACTCAATCAGATCCTTTCAGTAAATCTCTATACTACCACTAACGATTATAAGAAATGCAAATTCAGTCAGGTCTTCATCTCGTACAATTTCTCATACTGAATGGGTAGCACTAATGATGGCTGCGATGGCAATAAGGCCTCAACTTGCAAGGAGAAGACCTCGCATCAGTTGAAGGCTACAACAAAGACTACAGGACCCCAGATATGATGCTTCCAACTTTGTTGACTGGGTTCCATCAAGAAATGAAGAATCAGTGGCAACATCTGATTCTTCGGTAGCTGAGTCCTCATCCAACCTTCCTTCTGTTTCCTCCAATGTGCTTGTGCCCATTAAGGAGGAAAATGGTGTCAAATAATGTACTATTCAGATGGAGAGTACTGTTTAAAAGAAGGGACGATAAGGAGGAAAATAAAACACAAAAAAGACTGACGCATTAGAAAGGACTAATTAAATTAATTAGTCAGGAGGAGAGTATGTATATTAATATAATTTTTGGTAATGGTCACTAGTTTTCTTACAAACCCTATACGATTAAACCTCTGGTTTGAAAGACAGTGATTATGATTAAAATCATGCTTATTATTTTCATATACACTTCTCTGCATGGATTTTAAACATTAAGTTTAAATGACTTATATGTTATTTAAATACTATACATCTTACTAAGTCATATATGCTATATTCTTCTGCTTTGTATCTTTGCCTGCTTTTCTATTTTGTAAATACTTAGCATTAGAAAGCACTGTACTACAATGAAAGTTTGACTTAGGACGTGTTTGCTTATAAAAGGGTTAATCTCACAAAACACGTCATTACTAAGATCAACATCAACTCTATGTGCAAAAGTTATAGGTAATGATCACAAACAAATATGAGGAGATTGTTGGGAATATTCACCTATTCACTTATTATAATATCTCCAAGTGAATATTCCTTATTCACTTAAAAGATTTGCTTGTAACCATAAACCATAACTTGACTAGGTTAGGATAATTTGTTTAGATTTAATCGAGCTTGAGTGCTACATACTTAAGTTATTCACCATAGACCATCCCGACTCACTATGATAGAAAAACTAAATAGAGTAATACCAAAGACTCAAGAATACTACTACTGATCTCTTTAGGACTCCAAGCATCAGCCGACTGAACAAAGCTGATGACCAAAACGATGTCTTGGAACTCACATCAACAATCAAGTCCCATCAATCAAAAAGAAATATATTTTTAGGTTCTCTAAAAATATATCTCTTACTCAAACTTGAACTCAAGTAATGTTCCTCATATGGCCCCTGCCATAAAGTACTCTATGATGTGACAATACCTCAAAGCTTTTTAGACACGTAAAAGTCTTCTCCAAAGAAGATTTTACTGTCTTCTTCAAAAGCCACAAAATCTGGACACAACCTTCAAGACGTTGAAGTTCAACCACTATAAGACAAATTCTAACGGTTGAATTCAAACACCTCTCAACGGCTACCTTCATTTCTCTACCTATAAATACCCCAAACATCTGCTCGAACAAAAGAGAAAAAAAATAGTGGAAAAATGTGTGGTGGTTGTGTGGAAATACTGTAAAAACAAAAAAGAGAAACACGTTGGTGTAAAAGAGTAATGCACTTGTGAAGTTAGAGTCTATTCAAGCGAGTCAAATGAGTCATCTACCGATTGCCCTTGAAGCTCATCTCCATCAGCCTCTCAAAAGTTTGAAGGATGAAGATTTCACACTCCAAGTGTATAAAGAGAAGAAAGAGAGAAGAAGAAAGAAAATGTCTCAAGAGATCAAATCTAATAGCTTATAGTCTAGAGTCTAGGTTTCAACTTTAAATCTCACTCATACACAAAGTCTTACTAATCTTTTTAATGACTGGCGTGAGTTTGATCACAGAACCTCATATGAGTCAGGATATCCCCAAAAGAGATGTTTAAACCTTTTAAGTTTGAACATCGCTTTTAATATTCTAACTCATCTCACTTGCTGTGTCTCCTGATCATCATGAAAATTGATGATCACACCTCTAAATGAAGGTACTGGAGAAGATAGCAAGTGAAATAGCAAATAGAGAAAATAATCATCTATATCTCCATTTGTAACCCATTAGGAATAGACTGCTTATAAGTTTTCATTTATTAGATTAATTTACTTTCTATAATATGTACTTAGGCAAGATTAGCTAAACATGTATAACTTGACTGAATTTTGTTATATGAAATATTTTATGCAGTGACTATTCTCCAGTCAACTGCTGAATTCAATCTAGTGTTTCATTGCTTTAAATATCATTGCCTACGTACTTTATTACTTCAAGTAAATTGCTCATACCTGTGAACTGAACTTACTTGCTTTACTATTTCATGTCTACCTATCTTAGAAGCATCTGCAAGCATTAAGTAACTTAATCCCGTTAACGCGTTTTACATCTTATTAGTCACTCAATTATCAGTTGACTGATGACAACATCAGCTGAGTGATAGATAAACTAATACTTGAACTTTCGCTGCCCATATTGTTCATTCAATATGTACACTCTGTTTCAGTTGAAAGCTTGCTAACGGTAAGTTAATCCTATCAGCTGACTGACTCATTAACTGATCAATGTCTATTCTTCCCTCATGCTGACAGTACGTCCTTTTAGATCAGTTAGAGTCAGCCTAACTTTAAGTTTTCACAAAAATATTTTAAGTTTGGTGAATAGGCTATTCACACCCCCTTTAGCCTATTCCTGAGTTCTATCCATTAGGAAACCGGGACCTTCAGATTTTGACTGTTCATGTCAACTTATAAAGTCGGCTGACCACTAAGTTGAGTAAACTCAACAAGGGGTTGACTGATTGAGAGAAATATTATTCAGTTAGAGAGTGAAATCAGTTTTGAATGTCAGTCGCGACCTAGGAAGAAATAAGGAAATGGTTGGTCATGGCTGAGTTTTACAAGCAACCAGATGACGTCATGAAATAAGTGCAATTGACTGATATCAGTTAACATGTTTATTGAACAATGCAAACTAAAATTTTAACAACTGACTAGAGAGTAGTCAGTTACCAATAAAAGTAATATTATCAGTTGACTGATCTTGAGCTGACTGATCTCCTTCAGCTAGCTATGAGACTGATACATTTTGATATTTTGAGTAAGTAACATTTTTTGAGAGATAAATAAAAAAGATATCAAAAATTTCAATAAAATCCCATAGAAATTAATAGAGCTGGAAGTAGGAAAATTACTTACCTGATATGATGTTGGGAATTTTATCGAGTCAACATATAATAAGATTGTTAGCCGGGTTTGAAGGTTACTGATCCTCTTTCATATCTTGATTTGTTAACCTTTTTAAAGGGTGACTGATAGAAGTTGGCTGACTTATGTCTTTAATTAGTAGCTTAATGAAGATTTGAACAACAGTTTTTCTTCAAAGTCAGATTAAGAACTCCTCCTCAGCTTTAAGCATATCTTTGCATAAATATATCTCTTTTCATGAAGATTGGTTGAACTTCGAGTCATTCTGCCTTGCCATTAGCAAAGTTAGGTTGTCTTTGTATAAATCCTTCATAGTGTCTTCTGGTAAGTCAAGAGATACCTATCTCGTATTATGAACTTACAAGGAAATGGTTAAGTCATAAATGATTAGATAGAGATAAAAAGATCCGTGCTAATTTGACAGGAGAATACATATTTATTTAAGAAGGTCTTCAGAACTGGTTAATGTTGATACAATAGAGAATTTTTAAATAAGTGTGTGAGTACTATGGGTTAGAAAGCTACACCTTTCTTATATAATGTAGTACCCCGGGTTTATAGAACTCTTGTATGGACACCGTCACTACTACACAAGTTTTACGTGACTACATGTCATACAATGGTTATGTACTTAAGAGTATTATACGGACACCACCACTACTACACAAGATTTACGTGACTACATGCCACTCAATAATTTTTAGTACGTACCCAAGTATGTAATCTCTTTTCAAAAAATTAAGATCTCAAGAGTGTCTTGTATGTATTAACAGATCAATTTTTAGAGGTTCTAGTCAAATCTATCTATAAAATAACAAGCAGTGTGACTTAGCCTTTTTGACACTATAGTAGTTGTTTCTAGTAGAGATTTGAGGAAGTAGTTTCATAGAAACCAAATGAAAGTGATAAAAATAGATATTTAAAAATTTTCTTTCATTTATAGCTGATAATTGACACTATAGTAGTTGCTGACTTACTTTAGTTACTCAGGATTCTAGAAACTAATTTGTAAAGAATTAATCTGTTTTAGAAAACCTTAGTTTTACAAAGACAAAGTTCATAGATGAGATAAGAAATGTGCACTTAGAGTCTGAAGAAAGTCAATTCTTATTCAGTTCATTATTCAGTTGGTTTGAAATGACCTTGCGATACGGACAACTGAATGATAATTTATGCTTTTATAGTGTTCAAACAAAAGATTCAGCATAAATTCAATTTATTCATCTTTGCATTCTTTACAGAGATATTACATCATAGTACAAAATACAAACAAAGTATGAACAAATCTTCTAAGATAAACAGTGTATTTAAACAAATGATCTAATCCGAGAGATAAATTTAATCCAAAACCTTAAGACTAATCTATCCTTTCCAAATGGCTTCCTCCCTTAGGTCTTCCCTCTTCTATGAGGATTTAGATCTGGATCTACAATGGTTTCACCACATATATAAGATCATTGTGTAGGAATGAAAGAAGGGGTTCAGATCCTAACATTCTAATGGTCTCACCGTTTAGGTGAGAGCACTTCACATAAGGAGCGAAAGCTATAGGAGGTGACGAGGCGACAGCCAGGGGAATTCACAATAGGCGAGTTCCCCATGTCCTTCACTTCATCATCAACTGGTGATGACGGAAAGTGATGGTGGCTCGCAAGATACTTCTTGCGCTCCTGAGATCGCCATAAGATATTTCTTACGTTCCTGGAACGGGCAGATCTTGGAGTAGGCATGTGTCCATTTGACATGATTCCATGAGGAGCAAGAATATTTACGCGAGACGAGCCTGGACATTTTGGAAGATGGTTGAGATTTGAGTTTGTAGGAGTAGAAGAGAATATAGAAATAGCGCTGAGAATAGATCGTGATATTGTTTATCTTAGGGGATTTTAGAAAGATTGTTGTTGTATTTTATCTAGATTTGCTTGTATTCATAACCTAAGTCTATAGCCAAGGTGACTAATGGGCCTGTGTGTCTGTTAGAGTGGCAACTTGTACTTAGACAAATTGCATGTAATATATTAGGATTGCTTGATGTACTTAGCTTAGTCTTCAGAAGATGACTTTTGTATATCAGCCATCTTCACCAGCAATGTTCATTCAATCATCAGCCAAGTATGTTCCAGCCAAGCTCCACCAGCAATGTGTGAAGACCAGAAGAATGGCTGATCAAGTTCTTGGAGATCTGCCCATGTTACCAGCAAAGTTCTTCGTTGACTTTAGTTCAAACAATCACCTACAAGATAATACTTTATCTACCTACTCCTGTTAGAAATTGCAGGCTTTGCTTAGTTACAACATGGACGTTGCAGCACAACCATTCAGATTTGGAACACCAAAAATCAAGGCATTTAATGCATATCACATTGCATTAAATGAATCAAATTCAAATCCTTCCATTTTCTGAATTCTGCAACGGCTCCAAGAACTCCCCTGAGTATAAATTAAAGACTTGATGAAGCATTGAATAAGCATCCAACAACTTGAACATTTTTTGAACATCTTCATCTTCAACAGTGCACTTAAAGCTTCAAATCATTATTCTTTAATTCTTAATTGAAGAGCACCAATCTTAGACGCCTAGTCTTTATTTCTTTTCATTGATTGCAATCCTTTGTATTCATAGCACATAAAAGTTGTATCTTTTTGGATATCAACTTTCACCATAAACACTTGGTTAAAATACTTTTGCACATGATCCATTAGTGATCCTTGTGATTATTTTAGTGGAAAACATAGTGCACATTTTCAAATCCAAAGCTAACCATTTTGGTAGTTGACGTAGCACTTATTCATAGTGTGAACCACTTCAAATACTTGTCTACTGTTATTCTTACTTCACTGCTTTATTTAGTATCTTGGTATCTTCCAGTTTCTAACACTGCCTAAAGAACAACTGATCTTAACTTATCAAGATCAGCCATCTTGAACTTGTCCTATACTTCTCTCTATTCCACTGCAAATAATTTTCTAACTCTTTGAGAAGTAATTTTATAAATCAATCTTAAAATTGGACATAGGTTATTCAACCCTCCTCCCTTCTAGCCTATTTGAGCACCTTGTGACCTAACAATTGTATTATAAGGGTTTGAGTCCCTTAAATACTAGGTTTGGAAAGTTGAACAGTTTGAGATTTCAAAACAAAAGTTGTCCGACTTTCGAGGTACATGAACGTGCATCTTGTAAATATAAAAAGTTATTTTTAGCACAGTAGACCTATGTTACAAGATGGGTCAGCCTTTAAGTAGAGTAAAAAGTCTATCCATTTCGTCTTTTCCTGGAGATCATAAACAATGGATTTTTGAAAGATTTTCGAGATTTTGTTGATGCAATTTTTAAAAAGTTTATTGAATATTTGTTGTCAGGAAATGTACTTTTTATGTATTTCTGTCTTATTCATGACGCTGCTTCGATTGATTTTCAAAAGATTTTAATAAATAAAATTCAGTCGAGGTCATGATAACAAATATATTAAATATATGTATTTATGCAGATACACTTGTTTTATAAAGGTCATTAGCCGAGTAAGATCAAAAGTTGTAGGCTAATGAATAATGACACAATTATCAATAATTTTTAATTATATTAAAGTTCTTGCTAATATCAAGAATTTAACATAATCACATACTTCATACAAGTAGATTCATACATGTATTAGGTTGTATGTGAAAGCTAGCTTCTAAGCTAACTAGAGAGATGTGACGTTTAGCCATTCAGCTTATTTTCTTGAAGCTTTGAAGTCTTGGTGGAGGCTTTGTGGAAGGTCATTGATTTAGCTTCCGAATCATGAGAGTTTAAGATACCAGGTGGCAAAGAGTTATGATTGCTTATCGCCGAGGATAGAGAAATATCACATCTTTGACTTGTGTGACTAATGTCTGAAGTTCAATCCAACTTGTCTGTTCTCATATAGAAACATTAGAAACACTTTTGAAGTCTTAGAAGGACTTTTATAGATCAAGAGATTAAGGATCAACATTCCATTTGAGATTAAGAGTATATCATGATGTTTATCGGTGTTGAATCTTCGAGAAATATCTTATCTCTTAGAAGGACTTTTATAGATCACCCAATCTGATAGTCTAGACTTATGAGAAAAGGATCAACATTCCATTTTGTTAGCTAAGTGAAAAATAGGCTTCCTTTATATTTTATATGTGTCATTCACCTAGAAGACATAATTGTCTTTCTGAGAAGATATTGAAATATTCAATTTATGCAGCTTCTCTATAGATGAAAATAAAGACACAACAATCATATCAGCCAATAATCTGTAAAGAGATGACTTAGGAGAATTTTTGAAAAGCATTTGATTTCTCCTTCAGTCAACCATTATATCACTTGAGATACTTATCCTCCCTACTGTTGATTGAATGTGAGTTCCATCAGTAGTTAAGATTTTCTTTTAGCAAGTATGCCTCATGCTCCCATTATCCATAAGAAAACTGTATTTGAATAATATGAAGTTATAGACAGTTTTCATAGGATATGTTTATAGAAAGATTTTAAAAAGAGTAGAAATTTTTGCAAATCAGAAGTCATTTCCAAATATCAAAGCATCTTTATATTGAGCTCTGGACCTTTCTCAAGCTGTTAAGCTTGGAAACAAATTGTTTCGACAGAGACAAAGCTCTGATACCAATTGTAGGTCCCGGTTTCCTAACGGGTAGAGCTCAGGAATAGGCTAGAGGGGGGGGGGAGGGGTGAATAACCTATTTATCAAACTTAAAATTTCTTTGGAAACTTCAAGCTATGATATCACTAACTGATATGAGAGATCATACTGAGCGATCAATGTGAGCATTCGAAGAAGATGAATCAGTTAGTATGTTAGTGAGCTGATATCAGATGTCTCATGTTTAAGCAATCAACTAAATCAGACAAGCATACTGAACAATTAGTATGAGCAGTGGAAGTTCTATTTTTAGTAAATCTATCAGTTAGCTGATGGGATCAGTCGACTAATAGTTGAATGACTAGAGTAGATAGAAAACATTATAAGAATTAGTCACACAATGCTTTGCAGATGCTCTTTGATAAAATAGTATAGACATTGGATAGTAATGTAACACCCGTATCATTTGTATCATTTGTATGATCATTATTTATCAAATTCATGTGATGTTGTGCATATATCATGAACATACTTCCTTTGAACATGTTCCCACTCTGGTTGAATTCCATGTGTTTTATATGCCTTGAAATCATTGTTGGATTCTTGTAACCAATCGTGTTAATCTTGTGTTACATTTCTAGCTTCGTTTCCAGACTTTTTGGGAACCTTCCTTGAGCATTTTTGACCTCACTTTGGACTTAGATTCACTTTTGGTTCATTGGGAATCATTTTGGGAGACTTTTATAAAGTTGGGAGCTACTGGACACAAAGCGTTCTCCCTGTACCTCCATAGAGCGATCGCTCTTCAGCCAGAATGACACAGGCAGAATCTAGGCACAAACCAATCGCCCTGGTTCGTCCCAGAGCGATCGCCTTGTTGCCAGAACTTCAAATTTTCCTTGTGCGCCCTTGACAGCTGTTGCGAGAGTTTAAGTTAATTGACCAACTTTGACTACAAATCCTTGGACACAAGTGAGCCACGTCTCCCCCCATGTAGACCAGCCATCTTAGACATATAAAAGCCATGGGAAAACCTTGAATACTCCCATATTCAGCCATTAACACCCAAAATTTCAGAGAAAAGAGAGTGAGAGTTCTAGAGTGAGAAAGTGGGCTAGTTTGCTCATTTGAAGTCCAAATCATGATCCGATTTTGCCATTGTGGAGATGTGGACTAGGAGAACACATTCCCTGGATTGCATGTTGCTTTCCTAAGGTTTTTCTTGGTTGATTTTCTGCTAAAGGTAAGCTACTACCCCTCTTCTTCTCTATTTAAGTCTTGCATGACATCCTAGCCTTGTAAAGTGGCATTTATATGTTGAAATCAACATGTTTGAGTATGTTTTGATGTTGAGCCATGTAAATTTTATGGATGACTTGTTTTATATGTTGGAAGACTTGTTTTGTCTTGGTTGGTACACATGGACATGGTATCACTTATTAATTTTGAAGTAAAAATGATTCTTCTTCGATTCGAACTCATTAGAAACAATTTATGACTCTAACGGAGTTGAATAGGTTTTCATAATTGATGAGACCACGTGTGTGACTTGGGGATTTCGTTGTGATACGAGAGTTTTGTTGGGAAAATTAGTTACCCAAATTGTGTACGATGTTGTTGTTTAATTCTCGTAAATATTATGAGATGGTTGATTATGTGAGTAGGATTATTATGACCTACTTAAGACATTCATGCTTAATGATGTTAGGATTATTATGACCTACTTAAGACATTCATGCTTAATGATGTTAGGATTATTATGACCTACTTAAGACATTCATGCTTAATGATGTTGTGCTCCCTATCTTGGAGTTTGATTTATTGTTGAGAATGTCAAGTAAACATCTACTTGTGCATTTGTTATGTCCATGAATTATTTGTTGGCGGTGTATTAATGCTCGATTATTACGGGAACCGGGGCTACGTAATAATTGAAGGCCAATACATCGAGCCTCTCCTTACCGTTGGCCACGGTAGGGGCATAACACCATTTGTTGTATGGAATAAACGCAACCTTGGTATGCTATTCCGTGGTTGATTCTTGGGTCGTAGGGACCAAGATCACCCGTCGACGTGAATACAGAAAATGGTTCACAAAGAATTGGTTATGATTTGATTCGTCGATCGAGCACGTCAACGACGGCTCCTACATTGGTATCTTATATGTTGGTTGGTTGGAAGTATTGGGTATATTAAAGGTGTACCTCAATACAGTATCCTTTAAAAAAGTGTTTATATATCGCACTTATGTGGTTCCTATATATGCGAATGTTGGTTATGGTTTTCAACTGATATGGGTCGGTTGGCGACTGTTTAGGCTCTCGTGTAGTATAGGGTAACTTGTTATTATGAGATGTTTGATATATGTTATGTCTCGTGAATGTTATATCATGCCATAGCTTGTTGTACTTGTTAATATTACTGTCTTACATCTTGTATGACATATCGTTGCATTAGTAGCTTATTGAGTTTTAAACTCACCCCATCCAATGTTTATTTGTTTTCCTTAGATCACGGTCCGGCTAGGAACCCATAGTAGAGTTTACTTCGTCTCGGCATTTCTACAGGTTATTCTTTTGGTTGTGCTTTTCGGGCCTTTGTATTTCTTTTGGTGAGGCCGAGGGTATACATTGTTACCTAAACTTTGTAATGTTGGGTAGTGTGTGTTGGTTTTTATGATTGTACTATTCTTTTGGTTACACCGACATGGTTGTCGTGCTTGATGTAATCCTTATTATTTGTTACTTCTGCATACTCTGATTTGGATATTGTTGTTGTTCTCCGAGCTTGTTGCTCGTGGAGGTTTATGTTACATGTTGGGTTTTATATTCAAACCATGTTTTAAACAAGTTTAGTTACCGACTTGTTATTATGCCAATGAAGTATTGCTTTGGTTTTAAAGAAAAGCTTTGCACGTGCATTATAGGGTTTTATGCATTCGCTTTATACTTATATCTTAAGGAATTTTTGAGATGTGTATTTTGTGTTTCTCATTTCCTCGCGATCCGACTTGGGGATTCCACGTAGGAATTCAGGTTGGGTCGTGACAGTTGGTATCAGAGCATAAGTTAGATAACCTGGAATGGATTCTTGGTTTAGGTGGATGAGTTGTGTGTTTGAGTCGTTAACGTCGAGTGTTTGATGCAGGTGTTTGACAATGGTAGAGACACGTCATGGTACCAATACGGATGGGGTTGGTACGAGTCAAGTTAGGGAAGCCGCTGGAGCTGAAAGCCATGCTTCGCACCTAGACCACCTCCTAATCAACCTAGAGTTCAGCTGACAAGGCAACCAAATTCACCACTATACAGGGATTTATGCAAGTTATGATGGAAATGAACCGACAGACTATGGATATGTACAGACAGACAATGGCAGGATAGGGACAAGTAAGGGGAAACAGAGTAGACCAGCCCGCTAGGGGTAATGGAGACTATGATTGCAGATTGGGGAGGTTCTTGAAGATGAGACCTCATAGTTATGATGGTGAGCCTGATCCGATGAAAGCAGAAAGGTGGATTGAATCTCTGGAAAAGATTTTTGCAGCAATAGAGTGTACCGAGGAAGACAAAATTAAGTTCGTAGCGTTCAAACTAGAGGATGCAGCGGAGCACTGGTGGAAGGTACTAGAGGCAAGTTGGGTACAAGATCGTGTGGTTCGTACTTGGGAGATGTTCTTAAGGGAGTTTAGGAATCATTTTGTACCGGATGTGGTTCAAGCAAAGAAGGAAGTTGAATTTCTTGGTCTTGATCAGGGGACAATGATGTACCTCAGTATTCTGCCAAGTATACTGAATTGGCAAGGTATTGTGTACATTTGATTCCAATGACAGAGAAGAAGATCTATCGTTTCGTGAAAGGTTTAATGACAGAGTATCGTAAGCAACTCTTACCACTTGAGTTGCCAAGCTATCAAAGTGCAGTGGACAAAGCTTATAGGATTAAACACGATATAGAGGAGCACCATGGCAGAAAGGGTAGTACCAGTGGGAACTCGCAAGCTTCACAGTCGCAATGGAAGGGTCATAGCATATACTGGGAATCAGGGAAATGTTGGCCGTGGACAGCGTGATGCAAGGATTACTTGTGGGTTTTGCAAGAAGAGTGGGCATAATAAAGATAAGTGTTGGTTGAAGCACGGGAAATATTTGTTGTGTAGTGATGGCACACATTTTCAGCGGAATTGCCTTAAGAATAAAGGGACACAGCCGAGAGGTGCACAACAGAATGCTGGGGTTAAGAGAGATAACGAGGGTCATCCTAGAGTGCAAGGTCGAGTCTTTGCCTTAGACCAAAGGGGAGTCCCTGAGGCCCCTAATGTCATAGGAGGTACTTTAACCATCTCTAGTGAGAAAGCCCGAGTGGTAATAGACCCAGGGTCATCACATTCTTATATTGCATCACATTTTGCTTATCATTTACATGCTAAACCTGAATTGTTACCAGTGTTGGAGGTGTCTACTCCGTTGCAAGAGTGCCACGTGGCTTTGGATGTCTATTGTGCTTGTGATGTGGTTATTGATAATCATCACTTACCTGCGGATTTGGTTATATTACCCATACGTGATTTTGATGTTATTTTGGGAATGGATTGGCTACATACTCATCATGCTATTGTTGATTGTCATAAGAAATTGGTTACTTTTGATTTACCAAATGTGCCTTCATTTGTGTTTATGGGTGATAAGATTATGGGCGGTATTCAGCTTATTTCGGCTTTGAAAACTCGAAAGTTATTGTCTCATGGATGTTCAGGGTATTTGGCTTGTGTTGTTGATAGATCACAAAAGGTTGTTACATTAAAGGATGTTCCTATTGTTCGTGAATTTCCGGATGTATTTGCAGCTGATTATGATTTGCCTCTAGACCGAGAGTTAGAGTTTTGTATTGAATTGTTACCAAGGACCACACTGATTTCGAAAGCACCTTATCGTATGGCACTGGTTGAATTGAAAGAGTTAAAAGTCCAATTGGAAGAGTTACTTGATCGGGGTTTTATTAAACCAAGTGTATCGCCTTGGGGTGCACCAGTGTTGTTTGTGAGGAAGAAAGATGGGTCTTTGAGGTTATGTATTGATTATAGGGAATTGAATCAAGTGACCATTAAGAATAAATATCCTCTTCCACATATTGACGATTTATTTGATCAACTTCAAGGTTCCGTAGTGTACTCTAAGTTTGATCTCAGGAGCGGTTACCACCAATTGAAGGTTCGAGTGGAAGATATTCCTAAAACGGCTTTTCGGACTCGTTATGGGCACTTTGAGTTTGTGGTTATGCCTTTTGGGTTGACTAATGCACCAGCCGTGTTTATGGATTTGATGAATAGGGTGTTCTTACCATATCTTGATTGCTTTGTGGTTGTGTTCATTGACAATATCTTGGTTTATGCTAAGTCCCGTGAAGAGCATGAGAAACATTTGGGGTTAGTATTGACGGTTTTGGGGGAGAAGAAGTTGTTTGCTAAATTTAGCAAGTGTGCCTTTTGTCTTGAGGAAGTGGCTTTTCTGGGCCATATTGTGTCGGGAGAAGGTATTGCGGTTAATCCGGCTAAGATTGAAGCGGTTGTGAATTGGAAGAGATTCGAGACTGTGATGGAAGTTCGTAGCTTTTTGGGTTTAGCGGGGTATTATCGGAGATTTATAGAAGGGTTTTCTAGGATTGCAACCCCGTTGACTACTTTGACACAATAGAACAAAGCTTTTGTTTAGAATGATAAGTGTGAGATGAGCTTCCAAGAATTGAAGAAGAGATTAACTACGGCACCGGTTCCAGCATTGCCGAATGGACATGATGGGTTACTTATTTATAGTGATGCTTCGAAAGAAGGTTTGGGATGTGTGTTGATGCAGAATGGAAGGGTCATAGCATATGCTTCTCGAAAGTTGACTCAGTGCGAACAGAAATATCCGACTCATGATATGGAAGTAGCAGCAATTATTTTTGCTCTTCACAAATGGAAGCATTATCTGTATGGGGCTAAGTTTGAGGTATTTACCGATCATAAGAGCCTTAAGTATTTGTTTTCACAAAAGGAATTAAATAATAGGCAACGGAGGTGGATGGAAAGGTTAAAGGATCATGATTGCTCTATTCTATACCATCCGGGGAAGGCCAATGTTGTGGCCGATGCCCTTAGTAGGAAAGCCTATGTTTCTTGTTTGATGGCACATGAATGGAAGATTCTTGAGGATGTTCGGGATTGGAGTGCTTGTATGTCTAACCATGGGGTGATATTTGCTAACATTCGAGCTACTCCGATTTTGCTTCAACGAATTAAGGGAACTCAAGAGAGTGACCCGGAATTGAAAAAGTTGATTGAAGAATTAGATGAGGGTAAGACGATGGATTTTTCGAAGAATAATGATTGTATGCTTTTGTTTCGAAGTAGAGTTTGTGTGCCAGCAATTGATGATGTGAAACGACAGGTATTGGATGAGGCTCATAAATCTAAGTATTCGATTCATCCGGGGAAGTACAAAGATGTATAGGGATTTAAAGAAGAATTTCTGGTGGAATGGAATGAAAAGGGAAATAGCTGAGTTTGTTTCGAGGTGTTTGATGTGTCAAAGGATAAAAGCGGAACACCAACGACCTGCGGGATTATTACAACCATTGGAGATTCTGGAATGGAAATGGGAGAACATTGTTATGGATTTTGTGACAGGGTTACCACGGACCCGATGAGGTCATGATGCAATTTGGGTTATTGTCGATCGATTGACCAAGTCAGCTCATTTTGTTCCTATAGCGATGACTTATTCCATGGAGAAACTTGCTACTTTGTACATTCAGGAGATTGTGAGACTTCATGGGGTTCCCGTTAGCATTGTATCGGATAGAGATCCACAATTTACTTTGCGGTTTTGACAGATACTCCAGAATGCATTGGGTTCGAAGTTGACTCTTAGTACAGCATTTCATCCGCAAACTGATGGACAGTCTGAGAGAACTATTCAAATACTTGAGAACATGTTGAGAGCTTGCTCAATGGACTTTAAGGGCGTTTCGGATTCACATATACCGTTGATAGAGTTCGCCTACAACAACAATTACCATTCGAGTATTAATATGGCTCCTTATGAGGCACTCTACGGAAGGAAGTTTCGTTCTCCGATTTGTTGGGATGAAGTTGGAGAGGCAAAATTATGGGGACCCGATATGGTTCACGAATCGGCCAAAAATGTGAAAATTATTTGGGAGAGATTTAAAATGGCCCAGAGTAGACAGAAAAGTTATTCGGATATTAGGCGACGAGACCTTGAGTTTGAGGTTGGCGATCGTGTGTTCTTGAAGGTGTCGCCTCGAATTGGAGTTAAAAGATTTGGGACGAAAGGTAAATTAGCTCCGAGGTTAATTGGACCATTTGAAAGTTTGGAGAAAATTGGGAAATTGGCATATAGGCTTGCTTTGCCACCACAAATGTCGAGTATTCATGTCATGTTTCATGTGTCGATGTTGAGAAAATATTTGTCGGATGCATCACATATTTTGAAATATGAACCGGTCGATTTGACGATCGATCTTTCCTATGTTGAACAACCTGTGGATATATTGGATACAAAGGAACATGTTTTAAGGACCAAGACGGTTCATCTCGTGAAAGTTTTGTGGAGGAATCACAACGTTAAGGAAGCCACTTGGGGGTTGGAACAAGAGATGCGTGAGAAGAATCCATCTTTGTTCGATAAGATTGGTAAGTAAATTCGCGGGCGAATTTATTTTAAGGGGGTGAGGATGTAACACCCGTATCATTTGTATCATTTGCATGATCATTATTTATCAAATTCATGTGATGTTGTGCATATATCATGAACATACTTCCTTTGAACATGTTCCCACCCTTGTTGATTTCCATGTGTTTTATATGCCTTGAAATCATTGTTGGATTCTTGTAACCAATCATGTTAATCTTGTGTTACACTTCTAGCTTCGTTTTTGGACATTTTGGGAACCTTCCTTGAGCATTTTTGACCTTACTTTGGACTTAGATTCACTTTTGGTTCATTGGGAATCATTTTGGGAGACTTTTATAAAGTTTGGAGCTACTAGACACAAAGCGATCGCCCTGTACCTCCATAGAGCGATCGCTCTTCAGCCAAAATGACACAGGCAGAATCTGGGCACAAAGCAATTGTAACACCCGTATCACTTGCATCATTTGCATGATCATTAATTATCACGTTCATGCGATGTTAGGCATATTTCATGAATATATTTACTTGAACATATTCTCACTCGTATTGGTTACATGCATTTTATATGCCTTGAATTTGTTGTTGAATTCATGTTACCAATCGTGCTAATCTTGTGTTATACTTCTAGTTTCGTTTTCGGACTTTTCTGGAACTTTCCGTGAGTATTTTGATCTCATTGTGGACTTAGAATCATTTATGGTTCGTCGAGAACCACTTTGGGAGAGTTTTAAAACTAATTGAGACTTACTGAGCATAAAGCGATTGCCATGTTACCTTCCTAAGCGATCGCTCTCTAGACAATAAGCCGTACCCTTAATCTGGGCATAAAGTGATCGCCCTGATTCTCACCAAAGCGATCGCTCTCTAGGCAGAAAGTTATATCTTGAATCTGGAAACAAAGCGATCGCCCAGTAATCCACAAAGCGATCGCTCTATACCAAAGCGATCGCCCTGTCCCGACTCGAAGCGATCGTTTCGTTGGCAGAATGTTTGATTTTGCCTGCGCGCCCTTGACAGCTGTTACGAAAATTTTTATTATTGACCAACATTGACTCCCAGTCCTTGGCCAAGGTTGAGCCACGTCCCCCATCACTTAAATCAGACTTCTTGGACCCTTATAACACCATGAGAGAGTCTTTAACACTCTCATTTCAACCATTAACACCAGAAAATTTCAGAGAAAAGAAGTGAGAGTTCTAGAGTGAGAAAGTGAGCTAGTTTGCTCATTTGGAGTCCAAATCACAATCCAACTTCACCATTGTGGAGCTACTAACTAGGAGAACACATTTGATGTGCATAAAATGCAACTAGGGCAAGATTACCCTGCCGTACCAAGTAATAAAGTGTACATAAGTACGAGTATCGATCCCACAGGGAATGCACGTAATTTTCACTCCAACTAAGTACCGAAATTGAGCTAGCTAATTATATTTGAGCGAAAATAAATTGAGAATAAAAACTTAAAAACTAAAAATAAAAGAAAGCAATTAATATTTACATTAACGCAAAAATGGTTTGGCAACACAAATCAAGATAGAAGATAGGATTTTAGGATTGCAATATTTCTAGTCTCGCTCGTGTCTAATTTAACCCTCTCTCTATTTTTCTTAACTCATGTGTCGGTAGTCGGGCGCACGTTAATAATATTCACTACGGGCTGTCGCTACGTATAGCGAATCTAGCTACCACTCTTCCTAGCTATGGGCACCATCGCAAACATAACATAGGAGAGAAATAACCGCATGAAGATCAAGCACCCAATGACTATCTACGCCCGTTTTCATCGAGCTACTTCCGTTGCATAAACAATTATCACGATTTTCGGAATAATAGGAAGGGCTGTCGCTTCGTATCCTATCATTCTAGGGCTCATTTAATGATTCATGACTTCATTAAAAGCATTAAACACACAATGATAATAACCAACAACATGGGTAATACTTTAAAGAGAGAGAAATTAAATTAAAATACTACTTTTGACATAGAAAAATAATTGCTTTCCATAAATCATTAAGCACAAACCAATTCCACAATTACAAAATATTCAACCCTAGAAATTACACAATAATCTTAAGATATAAAAATTAGAGAGAATGAACCGATTAAAGTGTGGATCTGAGGTTGAAATCTCTTGCAAAGGCTTCCTTGGTACTTGATTTGAAGCTCCAAACCTTCAATGGTGATCAATCAATGGAGGAAATGGAGAGAAAATGGGAGAAGAGAGGTGCTGCCCCAAAGGGGCGTTCTTGCCCCAAAAGGGGACTTACAGCCCGTATGGGACTTGATGATAAAAAATGGGGCTGCTTGAAGATATTTAAATGAGGATAGAAGAGTATCAAGGAAGCTTGTGGCAAAATAGAAATTAAATAGAAAAGCTTTTGGGGCTGCTGGAACGGAGAGAGAATTGCTGAGGGCTGAATTGGAGAAAAGGGAAACTGCTGATCTGGGTGGAGGATGGCTGATGGATGGGGCTTGGCTGGTGGGCGCGGGTGCGGGTGATGGCTGGTGGGTTGTTGGGTGAGATTGTGAGGGGGAGCGGGTATGGAGGATGGCTGATGGGTGGATTGCGGGCCGGATCAGCAAATATCCAAGGAAGAACTCGCGGGTCAGCCTTTGGGTTGGAGCAGACACGTGGCAGCGCAATGGAGCGCCACCGCATTAATGAGAAGTTTCTCATTTGCTCCGGTGCCCCTGCCTTCTTCAGACTGTCTCCCGAAGTCCTTCCCCTCCCAGGCTTCTCATTTAAGTCCTCTGTTAGCTCCGTTAGCCCACCGTTAGCTCATTTTGCCTTGCAACACTTGACGGACTTTGACGGAATTAATTGCAGCTCAACCTTGAAGCCCAAAATTGCCTAAAACCTTGTGCTAAAATCCTTGAAAACTCATAAATACCTTGGAAACCTACAATGAAGCACAAATACACAAATAATAATATTTCCAAGAATATTTAACTCAAAAATAGCACAAAATAAAAGGAAATAAAAGGGAAAATTCGTGGAAATCTTGAGCTCATCAACATTCCCTGGTTTGCATGTGGGTTTCTTAAAGTTTTTCTTGGTTGTTTTCATCAAGAGGTAAGCTACTACCCCTCTCATTCTCTATTTATGTCTTGTATGACATCCTAGCCTTGTAAAATGGCATTTATATGTTGAAATCAATATGTTAGAGTATGTTTTGTTGTTGAGCCATGTGAAATTCGTGGATGATATGTTTTGTATATTAAAAGACTTGTTTTGACTTGGTTGATACACATAGAAATGGTATCATTTCACTCATTTGCTAAAACTTGAAGTCTAAATGGTTTCTCTTCGATTCGAACTCATTAGAAACGAATAATGACTCTAACGGAGTCAAATAGGTTTTCGTAATTGATGAGACCACGTGTGTGACTTGGGGATTTCGTTGTGATACGAGAGTTTTGTCGAGAAAATTAGTTACCGAAATTGTGCATGATGTTGTTGTTTAATTCTCGTAAATATTATGAGATGGTTGATTATGTGAATAGGATTATTATGACCTACTTGAGACATTCATGTTGAATGATGTTGTGCTCCCTATTTGGAGTTTGAATTGTTGTTGAGAATGTCAAGTAAACATCTACTTGTACATTTGTTATGTCCATGGATTATTTGTTGGCGGTGTATTGACGCTAGATTATTGCGGGAGCCGGGGCTACGTAATAATTGAAGGCCAATACGCTGGGCCTCGCCTTACCGTTGGCCGCGGTAGAGGCATAGCGCCATTTGTTGTATGGAATAAATGCAACCTTGGTAATCTATTCCGTGGTTGATTCTTGGGTTATAGGGACTAAGATCACCCGTCGACGTGAATACAGAAAATGGTTCATACAGTATTGGTTATTGAGTATTGGTTATTGGTTAACGGTTATGATTCGTCGATCGAGCACGTCAACAACGGCTCCTACATTGGTATATCATATGTTGGTTGGTTGGAAGTATTGGGTATATTGGAGGTGTACCTCAATACTGTATCCTTTTAGAATGTGTTTACATATCGCCCTTATATGGTTCCTACATATGCAAATGTTGGTCATGATTTCCAACTGGTATGGGTCGGTTGGCGATTGTTGAGCCTCTCGTGTAGTGTAGGGTAACGTGTTATTATGAGATGCTCATTATGCTATGCTTTGAGGTTGATATATCTTGTTATAGCTTGTATCACTTGTTCATATTATTGTCTTGCATCTCGTATGACATATTGTTGCATTAGTAGCTTATTGAGTTTTAAACTCACCCCGTTCAATGTTTATTTGTTTTCCTTAGATCACGGTCCGGCGAGGAACCCTTAGTAGAGTTTTGCTTGGTCTTGGCATTTCAGCAGGTTGTTCTTTTTGGCCTTTGTAATTCTTTTGGTGAGGCCGAGGGTAAACATTGTTACTTAAACTATGTAATGTTGGGTAGTGTGTTGGTCTTTGTGAATGTAATATTCTTTTGGTTGTGCCGACACAGTTGTCGTTGATGATGTATTTATTAATATTCGTTACTTCCGCATACTCTGATTTGAAGATTGTTATGGTTCTCCGAGTTTGTTGCTTGTGGTGGTTTATGTTATATGTTTGATTTTGTATTCAAACCAAGTTTTAAACAAGTTTAGTTCCGGCTTGTTATTATGCCGATGAAGTATTGCTTTGGTTTTAAACAAAAGTTTTGCACGTGCATTACAGGGTTTTATGCATATGCTTCATACTTGCATCTCTCACGCATGAAATTTTTATAATGCGTATTTTGTGTGTCCCATTCGCGGTCCGACTCGGGATTCCATGTAAGAGTCCGGGTGCGGGTCGCGACAGCGATCGCCCTAGTTCGCCCCAGAGCGATCGCCCTGTTGCCAGAACTTCGAATTTTCCTTGCGCGCCCTTGACAGCTGTTGCGAGATTTTAAGTTAATTGACCAACTTTGACTCCAAATACTTGGACACAAGTGAGCCACGTCTCCCCCCACCTAGACCAGCCTTCTTGGACATATAAAAGCCATGGGACAGCCTTGAATACTCCCATATTCAGCCATTAACACCCAGAATTTCAGAGAAAAGAGAGTGAGAGTTCTAGAGTGAGAAAGTGAGCTAGTTTGCACATTTGAAGTCCAAATCACTATTCGATTTTGCCATTGTGGAGCTGTGGACTAGGAGAACACATTCCTTGGATTGCATGTTACTTTCCTAAGGTTTTTCTTGGTTGATTTTCTGCTAAAGGTAAGTTACTACCCCTCTTCTTCTCTATTTATTTCTTGCATGACATCCTAGCCTTGTAAAATGGCATTTTTATGTTGAAATCAACATGTTTGAGTATGTTTTGATGTTAAGCCATGTAAATTTTGTGGATGACTTGTTTTATATGTTGGAAGGTTGTTTTGTCTTGGTTGGTACACATGGACATGGTATCACTTGTTAATTTTGAAGTAAAAATGATTCTTCTTCAATTCGAACTCATTAGAAACAATTTATGACTCTAACGGAGTAGAATAGGTTTTCATAATTGATGAGACTACGTGTGTGACTTGGGGATTTCGTTGTGATACGAGAGTTTTGTTAGGAAAATTAGTTACCCAAATTGTGTATGATGTTGTTGTTCAATTCTCGTAAATATTATGAGATGGTTGATTATGTGAGTAGGATTATTATGACCTACTTAAGACATTCATGCTTAATGATGTTGTGCTCCCTATCTTGATTTGTTGTTGAGAATGTCAAGTAAACATCTAATTGTGCATTTGTTATGTCTATGGATTATTTGTTGGCGGTGTATTGACGCTCGATTATTACGGGAGCCGGGGCTACGTAATAATTGAAGGCCAATACATCGGGCCTCGCCTTACTGTTGGCCACGGTAGGGGCATAGCGCCATTTGTTATATGGAATAAACGCAACCATGGTATACTATTCCGTGGTTGATTCTTGGGTCGTAGGGACCAAGATCACCCGTTGACATGAATACAGAAAATGGTTCACAAAGAATTGGTTATGGTTTGATTCGTCGATCGAGCACGTCAACAACAGCTCCTACATTGGTATATTATATGTTGGTTGGTTGGAAGTATTGGGTATATTGGAGGTGTACCTCAATACAGTATCCTTTAAAAAAAATATTTATATATCGCACTTATGTGGTTCCTATATATGCGAATGTTGGTCATGGTTTCCAACTGATATGGGTCGGTTGGCGACTGTTTAGCCTCTCGTGTGGTATAGGGTAACTTGTTATTATGAGATGTTTGATATATGTTATGTCTCGTGAATGTTATATCATGCCATAACTTGTTGTACTTGTTAATATTACTATCTTGCATCTCGTATGACATATCGTTGTTGTAAGACCCCGACCCTAATTGTAATACCATGGTCCTTCCTATATTTCATGTGTTAATTTTGTTACATTGTTATCAAGTTAGACATGTGTGTTTGGGTTTCAAATGTGCTTCAAACTTGATTGGAGGTTAGGATCATTTAGGAATACTTAGTAAACATTTTCTCTTGAGCATACGATTGAAAGATACACACAAAAGCATGGATACATGGTTAAACCCGAAATTTTGTCCATCCGAACAGTCTGTAGTAATTTAGCCATAGATTTGTGTAGAAAACTCAGATTTGCAAACCGTTTAATTCTGTGTAAACTAGACTCAAAGAGCTTTCCAACCATATCTTATTTGTAATTTTTACACTTGTATATCGTCCTAGGAATGTCTTTAAAGTTGACCCAAAATTACAGAATTTTATGCTAACAATTGACCAATGTTTTCATTAGTAGATAAGTTGACTATTTGACCCATTTGCTTTTACTAAAGTGGGCCACGAAATTGACCAACCATTTTACTCCCTTAGACCACAAGAGAGGCCCCAACACACTCTCCATTCTATCTCCTTCCACCATTAGAGCTTGAGAGAGAGTAGGTGAAGAAAAGGTGAGATTAGTGTGTGCAAGTCATTTCTTCACCATCCAACTAACAAATCTTCAATCCAAGCATACCATTTTGAAGGTCTTGACTAGAGGATCACTCTCCACCAATTGCATGTTGGATTTCTTGGGTTTTCTTGGAGTGAATTCATTAAGAATTAAGTAACTATAATGTTTTGTATGTTTATGAGTTGAATTGGAAGAGTAAAGCATGTAGGATGTGTTGGTTGTTCATCTTTGTGTTAATTTCTTGGAAATATGAAATTTGTCACTCCAAATGATGTTGTGTTGTACTAAGTTGCTGGCTTGACTTGGAAATATGATTTGGGAAAGAATTGATGATCTTATGAAACCATATACATAGTTCTTACAATAAGCTTAGTCACTATTTTGGGTTATGTTGTAGAATTTTTTGGGAAAGATCCGTCCGTGGGAATTACATGATTTTTGGATATGTTTTACATTTATATGTTCTGTAGCTTCCTGTAAATTTTCATTGAGTTTTGATATTGGAAAGTACCTCAAATGGGTCTTGTTATATCGCTGCGCAGAAGGAACTGTTGCTGGAAATTATGGTTTGTAGTTCAATCTTTATGTGGTTGCATGTTGATGAATACAAGTCCAAATGGACTGATTTAAAATGGTAAATTATAATTTGGAATGTCTAGTTTGTGGGTATATAAGATTCATAATATTTAGACATGTATAGAATATTTGGTGAGATGTTAGTTACAAGTTAGAACAAAAAACACATGAATTTCGAGTTAGTTGCAGTCCCTGTTTTGGGCTATTTTCGTAAAAATTCTTGTACTAATCTACTATTGGAAATTCGCTAAATTTTGGATATGTTATTCTTATGTATGTTAGGTTGTTCTCTGTAAATTTTCATAAATTTTAGAGTTCGGAAAGTACCTCGTTTAGGTTGTGTTTTATCGCTGCGCCGAGTAAACTATTGCTGAAAATTCTGGGTATTAGATCTAACTTTAAGTGGCTGATTCTTAATGATTATAAGTCCAAATGAGGTAATTAAAAGTGATAAAATATAGTTCCAGATGTCTAGTTTCTAAATATGGAATAATTGTAATATTTGGATTTTTTTTTTTGAAATATTTGGTGATTTTAATGGAATTACCGCGCAGTGCTGAAAAGTTATCATTTTTGTTAGTCTCCGTGATTCAGAGACTTGTTGAGTTGTAAGTGTTATTATTGGTAAATCTTGAGTATTAGTAACTTGCTAGGATTTTGTAAGTGGTTACTCGCAATGAACTTGCAGAACTTATATGGGTGGTAATACACTAAATTTGGAGTATTTTGATTAATGTAGTTATTTAGGGACGATACTACGGTTTGTCCCGATGTTTCAAAAATGGGTAACGACTCTAGCTGAGTCGACATGAGATGGTATGTTTTCATTTAACACTATATGAGTTATATTCTAGTTGTGACTGATTCTTGCGGAGTTGTATAGGACGTATTAAACAAACGTCGAATCTTGTAGTTAATTTATTAATGTGTAGAATTGACTCTACAGAGTTGATTAATGAGTAGTATAATTCACTACGGGTTGTTATTTAGTCTCCTACGATGTTGAATGCTGTATTGTGAAAGTGATTATTCGTAAGAACTTGACTTTAGTTAATTCAATTATACATGAGATGACATACCGTGATTATCGTTCCAATTCGGACGAAGTGACTTGTAATGAGTCGTGATATATATAGTACACTACGATAGTGTTATGCGATGGTTTATGTTGTACATGAGATAAAGTGTATTGAGTGATTATAGGATACTGTAGAGATCTTAAGTTGGGTTGCACAATAGGCCTACTTTGCCTATTGTCTTCTTTTGGTTATATGTTAGTGATTATGGAGATTGTGAGATTGTTCTAGTATGTGATAGGACAATCATCCTACTTTGATGATTGAGTGTGTGTTTAATGTTTACTAGCACATTTTGTTGAAGTATGTTGGCTATTTCCACATCTACTTTGATGGTATTGTTTGGGTCTTTGATACCAATTTGATGCGTAACAATCACCGAAGTTATTGCTTATGGAATTATGGACGAAGGTTATGTGAACAATGATGAAAATTGCAGCGAAAACAATAAGATAGATGACGGGTCACCGGTTAGGCTTCACTCACCTAACGTAAAGAGCCCTTTGAATATTACTTCCTAAACCTAAGAAAAATAATAGACAAATCTGAACAAACCTTTTTTCTTTGTATTACTCTCTTGAGAATCAAAATCTGCATTTTACAACTCTAATTCTAACCCCTTATATAGTTGTTTACAATTGTATCCTAATCTTAAAAGGAAAAAGAAAACTAATCCTAATTTTACAAGAGATTAAAATACTATCCTACCTAGGAATAGAGAAACAAACCTACACAATCTAGGAAACAAAACAGCAGCAGGAAAAGGAGAATTCGCCAAACTGGTCACAGGGCGATCGCCCTAGCCCGCTACAAAGCGATCGCTTTGTGGCCAGAAACTTGGTCCGCAAAACTGGTGACGGGGTGATCGCTCTCTCCTCAATCAAGGGGATCGCCTTTGGTCCAGAAAGTTTGAAACGCCTTCTTTTTCCCTTGCATCTTCCCTTGTTGTGCATGTGACCTCCAAATGCCTTCCAAACTTTTGTAACTTCCCACTTTGCATCACCAAAGCCTCAAGTGACAATGTCAATCCATCTTCACCCATTTGTAATGCATCCATGGTATTGTTTGGGTTTTTGTGAAGGTCGTTTCCTAATGCTCCCGCATCATCCTTAAAGATCTCCTCAAGACTAGCGTTTCCCCCTTGACGTCTTCGGAATCAAATTCCTCTACCTCTTCTTCTTCGGATTCATCTTCTTGGTCTTGTGTCGCAAGATTGTCTTCGATATCTCGAATCTCATGTAAAGTCAAAACTCTTTTGGTGGGGCACTCGGATTGATAATGACCATATCCTTGACATTTAAAGCACTTGACATTGTCCTTGCACTTGATAGGTTTCTTTCATTCGGCCTTTTCATTGGTGGTGCTTTTGTTGGGCTTCTCCCCTTGATTATTGGACTTTGGATTGCTTGGCGCCGCGTTGTTTGAATCCGAGTTGCTTGAAAACCCCCTTGAGAATGTCGTCTTGTTTCCCACCTTTTTCCTTTTCAATTGTCTTTCACATTTTATTGAGACCTTGCAGATTTCTTCAAAGGTAAAACATGGTTGTAACTCCACTATGTTGGCTATTTTGACATCTAGCCCTCCTATGAATCTAGCGATTTTTTGCTCTTCATGTTCTTGCATATCACAAATAATTGATAACTTCTCAAATTCTTCAACGTATTGTGCTACGGTAGAACTTCCTTGCTTCAATTGTATAATGGCTCCAATGATCTAAAGCTCGAACCATGGCATAAAATTCCTTGTCGTAGATAGAATAGTTGAGTCTTGCACCTCCAAGCTTTTCACTAAAGTAAGCAATGGGCCATTTTCCTTGAGTCAACACCGCCCCTATACCCATTCCACTAGCATCACATTCGACTTCAAAAGGTTGAGAGAAATCGGGTAAGGCCAAAAATGATGTCTTGCATAACTTTTCCTTGAGCTTTTCAAAAGCTTGTTGTGCCGCCGAAGTCCATTCAAAATTTTCCCTTCTTTAGGGTTTCGTTTATGGGACTTGCAATGGTGCTAAAATCTTGAATGAAGCGTCTATAGAAAGAGGCTAACCCATGGAATGATCGTACCTCCGTAATGTTGGTTGAAGTAGGCCAAGACTTGATTGATGCGGGAGCATTAGGAAACGACCTTCACAAAGACCCAAACAATACCATGGATGCATTACAAATGGGTGAAGATGGATTGACATTGTCGCTTGAGGCTTTGGTGATGCAAAGTGGGAAGTTACAAGAGTTTGGAAGGCATTTGGAGGTCACATGCACAACAAGGGAAGATGCAAGGGAAAAAGGCGTTTGTTTACGGACCAAAGGCGATCGCCTTGATTGAGGAGAGAGCGATCGCCCCATCACTAGTTTTGCGGACCAAGTTTCTGGCCACAAAGCGATCGCTTTGTAGTGGGCTAGGGCGATCGCCCTGTGACCAGTTTGGCGAATTCTCCTTTTCCTACTGCTGTTTTGTTTCCTAGATTGTGTAGGTTTGTTTCTCTATTCCTAGGTAGGATAGTATTTTAATCTCTTCTAAAATTAGGATTAGTTTTCTTTTCCTTTTAAGATTAGGATGCAATTGTAAACAACTGTATAAAGGGTAGAATTAGAGTTGTAAAATGCAGATTTTGATTCTCAAGAGAGTAATACAAAGAACAAAGGTTTGTTCAGATTTGTCTATTATTTTCCTTAGGTATAGGAATTAATATTCAAAGGGATCTTTACGTTAGCTGAGTGAAGCCTAACCGGTGAACCCAAACGGTATCTTTACGTTAGGTGAGTGAAGCCTAACCGGTGACCCGTCATCTATCTTATTGTTTTTGCTGCAATTTTCATCATTGTTCACATAACCTTCGTCCATAATTCTATAAGCAACAACTTTGGTGTTTGTTACGCATCAAATTGGTATCAGAGCTTAGGTCTTTCACAAATTCCAACTTTGTGAACGATCATGGCGGAAGAAGCAACATGCCCACGCGGAATAACATTGGAACAAGCTACAAATCTATGACGAGATCGCGAGATTCAAGAGCTGCGACAACGAGTGGATCGAGTTTTGCAATTATTAGAAGAATGCCTGCGAGGTCGTGAAGAAATTGAAGATTCCAACTCAGATAAGGAAGAGGTAAGACGTCCAAGACCTAGACAACCTCAGGGACGGCCAAAGGAGGACGATGATCGAGGTTTGAAACTCGATATTTTCCTGAATTTGATGGTGCCATAGATTCGAATTGATATCTCGATTGGATTCGAAGAACGGAACGAATTTTCGAGTACAAAGAGTATAGTGATCGAAAGAAATTCAAGGTGGCCATTCTCAAACTCACAAGATATGCTTCTATTTGGTATGAAAATTTGAAATCTCAACGAAGACGCGAAGCAAAGTCAAAAATCGAGTCTTGGGATAAATTTAAGAAATATCTTGATCGAAGGTTTTTACCTAGCACCTACCGACAAGATAATTTTTCAAAACTTATACAATTGAAGCAAGGAAGTTCTACCGTAGCACAATACGTTAAAGAATTTGAGAAGTTATCGATTATTTGTGATATGCAAGAACATGAAGAGCAAAAAATCGCTAGATTCATGGGAGGGCTAGATGTCGAAATAGCCAACATAGTGGAGTTACAACCATGTTTTACCTTTGAAGAAATCTACAAGGTCTCAATAAAATGTGAAAGACAAGTGAAGAGGAAAAAGGTGGGAAACAAGACGACATTCGCAAGGGGGTTTTCAAGCAACTCGGCTTCAAACAACGCGGCGCCAAGCAATCCAAAGTCCAATAATCAAGGGGAGAAGCCCAACAAAAGCACCACCAATGAAAAGGCCGAAGGAAAGAAACCTATCAAGAGCAAGGACAATGTCAAGTGCTTTAAATGTCAAGGATATGGTCATTATCAATCCGAGTGCCCCACCAAAAGAATTTTGACTTTACACGAGATTCGAGATATCGAAGACAATCTTGCGACACAAGACCAAGAAGATGAATTCGAAGAAGAAGAGGTAGAGGAATTTGATTTCGAAGACGTCAAGGGGTAAACGCTAGTCTTGAGGAGATCTTTACATGCGAAGCCGACGGCCATGGAAGAGGAGCGAGAACAAATCTTTCATGTAAAGTGCCTTGTGCAAGGAAAGGTGTGCGATGTAGTAGTAGATGGAGGAAGTTGTGCGAATGTCGTCTCTACTATAATCATTGACAAGTTGAAGGTCTCAACCACAAACCACTCACGGCCTTACAAACTTCATTGGCTCAATGACGGATCCGAAGTTAAGGTAAATCGACAAGCTTTAATCTCTTTTTCCATGGGAAATTATCAAGATGAGATACTTTGTGATGTGGTACCAATGGATGTATGTCATATACTATTGGGACGACCTTGGCAATACGATCGATTCATAACACATGAAGGGAGGGAAAACGCTTATATTGTCAAGAAGGATGGCAAGAAGTTCAAGTTAAACCCTTTACCACCCTCCAAGATAGTTCCCATCAAAAGACCGCCACAAAAGACAAACTTATTGGCTAGTGAACGAGAAGCCGAACAAGCCGTCAAGGATGGACAAGCAATTCTCGTCATTCCTCAAGGGGTCCAAAGTCAAAAAGGGGAGAAACTACACCCCTTAATGAAACCTCTACTCAATAATTCAAGGATGTATTCCCCGAAGATCTACCCCCGAGTTTACCACCAAAACGAGGAATTGAACATCAAATAGATTTGATACCCGGAATGCCACTCCCCAATAAGCCGGCCTATAGATGCAATCCAGAAGAAACTAAAGAGCTTCAAAAACAAATTGAAGAATTGCTCTCGAAAGGGTATGTGGAGGAAAGTATGAGTCCATGTGTGGTACCGGCTCTTTTAGTACCCAAGAAAGATGGCTCATGGCGAATGTGCGTGGATAGTAGGGCAATAAACAACATCACGATTAAATATCGTGACACCCTAGTTCTCTTAATTGCATAATTTGCATGTTATATATCTTGTTTGCATGAATAGAAATGCCATGTTATTATAATGTATTATAATTTGATAATTTCTGCTTGTTTTAGCTTTGTTTACTTGTGTTGCTCATACAAAAATGATTTGGTATGATTTTTAGTAACCAAAATGACTTTGTGCTCGAGTGAGATGCATCGGGTACAAAGCGATCGCCTTGTTTTTGGACGAGCGATCGCTTTGTAGACAGAATGTACTATTGAGAAACTGGGTACAAAGCGATCGCTTTGGTCCTTAACAAAGCGATCGCCTTGTAGGCAGAATGTCAAAGCGATCGCCTTGCTTCGTGGGAGGGCGATCGCCCTGTTACGCTGAAGCTTTATTTTTAATAATTGTTGACTTGTGGACTGTTTGTTTAAGTTGGGACACGTCCCTAAGTGAGAGACCAGCTCACTCATACCTTCCTTACTGCCTCAACACCTGGGAATGACCCTCCACTTCACCCACTTCACCCAAAACAACTCTAAGAACAATTGAGAGAGAGACGTGTGTGTTCTTGGTGAGATCACTGTGTGTTTTCATCTCCTCCATTTCCAACCACTCAAACTTGCATGCAAAGCCATATTTGTGTTCCTTGAGACTAGAGAAACAACTTGGGAGGCTTTGATTCTTCTTTTGTTGGTTTAAATTGTGTGTTTGAGGTAAGTACCCAATCCCTTGTCTTGTATGCTCAATATCAAGTATGCTCCCTTCATGATAGTTTTAGTTTACATGTTTAAGAAGACATGCATCATGTTAAAAACTTGAAATTTCTTAAGTTAAATTTCTGTAAATTTTGGGTTAATGACTCATCATTGATAATTTGGACTTGTGTCAAGTATGAATAATGTTCTAGGATGAACTTGGAATAACTTTTGTTCTTGGACTTGTTATAATTCATCACTTCAAAATTGATGGACATGTTAGGGTTCACAAGTGTGGAACTTAAATCTTGATGGACTAAAAGTCACGAATGACATATAGTCTAATTGCATATGAATCGAGAACTTAGAAAAGAGCCATGAATTGCACATAGCATTCATTCGCTACTTAGGAATATTTTAGCAATAACTCATCGGAGTTGCGTTAGAGAGTCATCGAACAATACCGACTCTACAAATAAATCCCTACGACGTTTAGAGTTCAATCGAATTGTAAATTTGTTCTTGGGAATTATTGACATGATTGATCTATTGCTCGACTTGTACATTATAGAATAACATGCCTACTTGATCGGACGAGTCGCTCTTGTCGACCTCGCTCCATTACTTGATTATTACGTGAGTAAACATCTACTTGACTCGGACAAGTTCGCTCTTGTCGAACTTGCTCCTTACTTGATTTGTATGACAAGTAAATATCTACTTGACATACCATTAGTCCAGTGGCATTAAGTGAATTGTATCGATGGTCAACGATGCATCATAGTCATGAATCATGAGGTTCATGATGATGATGGGTCGCCATACCATAACTTGCACACACCCTTCACTACGATCACGGTGGAGAAGAGTACCATGTCGTAACCAAAAGGGCGCTTGGAATAATACTAATCGTGGTCGATGTATCATACACGTGCATCCGACAAATACAATCGTTATAACCTTGTCTATTTCGGGGACTACGAAGCGGCACCGGTTCTATAACATATCCTAATCCTATGTGATTTAATTACGCACCTATGTGAAAACAATGTGCATCGCGACATGAGAACTACGTGCTAACATGATCTTGCTTGATACGTGCTATGTATGCCTTGCATTATATCTGTCATGCATATTGGTTACTTACAAAGTCTTTATGACTTACCCCTCCCTTTCTTGTTTTAGATCCTAGTCGTCCAGGTCCGTCTTCTCGAGGTTGATCGTCTTCTCGTGCTCGTGATTGTTCACCTAGAGGTGGTAGCGTTGGCTTTTGGTTTCTTCTTTTGCAAGGACGTTGGGTTTAAGCAAGTCATTTAGACTTCGCTTGGGAATGTGTAATCATAGTAACTTGTACTTGTTGTAGACTAAATGAATATTCTACTTATGTCTCTTGTTATTTGCCGGCACTTGTTGGCCGAGCCTTGTTTACATGTATATGGTTCACTTGTTAAGACTTCCGCTGAGCATCCCTTTAGCTCTTGTTTATTGATGTGGTTTTCTCCGGCATGTTTAGCCGTCGAGGTGTTTATATATTAGCATGACTTGTTAGTGTTGGGTTCCTTGTAATTTCGCCGATGACTTGGTTTACTTGTTATTAATTGTTATATCAGGTTTTGAAGTTTAAAAAATATTCCGGCTTTTTAATGCCGAGTTTTACTTCGTGTCCAATGTTGCGTCACGTTAGTTGTGATAATCGAGTCCTTGCATGATTGTAGTCCTTATTTGGACGGCTCGACCCGCGTTCCCATCTCGGGGTCGGGGTTGGGTCGTCACGCTTGGTATCGAGCTTTATAGGTTAGCTATCGGCCAGATAGGTTCCATGGCCTAGTTGGGTTAAGTTCTTGTGTGATGTTCTAACGTCGAGTGATTTCTTATAGGTGTATCATGGTGCGACCTAGACCGGGGCTAGTAGCGGTGGAGCCGGTATTGGTCGAGGTAGAGGCGAGGCCTAGAAGGGTTCCCGAGCCGAGGCTAGAGTTCCGAAGAACCAAGTTGAGGTACCCCCACCTCGAATCGGGGTGATGAGAATGCCCGTATGGCGGGCTTGTTTCGTAGAATGATGACTGTTATGACCGAGTTGGCACAAGAGGGTCAAGCGGAGGTGTACCACCTCCACCACCACCACCGAAACCGAGGCGGAAGTTTCACCACCTCGTAACGAGGCACCGCCAGACCTAGAGCTAGAAATAATACTACTTTGGAGAGGTTCTTGAAGATGAAACCTCCATCTTTCGAGGGAGAGTCCGATGCTAGTAAAGCGAGTTATGGTGGAGGACTTGGAGAAAATCTTTGCGCTCTAGACCGCACGGAAGAAGAGAAGGTTGTCTTAGGCGTGTATAAGCCGAGAGGGGGCGAATCATTGGTGGAGAGTATTGTTGGCAAGCTGGGATCTTAACCGGGTTCCAAAGATTTGGTCTAATTTCGAGAGGAGTTCAAGGCTTCTTATGTACCTATGGTGGTGAGGAGAAAGAGGGAGAAAGAGTTCCGGGATCTAGAACAGGTTCTATGACAGTGGCTCGATATTCACCAAGTTCACCGAACTGTCTCGTTATTGTGCACATCTTGTACCCGATGAGCCCATGAGGGTGCTCAAGTTCGTTAAGGGTCTAAAGCGAGTATAGAAGGCAGCTCTTGTCATTGCAGTTGACGACTATAGGGTGCATTGATCGCGCCTATGAGATCGAGAGAGATATAGAGGAGCACAGCGAAGCTGTGCGATCCTCGCATCGCGATCATCGCAGCAGTCATCTCGGTGACCTCGCGGCATTCGGGAAGGGTCGGTTTTCGGGTAATCGGTCAGTCGGGGCAACCGCCGTAACGGTGGTCGGGCTAGGCAATCGGATGGACAGCCTAGGCGTACTTCGATAGTCGTGATAATCGTACTCGCTTCGCAAGGGCGCAAGGCCGGCGGAGTGAGCACGTTGAGTGTTCTTTTGTCACAACCGGGGCATTCGTACAATGAGTGTAGGGTCAGACTTGGGCAGTGTTTGGGTTGTGGAGATTCAAGTCACCGAGTGAAAGATTGTCCCAAGTTTAAGACTACTCAGTCCGTGGGTTCGGTTCAGATCGGGCACCAAGAGGGATAGTGATGGGCGTCCTAAGGCCCAAGCTCGTGTTTTGCGCTTGACCGGCGTGGTGTTCAGTCGACCTCGGTTATTGGAGGTATTCTCTCGTCTTCGGCCATAGGGCTCGAGTTCTTATAGATCCGGGTCTTCTCATTCCTATGTTGCATCGCATTTCATTGAGCATTTGTGCGTGTTACCTTCTCGTTACCTTATGTGCTTGAAGTGTCTACACCGTTGGGTGATCAATTATTGGCGTCGGAAGTTTATAAAGCTTGTGATGTGCTTGTATGTGATCGGGTCTTGCATGCGGATCTAGTAGTTTTGCCTATTCGGGATTTTGATTTGATCTTGGGTATGGATTGGTTGTGCACTTATCATGCTCTAGTTGATTGTCGTCGTAAAAGAGTTACTTTTGCCATGCCCGGTATTCCGGAATTTGTGTTTACGGGTGATCATGCCATGAATAGTATACATATCATTTCTGCTTTGCGGGCTAGGAAACTTCTATCTCAGGGGTGCACGGGGTATATTGCTTGTGTGCTTGATACTAGCATGTCTCTGTTAATATAGAAGATGTACCGGTAGTTAATGAATTTCCGGATGTCTTTTCAAATGATTTTGCATTACCTCCGACCGAGAGTTAGAGTTTTGCATTGAACTATTGCCGGAACTTCACCAATTTCTAGAGCACCTTATAGAATGGCCCCAGTGAGTTGAGGGAGTTGAAAGACCAATTGCGGGAACTTCTCGATAAGGAGTTCATTAAACCGAGTGTATCTCCGTGGGGTGCACCGGTATTATTTGTGAAGAAGAAGGATGGTAGTTTGCGGTTGTGCATTGACTATCGCCAATTGAACCAGGTTACTATCAAGAATAGGTACCCTTTACCTCACATTGATGATCTCTTCGATCAACTTCGAGGATCCGTGGTGTATTCCAAGCTAGACTTGAGGAGTGGTTATCACCGTTGAGAGTTCGGGCGGAGGATGTCCCAAAGACGGCTTTTCGGACACGTTATGGTCACTATGAGTTTGTGGTGATGCCGTTTGGGTTGACAAACGCGCATTTCATGGACTTGATGAATCGGGTGTTTCATGAGTATTTGGATTGCTTTGTTGTGGTTTTCATCGATGATATTTTAGTGTACTCAAAGTCGCGAGAGGAACATGCTAACCATTTGAGAGTGGTTCTTTCCTTGTTGCGAGAAAGAAACTTTATGCGAAATTTAGCAAGTGTGCATTTTGGCTTGAACAAGTATCTTTTCTTGGGCACGTTGTTTCTAGTGAGGGTATTGCGGTGGATCCTTCTAAGGTAGAGGCTATTACTAAATGGAAGACTCCTAGAACGGTAACCGAAGTTCGTAGTTTCTGGGCTTAGCAGTTCTTGTTGCATCTTAGCCTAGATTTGCTTGAATCCATAACCTAAGTCTAAGTCAAGGTGACTAATGGGCTGCGTGTCTTAGAGTGGCAACTTGAACTTAGGCATAGCTTGAATAGTTTAGAGTTGCAAATTGTAAGTAGCCTTGAAGAAGATAGCCTATAGGACATCGGACGTCCTCGCACAATAGGCAATTTATGCATCGCCAGCCTTCCTTTGGATATCGGACAAGCTCATATCGGCCAAGCTTCATCGCAATGTTGAAGAACCTCAAGAACGTCCGATAAGAGAACCGCCGAAGACATGTCCGATTTGAGGCTTTCATTGACTTCGATGCAACGTTAACCTGCAAAGCGCATTCAATGAAGGTTTCCATTCTTGGCATACACTCAGAAAAGGACATTCCTCCTGCAAGCTCAGACCGCCTATTTTTAGCAAAGTGTCAGGAGTCAGACTGCGAGCTGCAGGACAACCTATCAGGAGTCAACAACCAGATTAGAGCATTAATTGCTCTTAAATTCAAATTAGAAGACCTCCAACGGCTCCTAGCTTCCTCCTGCATATAAAAGGAGACTCCATTGCTGCATTGAACATACTTCAACAACTACAACTCTGAATCTTCTTCATCTTCTTCAAGTGCATTAAAGCTTAAACGTCCTATCTGTATTTCTTTGAAGAGCTTCACTCTCAGACTATCAGTCCATTAAAGCTCTTCATTGATTGCAACACCTAGCTTTTCATAGCTCACGAGAATTGTATCTTATTGATATCAATTCTCCCACACAAACACTTGGTCAACAAAATTTTTGTACACAATCCATTAGAGATTTAGTTTGTAAAATATCTAGTGGAAAAACTTAGTACACGATTTTCAAATCCAAAGTTGACCACTTTGGTTGTGGACGTAGCACTTATTTATAAGTGTGAACCATATTAAATATTCTGTCTATTTGTGTGTGATTGTGATTTGATTGTGTTGCTTTAAATTTCCAGATTTCCAATCATTAAGCTCCGATCTTGTCCCGCCAAGATCGCCCATTCTCAACTTGTCCCGTGCTTCACAAGTCTTCCGCCCGCAAAATTTATAAAACCCTAGTGAAGTAAGATTTTTGAATCAATTTCAAAAATTGGACATAGGCTATTCAACCCCCTTCTAGCCTATATAGAGCAACCTTGGACCTAACAATTGGTATCGAGCTTAACTCTTTGAAAACTAGTTTTTCCAAGATTAACCTCTTGAGAGATTAAAGATCATGGCTGCTCACCAAATGTTGGAAACCTCAAACGTGAACCATTGTCCTGTCTTGGATGAAGTTCACTTTGACATCTGGAAAGATAAAGTCAAAAGACATATGAATTCAATTGACAAACGTTTGTGGAAATGTGTCACGAGATGGACCCGTAATTCCAATGAAGCCTAATACACCGGCCGCGGTAGATCCAACCGCCGCACCGAAGTACCAAAGCCGAAGAAGAGTGGGATGATGAAGAGAAAGAATGATGCTCGGATGGAAAGGCCATCAACATCATTACCACCGTGTTGATATAAGTACTTATCGCCAGATTATCAACTTGGACACGAAAGGAGATGTGGGAAGCCATCCTTGAATATCTTGAAGGTGATGGCGAGACAAAGAACAACAAATTATATACCCGCATCCGAAGTTTGACTCCTTCAAAAGGATCCCAAAGAGTCTCTGCGAAGTGCCTATGACAGATTCTATGAGGTAGTCAACTCTTGCTATTCATTAGGAAAGAAGTATGAAAAGAAAGAAATAAACATGAGATTTCTAAATGCACTAGGCGCCTATGGCATGTTAAGATCATCGCCATGAAAGAGTCAAAAGATTTAAACAAATTGACTCTTAGAAACCTTTATGCTAGTCTTTCGGTTTATGAGCTTGAAATCCAACAAGCTCAAGAAATGGAAAAGAGTTTTAAAAACTTGTCCTTACCACCATGTCTCGAACCTTCTGTTCAAAACCCGATGAAACACCTTCTACTTCCAGTGAAGATGATGATATTCTTTCGACGAAGCCTTTGCTATGTTTGTAAAGAAATATCAACGTTTCAAAAGGTTTAATAAACCATCATCACATAGGCGGTCTTCTCACAAAGCGCCGTTCCTTATAAAACAATTCAACCAAAACATTCTGCTCCTTATAAATCGAGACCATCAAAAGGATAATGAGCTAGTTTGTTTTAACTGTAGGAAACCAGGCCATTTTGCCTCTAAATGTCCAAAGCCAAAATATGAATTTTATAAGAAACGTCCGAAACTAAATTTCAAAAACAAAAAGGGATGGTGGTGAAGACATTGATGAAAGCAATCGCCTACATGGTGTGACACCGACACCGATGAGGATGACTCTTGTGACTTTGCCGAAGAAGCCAACATATGCCTTATGGCCAGGAGTCACCACATGATTCGGTGAGGTCATTACCATTTCAACAAGATGACAGTGATGATGATGATGAGCTTAATGAACCTTCAAAGGGAGAGCTCATCAAAGCTAACAAAGACATGCCGGAAGAGTTTTCAAAATTCAAAGCCGCCTATGTGAAATTAGCCAAGAAGCATGAACTAGTGTCTCGAGAAATCAACCTTGATGTCTAAGATCAAAGATCTTGATAGACAACAAGTGAAAGTATCAAATTGCAAAAAGAGAACAAAGCTTTGATCGAAAAAGTGGATTTCCTACTTGAACACATCAAGAAGATAAATTCGAGAAAGATGACCTTCAAAAGGTTGTCAATACTTGGAATAACTCTAAAGGAAACTTTGATGCCATTCTTTCAAACCGAAAAACTTTAGATGACAAAGCGGCATTGGTTTCCAAAGTGAGTTCAAAGTAGGTAGTTCTTCTAGTTCTCAAAAGGATGAGACATCGAAGTGATTGTTTGAAGAATTGGTGAAGTTTCTTATGACCAGCGAGTCTCCCAAAAGGCAAGGACTTGGCTTTAACAAAGTTCCTTTTGTTTATCCCAAGAACACAAAAGACAAGTCCAAAAGAAAGCAATCTGCCAGCAATGACTCTGCTAATAGTGAGTCTGAGCAACTAAAACCTGCCATTAGTCACCCTAAGAAAACAGGGATGACTAATAGCAAGTCTAGGAATTCTCGGCTCAAACCTATTAAATTTGTCAAAGGCAAGACTGCTGATCCCAACACTTGCCTATAAAAGGGTAAAAGAAGTGAATTCTGCAGATAAAAGCTTAAAGGACATGTGCTGTAAATACAAAATCTTTTGATAAAAGGTCTACCTATGGTAAACCTAACATCAACAAGAAAAGGCATTTTCGGCCTAAGTCCTATAGGCCAATTATCGTGAAAGATCATTCCAAAGACTGGCGATATTAAGAAGCCTCAAAAGAAATCATTACTCATGTTGAAGGATTTCACAAATGCTCTTTCGCAAATGCCATGGTCATGAGATTCATGAATGCCTTCGAGATTCACACCTAAATCTAGAGGATTTACTCCTCCAAAGGTTAAACAGTGTGGATCCCAAAAGGTTGCTAACCTTGAGGACCCAAAAATAAAAGGGGACCATATTCTTAAATGTCTATATTTCAGAATGCTTCATGGTCATCAATGAAGAAGAGAAAGATCTATGGTATCTAGACAGTGGATGCTCAAAGCATATGATGGTGATCCAAATCTTCTCTCAAGCATTGTTGAAGCAAAGGGTCCCTCGGTCATATTTGGAGATAACTCAAAAGGGAAGACCATTGGTTATGGAAGTATAATCGAGGCAATCTCTCCATCAACAAAGTCTCTCTAGTTGAAGGTTTAAAGCACAATCGCTAAGCATATCACAATTCGTGATAAAGGGCTAACATGTCGCTTTTCCTCAAGTCAATGTCTCATAAAGGACAATGAGACATGTTCAACTATCTGACGGATTCGAAAAGGGAATGTCTATCTTTGTTGACCTAAATCCGTTGGAAGAAAATCAAATCTTTGCTTGGTTGCTAGGTCATCAACGACAACGGTGGTTGTGGCACAAAAGGCTTAGTCATCTCAATTTCAAATACCTGGAGAAGCTATCAAAAGACAATCTAGTTGTTGGTTTGCCTAAAATATCAGTGAATCACACGTCTCTGCAGAGCATGTCAACTAGGCAAACTACACAAATCTTCCTTCAAAAGCAAGCCTTGCCTATCAACAACTGACCTCTACGGCTCTTGCACATGGATGCTGTTTGGACCGTAACTACTACAAGTCTTGGTGGCGCAAGTATACTCTTGTGGTAGTTGATGATTACTCAAGATTTACTTGGGTAGAAATGATGTCCTCCAAAGATGAAGCATATGACATCATTCGAACTCTTCGAAGACTACGGACTCGGCTGGATGATATCTCGATGTCGATCGGACAATGGAACAGTTCAAGAACAATGGTGTAGCCAAATATTGTGATGACCATGGAATTGGTCACAATTTCTCTCAGCTTGGCACACCTCAACAAAATGGAGTTGCTGAAAGGAAGAACGAACTCTCATTGAAGCAGAAAGACAATGATTGCCGAAGCCAAACCGCCTATGTATTTCGGGCGTAGGTGAACACCGCCGCTTCACACAAAACAGTCCATCATAAATAAATTTCATAACAAAACTCCATATGAAATATGGAGAGGCGAGCTCCCAACATTGGATTCTTTAAAATATTTGGTTGTAAATGCTATGTTCTTTACAATGGTAGAGAACATAGAGGTAAGTTTGAATCCAAAAGTGATGAAGGAATTTTTCTGATATGCCAAGTTTTCAAAAGCATACGAGTTTACAATAAAACTTCACTTAAAGTTGTTGAATCGTACATGTTTCTTTTGATGAATTTGATTTCATTGGGCCACATTTGGCTCCTAAGGTTACTAATGATTCGATGAATATGAGACAGTAAACCTAATCCTAGATCTGCGATCCTCCTTCTTCACAAGATCTTCCAAGAGTCAACCTGTTAGAATCCTCAAACGAACCATCAAATGAACACTCAAAACCTGAATCCCCTTTGCCTTCCACACCGAAGTCATACAACCTACCTTGGAATTAACCTACCCTTTAGAAAACCAAGCTTCATCACTACTTCTCAAGAATCCAACTCGCCGATGCAATAACAAGTTCAACTGCGAAGTTAGGGAAGTAAAAGATCATCCTATCACTCAAATCATTGGAGATCTTAATGCCGGTGTTCAAACTAGACAAGCTTCAAGAAATGAATGCATGTATTCTACGCATTTGTATCTAACATTGAACCCAAAAGATTGATGAAGCTCGGAAGATCCAAGTGGGTGGAAGCTATGCAAGAAGAGCTAAACCAATTTGACAGATGCCAAGTCCGGTCACTAGTCCCTAGGCCTAAAGGACAAGCGCTTATTGGCACAAAGTGGGTTTTCGAAACAAAATGGATGAAAACGGCAACATTACAAGAAACAAGGCAAGACTGTAGCCCAAGGATACAGACGGAGGAGGGTATTGACTATGATGAGACATTTGCCCTGTTGCAAGATTAGAGGCTATCGATTATTCTTGGCCTATGCCTCTTACAAAGACTTCAAAGTTTATCAAATGGATGTAAAGAGTGCATTTCGAATGGAGAACTTCAAGAAGAAGTCTATGTTGAGCAACCACCGGGTTCATAGACTGCTCAAGGAGAGAAGATGTCTACAAGCTAAGGAAAGCCCTTTATGGACTCAAACAAGCTCCAAGAGCTGGTATGAGACCCTTTCAAAGTTCTTGATATCTCAAGGCTTTGTAAGAGGTCAAATTGACACTACTCTTTTCATTATGAAGCATAAAGGTCATTCCTTACTTGTTCAAATATATGTTGATGATATTATCTTTGGTTCTACTAATGAAAATCTTTGCAAAAGGTTTGAAAAGCTTATGCAGAGTAAATTTGAGATGAGCATGATGGGAGAGCTCAATTTTTCCTTGGTCTTCAAATTCAACAAAGTTCAAATGGTATCTTCATCAATCAAGCCAAATATGCAAAGGATGTCATCAAGAAATTTGGTCTTGAGAATGCAAACACTTCAAAGACTCCTATGGCTACTAACCGCCATCTTGACAAAGATGAGAAGGGCAAGAAAGTGGACATGACTCTCTACGAGGCATGATTGGTTCACTTTTATACTTAATCTAGTAGGCCCGATATCATGTTTGCTGTTTGTGTTTGTGCTAGGTTTCAAGCTGATCCAAAGGAGTCTCACCTACAAGCAATAAAAGAATCATCGATATCTCGATAGATACTCCCAATTTGGGAATCGGTATCCTAGAGATTCATCTTTTAATCTTATAGGCTATTCGATGCTGATTTTGCTGCATGTAAAGTTGACAGAAAAGCACAAGTGGGACATGTCAATTCTTAGGAAATAGACTTGTCTCATGGGCCGGAAGAAGCAAACCTCTGTTTCAACTTCAACAATCGAAGAATACATAGCCGCTGTAGCCGCCGCCACAACCGTGTGGATCAAACAAAGAACTAGTGGACTATGAGATCAAAGCGATGATTGTCCTATAATGTGTGATAACACATCGCAATTTCGCCTCAAAATCTGTCATGCACTCCAAAACAAAGCACATTGATGTGAGATATCACTTTCTTAAAGATCATGTTGAAAAAGGTAACATCGCATGCAATATGTGCCTACAGAGAATCGGTAGCGACATCTTCACAAAACCACTTGATTCAACCAGGTTTGCATATTTAAGAGGAGAGCTTGGTATGCTTGACCTCAATCCTTAATCCTTTCTAGCTAATTCTTTAAGTTATTTCATCAAGCGCGTTATTAAACCGCCTATGTGATCGCCGATCTCAACTCGCCGAGTAAATAGACAACCTTGGGTAAGTGTCTATCTCCACATCGGCAATCTTCAATAAAATAGGCAAACTTTGATAATATAGGCAGACTTAAGGGCGCCATACGTACGAACTCATCGTGTAATAAATGCGGACTTCAAATTTTATCAAATTCCATTTAGTGGCCTGTCGAGGTATAAAAGGGTAAAATGTACAGAACTCTTCACAATTCTCAACAACCGCCATTTTCTAACTTTCAAAAACCTTCCGTCTTCCAATCTGAAATCCCTCCAAAAAGCCTTCAAATCTTCAAAATCTCTAAGTTTTCAGCTTAAAATCATCAATGGTAAGAGTTTTCACACCTTTTCAATTCGTTTAAATCCGGTTTGTGGTCTTGTCTTGACCTAATGTGCGTCTTTAAACCGTCCGCCATTGATGAATATCGGATTCTTGCGATTGTTGCTTGAATCTTGTTTGTTTGGGTGTGAATGTGTTTTGAGCTTTATGTGATACTTTGTTTTCGTTTTATACCACTTTGTTGGTTCAAAAATGACAAACTCGAAGATATTTTGAAACCCGATGATGAACTGTTCTTATATTTTGGTTCAATTTGTCTATATTTTGGGTTTTGATCCAACGCACTGTTTATGTTATTATCTGCCGATTGCATGATTATCTGTGTTTCTTGCATATCCGCCGATTCTATATCTGTTCTCACATCTCGCCGATTATGTAGGGAAAGTCTAAATCCTCAAAGGCTGCTGCCACCACTTCATCTTCTGCCTCTGCAAAGCCAACCAGGGCTGCATTGGCTGCTGAGCTCCCTATAAGGACCCTTCCCAGGTCAAGCTATCACCCAGGGATGACTATCGACATAGACTCAATCATTTGCACATCCCGGTGATGCCTTGTAAAGATTTAACCGAGTGTGGACTCCTCCCCTGTTCCAACTCAACGACACCCACTACAAAGCAACTATCTAGCTGAGGAATTCTACACAAGGATGATTCTGCCTCCTCCTCCAGCTAATGCCTCTGAGCCTGTCAATTTAAGCTACATCAAGGGCTACATCAGGGGTCACTATATCAAGTTGACCTACAAGGATGTTGGAGAAATCCTTGACCGCTGTTGAAGGCAAATTGGACTTGACCGATGCCGAATCGGCACTTGCTGGGAAATGATGAGGGGTGCGCCAACCGAGAGGTTTTCCGAGATGTCTAGGAACCTCTTCCCGAAAACCCCTATCACATCGCCCATCTCGCTCGACAAGAGCATTTTATTCAAGAATGGCTCGAGGGACATCTTCACCTCCCAACACTGATGTGGACCAAAGCCGTGGTCCTTCGCAAGCAACTCAACCGGGCAAAGATCATCTTCTCAATGCTATCCCGAGCGTTCTGAAGTCCAAGCTCACCCGTCCATGAAGAGGCCCTTTGTCGTGGTTATCAATGTCATCCTCCGTTATGAGGAGATTGATGAGCTGGTCGCTTCGACGACCTCATCAAGGTGTCCAACACCTACGTCTTCACGGTCAACAACATCACCCGCTATAGGGATGATATGGCCAAAGGACAACCAACGCAGTGGCCGCCGCTGCTGCCGCCGCTTCGCGCCGCGCGCCGCACTGCTTCTATCGCATCGGTGGCCCTCTACCCAAGCCGGGGGTAAGAGGAAGGTCACCTACACCGCCGGGTTACCGGGAGGAGGAGGAGCCTACACCCATTGGGCCGAGCCGCTGAACATTTGACCTCGGCGGCTGGATCATGACCCATATGAGCCCGCCGAGCCTCCTACCAAAAGCCTAAACACTCTCCCTCTCTCACCCCAAAACTCAAACAAACCAGGAAACCTGCCCGCTCAAAGACTGCCGTTGAGAAGGACACATCATCCTTCCAACCGGCTGACCTCTCCAAACCCTCTCAACCTACCTCCCAATCCTCCAAACCCAAAACCAAACAAACCCTCCTACCCACAGACGAATCATTTGGCCTTCCTAAGGTCTCATCCACACCAGCCGTTCCTCCATCGGTGTTCCTTCCCACAGCTCCCACCACAACATCTCAATCACCAACTTCGCCTCTTCCACTCCTACTAAGTCCAAGCATGGCAAACGTTTTAAAAGAGTGCAAAGAAGAAGGTACATTTTGTGGGAACTGCCGATGAACCCTCTTCTCCTCCACCTTCTCCACCTTCACCACCTATGCCTACTTCCCCTACCACCTCACCTACTTCCTCACCTCCTCCATCTGCTCCCATCCAAACAACCACCACACAACAGCCATCTTTCTCACCTGCCACCTCTTCTCAACCCCTATCCTCCAAACGACCTATCTCTCCCTCTTCTGACCTGCCTACTCCCAAACGCCTCAAACCTACTCCCTATAACCACCTACACCCTGAGGTGCAGCTCTGCTTGTCCTCGAGACAGCGAGCCTAAACCCAACCCCGCCGACTCGACCCCTTCTTGGCCACCCTTGACTACCCCAAGAGATTTCCTGTCGGCCTATGTCCGGTGAAATCATCTTTCAATGGGGTGCCTACTATGACCCTCTTCCTCCCGCTGGTCCCAACTCTTTTCTCCCACAACTCGGCGGTTCAAGATCTTATGATCTTCAACCAATGGGTTGCAATCCATAAGACCTAGGCCTTCCCCTTCCCACCAAATCGGACATCTCCCCCTTTCTCTCTCGCCTAAACCCCGGTCTTCACCATTATCGGCCATCCTTCCATCCTTTTTCACCCCGTGGTCTACCTTCATTGATGTAGTCACAACCTTCCTTGGCTTCAACCCTCTCATCCCTCTTCTCTTCCTTTCTCCTAGCCTTTCCCCTTCTTTTCTCCTCCTCCCTTCTTCATTCACCCCTTTCCTATGTCATCTACATAGAAAGGCTCTTCCCTGTTCCTCGCATCTTCTAGCCTTCCTTCCCCTCTACCTATGTTCCCATTTCCACCATCCATTCTCCTCATCCTCTAGCCAATCCCCGTCCCCACCGCCATCCTCCACCCTCACCTACCCAAGCCACCGCCATCCTTCCCTCGCCAGACCATCGCCAGTCATCCCGACTCGTCGATTACTATCCCGCCGAGGCTATACACAAATTTTTGCAAGATTTTGAGGTCATCTCTGTTGACGACCAAGGCCCCGCACCAACTCTGCAGATCGCTCACATCACCCATGTGCAGCCGACCATGACCCAAGTGATGGAGATTTCCAAGGTGCAAAGGCCGCTTTTGATGCCCGCCACGATCCATCTCGGCCAAGCCGCCCTTGCCAGATCTCCGCCTCTTCCTCCAAGACATCGCCATCTTCGAAACCAAGCTGGGACAACATAGCCACTAAGCCGATGCAGTCGTCGACATGGTTGAAGCCGGCTACAAGCTTGTGCTTCACTCTCAACGCCAGCCAATCGCTCGTTCACTCCTCGTGCGAGCAACGCGTAATCTCACGGCCAAGCACTTGGCTTACTACCGCAAGGAGCGCAGAACTACGAGCACCGCCTCGGCTTTATTGATGCCTCGCTTGCGTCCATGAAGGAGGAGATGGCCGACTCAACAATGATCGCAGACCAAGCTCATTGAGCATAATGCTCGCTCAGCGTAAGAACAAAGAGCTCTCCTCCGAATTGGCCGACACTAAAGAAGAGCTAGCAAAGAAAACGAAGAAATTGCAAGACTTAAGGCTGCGTTGACTCTAAATGGGCATCAAGGGCATATGGGCAATCTTCATCGAGCAAAGGCAAAGGTCGTGCATCATCTCGGTCATCCTCTAGAACCACCGATAATATTTTGTATAATCTTTTTACTAAACTTTGTAATTAAACAACTTGTTTAATTAACAATGTCTATGTTTTAAAACTTTCATGTTTATTATGAACGCTTATTATGTGATTGCATGAAATTTAAACCACCGGTTTAAAGACATGTCCTATATTGCCTATTCGCCTATCTCGCATGTCTTTAAATTCGCCTAATTACAAGTGTCTGCTTAATTTCCTTTTTGTAAACACTTTGTAATTCTTGAATACAATGACCTTTATGTAAGTTCATCTAGGGCATGCTTATTTAATATATCAATCTTACAAGCATGTTATTACTAGACTTGAACATGGTCACCGATATTGTATTCGTAGGGTCATGGACTCAAGCAAATAGGAGGAGATTGTTGCATCTTAGCCTAGATTTGCTTGAATCCATAACCTAAGTCTAAGTCAAGGTGACTAATGGGCTGCGTGTCTTAGAGTGGCAACTTGAACTTAGGCATAGCTTGAATAGTTTAGAGTTGCAAATTGTAAGTAGCCTTGAAGAAGATAGCCTATAGGACATCGGACGTCCTCTGCACAATAGGCAACAATGCATCGCCAGCTTCCTTTGGATATCGGACAAGCTCATATCGCCAAGCCTCATCGGCAATGTTGAAGAACCTCAAGAACGTCGATAAGAGAACCGCCGAAGACATGTCGATTTGAGGCTTTCATTGACTTCGATGCAACGTTAACCCGCAAAGCGCATTCAATGAAGGTTTCCATTCTTGGCATACACTCGAAAAGGACATTCCTCCCGCAAGCTCGGACCGCCTATTTTTAGCAAAGTGTCGAGAGATCGCAAGCTGCAGGACAACCTATCGAGTCAACAACCGATTAGAGCATTAATTGCTCTTAAATTCAAATTAGAAGACCTCCAACGGCTCCAAGCTTCCTCCATATAAAAGGAGACTCCATTGCTGCATTGAACATACTTCAACAACTACAACTCGAATCTTCTTCATCTTCTTCAAGTGCATTAAAGCTTAAACGTCCTATCTCGTATTTCTTTGAAGAGCTTCACTCTAGACTATCAGTCCATTAAAGCTCTTCATTGATTGCAACACCTAGCTTTTCATAGCTCACGAGAATTGTATCTTATTGATATCAATTCTCCCACACAAACACTTGGTCAACAAAATTTTTGTACACAATCCATTAGAGATTTAGTTTGTAAAATATCTAGTGGAAAAACTTAGTACACGATTTTCAAATCCAAAGTTGACCACTTTGGTTGTGGACGTAGCACTTATTTATAAGTGTGAACCATATTAAATATTCGTCTATTTGTGTGTGATTGTGATTTGATTGTGTTGCTTTAAATTTCCGATTTCAATCTGTTAAGAACTGCGATCTTGTCTGCCAAGATCAGCCATTCTTAACTTGTCTGTGCTTCACAAGTCTTCCGCCCGCAAAATTTATAAAACCCTAGTGAAGTAAGATTTTTGAATCAATTTCAAAAATTGGACATAGGCTATTCAACCCCCTTCTAGCCTATATAGAGCAACCTTGGACCTAACGTTACTACCGTAGGTTCATTGAGGATTCTCCAAGATTGCTACCCCCATGACTAATTTGACTCGAAAAAGTCTACTTTCATTTGGAGTGATAAGTGCGAGGCCGGTTTCAAGAGTTGAAGAAAAGATTGACCACGGCTCTGTTTTAGCATTGCCTAATGGATGTGATAACTTTGTGATTTATAGTGACGCTTCGTCGGCTTAGGTTGCGTGCTTATGCAAAACGGGAAGGTGATTGCCTATGCTTCGAAGAAGTTGTCACCATATGAACAGAATTACCCAACCCACGACCTTGAATTGGCGGCAATTGTTTTCGCTTCACAAGTGGAGACATTACTGTATGGAGCGAAGTTTGAGGTGTATACGATCATAAGAGTTTGAAGTACCTCTTCTCGCGAAGGAGTTGAATATGAGACAGGGCGTTGGATGGAGAAGCTTAAGGATCATAATTTTACTATTCTTTACCATCAGGGAAGCGAATGTTGTTCTTGATGCCTTGAGTAGGAAGGCTTATATGTCTTGTATGATGATGAGGGAATGGAAGATGCTAGAGGATGTCAGGGAATGGAGTCCTATTGTAAGTGGGCGTAGTGTTCTATTTGCTAATGTTCGTGCTACGCCGGTTTATTTGGGTTGATTAAGGAGGCTCAAGTTATTGATCTGAATTGAAGAAGATTATTGATCGATTGGGAGAGAATGCTACACGGGGTTTGCGATGAACAGTGATGGGATCTTGATATTTGAGAATAGGGTTTGTGTTCCTTCTTAGATGAAGTGAAACGTATGGTCCTTGATGAGGCTCACAAAGCCAAGTACACGATACATCCAGGTAGTACTAAGATGTACCGTGACTTGAAGAGGCGGTTTTGGTGGAACGGTATGAAGAGGAGATAGCTGAATATGTTTCTAGATGTTTGACATGTCGCAGGTTAAGGCGGAGCACCGGAGACCTGTCTACTCACCACTTGAGATTCCGGAGTGGAAATGGGAACATATCACGATGGATTTTGTCACGGGGTTGCCGCGTACTCGTAGAGGCTTCGATCTGTTTGGGTTATTGTTGATAGGTTGACGAAGTCGTCCCATTTTATTCCTATTGCGATGACTTACGGTTTGAGTCGGTTAGCGCATTGTATATCCAGGAGATTATCGGGCTACATGGTGTCCCCGTTAGTATTGTGTCGGACAGAGATCCTAGATTCACCTCGAGATTTTGGCATTCATTACGAGGCCTTGGGAACCAAACTTAACTTGAGTACAGCTTTTCATCCCCGGTCGGATGGATCGGAGAGATTGATACGGATATTAGAGGATATGCTTCGTGCTTGTGCTATGGATTTCAAGGGCAATTGGGATTCACATCTACCGTTGGCGAGTTTGCATATAATAACGGTTACCAATCTAGCATTGAGATGGCTCCTTATGAGGCTTTGTATGGGCGTAAGTGTCGTTCACCAATTTGTTGGGACGAAGTTGGAGAAGCTAAATTATGGGGTTCGAAATGGTACAACAATCGGCCAAGGATGTCAAGTTGATTAGAGAGAGATTGCGTACGGCTCGAGTAGAAAAGCTATGCGGATAACCGGAGACGCGATCTTGAGTTCCAAGTTGGAGACTTTGTGTTCTTGAAAATATCGCCGCGTGGTACTAAGAGATTTGGTAAGAAAGGGAAACTTTCACCAAGGTATATTGGCCCGTTCGAAATTCTTGAGAGGGTTGGTTCTTTAGCTTACCGGATTGCATTGCCACCGTCTATTTCGGGTATTCATGATGTGTTTCACGTTTCTATGCTCCGCAAATATATGAAGGATGAATCACATGTTCTTGCCTATGAAGAGATTACCTTTGAACCCGACCTTTCCTATGTTGAGAAGCCGGTGAAGATTCTTGACACCAAAGAACAAACCTTGAGGACTAAGAGGATACCACTAGTGAAAGTTTTGTGGAAGAATCATTTGATGGAAGAAGCCACTTGGGAAACGAGAGTGAGATGCGAGAGAAGTATCCATACTTGTTTGATTAGATGGTAAGTGAATTTAGGGACTAAATTCCTTTAAGGAGGGGAGGATGTGACACCCTAGTTCTCTTAATTGCATAATTTGCATGTTATATATCTTGTTTGCATGAATAGAAATGCCATGTTAGTATAATGTATTATAATTTGATAATTTCTGCTTGTTTTAGCTTTGTTTACTTGTGTTGCTCATACAAAAATGATTTGGTATGATTTTTAGTAACCAAAATGACTTTGTACTCGGTGAGATGCATCTTGGGTACAAAGCGATCGCCTTGTTTTTGGACGGAGCGATCGCTTTGTAGACGAATGTACTATTGAGCTGGGTACAAAGCGATCGCTTTGGTCCTTAACAAAGCGATCGCCTTGTAGCGAATGTCAAAGCGATCGCCTTGCTTCGTGGGAGGCGATCGCCTGTTACGAAGCTTTATTTTTAATAATTGTTGACTTGTGGACTGTTTGTTTAAGTTGGGACACGTCCTAAGTGAGAGACCAGCTCACTCATACCTTCCTTCGCCTCAACACTGGAATGACCCTCCACTTCACCCACTTCACCCAAAACAACTCTAAGAACAATTGAGAGAGATGTGTGTGTTCTTGGTGAGATCACTGTGTTTTCATCTCCTCCATTTCCAACCACTCAAACTTGCATGCAAAGCCATATTTGTGTTCCTTGAGACTAGAGAAACAACTTGGGAGGCTTTGATTCTTCTTTTGTTGGTTTAAATTGTGTGTTTGAGGTAAGTACCCAATCCCTTGTCTTGTATGCTCAATATCAAGTATGCTCCCTTCATGATAGTTTTAGTTTACATGTTTAAGAAGACATGCATCATGTTAAAAACTTGAAATTCCTTAAGTTAAATTTCGTAAATTTTGGGTTAATGACTCATCATTGATAATTTGGACTTGTGTCAAGTATGAATAATGTTCTAGGATGAACTTGGAATAACTTTTGTTCTTGGACTTGTTATAATTCATCACTTCAAAAATTGATGGACATGTTAGGGTTCACAAGTGTGGAACTTAAATCTTGATGGACTAAAAGTCACGAATGACATATAGTCTAATTGCATATGAATCGAGAACTTAGAAAAGAGCCATGAATTGCACATAGCATTCATTCGCTACTTAGGAATATTTTAGCAATAACTCATCGGAGTTGCGTTAGAGAGTCATTGAACAATACCGACTCTACAAATAAATCCCTACGACGTTTAGAGTTCAATTGAATTGTAAATTTGTTCTTGGGAATTCTTGACATGATTGATCTATTGCTCGACTTGTACATTATAGAATAACATGCCTACTTGATCGGACGAGTCGCTCTTGTCGACCTCGCTCCATTACTTGATTTATTACGTGAGTAAACATCTACTTGACTCGGACAAGTTCGCTCTTGTCGAACTTGCTCCTTACTTGATTTGTATGACAAGTAAATATCTACTTGACATACCATTAGTCAGCATTAAGTGAATTGTATCGATGGTCAACGATGCATCATAGTCATGAATCATGAGGTTCATGATGATGATGGGTCGCCATACCATAACTTGCACACACCCTTCACTACGATCACGGTGGAGAAGAGTACCATGTCGTAACCAAAGGGCGCTTGGAATAATACTAATCGTGGTCGATGTATCATACACGTGCATCCGACAAATACAATCGTTATAACCTTGTCTATTTCAGGGACTACGAAGCGGCACCGGTTCTATAACATATCCTAATCCTATGTGATTTAATTACGCACCTATGTGAAAACAATGTGCATCGCGACATGAGAACTACGTGCTAACATGATCTTGCTTGATACGTGCTATGTATGCCTTGCATTATATCTGTCATGCATATTGGTTACTTACAAAGTCTTTATGACTTACCCCTCCCTTTCTTGTTTTAGATCCTAGTCGTCCAGGTCCGTCTTCTCGAGGTTGATCGTCTTCTCGTGCTCGTGATTGTTCACCTAGAGGTGGTAGCGTTGGCTTTTGGTTTCTTCTTTTGCAAGGACGTTGGGTTTAAGCAAGTCATTTAGACTTCGCTTGGGAATGTGTAATCATAGTAACTTGTACTTGTTGTAGACTAAATGAATATTCTACTTATGTCTCTTGTTATTTGCCGGCACTTGTTGGCCGAGCCTTGTTTACATGTATATGGTTCACTTGTTAAGACTTCCGTTGAGCATCCCTTTAGCTCTTGTTTATTGATGTGGTTTTCTCAGGCATGTTTAGCCGTCGAGGTGTTTATATATTAGCATGACTTGTTAGTGTTGGGTTCCTTTGTAATTTCGCGATGACTTGGTTTACTTGTTATTAATTGTTATATCGGGTTTTGAAGTTTTAAAATATTCGGCTTTTTAATGCCGAGTTTTACTTCGTGTCCAATGTTGCGTCACGTTAGTTGTGATAATCGAGTCCTTGCATGATTGTAGTCCTTATTTGGACGGCTCGACCCGCGTTCCCATCTCGGGGTCGGGGTTGGGTCGTCACGTTGGTATCGAGCTTTATAGGTTAGCTATCGGCCGGATAGGTTCCATGGCCTAGTTGGGTTAAGTTCTTGTGTGATGTTCTAACGTCGAGTGATTTCTTATAGGTGTATCATGGTGCGACCTAGACCGGGGGCTAGTAGCGGTGGGCTGGTATTGGTCGAGGTAGAGCGGCCTAGGAGGGTTCTGCGAGCCGAGGCTAGAGCTCCGAAGAACGAAGTTGAGGTACCCCACCTCGGAATCGGGGTGATGAGAATGCCGTATGGCGGGCTTGTTTCGTAGAATGATGACTGTTATGACCGAGTTGGCACAAGAGGGTCAAGCGGGAGGTGTACCACCTCCACCACCACCACCGAACCCGAGGCGGAAGTTTCACCACCTCGTAACGAGGCACCGCCGGGACCTAGAGCTAGAAATAATACTACTTTGGAGAGGTTCTTGAAGATGAAACCTCCATCTTTCGAGGAGAGTCCGATGCTAGTAAAGCGAGTTATGGCTGGAGGACTTGGAGAAAATCTTTGCGGCTCTAGGCGCACGGAAGAAGAGAAGGTTGTCTTAGGCGTGTATAAGGAGAGGGCGGCGAATCATTGGTGGAGAGTATTGTTGGCAAGTGGGATCTTAACCGGGTTCCAAAGATTTGGTCTAATTTCGAGAGGGAGTTCAAGGCTTCTTATGTACCTATGGTGGTGAGGAGAAAGAGGGAGAAAGAGTTCCGGGATCTAGAACGGGGTTCTATGACGGTGGCTCGATATTCGCCAAGTTCACCGAGCTGTCTCGTTATTGTGCACATCTTGTACCCGATGAGCCCATGAGGGTGCTCAAGTTCGTTAAGGGTCTAAAGCGAGTATAGAAGGCAGCTCTTGTCATTGCGGTTGACGAGACTATAGGGGTGCGTTGATCGCGCCTATGAGATCGAGAGAGATATAGAGGAGCACGAAGCTGTGTGCGATCCTCGCATCGCGATCATCGCAGCGGTCATCTCGGGTGACCTCGCGGCATTCGGGAAGGGTCGGTTTTCGGGTAATCGGTGCAGTCGGGGCAACCGCCGTAACGGTGGTCGATCTAGCGGCGATCGGATGGACAGCCTAGGCGTACTTCGATAGTCGTGATAATCGTACCCGGCTTCGCAAGGGCGGCAAGGCCGGCGGAGTGAGCTGTTGAGTGTTCTTTTGTCACAAGCGGGGCATTCGTACAATGAGTGTAGGGTCGACTTGGGCGGTGTTTGGGTTGTGGAGATTCAAGTCACCGAGTGAAAGATTGTCCCAAGTTTAAGACTACTCGGTCCGTGGGTTCGGTTCGGCGATCGGGCACCAAGAGGGATAGTGATGGGCGTCCTAAGGCCCAAGCTCGTGTTTTGCGCTTGACCGGCGTGGTGTTCGAGTCGACCTCGGTTATTGGAGGTATTCTCTCGGTCTTCGGCCATAGGGCTCGAGTTCTTATAGATCGGGGTCTTCTCATTCCTATGTTGCATCGCATTTCATTGAGCATTTGTGCGTGTTACCTTCTCGGTTACCTTATGTGCTTGAAGTGTCTACACCGTTGGGTGATCAATTATTGGCGTCGGAAGTTTATAAAGCTTGTGATGTGCTTGTATGTGATCGGGTCTTGCATGCGGATCTAGTAGTTTTGCCTATTCGGGATTTTGATTTGATCTTGGGTATGGATTGGTTGTGCACTTATCATGCTCTAGTTGATTGTCGTCGTAAAGAGTTACTTTTGCCATGCCGGTATTCGAATTTGTGTTTACGGGTGATCATGCCATGAATAGTATACATATCATTTCGCTTTGCGGGCTAGGAAACTTCTATCTCGGGGTGCACGGGGTATATTGCTTGTGTGCTTGATACTAGCATGTCTCTTGTTAATATAGAAGATGTACCGGTAGTTAATGAATTTCCGGATGTCTTTTCAAATGATTTTGCATTACCTCCCGACCGAGAGTTAGAGTTTTGCATTGAACTATTGCGGGAACTTCACCAATTTCTAGAGCACCTTATAGAATGGCCCAGTGAGTTGAGGAGTTGAAAGACCAATTGCGGGAACTTCTCGATAAGGAGTTCATTAAACCGAGTGTGTCTCCGTGGGGCACCGGTATTATTTGTGAAGAAGAAGGATGGTAGTTTGCGGTTGTGCATTGACTATCGCCAATTGAACCAGGTTACTATCAAGAATAGGTACCCTTTACCTCACATTGATGATCTCTTCGATCAACTTCAGGGATCCGTGGTGTATTCCAAGCTAGACTTGAGGAGTGGTTATCACCGGTTGAGAGTTCGGGCGGAGGATGTCCCAAAGACAGCTTTTCGGACACGTTATGGTCACTATGAGTTTGTGGTGATGCCGTTTGGGTTGACAAACGCGCTGCTTTTCATGGACTTGATGAATCGGGTGTTTCATGAGTATTTGGATTGCTTTGTTGTGGTTTTCATCGATGATATTTTAGTGTACTCAAAGTCACGAGAGGAACATGCTAACCATTTGAGAGTGGTTCTTTCCTTGTTGCGAGAAAAGAAACTTTATGCGAAATTTAGCAAGTGTGCATTTTGGCTTGAACAAGTATCTTTTCTTGGGCACGTTGTTTCTAGTGAGGGTATTGCGGTGGATCCTTCTAAGGTGGAGGCTATTACTAAATGGAAGACTCCTAGAACGGTAACCGAAGTTCGTAGTTTCTTGGGCTTGGCGGGTTACTACCGTAGGTTCATTGAGGATTCTCCAAGATTGCTACTCCCATGACTAATTTGACTCGAAAAAGTCTACTTTCATTTGGAGTGATAAGTGCGAGGCCGGTTTCAAGAGTTGAAGAAAAGATTGACCACGGCTCTGTTTTAGCATTGCCTAATGGATGTGATAACTTTGTGATTTATAGTGACGCTTCGTTAGAAGGCTTGGGTTGCGTGCTTATGCAAAACGGGAAGGTGATTGCCTATGCTTGAAGAAGTTGTCACCATATGAGCAAATTACCCAACTCACGACCTTGAATTGGCGGCAATTGTTTTCGCTTCACAAGTGGAGACATTACCTGTATGGAGCGAAGTTTGAGGTGTATACAGATCATAAGAGTTTGAAGTACCTCTTCTCGCGAAGGAGTTGAATATGAGACAGGCGTTGGATGGAGAAGCTTAAGGATCATAATTTTACTATTCTTTACCATCAGGGAAAGCGAATGTTGTTGCGATGCCTTGAGTAGGAAGGCTTATATGTCTTGTATGATGATGAGGGAATGGAAGATGCTAGAGGATGTCCGGAATGGAGTCCTATTGTAAGTGGGCGTAGTGTTCTATTTGCTAATGTTCGTGCTACGCCGTTTTATTTGGGTTGATTAAGGAGGCTCAAGTTATTGATCTGAATTGAAGAAGATTATTGATCGATTGGGAGAGAATGCTACACCGGGTTTGCGATGAACAGTGATGGGATCTTGACATTTCAGAATAGGGTTTGTGTTCCTTCTTCGATGAAGTGAAACGTATGGTCCTTGATGAGGCTCACAAAGCCAAGTACACGATACATCCAGGTAGTACTAAGATGTACCGTGACTTGAAGAGCGTTTTGGTGGAACGGTATGAAGAGGGAGATAGCTGAATATGTTTCTAGATGTTTGACATGTCGGCGAGTTAAGGCGGAGCACCGAGACCGCCGGTCTACTTCACCACTTGAGATTCCGGAGTGGAAATGGGAACATATCACGATGGATTTTGTCACGGGGTTGCCGCGTACTCGTAGAGGCTTCGATCTTGTTTGGGTTATTGTTGATAGGTTGACGAAGTCGTCCCATTTTATTCCTATTGCGATGACTTACGGTTTGAGTCGGTTGGCGGCATTGTATATCCAGGAGATTATCGGGCTACATGGTGTCCCCGTTAGTATTGTGTCGGACAGAGATCCTAGATTCACCTCGAGATTTTGGCATTCATTACAGGAGGCCTTGGGTACCAAACTTAACTTGAGTACGCTTTTCATCCCCGATCGGATGGACGATCGGAGAGATTGATACGATATTAGAGGACATGCTTCGTGCTTGTGCTATGGATTTCAAGGGCAATTGGGATTCACATCTACCGTTGGCGAGTTTGCATATAATAACGATTACCAATCTAGCATTGAGATGGCTCCTTATGAGGCTTTGTATGGGCGTAAGTGTCGTTCACCAATTTGTTGGGACGAAGTTGGAGAAGCTAAATTATGGGGTTCGAAATGGTACAACAATCGGCCAAGGATGTCAAGTTGATTAGAGAGAGATTGCGTACGGCTCGAGTAGGCGAAAAGCTATGCGGATAACCGGAGACGATCTTGAGTTCCAAGTTGGAGACTTTGTGTTCTTGAAAATATCGCCGCCGTGGTACTAAGAGATTTGGTAAGAAAGGAAACTTTCACCAAGGTATATTGGCCGTTCGAAATTCTTGAGAGGGTTGGTTCTTTAGCTTACCGGATTGCATTGCCACCGTCTATTTCGGGTATTCATGATGTGTTTCACGTTTCTATGCTCCGCAAATATATGAAGGATGAATCACATGTTCTTGCCTATGAAGAGATTACCTTTGAACCCGACCTTTCCTATGTTGAGAAGCCGTGAAGATTCTTGATACCAAAGAACAAACCTTGAGGACTAAGAGGATACCACTAGTGAAAGTTTTGTGGAAGAATCATTTGATGGAAGAAGCCACTTGGGAAGCGAGAGTGAGATGCGAGAGAAGTATCCATACTTGTTTGATTAGATGGTAAGTGAATTTAGGGACTAAATTCCTTTAAGGAGGGGAGGATGTGACACCCTAGTTCTCTTAATTGCATAATTTGCATGTTATATATCTTGTTTGCATGAATAGAAATGCCATGTTAGTATAATGTATTATAATTTGATAATTTCTGCTTGTTTTAGCTTTGTTTACTTGTGTTGCTCATACAAAAATGATTTGGTATGATTTTTAGTAACCAAAATGACTTTGTACTCAGTGAGGTGCATACTGGGTACAAAGCGATCGCCTTGTTTTTGGACGGAGCGATCGCTTTGTAGCAGAATGTACTATTGAGCCGGGTACAAAGCGATCGCTGGTCCTTAACAAAGCGATCGCCTTGTGGCGAATGTCAAAGCGATCGCCTTGCTTCGTGGGAGGGCGATCGCCCTGTTACGCTGAAGCTTTATTTTTAATAATTGTTGACTTGTGGACTGTTTGTTTAAGTTGGGACACGTCCCTAAGTGAGAGACCAGCTCACTCATACCTTCCTTACTGCCTCAACACCTGGGAATGACCCTCCACTTCACCCACTTCACCCAAAACAACTCTAAGAACAATTGAGAGAGAGACTGTGTGTGTTCTTGGTGAGATCACTGTGTGTTTTCATCTCCTCCATTTCCAACCACTCAAACTTGCATGCAAAGCCATATTTGTGTTCCTTGAGACTAGAGAAACAACTTGGGAGGCTTTGATTCTTCTTTGTTGGTTTAAATTGTGTGTTTGAGGTAAGTACCCAATCCCTTGTCTTGTATGCTCAATATCAAGTATGCTCCCTTCATGATAGTTTTAGTTTACATGTTTAAGAAGACATGCATCATGTTAAAAACTTGAAATTTCTTAAGTTAAATTTCTGTAAATTTTGGGTTAATGACTCATCATTGATAATTTGGACTTGTGTCAAGTATGAATAATGTTCTAGGATGAACTTGGAATAACTTTTGTTCTTGGACTTGTTATAATTCATCACTTGAAAATTGATGGACATGTTAGGGTTCACAAGTGTGGAACTTAAATCTTGATGGACTAAAAGTCACGAATGACATATAGTCTAATTGCATATGAATCGAGAACTTAGAAAAGAGCCATGAATTGCACATAGCATTCATTCGCTACTTAGGAATATTTTAGCAATAACTCATCGGAGTTGCGTTAGAGAGTCATTGAACAATACCGACTCTACAAATAAATCCCTACGACGTTTAGAGTTCAATCGAATTGTAAATTTGTTCTTGGGAATTATTGACATGATTGATCTATTGCTCGACTTGTACATTATAGAATAACATGCCTACTTGATCGGACGAGTCGCTCTTGTCGACCTCGCTCCATTACTTGATTATTACGTGAGTAAACATCTACTTGACTCGGACAAGTTCGCTCTTGTCGAACTTGCTCCTTACTTGATTTGTATGACAAGTAAATATCTACTTGACATACCATTAGTCCAGTGGCATTAAGTGAATTGTATCGATGGTCAACGATGCATCATAGTCATGAATCATGAGGTTCATGATGATGATGGGTCGCCATACCATAACTTGCACACACCCTTCACTACGATCACGGTGGAGAAGAGTACCATGTCGTAACCAAAGGGCGCTTGGAATAATACTAATCGTGGTCGATGTATCATACACGTGCATCCGACAAATACAATCGTTATAACCTTGTCTATTTCGGGGACTACGAAGCGGCACCGGTTCTATAACATATCCTAATCCTATGTGATTTAATTACGCACCTATGTGAAAACAATGTGCATCGCGACATGAGAACTACGTGCTAACATGATCTTGCTTGATACGTGCTATGTATGCCTTGCATTATATCTGTCATGCATATTGGTTACTTACAAAGTCTTTATGACTTACCCCTCCCTTTCTTGTTTTAGATCCTAGTCGTCCGGTCCGTCTTCTCGAGGTTGATCGTCTTCTCGTGCTCGTGATTGTTCACCTAGAGGTGGTAGCGTTGGCTTTTGGTTTCTTCTTTTGCAAGGACGTTGGGTTTAAGCAAGTCATTTAGACTTCGCTTGGGAATGTGTAATCATAGTAACTTGTACTTGTTGTAGACTAAATGAATATTCTACTTATGTCTCTTGTTATTTGCCGGCACTTGTTGGCCGAGCCTTGTTTACATGTATATGGTTCACTTGTTAAGACTTCCGCTGAGCATCCCTTTAGCTCTTGTTTATTGATGTGGTTTTCTCCGGCATGTTTAGCCGTCGAGGTGTTTATATATTAGCATGACTTGTTAGTGTTGGGTTCCTGTAATTTCGCCGATGACTTGGTTTACTTGTTATTAATTGTTATATCGGGATTTGAAGTTTAAAAAATATTCGGCTTTTTAATGCCGAGTTTTACTTCGTGTCCAATGTTGCGTCACGTTAGTTGTGATAATCGAGTCCTTGCATGATTGTAGTCCTTATTTGGACGGCTCGACCCGCGTTCCCATCTCGGGGTCGGGGTTGGGTCGTCACAATATCGATTCCCAATGCCACGATTAGACGACATGATTGATGAGTTACATGGAGCAATAATTTACTCAAAGATTGACTTGAGGAGCAGATATCATCAAATCTGTATGCGTGAAGGAGTTGAATGGAAGACAGCTTTCAAGATAAAGCACGGATTATATGAGTGGAAGGTGATGCCATTCGGGCTCACAAATGCTCCAAGTACGTTCATGAGATTAATGAATGAGGTTTTGAGACCATTCAAGGGAAAATTTGAATGGACTTCGGCGGCACAACAAGCTTTTGAAAAGCTCAAGGAAAAGTTATGCAAGACACCGGTTTTGGCCTTACCCGATTTCTCTCAACCTTTTGAAGTCGAATGTGATGCTAGTGGAATGGGTATAGGGGCGGTGTTGACTCAAGGAAAACGGCCCATTGCTTACTTTAGTGAAAAGTTTGGAGGTGCAAGACTCAACTATTCTACCTATGACAAAGAATTTTATGCCATGGTTCGAGCTTTGGATCATTGGAGCCATTATTTGAGGCCGAATCATTTCGTCCTTCATTTCGATCATGAGGCTTTGAAATACATTCATGGGCAACACAAGCGTTTAGCGAAGGCACACAAAGTGGGTGGAATTTCTGCAATCTTTCGACTTCTCTTCAAAGTATAAGGATGGAAAGAATAACGTGGTAGCGGATGCGTTATCTCGAAGGTATTCTATGCTTACCATGATGGATGCCAAGCTACTAGGGTTTAAACTAGTATGCGAATACTACAAGGAAGATCCATATTTTGGCTCTATTGTTCTCGACTGTGAGAAAGGGAAGAATGAGAATTTCGTGTTACAAGAAGGCTTTTTGTTCAAAGGCAATCAGCTTTGTATTCCCAAGTGTTCGATAAGGGAGTTATTGGTACGAGAAACTCATGGAGGAGGACTAGCGAGACATTTTGGCATCAACAAGACGCTTGAGTTATTGCAAGAACATTTTTATTGGCCGAAGATGCTTGGTGATGTGCAAACTATTATCTCCCGATGTGCCACTTGTCAAAAGATGAAAAGTACGTTCCATCAAGGTTTGTATATGCCTTTGCCCGTACCAAAACAGCCATGGAGCGATGTATCAATGGATTTCATTGTGGCTTTACCACGGACGCAAAGAGGAAAGGATGCTATCATGGTGGTGGTCGATCGATTCTCTAAAATGGCGCATTTCGTACCATGTCACAAGACGGATGATGCCTCCTTAATTGCGGATTTATACTTCAAAGAAATTGTGCGTTTGCATGGGGTGCCAAAGACAATTGTGAGTGATCGAGATAGCAAGTTTCTTAGTCATTTTTGGCGATCTCTTTGGAGGATTATTGGAACTAAATTGCTGTTTAGTACATCTCATCACCCGCAAACGGATGGGCAAACGGAAGTAACAAATAGAACCCTTGGAATTCTATTAAGGGGACTAGTTGGGAAGACCCAAAAGGATTGGGATTTGAAGTTGGCTCATGCAGAATTTGCTTATAACCACACACCAACATATGCTACAAAGCATTCTCCATTTGAGGTTGTGTATGGGGTTAATCCTTATTTGCCTATAGATATGGTTCCCACACGAAAAGGGAAAGAACAAACGGATGCGTTCACCAAATTGAAAGATATACAACAATTTCATGAACAAGTTCGTGCAAGGATAGAGAAAATGAATGAAGTGTACAAGAAACGAGCCAACAAAAGTCGCAAGCAACCGGAATTTCAACCTGGAGATTTAGTATGGCTACATTTGCGAAAAGAACAATTTCTTAGCAAAAGGAAGAATACACTAATGCCAAGAGCCGAAGGCCCTTTTCAAGTTTTGGAACGGTTTGGCGATAGTGCCTACAAGTTGGACCTTTCCGAGGAATATGCGATTAGTCCTACGTTCAATGTGGGAGACTTGTCACCATACTTGGAGGACAAAATGCTTGAAAAATTGAGGCCAATTCTTTCTAAAGAAGGGGAGGATGATGCGGGAGCATTAGGAAATGACCTTCACAAAGACCCAAACAATACCATGGATGCATTACAAATGGGTGAAGATGGATTGACATTGTCGCTTGAGGCTTTGGTGATGCAAAGTGGGAATTACAAGAGTTTGGAAGGCATTTGGAGGTCACATGCACAACAAGGGAAGATGCAAGGGAAAAAGAAGGCGTTTCAAACTTTCTGGACCAAAGGCGATCGCCTTGATTGAGGAGAGAGCGATCGCCCCATCACTAGTTTTGCGGACCAAGTTTCTGGCCACAAAGCGATCGCTTTGTAGTGGGCTAGGGCGATCGCCCTGTGACCAGTTTGGCGAATTCTCCTTTTCCTGCTGCTGTTTTGTTTCCTAGATTGTGTAGGTTTGTTTCTCTATTCCTAGGTAGGATAGTATTTTAATCTCTTGTAAAATTAGGATTAGTTTTCTTTTCCTTTTAAGATTAGGATGCAATTGTAAACAACTATATAAAGGGTAGAATTAGAGTTGTAAAATGCAGATTTTGATTCTCAAGAGAGTAATACAAAGAACAAAGGTTTGTTCAGATTTGTCTATTATTTTCCTTAGGTTTAGGAAGTAATATTCAAAGGGCTCTTTACGTTAGGTGAGTGAAGCCTAACCGGTGAACCCAAACGGAATCTTTACATTAGGTGAGTGAAGCCTAACCGGTGACCCGTCATCTATCTTATTGTTTTCGCTGCAATTTTCATCATTGTTCACATAACCTTTGTCCATAATTCCATAAGCAACAACTTCGGTGTTTGTTACGCATCAGCTGTATATGAGATAAAGTGTATTGAGTGATTATAGGATACTGTATGGATCCTAAGTTAAGTTGCACAATAGGCCTACTTTGCCTATTGTCTTGTTTTGGTTATATGTTAGTGATTATGGAGATTGTGAGATTGTTCTAGTATGTGATAGGACAATCATCCTACTTTGATGATTGAGTGTGTGTTTAATGTTGGCTTAAATCGCAATTTGGTTACTCTACTTTAACAGAAAATTCATTAAGCTCACTCTACAATTTTTTTTCTCAATTTCATCACTATACTTGACATGTTGAGTCAATAAGCTCACCACGCTTAACTTCTGTTAGTTTTGTTGGATGGAGGGCTGCAAAAAGACCAAAATACCCTTTAGCTTAAATTTCTATTTAGTCACCCTACTTTGACAGAAAATGCATTAAGATTACTAGTATAAAATTTTGTGTATAAAATATTTAAAATAATCAAATCAATTAAATAAGTTATTTCAAATATAATAAAATAATATAGTTTTAGACCAATTCTTAAAAATATTAAACAAAAATTAGGTTAACTTATCAGAATTCTTAATCAAAATTAATAAAAGATTATGTTGGTGTTTTCTAAAGCAATAAATTCTTTAGCTTGACTTTTTTTTATATAAAACTAATTATATTAAACAAATTCATTAAATTATTATGAGATAGTTATTATTGTAGAATAAAGTAAGTTTAAAATATTATTATAAATTATTTATAAGTAATTATAGATATTTAAATAAGGGTTAATGACACCACTAGAAAAATCATTAAGTCAATCATGTGGTACATGCCATTTTTCAAGGGTATTATGGAAAATTTCTAAGGAATTTAATTATAACAAATTTTTATCTTAATCTAATTAAAAGTATTAGTCATTTATCTCAATGTAGTTATAATATTAAATATTAATGTTAATTTAATTAGGATTAGTAATAGATTAAATATTAATGTTAATTTAATTAGGATTAGTAATAGTATTCAAACAAAATTTGGATTAGTAATTATTACATTAATTTGTCAAATAAAAAAAACTTAAACAATCAAAACCATTCACCCATCACTTTCCTTCCCTCTCGACTTCCCCCAAGCTCCAACATCCCCAATTCCGCCATTGTCGACTTCAAAGGCTTCGACGGTGACGACGACCTCGACGACTCTCTCTCACCCTTTCTCCGATCTCCCCCTCCGATCCCATCCACCTCCCATCACTCTATCCACCCCCTCCGATCCCGAATCACCTTTCTCTCCCGGCATGCTCAAATCACAAGCTATCACTTTCTCATTCTAGTCAGCTCTGGGTGGGTAGATTAGATCTGAATCATCTCTCTAACCAGTATGAAATAGCCTATTATCGAATATCCGAATGGATCTTTGATTGATAGAAGTGAGAATGACGAAGATCGAGTTAAGGATGAATTTTAGGAGGAAAATTCGGCTAGAAGTGAGCTAAAGGGCCATTGCCGAAAATCGTGGTCGATTGCGTCAACCATAGTAGTGGGCTCATCAAACTTTCTTTCGTCGAGGGTACGACACTAGGCTGAAATCGATGTAGCGGCCCTGGTAACCCTAACAGACGTTACCGTGAAATTTCGACAGATTGGCATATGTGTGTTGTGGCAATTGAGCCTAGCGTTATGATTCTGATGATTTCTTCACTGAGTGTTTCAAGAAGGGTTGTGGGTCTTTTATGATTTTGGTCCATTTGGATTTCAAAAAATTGGATTGATTTGGGGTTCTTGAAGGAGTTAGAGGGTATGTGCAAATTGAGCTTGGAATGAAGAGATGTTGATTTAGGTGTTTGATCTTCTTCCCTAGTTGCTCAATTTTTGGGTTTTTGTTTGTTCTTGGTTGCAATGAATTTTAACATTTTAGTAATGACATTTTTGAATTTTTAGTATAATTTTAAACTTTTTATTCAAAAATCAAGATAGAGTGATGAACTTGATAATTATATCTAAGTGCAGTGATTAAATTGATAGTTATTAGTAAGGGTATTTTTGGAATTAAAAAAAAACAGTAAGTTTTTCATTCAAAAATCTGGATGGAGTGATTAACGTGAAATTTATGCCAAGTATAGTGATGAAATTGAGAAAAAAAATTATAGGGTGAGCGTAATGAATTTTCTGTCAAAGTAGGGTGACCAAATTGCGATTTAAGCCTTTAATGTTTACTAGCACACTTTGTTGATTTGTTGTTGTAGGCTTATTGTGACCTACTTGAAACATTCGTATTGTTATTGAATGTTGTTGTTGTTGTTGTTGTTGTGGTATGCTCCTTACTTTGGAGTACGACCATTTGTTTTAAATGTCGAGTAAATATTCTACTTGAGCATTTAGTTTAAGTCCATGGCATGATTCTTTTAGCGGTGTATTGACGCTCGATTATTGCGGGAGCCGGGGCTACGTAATAGTCGAAGGCCAATACATCGGGCCTCGTCCTACCGTTAGCCACGGTAGGGGAATAGCGCCAAGTGTTGCATGGCACAGCCGCGATTTTGGTAAGCTATTACTGTGGTGATTTTGCCGAGTTGTAGGGACCGGTGGGCACCCGGTGTTGTGAATACAAATAAAATGGTTCACAGGTTTGATGAGCTCAAGATTTCCATGAATTTTCCCCTTTATTTCCTTTTATTTTGTGCTACTTTTATGTTAAATATTCTTGAAAATATTATTATTTGTGTATTTGTGCTTCATTGTAGGTTTCCAAGGTATTTACGAGTATTCACGGAGTTTAGCACAAAATTAGAGGCAATTTCGGGCTTCAAGGTTGAGCTATAAGTTATTTCGTTAAAGTCCGTCAAGTTAGCCAAGGCAAAATGTGCTAACGGTGGGCTAACGGAGCTAACGGAGGACTAAAATACGAAGCCTAGAGGGGGAAGGACTTTGGGAGACAATCTGAAGACATCAGGGGCACCGGAGCAATTACCAAGACCCTTCATTAATGCGGTGGCAGCTTCTTAGGCTGCCACGTCGCCCCTGACCCAATAGCCAACCCGCGGTCCTTCCTTGGAGCTCTGCTGATCCGGCCCATTTCCTCCATTTCAGCCCATTTCCCCTCACAACTTGACCCACCTGCCATCCTTCATGACCCACTGTAACGCCCCAAATTCGGTACCAACATCGTGGTCCCACAATTTAGCCACGTCACCACAATAATACTTAACAAAATGAACCTCGAGTACTTACAATATCAAATTAACCTTAAACCAATGAAATCCCAAGGTCACTAACATTAATAACCCATAATAATGTCAATACATTTATCAATTATCTTCAACTTTAAATAATTCAGATCCCTCTTATTACAAGGAATAAAATCATTTTCAAAATATCTCGAATGATAGTTGTCGATATCTGCATATCCGTAAGATCCTTCCTACTTATGACCTGGAAGATGGAATAGGAAAAAGGGTGAGCAAACAATGCTCAGCAAGTTCATATAAAACCCCTCCGGTTTCTAAGGAGGAGTTGACTCGAAGAAAATCATACGTTCGTACATTTCAAAAAAAGTCAAAGTCAATCATAAGGTCAATATTAATAGTTCATAAAAATTGAAGGAGTAATAGGAATTTCAAGGGAAAGGATACAACCATGCAAATTGACTGCGAGAGGTACGACTACCGCCAACCGTCCCATACCGGTTGGAGGTAGTGTCCAACTCGCGGACACTATGATCACGTAAGTGGTCGCAAAACCTTAATAAACTAAATACTCCGAAGAGTTTTGAAGATTCATAATTCATAAATACGGTATATCCGGATAACCACACCACGGGCCAGGTGGTGTAAAGCATTCATAAAAAGTCATAAAATTCGTATCTCATAGTACCGTAGTACCCCTGTGTGACAGGTTGTTTAACTTAGTGATCACAGTAAGAATTTTAACAAAATACATAATAGATTCAAAGTTGGAAAATATCACAATTGAATAAAAAGAATTCTCATATGGCAAGGATTCATACACAGGATTTATGACAAATCATAATATGGAGTGAGAACGAAATGATACGACGGAGTTCAAAACAACTACCGGCATAAGTACCGGGCATAATGTATACAATGACGTTTAATGACAACAAAATACAGCGAAAGCCTATCGAAAGAAAATAGAGTTCAAATACTTAAAAGAGGTATAATCCCTTACCTCGCTATGCTTAGCGAATAAAAGTCGTCACACGCGCTTGTTCGAATCTAAATTTATCACAAGTACACCACTAGTTACTAATTATAATTGTATAAAATATAGTCTTAATAGCACTTGTAGGCTAATCTAAATACTATATTAGTAAAAGTCTTTTTAAGATAGTATTTAGTTTTATATGTCAAAATATATCATTAATTCTAATCGATTAAAGTGTGATATAAATCATACTTGTACAAACACTAATTAAAATTTTTCCAAATCTTATACGCATTACAAAATTTTATCTATTACAAAATACATTGGTAAATACCCAAAGTAGGCTCAAGAATTACTTCAATTCGAGCTCGTATGAATTAAATATAATATTAAAGTTACAATCTTTATTTATTTATTATTATTATTATTATTTATTTATTTTATTTTTTTTAGAACATAAGGGGTCTTTTTGAAAATCCAGAAAAAAAAATTTTTTTTTTGGTCAACTTTTCAGCAAGTCTAAACAGAAAGGGTGTAATCTGTTAAGTTAGGATTCTTATTATCTTCTTCATTTAACTAAAAACAGTATAAGGATCAAGTTGAAAATTCGTAAAGATGAGGACTAATTTTTTCAGGTTTGGTGAACAAGGAGGGCCAGAAATAAACTTTGGCAAATGGGTTGTCTTCAACCTCCGCACCAACCACAACCAAAACGAACAGAGCATTAGCTCTGCAACTTCACCCAAATTAATCACACCCATGTATTTTAATTATACATATATCATATTTCCTTTAAAAAAATTTACTTAGTTACTGAGTGTTCTTCTTTAGAGAATTCTTGTAAAATTAACATGGACAATTATCATAAACTAATAATCATCAATAAGTGATAGTTCCAGCAATCCGGCTATAGTTGCTAACAATTCGCAAATCAAAATTTACTAAAAAAAATCAGAAATGTATTTTTTTTTTAAAACTCCATTAAAGTAAATAATCTCTTTTACTCCAAATGGTTATAAATTTACAGAATTCATGTTCTTTGGCAATTCTACTTCAAAGAGAATTTGTACAAATTAACCTTACCTCAAATCGATAATTCCTTTCGGCGACTTCGTCCGACGAATGATTTCGTTCGTCACCAACTCTCCTTCCTTCCGAGAATCAACGATGCTCTCTCTCTCTCTCTTGCACTCACAGTTCTCTCAATTTCTGGTAGAGAACCATTGTTCCAAACCCCTTTTTATAACCTTCTTCAATGGTGATTTCTCTCCCCAACACACCCCCATGGACTGAATCTTCACAAGCCATTTTGACGGTCACTCTCGAATACAACAATGGCGAGATTTTTTTTGTTTTTTTTGTTTTGTGTAGCGCCTTTGACTGATGATGCATTCTCCCAGAAACAACACTATCGAGAATTTCTTTCCTTTTTTTGTGTGTGTGTGTGTGTGTGTGTGTTATACACAATAGTGGGCCAAGCCCAAAATAATATGATGACAAAAATGTCTTAAGCACAAATAATAACAATGTGGTAACAATGTCTTTAGCCCAATATCACATACTGAAAATAGGCCAAAAATTTCTTTAGCCCAATATAATACTAAAAAAAAAAATTATTACAATTTAACAAATTATTTAGTGGGTTATTACATTCTTACCCCCTAAAAAGAAGTTTAGTCCTCTAAACTTAAGCACCTTATCCTATGAAAAGTTCGGGATGTTTCTCTCGCATCTCCTCCTCAAGCTCCCAAGTGGCTTCCCTTTTCTGTATGATTACTCCATTGGACCTTGACATATGGAATGGTTCGTCTCCGAAGAACTTGGTCTTTTCGATCTATTATTCGGATGGGATGTTCGGCATAACTAAGATCTTCTTGAAGTCGTAACGGTTCAAATTCAATCACATGACTCGGATCGGGGACATACTTCCTCAACATAGATACGTGAAACACATTGTGAACTCCGGCCAGTGCAGGTGGTAAAGCAAGTCTATACGCTACCTCTCCCACCCGTTCAAGTATTTCGAATGGTCCGACGAACCTCGGACTGAGCTTACCTCGAACACCAAACCTCATGACTCCTCTCGTTGGCGAGACTTTCAAAAACACATGGTCGCCAATATCAAAATCTAGTTTACGTCGGTGCTTATCTGCGTAAGACTTCTGTCTACTTTGGGCTGTAAGTAGTCTCTTTCTTATTAATTGCACTTTCTCCGAAGTAATCTGTACCAACTCTAGCCCCAAAAGTTTTCTTTCACCCACCTCGTCCCAACAAGTAGGTGATCGGCACTTCCTTCCGTACAATGCTTCATATGGTGCCATGCCAATGCTGGCATGAAAGCTGTTGTTATACGCAAACTCTACTAGCGGTAAGTGATCATCCCAATTCCCTTGTAAATCCAAAACACAAGCTCTAAGCATATCCTCTAACGTCTGGATAGTTCTTTCCGACTGGCCATCTGTTTGTGGGTGAAACGCGGTACTCATGCTCAACTTTGTACCGAGGGCTTTCTGCAGACTACCCCAAAACTTCGATGTAAACCTTGTGTCGCGGTCTGAGATTATTGAAACAGGAACCCCATGTAACCTAACAATCTCATCAATATACATTTTCGCTAATTTCTCTAGCGAGTCATTAATTCGAAATGGCAGGAAATGAGCTGACTTAGTCAATCGGTCCACAATAACCCAAATTGCATTGTGTCCCTTGAGTGTTCTAGGTAGCCCTACCACAAAATCCATAGTAATGTGTTCCCACTTCCACTCGGGAATTGGCATTGACTGTAATAACCCTCCAGGTCTCTGATGTTCACTTTTAATCTGTTGGCATACTAGACATTTGGAGACAAACTCTGCAATTTCTCGTTTCATATTTTCCCACCAGAAAGTATGACGCACATCCCTATACATCTTTGTGCTTCCTGGGTGTACTGCAAACCTCGAATTGTGAGCTTCCTCTAATATCTCCCTGTTCAACTCTGAGTCGGAAGGAACGCAAACCCTAGACCCAAAACGTAATATGTCATCATTCCCAATTCGAAACTTTGGTTGAGCCCCTACTTTCACTCCTTCAGCAATCTTGGTTAACTCTGGGTCAACTCCTTGAACTGTCTTGATCCTTTCTAACAAGGACGGTTGAAAACTCAGGTGCGCCAAATACCCTTTGCCTCCTCGCACTCTTACTTCTAAACCCAATGACTCCAAATCATCAATAATTTTCTTCTCTTTAGTCAGCATCATGGCCAAGGTCCCCCTATTCTTACGACTGAGAGCATCCGCCACCACATTAGCTTTGCCAGGGTGGTACAAAATTGTGCAGTCATAATCTTTCAGAAGCTCCAACCACCTTCTTTGCCTCATGTTCAGATCCTTTTGGGTGAAAATATATTTAAGACTCTTGTGATCCGTATAAATTTCACACGGTTCCCCATACAGATAGTGTCTCCAAATTTTCAGTGCAAACACCACGGCAGCCAACTCTAAATCGTGTGTTGGGTAGTTCTTTTCAAAAGTCCTAAGTTGTCTGGAAGCGTAAGCGATTACTTTCCCATTCTGCATTAATACACAACCCAAACCTCTTAGCAAAGCATCACTATAAATTACAAACCCCCCTGTCTCCGCTGGTAAAGCAAGAATCGGTGCCGAAACCAACTTCTTCTTCATTTAACTAAAAACAGTATAAGGATCAAGTTGAAAATTCGTAAAGATGAGGACTGGTTTTTTTCAGGTTTGGTGAACAAGGAGGGCCAGAAATAAACTTTGGCAAATGGGTTGTCTTCAACCTCCGCACCAACCACAACCAAAACGAACAGAGCATTAGCTCTGCAACTTCACCCAAATTAATCACACCCATGTATTTTAATTATACATATATCATATTTCCTTAAAAAAAATTTACTTAGTTACTGAGTGTTCTTCTTCTTTAGAGAATTCTTGTAAAATTAACATGGACAATTATCATAAACTAATAATCATCAATAAGTGATAGTTCCAGCAATCCAGCTATAGTTGCTAACAATTCGCAAATCAAAATTTACTAAAAAAAATCAGAAATGTATTTTTTTTTTAAAACTCCATTAAAGTAAATAATCTCTTTTACTCCAAATGGTTATAAATTTACAGAATTCATGTTCTTTGGCAATTCTACTTCAAAGAGAATTTGTACAAATTAACCTTACCTCAAATCGATAATTCCTTCCGGCGACTTCGTCCGACGAATGATTTCGTTCGTCACCAACTCTCCTTCCTTCCGAGAATCAACGATGCTCTCTCTCTCTCTCTTGCACTCACAGTTCTCTCAATTTCTGGTAGAGAACCATTGTTCCAAACCCCTTTTTATAACCTTCTTCAATGGTGATTTATCTCCCCAACACACCCCCATGGACTGAATCTTCACAAGCCATTTTGACGGTCACTCTCGAATACAACAATGGCGAGATTTTTTTTTTTTGTTTTGTGTAGCGCCTTTGACTGATGATGCATTCTCCCAGAAACAACACTATCGAGAATTTCTTTCCTTTTTGTGTGTGTGTGTGTGTGTATGTGTGTGTGTTATACACAATAGTGTGCCAAGCCCAAAATAATATGATGACAAAAATGTCTTAAGCCCAAATAATAACAATGTGGTAACAATGTCTTTAGCCCAATATCACATACTGAAAATAGGCCAAAAATTTCTTTAGCCCAATATAATACTAAAAAAAAAATTATTACAATTTAACAAATTATTTAGCGGGTTATTACACCCGCCATTCAGCCCGCTCCACCGGCCATCATCCGCTCCACCAGCCATCCCCATCCAGCCCACTTCCTCACACACTCCAACCCGCGATCCACCCACCAGTCCACCACCAGCCAAGCTCCACCCACAAACCCCACCCAGATCAGCAGTCTTCCCTTTTCTCCAGTTCCGTCCCCAGCAATTTCCTCTGCTCTTTTCAGCCCCTAAAGCTTCTAATTAATTCACATTTTGCCACAAGCTTCCTTGATACTCTTTGGCCCTCATTTAAATATCTCCAAGCAGCCCCAAATTAAAGGAAAAGTCTCAAACGGGGCTGTGAGCCCTTTGGGGCAGCAGCCCTTTTCTCCCAAAAAATGCTCCCATTCCTCCATTGATTAATCTCGTTCGAAGCTTTGGAGCTTCAAATAAAGGGCCAACGAAGCATCTACAAGTGATTTCAACCCCGGGTCTCGGCATTGCTCGCGACTTTGCCGGTTAAATTCTTCCAATTTATATTTTAGATATTTTCTAGGGTTGAATGATTTTGTAAAATGTGAAATTGATTTTGTGCTTAATGATTTATGGAAAGCAATTATTTTTTCTATGTCGTTGTAGTGATTTAATTTTATCTCTCTCTCTATTTAGTATACAAGCATGCTAGGTTATTAATTTGTGGGCTTAATGCTTTTAATTAATTGGCCATTAATTAAATGATTTTAGAAATGTTTGGATCCGCGAGAGCTACCTTGCATTTCGGACCGAACAAATTAATAGTTGGTGCCTGGAAAACACCGATAGTCATGGGAGTACTTGTTTTGTGAAGCGATCACTCCACCGAGAGGTAGGAAATTAGGGTTTTTAACCACTTTCGATGTCCCGGTTACCGGCATGCCTTGTAGAAAAATAGAGAGATTATTTCTCTACCCACTATTACCCATATTCTTGGTATTTATTGTGTGCTCTTAATGCTTCCGATGGGTTCGCTACCCATTAGATGATTTCTAGAATTATAGGGTAAGATGCGAGAGCCCGTCCTATTAATTCGGATAACACAATAATTGTCTATGTGACGCCAGACCGAGAGGTAACGAGTGTTCATAGATAGCCAATTGAGGACTTGTTTTGACACGCAATCAATCCACCTTAGCCATTCGTGAGGTAGGGGAGATTCGGGTTGCTATAGGGGCGAGAGCCCGTAGTTAACCAATTTAGTGTTCTCGGCTACCAAGACTTGAGTTAAAGAAAAGTAGAGAGAAGATTAAATTAGACACGAGCTAGACTAGAAAAGATTGCATTCCTAAAATCCTTTCTTTTATCTTGATTTGTTGTTGCCAAACCATTTTGTGACATTTGTAAATATTAATTGCTTTCTTTTATTTTTATTTTTAGTTTTTATTCTCAATTTATTTTCGCTCAAATATAATTAGCTAGCTCATTTTCGGTACTTAGTTGGAGTGAAAATTTCGTGCATTCCCTGTGGGATCGATACTTGTGCTTACGCACTATATTACTTGATACGGCAGGGTACTCTTGCCCTAGTTGTTGCAATTTAATTTGCAGCGCAATCAAGGTTCTTTGTTTTGAACTCATGGTTTTGTTTATGGTTCGAGCATGTCAACAACGGCTTCGAATTCAGGATTTGGTTTATTGATCGAGCACGTCAACAACGGCTTCGATATTTGGTATTATATTGGTTGGTTGGTTGGAACTATTGGTTTGGTCGGAGGTGTACCTCGACGCCATATCCCTTTAAATGTGTTTACTTACCGCTCTTATGTGTTTCCTATACAAGCGAATGATGGTCACAATTTCCAACTGGTATGGGACGGTTGGCGATTGTTGAGCCTCTCGTTAGTATACGATTGGTTGCCTTTATGTGCTCCTACATGTTTACTTTCCTGTTATATTGTTGTGCATAATGTCATGCCATATAGTCACATGTAGTAACTTGTCGATTATTGGTTAAGCTAAAATTGTTACCAAGATTAGTGCATTTAGAGTCTTGGTTTACTGTTGCATTCATACTCATGGCACCCAATACATTATAGTATCTTACGGAGTCTTTTAGACTCACCCAATAACCTCCTCAGTTTGCAGGTTAAGTTTGAGCGCAGCGAGTCTCGAAGCTTGGAGTTAGCAAGATGTATTTGTATTGTCATTTTCTTCTTATTTCTTGTATTGTGAGATCGTGAGGTTCACTAAGTTATGTAAACTTAGTACATGGGTAGAAATAGTTGTCGTCTTTAGATTTGTATTTTGGTACCGACTTGTGTGGTCGTGCCAGTTGTTGTACTCTATTATTTTAGGTTTCTGACTCGTGGTATTTTAGTATTATTGTTTCTCCGGCTCGTGTATTTAGCCGTCGAGGTTTTTTATTGTCGGGTTTATCTTTAGTGTTGTTCTTCGGCGTATGTTTTGGCCATTGAGGTTAATTTAGTTGTAGTTGTTGTATGAGTTTTTGAAACTCACATTTTAACTTGTATTCCGCTGCATAGTTTTGGTTTTGAGCTTGTGTAGCTCGTTCACTTCTGTGGACTTTAGTTATTTCTTTTAATTTGGCGCACCGAGTTGGGGTTCAACTTAGGATCCCGGACTCGGGTCGTCATAGTTGCATTAGTAGCTTATTGAGTTTTAAACTCACCCCGTCTAATGTTTATTTATTTTTCTTAGATCACGGTCCGGCGAGGAACCCATAGTAGAGTTTACTTCGTCTCGGCGTTTCTGCAGGTTGTTCTTTTGGTTGTGCTTTTCGGGCCTTTGTATTTCTTTTGGTGAGGCCAAGGGTATATATTGTTACCTAAACTTTGTAATGTTGGGTAGTGTGTGTTGGTTCTTATGATTGTACTATTCTTTTGGTTACGCCGACATGGTTGTCGTGCTTGATGTAATCCTTATTATTTGTTACTTCCGCATACTCTAATTTAGATATTGTTGTTGTTCTCCGAGCTTGTTGCTCGTGGAGGTTTATGTTACATGTTGGGTTTTATATTCAAACCATGTTTTAAACAAGTTTAGTTACCGGCTTGTTATTATGCCGATGAAGTATTGCTTTGGTTTTAAAGAAAAGCTTTACACGTGCATTACAGGGTTTTATGCATTTGCTTTATACTTGCATCTTAAGGAATATTTTAGATGTGTATTTTGTGTTTCTCATTTCCTCGTGATCCGACTTGGAGATTCCACGTAGGAATTCGGGTCGGGTCATGACAAGTAAAGTATGTAAGTTCAGTTCCTATGTAATGGCAATTTAATCAAAGTAATATGGTAGGCAATGAAATATAAAGCAGCAGTACACAAGAATTCAGCAGTTAACTAAATATTAGTTACTGCATAAGATACTTCATTAATGGAATCCAGTCAAGGCATACATATTGTTTAGTTAACTTTCCCAAATACATGTTACAAAAAGTAAATTAAACTACTAAAGAAAAACTTACAGGCAAACTATTCTAGTAGGAGGCAGATGGAGATATAGATGATTATTTTATATCGTCATTTACTATTTCACTTAACCCTCCCCAGAATCATCTAGAGATTCAATAAATTAATCTCTTGATGATCTGGAGACTTAGGTAAGTGAGATGAGTTAGAATATTAAAAGCGATGTTCAAACTGAAAAGTTTGAACATCCCTTTGGGGATATCCTGACTCATATGAGGGTGTGTAATCAAATCCACACTAACCATTACAAAGATTAGTAAGGCTTTGTGTGTGGATGAGATATGTAGTGAAGACCTAGACTCTAGACTAGACGCTGGCAGATTGGATCTCTTTGGACATTTCTTTCCTTCTTCTCTCTTTCTTCTCTTCATACACTTGGTGAGTGAAGTCCTCATCCTTTAATCTTTTGAGAGGCAGATGGAGATGAGCTTCAAGGGCAATCGGTAGATGATTAATTGGGCACGCTTGAATATACTTTAACTTCACAAGTATATTACTCTTGCACACCACTATATCTTTCTCTCTTTCCACAAGCACGTGCTCTCGCTGTATTATTAATACGATTTTCCACCTATGTCCACACTTTTCTTGAGCAGACGCCTGGGGTATTTATAGGGAGAGAGATGTGAGTAGCCGTTGAGAGATGTTTGAATTCAACCGTTATATATTGTTGTTGTAGAGGTTGAATTCAAAGTTTTGAAGGCTGTGTCCAGGATTTAAGGCTTTGGGGAAGATAGCGAGATCTTCCAGAAGAGACTTTACGTCTTTAAAAAGTAAAAAGGCGTTGTCACATCATAAAGTACTTTTTTGGCCGGGGCTACGTGAAGAACAGTACTTTAGAGATCAAGTTGTGTAAAATATATTTTAGATAATCTAAAAATATATTCCTTTTTGACCGTTGAGTCTTGATGGCTGATGTGAGTCCCAAGACATCAGTCTGTCATCGGTTGCTGAGAGATTGGTTTTGAGCTTTGTCTTGACCATCAGTTGGTGATGTGGCTCCTTTGAGTTTCTTTAGCTTCGGCAGTTTTTGTCACACCCTAATTTAAGCTACTACACATAGCCTAAATTCGGGCATGACCCGGCTAAACATAATCGAAATAACCACCTAATAAACAATATATAACAGCGGAAATAAAACATGGCTAGAAGCCACTCAACCTCATAAACTGAAATATACAACTGAGTTTACACAACTCATCCAACCGATATACAGACCAAAATAGAAGGCATCCAGCCTTTATATACAATACAACAGAAACAGTGTTTGAACCCTAGACAGTATAACAAGCTACTGCCTAACTATACACAATAAATTCTACCCCAAAAGAATAACCACCTTCTAATCTCGCGACGAGCTACACAGCCTCATGCACGTGAACCCTTCGCCTCACTCCGATCTAAGGAAAAACAATAATGAAAGGGTGAGTCACCTATGACCCAGTAAGATTCCACTTAACTTATGCATGTTATGCATGTATGCAACAGTAATAGGATGCTAACACATAGCAGCATGTAATCAGCATAAGAAATAACCAATTAAGTCACATGTAATCAGCATAATCAATAACCAACTAAGTCCTATTACCAGCGCAAGAAGGATCATGACTGTCAACTGTCTCATACCAGTTGGAAATAATGACCAACCTACAAAGTAATGAGCTAACAACATTTCATATCACATATTAAACAAGTAGGGATCACATATATCAGGATATAAGAGTCGAGGTACACCTCCGACTCACCAGCTCCCCTTATAACACCATTCAACTTTGAAGTTCATATCAGATCATTGTAACCATATAATTCATATTTCAAATATTCCACAGAATAAGTCAACATGCCCCAAGTCCCTACAACCTTGGCATCCAAGTGACAACACCACTCTTGTCCAATAATCTACGTGGTGTACCCTATTTTGGCCAGAACTAGGGAGGCAGGCCGGATTAAGGTCGTCACAATCCGACTATCACTGCACTCCGTCTCATGACAATCGGTAGTCAACCAAAACCCCCTGAAAGTTAGTATTCGAATGTGAACATCCGCTTAGCCAAATTCACGTCCACACTTTATTCCATATTCGTTTACAATTTCGGTATTTCGGTTATCCTCTAAGGATCAATTCAAGTTCTATATTCACGAATCAATGTAATGAATACTTTACCCATCTCAAACTATTCGTTATCAAGTCACAAACCCTAAATCACAGCCATATCACATACTTTGTTCAAGTTGATTTCTTGCCGGTTTTACAATTCCAAGTATACACATGATTAATAACACTTTTAAGGCTCAAATATTATCTAATACACCTTATGAACACATAACCATAATCAATTTAGCAAATTAAAGAACTTTACATGGCTGGAAATCACAAACTCTCCATAATAACAACATAGCAATTGATAATAGCCGAAATAAACCAATTAAATTACAACATAGATAAGCTAGAGGTCCCTTACCAAATCAAAGAGCTAAACCACCACTAAACCCCTGGATTTTAGTGCTAAAGTCAGCCAAGAACTTAGTTAAACAAAACCTTTGTTGCTGCCTTGAAAGAAGAAACAAGAACCCTTGCAAGAACTCTTAAAACCCTATGTTAATTTGGTGTTTATGGAGAGAATTTTGAAAAGGATTTGAGTATTTTGTGAGTTTAGAAGGCTGGAAAATAGTCTTCCCCTGTTTACCCATGTTCTAAACTAGATAAGGGAGCAAAAGCATGAGGTGGAAAGCAAGAAAACTCAAAATAACAAAATCTAGAGTGTTCTGTCCGTACGCCTAGTGCGTGAACAGTGCACGCTAGGGCGCGCACTATTCATCAGCATGTGCAATTTTTCTGTTTCGCTCCGTTTTCTCGATTCGATCGCTCGTGCACTCCTAGGTTTGATTGTAAAATACTTATAACACATCAGAGGATGTCTCTAAAGGTTTGATATCATCATAGGATCAATTTAAAGTCATGATAAAGTTTACGAAACCGAAAACAACGTCGACAACTTCTTCGTTTTGTAACTTTGAATTAACACAACATATTTCACTTTTTCAAGGCTCGATTTAACAACATGAAACCTATATAACAAAAAGTATATCTAGGTTCAAAGTATCATGGTTCATCTCTTTCATTTCGGTTCAATTTACTCTACAAAACAATGCAAGAAAGTAACGTACCAAAACATGAAATCATGAGTTTACGACTTATCTAATCGATATCATGAACCACGATAATTAAATTAACAGTGCATGCACATAATCATATGATTAACATGCTAATGATATGCTCGGTTATTACAGTTTCAGCTTCAGTAGCTTCGGCTTCAACTTCTTTAGCTTCTTTTGTCAGTTTGATGCTTAGTGTCCTAGCTAGATCCGTAGCAGTCTTGAGTCTTTGGTTACCACTCTATTTAGTTATCCTGTAATAATGAGCCAGAATGGTCTAAGGTTAAATAACAAAGTGTGTAGCACGCAGGCTACTAATCAAATCTAAACAAATTATCCTAACCTAGATAGATGATGGTTACAAGCAAATCTTTAGTATTTAAGTAATATTTACTTTGACGTCTTATGATAAGTGAATAGATGAATATTCCCAATAGAACGCTCCCTAAATCACTCTAAATACGAATGTGAACGATCCCTAAATCACTCTAAATACCTAGCTATAACATCAACAGGGAGCGTGGCTCTAGAAGACTACAAGTCAACATGCCTCATCATGGTAGACTTCTATGAGTCCCACGTCCTCCTCATCTAATCGTGGTCGTAGATGTTCTTGGTTGTGTTCCGACCCCTGTAGATTTTTCTTGGGATAAATACTTTATTGGAATAATCTGGACATACCCAAACTGTCTAAGACAGCGCTCAGGTATGTATGACTCCATAATACTCCTATAATGAATCATACTAGTATAAAGAGTAATTGGCACAACACTAGTTGGGATTATTCCCAAACGGAGTCCATTTCACCTATTTAAATTAGTTCAATGTAAGTTATAAAACCATGTGAAGGTATTAGACGTCTTGCATGTGAAAGTATGGGTCCATCTCCATGCATAAGGATGGTCGGGTTTCCATCCATCACTATTAACTAGTCTAAACTTAAGGAAGTACTCATATATTAATGCCTAACAAATTATTAAGTTATAAATTAGAGTCGGAAAAAATTTTAAGTTACAAATTAGAGTGATAAAAAAAAAGAATAAAAAGTAATTAAGAAACATAATTAAACGTACCTCTAACGGAGTCAATCAACCAGCAATCTGAGCATTATCGGCCTTGAGCTGATGATATAGAAATGTTAAGGCAACTGTACTTCATGCATAAGATGGAACATCCTCCAAGGTCAGTAAGAACGACAAGAAGTGAACACTTAGTCTGGTTTTTGTTTTGTCCAAGAAGAGTGTTGCCCCTAACAACCACAACAAATATCCAGTCGTCTTAGCACAGGGACCTACGTTGTTCCAAGATAAATGATCTTGTAACATACTAAACATCACTGTTCAAGACTTTCACTCAACCATCACTTCACTGGGCCCCTAATTGACCCTTGAGGCTCGAAACACCAGTCTCGGATATGGTGGGATTCCTTTCCATAAGGATCCGTACGCGTAATATATACCATATATTATGGAGTGGGATAGTCATCTCTCCAAATGACATATAAAAACTGTTAGTTTTTGGATGCCACTCTATACAAAAGTAGATATCAAGGGCATGTTCAGGTCCGGATATATGCTATCCCTCAAATGCGCTAATCCTCACCAGCAATCTGGAAGTATCGGCCTTGAGTTGATGATATAGAAATGTTAAGGCAGCTGCACTTCATAGATAAGATGGCACATCCTCCAAGGTCAGTAAGAACGACAAGAAGAGAACACTTAGTCTGGTTTTTGTTTTGTCCAAGAACAGTGTCGCCCCCAACAACCACAACAAATATCCAGTGGTCTTAGCATGGGGACCTACGTTCTTCCCAGATAAATAATCCTGCAACGTACTAAACGTCACTGTGCAAGACTTTCACTCAACCATCACTTCACCGGGACTAATGCCTATCAGGGCCCCTAATTGACCCTTGAGGCCCGAAACACCAGTCTCGGAGATGGTGGGGTTCCCTTCCATAAGGACGTACGCGTAATATATACCATATATCATGGAGTGTGATAGTAATCTCTTCGAATGACATATAAAAACTGTTAGTTTCTGGATGCCTCTCTATACAAAAGTAGATATCAAGGGCATGTTTAGGTGCGGATACATGCTATCCCTTAAATGTGCCAATCGTGAGTGGGCAATGACATTGCCTCTTGTGACAATATAGACCATGAAGATAACCGTTTATTAGCGTATGACCCAGTCAAATCTAGTTCTTGTTGAATAAAACAAAATAATCACTAGTATAAACAAAAATAAAATTTTCAAAAAAATATAATATTTTAGTATGACAAATAATTCTTACTCATCATTCCATATATCATGTATAATATGACAAAAAAAAAAAAACAGTGAGTTGTTCCAGGATAGTGGGTCCCCCATCGAGTGCTTGCCTCAACATCCAACACGTACGCATCACCACCATGTCCTCTATCTCGACCTGGTCATGCTCTCTGTCAACCAGCATTCTCCACCTCTTCTTCTCCTCCTCATCCTCTTCATCCCTATGTTGGAATGTGTGAAAACTATGGCATATAAGACCTTTCCTTTCCCCCAAGTCTTGCTAGAATCAGACCAGCCTAATGATCCATAGATGAGTCACCACCCGAGTAAACAATAGGCCCCATCTACCGAAGAAATGTCACTGCCTCCACTACATCATTACGAAGTGACACATGATCGCCTCAAGCAACGTGGCACTCAGTTGATGAAAAACATAATGGAGATGGAGTTGGAGACTGCTGATGGGGCGCAAAGCCAAGTATAGACATATAAGATGCAAAACCCACTGTAGACATATCAGCTACTCTGTCTGTGTTACGAGGGTATCTAGTAGTGACCCTTTGGGGACCCTGACTCGTGAGGAAGTAGAGATGCATTGACCCTTAATTCGACCATTATATAGTTCTAAATCTTTGTCACCATGTCTCTTTTCGAAATATTTATCAGCCTCTACCACCGCCTACACTTTAGATGTCACACTCCAATGATTTAACAATAAACGTCTCAATAAATATATTAAATTTACAATATACACACCAAATTCAATACTTATCTTTAAGTTAATTTCTAATATTTTTTTCTAAATTTATTTGTTTTAAATAAATAATAAAAAAATACTCCCTCCGTTCTTAAAAAAGTGTACTATTTGACTTGACACACAGTTTAAAAAAAATTAATTGACTCTATTATAAATATTGGTATGTTATGTGTTTTTCTTTAAAGCCCATGTGCAAGCGGGAACCATCATTAAAGTAGCAAGGAAAGTAGGGGTAAAATGTTAAAAGTAATTTCCTAAAAAGAAAAGATTAGAAATTGGACATTTTGAAACGGAGGAAAAAGGAAAGGTGATCTCCTTTCTAGGAAAGGAGGAAGTAATAATTAATTTTAAAAAATACTAATTTTTAAAAATTATTTTATGAATCTTATTTACAATCTGAACACCAATTTCTATAGATATTATTTAAAAAATTGGATGAAAATCATTAGTTCCAACGAGTAGAAAATGTCACTCACTACAACTGTCGACCGCCGTCAGCGAGTGGTAATGAGTGCCACCCCTAACTAGTGTCACTCATGATTTTAACCATTTTTTTTTGACACGTATGTCGATTAACCCCTCACCCCCCCCCCCACACACACACACAAGGTCAAAATCATGAGTGCCACCCTCTACGACCCGCGCTTTTGACAACAACAAAAAATCATTTTTCTTAAAAAAATTTAAAAAATCTAAATTATACAACAATAATTAAACAAAAAATAAAATAAAAAACAATTCTACAAAATTTTGTTTAGAAAACCAGTGTTCTAAAAATCGGACTAGGCGTAGTCGCCGCCTAGCTACTAGTCGCCCCCCAACGCCGGGACTAGGGCCAAATCGGACCAAAAATCGCCATCTCAAGAAATCGCCACCGTCGTGACCTAGGCGTCGACTAGTCGGCGTCAGCGCCGCCAATGTCCAGCCATAATTTCATGATTTTAGGCTTTTACGGAGAAAAAGTGAACTGCCGGTGAGAGAGAGGGAGAACATCGGTGAAGAGGAGAAAGAGAGAGTGAGAGAGAAAGAGAGAGAGAGAGAGAGAGAGAAAGAGAGAGAAAGAGAGAGCTTGTCGTCGTTTGAGAGAGAGAGGCCATCGAGATCCCCTGAGGCCGTCGTCTGTGTCGTCTACTCTCTTTGACTTACAGTGAGAGAGAGAGCGGCATTGTGATTTGTTAATTTGTGTGAGAGAGAGGCTGGTGAAGTGCTTTTAGAGTTTCAGTTTTAGGGTTTTAATTTTTTTAAATAGCAACCTTTCCCCCCAAGTTATTAAATTATTTTTCCTCCCCCCTCAAGTTATTAAAGTATTTCCCTAAGTATTTTCCCTCCCCCTCAAGTTATTAAAGTATTCCCTTCTCCCCTCCAATTTAAAATGATAGTGAATTTGATTTTAACTTTTAATCTTGTAACATGATCAATAATTTTAGTTTATTTGGTCATATTTAACTATTTACTATTGTTGTAGCAGGTTTTGTATGGACCTCTGTTGTAATTATGCCTCAATTTCTAGGCCTCACCTAGGCTCCGACTAGACCCCAACTAGGCCCCTAGGCGCTAGACCCTACTCTGGCGCCTAGCGATTTTTAAGACACTGTAGAAAACACCATTTTTTTGGCAAAAATCTTCAAAAAAAGTTGAGAGATTCAAAGTAGAGAGAGAGAGAGTGAGAGAGAAAGTGTGAATGAGAAAATATGAGGAATTGGAGTGTAAAATTTATTTTTAAAGACTTGAGGGGCAGTTTAACTTTAGAGACGGAACACACAACATCTACGATGCAAGTCTTTAAATGGCTAATAACTTCGATAATGTTTGTTTTATATCTAGGAACCAAGAAGAAACATCTCGACGAGTATGACATGAAGGATCGAGTCATCTTCACCTTAAGGGAATTGACCTTTTTACGAATCCTAATTAGTAAGATGAAGTCTCACTCTCTCACAGCTCAGCCCACTAACACACGGTGAGTCGAGTCAAAAGATCCATTTTATGAAAAATATCCATAAAATTATATTTTTTAAATTTTTGTCAAGGGACTTTGTGCGTATCCCGATGCTAGTTTTATAAGGGGATTGCCAAAGATTAGTTTCGAAAAGGATATGCTCTGTAACGCATGCTTGCAAAGATCACAGCAATATGCATAGTTGAACAAGTGCAAATAATAGTAAAAGGTGTTCATAGAAGCAACAAGAAAGAGCCTACACAGCCTCTGTGGTAGCTCTTCCATCGGAAGTCATCTAACTCATTTTCTCATGAAAAGCAAAAATAAGTAACTTATTTGGGACGGAGGGAGTAGCTCCTAAGAAGACTTCGCCAACCAACCAACCAACCAACCAACTCTTTTCACTCCCCCAGAAGTGGCAACGAGGTTCTTCCCTGGATAATAATATAAGAGTTAATGACATTACAAGTCCTCGACTATGGTCGATTCCACTGTAATTCCTTAACAAATTTTTTTCAAATTTCAGTCCCAAAGTATCAAAAATTAGACACGCTTAGTCCTTTTGGTGGATGCCATTAGAATTTATCCGTTAAGTCAGTCATGTGCCTAACACGTGACTCTGGTTAAGGGCTTTTTATGGAATTTCATGTGCAAGACTTTTTTGTTTGAAAAAAAGGGAAAAAAGAGCACTGACCAATGGTGGAAGAAGTGTTGACTTGGACAGACGAGGCCATGGATGATAAAGACCGTCTGGAGAAGGTGCGATACGAAAAGGAACGTCTCGAGAAGCTTCAATAGGAGAAACAAGGCTCAAAATGGTCACTGTTATCGTCGTCGCTGGCAAAATGGAAAAAGGGGCGAGCATTTGGACCAGTTACCAAACTAGATATAGAAGATTTTGATTGACGGATTATGATTCGGCAAGGATTCTCTCTCGATCGGTGCAACTTTTGACTTCCCAACTGGGCCGTGGGTCCGATTATGCCAGATTTCACAGAGGTATGCCTTACACGAGGATTTCGTAATCAAATAGATGGAATTTAAGATAATTGAGTAATTGGGGAACTGAGATGAGCTAGTGGGGGGTTTATATATAAAGAAGTTCGTGAATATTCAATTGAGTGAGTTGAATTATTGGGTTTCTTGAAAAATATTTTTGCCTGCCAGAGAGAGAGAGAGAGAGATAGAGGAATTTTGTTGATAATGTGGGTTTGGACCATGAGTAACCGGAGATGGTGGTTGCCGTTCAGAGTTGGCCGAAGAAGATGAGGTTGTCTACTTCTATTGCTATGGCATTGCTATTGCTGTGTTGATTAAGGCTCTTTTTTTCTTTTTTTTTTTAAAGTTTTGTACATGAAATTTCATAAAAGCCCTTAACAAAGGTCACATGTTAACACATGACTGTCTTAACGGATAAATTCTAACGGCATCCATCAAAATGACTACGCGTGTCTAATTTTTGATACTCTTGGGATTAAAATTTGAAAAAAAATTGTTAAGGAACTACTGGAGAAATCGGCCATAGTTGAGGGGCTTGTAATGTCATTAAACCATTATATAAACACTAAGAAGCTAGAAATTGTTTCTGCTAATGTCAACTGACTAAGAATCGGACTCTGATCACTCTTGCACTGTTATCTTAAATTGCAATATACACTGGTTTTCCTTTCCTAACAGGACTTAAATCTCTTGCAAGGACTAAGGCTCAACAAATACAGGTATAAACGGATACAGTACCCAACAACTATTGCATAATGATAAACCTTTGTACAATCACAAACAGACACAGGATTTGGCAGACCCTGAAAGTCATCCTAAATTAGAACACATTCAGTCAATCTTGTCAGAAAGCCGAGTATAATTGCATAACCGTGCTGCTTAACCCCGCTTCACAGGCCTTTGAACATAAGATTTGTTGGGATCTTCTGTCTTGAGCTTCGGGGGCCGAAGTTCTCCCTTCTTAACCTGCGCAAATATGTATTGAAACTTGTTCATCACATCCATTACAGTTTACTGTATTCACATCATACTAGCAACTTTTGTTTGTGCTATTCTTTTTCTTTTTCCGAAAGAACGCTAGATAAAATTATTATACCTTCTTTCCCCCCTTCATGAAGTCTCTCCAGCTGGAAACCTGATTCGAAAAAAGAATTTTTAATATGCATGCCAGAAGCCACAGAGTGCTCTTACATTCTAAAATAGTAAAATCAATTACACCTCATAAAAGAGTAAGATAGTAACTACTCCTTATGACTGAAAAAAGAGACTCCACACAATCGTATCCTTTTACCATAGAAATCAGCAGGGTGGACCCTGGACCTAATTCCTTTGGCGGTGCGAAGTAATATGCATCACAACTAAGAAAGTGGATGTACTCTTAAGAAGAAATCATAAAATCGACAACTCACCCAGTCTACATTACATGGGGTCAGCAGAAAAGATAAATCAATAAACAAAATATTAAAACAATGACTTATTATTCTCTAGTTTACACTAAATCGTCTTCAACCTGTGAACTAATTTGGGGTGCTTTGCAAACGAAGGATTATGAATCTTATTTCACGCGGCCACCCTAGAGTTTTTGTGGTGCTTATCAGTGATAATGTGTATTTCGAATGATTAATCAACATATCTAAGCCAATCATCACCTTCTCCCAATAAGTGACCACAAAAAAAATCTTAACAGCAAATCATATTTTTTTTTGGAATAACTTTAAAAAGAGGAAAAGGGTAAAAGACACATTTTTTTAAAATATTTTTTTTGGTCTCAGGCTTTCACACCCGGGAGAGAAAGGGGGGGGGGGGCGGGGGTTAGGGAAGGTAAGAGACTCATTTGGCAACATTTTCTTACCTGTACATCCCAAAATAAGTGTAAACTATTCCACTTTAAGACGTCCCAAACTAAGTGTCCTCTTTGCATTTTTGAAAGTTTTCTTAAACCAATGTCTATTATGCCCATTTTAATGTGAGATTGGGTTCCATTGATTTGACATTACTAAAGGATACTTGACGTTTTTAAAGAAAAACCAAAGAGGCAAATACTTTCTTAAACCCGAGTAAAATCAATAAGGGACTCTTAATTTAGGACGGAGGGGGTACAACTTTTTTCTCAACCATTTTTGAAGCAGGACACAGAAACTTCTAGGGGCGATTTTGCATTTTGAAAGTTTCAAATTATTAAGGATGTAGGTGAGCGAGTCTATTTGAGTTTGGCGAGCTCAAGCTGGGAATTGCAAGAATGGCTGACTGGTCGAGCCAAGCTTTTGATAAGGGTAAAAAACTCCGCTCACATAAGTTCATGAGCTAATGGAGAGTAGCTCTCGAGCCCAAGTTCAAATTTTGAGTCGAGACAAGTTGGCTCAACTCCTCTAGCGCCCTAGACTCAATTGAAGGGAATCAGTAGTTCATTTACGCCCATCTATTTAAGGGTCTCCCTCGTTGGAGGGGTAGTTCATGTTAGATGTTACTGATGAGTAAGGACCAGTATTCGCATAAACTAGATGGGGATCATCAGTGTTTTCGGGGCTGAGAGGGTGGGGTTCGTTATAACATTTGAAGGACTGCAAGTTAGCTATCTTCTTGCTGATTTCTCTCTCATAACATTCCCAAACAACAGAAGTTTATATATCGGAGAATCTGAATAACATTTTCCTGAAGTCTTTCCGTTCTGGAACAGTAACTTTTAGTGATCCGAAATGTTTTTCTAGGTTCTCATCCAGTAGCCAAAACAAAACTCCTGCAGTCCTGGGAAAAAAAACAAAGAAAAAAAGTGCCCCATTCGCAAATTCAAACCATTTGGCGCATCACGTTCCATGTTTTAGACTGAATAGCATGTCATGCTTCCGTACTCATTCCACGAACAAAAAGGATCCACGTTCAAGGCCTTCCCGATTCCTTCATAGAGTTAAATCAAATAGGCGCGAACACAACTCTGTGAGCCTGTTTGTTGTCAAAGTCGACGAAGCCAATGACATCAGTTCCACAGGATATGCAGGTGAAGGCTTTCTCATGGAGTGATCCAATATAATGTTACAATCCAATAACAACGGATCTAGGTCTCTAACTAAGACTAGGTTTTCAACCAATGGGATCACCAAGAATAGATCAATATGGCTGTTATGCCGAGGTTTGTTTTTTGATATTGATGGCTTGACTTGAATACTAGGCTCGCTAGGGATGACAATTTCGAACCGAACCGTGGATATCTAAACTGAACTGAAGTGAAGTTGACGGTTATTAACTGGTTTGACTGGATATGGGGTGGGTAATGGGGATAACCGAAATAAAAAATTGGAGAACGGTTTGATTTTGGTATTAGCTGTACCCGCTCCATTACCCGCCCAATTACCCGAACCGTTTATTTAGTACTAATATAGTACTAATATAATTTTACCAGTATTTTCATACAAGTATTTACCATATAACTTATATATATATATATGTTAGATTTAAAACACTAAAATTCATTCAAACATCTTTTTCAATTGTGTGAATGAGCCGCTCAGTGCGCTTAGTCGTTCACTCCTCTTTATCACTTAATTATTTAATATTTGGTGAATTTGTGGCGTGCACAACTTCTTAACTTGACTTTTTAGTTTTTACGAACATGATTATGATATAGGTTTAAGTATAATTATTACCTTTTATCAAGTCTTATAACTTGATTAAATAATATGTTATTTAAAAGTTCTTTTTGAGTATTTTTCTAATCATTAATTTGTTTTAAATTAAATTATTAGTTTGACGAATTACCCGCGGATATTCCCCAATTAACCGTTTCTTGTGGGGAATGGATATAGGGGGCAAATTGATTACCCAGTGGGGAATGGGGTGGATATGGGGCATAAAATTGAATTGGGGAATGGGGGTGGTATAATGCATAACCGTCCCCAAACCACTCCATTGCCATCCCTAAGGCTGGCTATGACCTCTTTGTGCCTAGATCTCAACTTTGCAAAAGAGTAGCGGCTGGGGAGTGCTTCACGATATCTTTGGAGCATTCATCATCAAACATGCTCAAATCTAATCATAATGCATGTAGCTGTCCACCCTAATAGAAGTTGTTGGGATAGAACCCTATAGAGGGCTTGCCACATCAAAACGTGCTTCAAACTTATAGGAGGGGCCATGATCGAGGAGAATTTGGGGACGACCAAGACGATGTCACTAACCTTGGACCTTTGGGAACTCTAACAATGCAGTGTTTCTATTGAAGTGATAACCACAGGAAGCATTACACCCTTAAAACAAGCTTCCTATCACCAAGGGTGTTTGCGGTTCGAGCCAAGCCGAGCCGAGTCAAGCCAAGCCGAGCTTTGGTGGTTCGAGCTCGAGCCGAGCTTCCAAACCATGGTTTGAACTCGACAGATTGATAAAGCTCAAAAAGGTGTTAGCTCGTGGAGGCTCACTTTTATGTATTTATGAATATATATGTGTGTGTGTGTGTGTGTGTATTCTCATTTATACATGCTGTGGAATTTGTTACAGTAAAATAAATAAATATATACACATTTTTTCTTAATTTTTGCTCGCCTTTCGGTCGCCCTCCTCTCGCCTTGCCTCCCGCCCCAAAAGGGTACCTCTAACCCGCTTCTCGCCTTTCGCCTTTAATAACTATGAACCTAGCCCATAATCCGTAGTCGAACTAAGGCATTTCCATTGTTTGAGGCCCTTACTTGAAAGGGCACTCAAGCTTTCACTAGCCAACCTCAAGTACTCCCATCTCATCCCTTCTTCTTGTGATCATTTCCTTAAACTCACATCAACACAAATATCACAACCCAATGAATTTGCGATTTGCAGAGATTGCATCCTAGCTTAAAGCTTCCAAGTTCCTCTTCATCATTTCCTCCCGCTCGTCACTCTCCAACACAATTCCATTTCATAAGTGCACAATATTGTAATGCATATCTGATTGGAAAGTACACATATAATTTTGCAATTAAATCGAACATGTGCAAACAAGCGAGTCAAACCAAGCTTGAGTTGTTTGCGAACAAAGCTCACGAGCGAACGAGTGAAATTCAGCAAACAAAATTTGATGTTCGAGTTCGACTCGAACAGACACTCGAGCTTTCACAAGCGGAACATGGAGCCATCCTGTTCACGTAACACCCCTATCGATCACCAACAAAGAATCCTAGTGACCTCGAGGACCCTAACCTAGGGTTATTTTCGGAACTCTTACGGGAATCTCCACCTTAAATGGGTCACCCAGTTAGGACATTACTGAGACACGCTTTTACGGGAGCTCAAGTAGCGGTTTACGTTCCCTATAAAGTTCACAGATCATTGAGTGTATTAGATTGACGGTTGAAATATGGAGCTTCACCATCACAAACAAACCCTCCTCAAAGATATACATATATCCAGGCTTAGTAGAGAAACAACTACAATGGTTTCCCGAGAGGGGCACACTCACTAGACATACCCCCTTACCTTGTTCATAACAACAATGGATATTGAGATTTGTGCACTTAAAGTTTGTGCTTTGTGCTGCGTGCTACATGCTTTCACTGCCTTCCCGCTTTCCGTGGGTGTTCAAGAGTTACTTCCCCTGTGCTTTGATTACTTTCCCTATTCCCTCTCTCGGCCTATCCAGACTTTCACTCTCTCTTTTCCATAAAGTTATCAATAGCATGTAATTTCATGGTCTAACTCTGACCTTACTACACGGGTACATACAGTCACCAGAAAATATACCCTTCAACAAGTGAACATGTTGCATGTGTACTGTACAGCAGAATGTATCAGCAGCAAAAACTGAAATAAGACAAAGGACAAACCCTGTTTTCTCTTGTCCCTTCCCACTGTTCCTCGTGCTCACGCTTTCTTTTCCACATTTCTTTTGATTCTTCCTCGTCCTTCTTCAATCTACCTTCTTCCTCTGATATCTAGAAAACCGACAGCAGGAGAAAGGCTCATGGAAAATGATAAAACTCAAAAAAATAATTCCAATGAAAACCAGAAATAGGATATCTTAGAGCATACTCTCATCTGCATTTTCCTGCGCCGCCATTCTTGGTCAGTTAATAACTCTCGAACCTTCAATTTTAGCTGCTGCTGAAATTCCTCTGACCTTTCAAATTCCTGTTCGTACTTTCCCTGTTACAAAGCTCAAGGGGCTACAGTCAAAAATGGATTGCTTCTAGTCAAAAGGCTTGTCATGGTCCATTGGGACTATAACATACAACCTAGGGCTAGGTAACCTACAAGATGAATCTCTGGAGAACAAAAATTGCAAGTGATACCCAATTTTGAATACCCCATGAAGTGTGTTAACGAAAATGGCCAAGTGAAATCCACTAACTAATGGAACTGATAACTTGTGCATTATCATCCATAAACTTCACCGGAGTATCCAAAATTGGATATCTGAATGGTGTACAGCTAGCATTAGTCGGTGGAGAACACCAAAGCTTAGATAAAATGATATTTTTCTCTGCAACCTAGTTAACTACTAAAACACTGAAAAGGAGGATAAAATACATTAAAAAATAGCAATGCATTTAAGAGACAGATTAACCGAATGTTATCCAACTCAGTACTTCTACAACTAAGTGCATTCCAATTCCTGAGGACTTCATGTATGGGACCAAATATATCGTGCAGAATTAAAGAACTGTTAATGCACAGTCAAGCAAGGCGACAGATTGCTGCAAAACAGAGACAAGGACCAGATATCCTTCCTGCATTTGTATAATCATCTTACTTTACAACTGATCTGCATTTCAGCTTCTACATATCATATATGTTGAATCAATTGAAATATAACGAGGTCTTGTGACAAGCATATAAAGGAAGATGCACATGCTACTGCACTTACACCATGGGGTATGCAACTGGTTTCTGCGACAGGGCCCTACTCTAGGCAGCAGATTTATTTGGCAAGTCAATCAAGGATCCTAGTCCTTGCAACATGAGACCGACTTTTGTTGAATAGTCGTGGCAAGGCAGCATGTGATTATTGACTAAAAGATTAACTTCCCAAGCAAATTACATGTACTCTTAATCCAAAACCAGCATCAAGTGTCCTAATGCATAAGTGTTGATCTGAATTACTTGAATAATGTATACAGATGCATCATCAGTTCATCACATTACCTCATCAACTAATGACTTCAACTTAGAAGCAGTGTCCTTCTTCAGTTGCTTCTTCCTCTTTGCTCTAAGTTCTTCTGCAAAAGAAGGAAGACATATTCTTGCTATAGAGTATATCCTTAAGAATAAAAACATGATACCTAAAGAAAGACAAATTTAAATTAAAAAGAAGACAAGTAGCGTTCCGTTCTGACAATTTTGAATTGAAATAAGCCAGGATTTAAGTCCTTGCACTTTAAAGCCGAAACTGATACAGCAATACATTGGTAACTGTCAAGAAACCACTTTATCTTAAAGCTTAGGCTATTAGACAGAGGGCTCAACAATTTAAATCTTGCATTAATCAGAAGGTTCATCACAAGCCAAATAGGGTGCCTACTTGTGCACAAGTAATACTCGGGAAACAAATGACAATGGGATGACTTGAACCCAAGCCCATACTTAACAAGAACTTTAATACCATGTCAAGTAAACTATTCTTCTAAAAGCCTAAGCCATTACAGAAAGATCCACCAAGCTTTAATAGCCAGAAAAGCTGAACTCATTATAGTCATTACAACATAGCTTACAATATTCCAGAAAGAAATTCCCATGTTAACTTGATTAAACTAATGACCGACGATTTATATATAGAATTACTTGTCCTTACAAAATTCTAAAAGTTGCTATTGACAGTATTTTTAATGTAGTTTAAATGTTTAAAATTTTCTTACCTACAACATAATAAATGTATGCTAAATATTAATTTGAGTTTTTCCAAGTTGACTTTTCAATGTAGAAAGTGCCAAAGTGGCCTATTTTTTGGGGGATGGATGGAGTGTTAAATTAGAACAAATCGGTATAACTGAGACACTGTAACACCAACTATTTATAATCAAGAACGTTTAGGGAAAACACAAAATAGAATATAAGGGTGTAACAAGCAGCATATGGAAAGAACCAGCTGGGAAGCACAAACCTTTTGCTGCATTAATTTGGTTTAATAGATATTCTCTTTCTTGTGGATCAAGTAAAAGTTGTTGGGCTTTTGCAAGTGCTGCACGGAAGATACCACAAGTGTTATATCAGAAAACAGGAAAAAAGAATTGTTGCACTTCAGATTATGGAATCGTTAAGAATTCCATATAAACAAATAATAGAACAAGTAAGAGTAGAAGTAAACAGCATACACTATCAACGAGATTATGTCTACCAACAGTCCAAAATGCTGATGGTGTTATATCAGGAAATAAAGAGAAGGATTGTTGGACTTTGGATTATGGACATGTCGTCAAGAATCGCCTAAGCAATTCAAAAACAAGCAAGGGTAGAACTAACTAACAAAAAACCACAATGCCATTCTTGCATAAGCCAACGGTATCCCTATAAAAACACAAATTAAAGCCCATAATGAGGAAAGGAAAAAGGTCTTTTCTCTCAGAAGTGCAATTGGAAGACTAAACTTCATGACATTGAGTTAGTTAATGTTGTTTATGATTGTAGTAACACTCTGTTTGAGAATCTGAGGGACAGATTTGGGGTCAGGATTTTGCATGGATTTTTCTTCTTGAACCTTCAACGCTTACCTCAATCATCCCAAAAATCTGTCTATTTCTTGGGTTTCATTTGGAAAGCAAATGCTCATTTTTAATTGAACGCTTTTGGGCTCCAGTGCCTGCGGGCGTAACACTTGTCATTGGTTGTAGGCTCGTAGACCATATAAAGGCTATCGCTCCCAGATATGTACGTTCTTTACATGCAATATGGCAAACCACGTTATCACATTTTCCAGCATTGTTCTTTCACATGGAAGCAAGTTCTGGGGTCGGCTACATGAATCCTTCTCCACTATTCAATTCGGTCCAACGAAAAGTCGTCACACTCACCACACTTATTCATATCTTTCTTTATTACGGATATCTATGTTAGTTTTGGTCTTCCCCTTCCCCTACTTATGGTCCGGATAATGTTGATACAGTTGCACTTCCTCACAGGTGCACTAAGAGGTCTACGTTGTATGTGTCCAAACCATCTTAAGCAATTTTCTCTCATTATATTGGGGTGACTTTTATTGTCTCCACGACTTTGTCCATTACGAATTCTATCTTTCCTTGACATACACATTTCAGCTATACTCATCTTGTTATCATGTTATTTTTTAGTTACCTAACATTCGTTTCCATAAAGTAGCGCGCATCTAATGGTTGTCCTATAAAACTCTCCTTTCAACTTAACTGGTATACGTCAATCACATAATACTCCTGATGAACTTCTCCATTTCATCCGACCTGTTTTTATCCATGATTGAGATCATCGCTAACCTCGCCATATTGATTTAAATTGATCATAATTATCGGATTTGCTCCTTTTGTGGTATTTTTTCGACAAGTAACCTAATTTTGTCTCATAAAATACTTCTACCACTAAAGCTAACCTAATTTTGTCTCCTATAATACTTCTACCATTAAAGTTGCATTCCATATACTCCATTTTACTCCTTATTTTAAAGTCTTTGACTACTAAAGCTTCTCTTGACTTTTCTAGCATATTGTTGACACCACTCTTCGTCTCATCAATCATAACAATGTCCATAGCAAACAACATGCACCATGGTATATCATCTTGTATATGTTTCGATAATCCATTCATCACTTTATTTTTTTTGATAAGTAAGAATATATTAGCTCAAGCGTCAAAACAAGTGACGCATCCTTGTATACTCAACCCGACCTACTCAAGGTTGAAGCTATTTACAAAATCAACAAAAGAATAACTAGAAGGGGTGTCAATAATCCATTCATCACTAACGCAAAAATTTAAGGACTTAAGGCCAATCCTTGATGTAATCCTACAATAATTGGGAACTTACAAGCCTCTCTTGATGTAGTCCTAACTAACGTTGCAGCTCCACCGAAAATATCCTTAATCACATCAATATATATTGCTTTAACCCCTTTATGCTCTTCTAACACCCACCAAATTAACTTTTTAAGAACTCTATAATACGCCTTCTCTAAGTCAATAAAGACTGTATATAAATCATTCTTTCCCTCTCAATATCTTTTCATCAATCTTCTTAATATGTAGATAGCTTCCATTGTTCACCTTTCTCGCATAAAATAAAATTGATTATCCGATATCATTGTTTCCCGTCTTAGTCCATTTTTAACTACTCTCTCCCAAAGTTTCATTGTGTGACTCATTAAATATAATACTCCTATAATTCGTACAACTTTGAATATCACCTTTCTATTTGTTCATTGTAACTATAATACCCTTCCTCTACTCATCAAGCATTCTCTTTGACATCATGATTTTATTAAATAACTTTACTAGCCAAGGCACACCTACATCTCCTAGACACTTTGATGCCTCAATGGGACTCCATGTGGCCCTAAAGCCTTCCCAGTTTTCATATTTCTAAAGAACTTCACCTCACTCTCACTAATTATATGGAAAAAATAATAATCTCTACTTCTACGATTGGTATTATGCTCCTCTATGGCTACGGTACATGTTGCTCATTTAATAATTTTTCATAAAATATTCTCCATCTCTCTTTAATTTCTTCATCTTTGACTAGGACGTGAATTTTCATCCTTAATATATTTTATCTCATTGCAATCTCTAGTTTTCCTCTCCCTTAATTTTGCAACTCTGTATATATTCATCTCCCCCTCTTTTATATCTAACTTATTATAAAATTCATCAAATGCATTAGACTTAGCTTCTCTCACGGCTTTCTTTACTTCTTATATAGCAAATTTGTATTGCTCCATCATCTAGATTTCTGGATTTTTGCCAAGTTTTATAAGACTCTTTTATGTCGAACAACTTTTTGGACTCTCATTTCACCACCATGTTTCTTTATCTAAAGGACTTTTACCTTTAGATTCTCCTAATACCTCTTTTGATATTCTTTTAATACAATCACACATTTTATTCCACATTTCAATAGGCTCACTTCAACAATTTATGTTACACCTTTTAAAAAATAATCCTTGAACAGACTTAAGCTCTTGCCTTTTAAATTCCACCACTTAATTCTCGGGTTCTGGTGTCCTTTCTATATTGTTGTTTGCTCTTTAGGGTAATATGTAGCACCATAATTTTATGTTGTGAAGTTAAACTCTCCCCCGGAATGACTTTACAGACTTTACAAGTTAATCGATCAACGTTTTTAGTTAGAAGCTCGACTTTTTTTAGTTAGAAAACTGTCTTAACTGAATCTTATTTAGTCCCCTCTTAAAAGTTATCAAATGCTCTCCCCTTTCCTTGAAACATGTTTTCCGCCTTAAAAGTTATCTATCTACTCCGCCGTTATTTCTATCACCAAAACCACATCCTCCATGCACCACCTCATACCTGACATGCTCCTCTCCCACATGACCATTAAAATCTCCCCCAATATATAGGGGGGGCCACTAATGGTAATGAAAATAATTAATTAACTACTCATAATAGTAATAAATTTTAATCTTGTGCTTACGTAAATAAACTGCTTGTTGTAAATTCTTATCAAACAACGTATTTTTTAGGCCGCTTAAGTAAAAAAGAGGAATTGCACTGATGGTGTATTAAAATTTTACTCTTTTTTTTCCTTTAACTTTTCTAGCTTTTCAGTGGACTTCTTGAGCACTTTGTACACTCCTCTTCCTCTCGTTTTTACAAAAAGAAAAGAAAAAAATTGCAGAAAACATCAATCTACCACGAATGGACAAAACTAACTTACAATTTTCAAAAAATACCAAAATTTGTCCCTAAGAATGAACCATTTGGTTCTGAATTAACAAAGAATTACTGGTAAAAAATTTCTAGTTCAGGCTAAAAAGCATGAGAATATAGCCCTAGTGCGAGATCTCTACTAGATCCAAACTCCATTCTTAAAACCATCACCTAGAAGGGGCCAACGCAAGTAATATTCCTTACATACACAAGCATAATTGCAAAACAAAATTACTTGTGTGTTAAGGGCAATTAGGATGGGTACATTTCTTTCTCCTTTGGGGTTGATGGCTGCGAGCAGTTTTATTTTATGGTGTGGGTGGTGCTGATGGGGGTTGGGGTGGGCAGGTAGGGGAAGGTGTTGAAATCAGGTTCAAATAAACCACTCAAATATCAACAATAGCGTACCGACAAGGAAATATTTAGGGGTCCTAGATCACCATGTCATCACAACTAATGGGAGAACACAAAAATGTTGATTAGGATACCTTTTTCCAAAGGTTTAAAAAATGTTCAAAATTTCAGAGGTCTAAACTTTGCAAAAGGCGTCCATGTCATCAGTTTGGTGGCTTCCCATTGGTTTTGGACCACCACGTCGCTGATGATACGGTGGTCTAGTACCGCCAAAATATTTTCTCGTGTGTTGACATCCACCATCAGGCCATTACCACAGTTTTTTCCGCTGCTTCCCCATGTGAAATGCTGGCATCAACACTTTCCTCCCACAGAATCATAAATTGAACTACAAAAACTTTACCTAGATGAAAAGCTTTTGAAATATCCTAATATAACAAGCAAAATACATCACCCAAGTAACATATACTTGAAATCAATAAAGCACATTACATCAAGGTCTAGTGGGGAATGCTAGGAACATAAAGATTGTTATCACACATAATATCTTTTTGCAAATATATATATATATATATATATATATATATATATATATATATACACCAAAAGGAAAATGCTAACAAGTGCCGCAACGGCCCTTGTTAAGAGTCTTCATTTAGAAATATTTTGCAATAGGAACACTAACAATACATTGGAAACATTCACCATGCGTTGATTAATGTTCCTAATGCCAAGAATTTCCAATATTATATTCTTAACATGTGTCTCGGGCCACTTGTTAGCAGGAACATTTACTCAATTCTCTTTACCAGAAAATGCCTCCTTTGCTTGTGGGTGCTTGCACTTGTCAGGGTGAACCAGCAATGATAACTGTAAATGATAAAGTTATGTCAAAAAGAGTCATGCTATGGCCATATCGCAAGATATCAGATTACTATTTTTAAAGAAAGGAAAGGAGAAAATCAGTGTGATTTATCTGGAAGGCGGGATTACCTTACGGTATTGCTTTTTCACATCTTCTGGAGATGAATCAAAGGGTAGATTAAGATACTCGAATGCATTCAACTTGAAACATGAAAGGATCCTGCAACATTTTGATTTTCATTTCAAATGCAATACGATTCAGCAAATCAAAAGTAAATCCAAGCTGGCAAACAAAATAAATTGCTACTAAAAGGAAAGAAGAGAGAATTTTCTCCAGCTAATAAAAATAGTATTACTTCCATAGTAAATGTCACTTTTGTTTCACGCATACAAGTTGGATCAGAAATCACTTTCTCAATTTCCATGCTTTTACCAAAAGTGACATACATTTTGGAAATATGTAGTAAGAGTTGAGCAAAATGATATATATATACTCCCTCCGTCCCTTAATTATTGTCTTGTTTGACCCGGCACACGGATTAAGAAAAAATAATTGACTTGATTATTAATATTGGTATAATGTGTAATTTTCCTTAATGTGTATGTGGCCCATAATTAAAGTAGGGAAAAAAGTAAGGGAAAAATAGTAAAAGTGAAGTCCTAAAAAGGAAAGTTTTCAAACAAGACAATTATTTTGGGACGGGTAAAAAAGGAAAGGAAGATAATAATTTAGGGACGGAGGGAGTATTATTTTGATAAGTGAAAAAAAAAAAAAGAAACTTCTAAACAGATGGGTAACAGGAAGTCAGGAACTGCCTAATGATTTATCTTTCTTTTGAGGCCAGAAAGCAGCAAGAATGCCAGCCCCCATTTCTCATTTTCATATCGTCCTATGATAAGATAGCCATCAGCCCAGTGTTTTTTGTCTTTAGAGGTTAACCCCACCCGCATTAGTCAGTCGGCCGCCTGGGAAAGAAGCGTCACATTCTTCTTACAGCAATGCTGACGCTTTCCAAGTTTAATTGAGCCAATTTACCTTTAAGCACTTTTTCTGTGTTGAAGACATGCTAGCTTTAGACTTCCCTCCTCTCCACCAGTCTAAAACTAATAGCTCCATTCACAAAACTGAAGAATCTAATAGACACTTTAAAAACTGGTAGAGAGAAATCGAATGAATCAAGATAACCCTATCCTTTTAGATTCTGACTAGTCATTATCGAAAGCTACAAATTTCTTGAGAAGATTGATGGAACAATATGAAAAGGAAAGAGTATATACATATTGTTTCTATGTACTTAGAGAAGCATATGATCGAGTTTCGAGAGAGATAAACTGGGTGGGTCTTTCATATCAAAAAACAAATAAATAAATAAAATAATACAAAATTGGGTGGGTGTTAGAGAAGGAAAGAGTTAGTGAGTTATGTGGCTACGAAAGTGGATGTTTAACATATGTATGATGGTTCGGTGACTATAGTTAGAACAACATCAAGGGATCGTCCTTAAGTCCTTATCTTTTAACGTTAGAGATGGATGGTTTGACCAAACATATACAAGATGGAATATCGTGCTCCATGTTATTTGCTGATGAAATTGCCCTTCTTGATGAAATGAAGACTATGGTAGAAGAGTGGAGAAAAGCTTTAGAAGTCAAAGATTTTAAAATAAGTAGGAAGCAACATATATGATGGGGCAGAATGAGTAATAATCGAGATATAGTTACGTTATATGGCTAGGAACACCGCAATGACGTCAACTAATAATCAAGATGGGGAGGTGAGAAATGTTGTTTGTCATAGAATGAATCAGAATGGTTGAAGTAGACAAGTATCAATAAAGGAGTATGTGATTGTGCATACACGGTAAATTACAAAAAGGAAAGTTCTGTAGGACAGTTATTAGACCCACTATATTTTATGGAACAAAATGTTCAACTGAAATGATGTACAGGAAAACTAAAAAGAGAAATAAATTAGGAATGAACATATTCTCAAAACTATGATAGTACACCCAATAACCAAGAAAAAGAGAGAATCGCTTCACACATAGACAAGTCGTTCCATCAGTTAAGAAATATGATAATATACTGCAACAGAGTCCGGGAAACACCAAAACTAGCACGGGCAACAATAATTACTTAAGGAGGATATGATGGACTAGGGTCATCACTCGACAAATCATAATGGCGAAAAAGGGATTCACATAGCCGACGCCAAGTAATTTTTGGACAAATGTTAAGTTGAGAGGAGAAAACAAAATTTATAGATAAAAAACAAAACTATAATCGACAACAAGGGTGACACCTTCGCTCAATGGAAGTCGAAAAAACAAAAAATAAATAGATTGATTACACCTTAGCTTTTAGTCACAAAGACATGTCTTGGCATGCTAGGTCACACCACATGTAAGCCTTCCTCAATCCTGCCATCAACGAGTATGCAGTAGACAAAGGAAAAACAACCATGTCTCCAGCATTTCTTTAGGATCAAAGGAAGAAATATAGTATGACGAAAGTAGTCCTTTAGAGGTCTTTCCTACCAGTATGCTTGTAGAGACCTATTCAGTTTTGATGTTTTTAGATCAATCCAATAATGGTTAATACTCCTAGAAAGTTTCACATCCACAAAATTTTCATGATATTTCCGAGTCATTTCACGGTATAAAATTAGTGAAATACTGCCACTCGACAATTCCTGGTTTCCTACTCGTCCGATTACTATCCTTACGCAAGCAAATACATAATCTATAAAACTGCATCAAGTACAAATCAGTACTCGACGATTTCCCGGTTATCAGCAGTCTAATTGTTCCATCAAGTTCATTCTACCACAAAACATTAGGTTTGAATTGGAGTACATGTGCTCAAAGCATAAGAATCAACACACGAACACAAACACACACACAAACACGCAGAGATACCTAGCGACTTCATTGTCACGCTCAACCTCGCTGACTTCGGCGAAGAAGTTCTTGAGAAGCAAATCGTCGTCGACGGCGGTTGTGCTGGCTTCTCCCATCCGTTCAATTTCTGTTTTTGTTGCCCTCAATTTTCAATTTTCCACCGTCGTTGGCTCGCTCTTCTCAGGTGGTGGTGGTGGGAAAGAAGAAGAAGAAGCAGCAGCAGCAGCAGGAGCTCCGGATTGAGGCCGGGTACGTAAGTCTATCGTTTTGTTCGGTGGCTTCTTTGTGGTAAGGAGGTTTTTAGAGGGGTGTGCACGGGCCAAAGCCCGCGGGCTTTGACAAAGCTTGTATTAGCCCATTAAGTTGCGGGCCATAGTTTCAAGAGCCCAACATAGTGGATTTGGTGCGGGCTTAAATTAATGGGCTTTTAACGGGCATTAAGCAGGCTTTAGCTTAACGGGCTTTGTTTTGAAAAATTTATGCCTATTAAATTTTGGGCTTTAAATTATTTTTATGAGAAATTCTTTGTGGTCCCACTTTCTCAAACTTTTTTCTCTCCAAGACACCATTTTTTTAACTCGCTAAAAGGCATTTTGAAAATTTTCTTCCTAAAATACCCTCGACAACATCGTTGCTTCGATTTGAGATTCAAATTGATGTATAAATGATTTCATATTGTTAATATAGTCTTTCCTCATGTTTGGGTATCAATTTTCATGCATAAAACACGAATTTGATCAAATTTAAATTTTTGAGTTCATTCCGTTTTCTTTGTTCTTGAGCTGTTTTGGCCACTTAAATCTCTGTTTTAAGCTTCAAATTTGTTTAAAATCAATCTCATATTATTATCCTAATTTAGTACTATATTTGTGCACAATTTTTCTATCAAAAATACTATTTTTGAGCTTCAAATCAAGCTTGACAGTGCTGTCCAAAAACAGAGGAAGATGTTCTTTGACGATTTAATTCGCCAATTGCAATATGTCAGCAACGCACGGGGTTCGACCCGCCCGGTCGGTCGCAGGGTCGAGGGACGGCGTCCTCGTGGGGTTCGAGGGCAACGCCCGAAAGGTAAACGAAAATCAAGTTTCCTAAAGCGCTGCGATGATCGCGATGCACCAATTGTTGCATCGCGATTGCAAAGTGGTGCATCGCGATTCCAAAAGTGGTGCATCGCGATTGCAAAGTGGGATGCACCAATTGTTGCATCGCGATTGCAAAGTGGTGCATCGCGATTCCAATAGTGGTGCATCGCGATTCCAAAGTGGTGAATCACGATTTGCAAAAGTGGTGCATCGCGATACACCAATTGTTGCATTGCGATTGCAAAAGTGGTGCATCGCGATTCCAAAATGGTGCATCGCGATTGCAAAAGTGGTGCATCGCGATTCGCAAAGTGGTGAATCGCGATGCAACAATTGTTACATCGCGATTGCAAAGTGGTGCATCGCGATGCCAAAGTGGTGCATCGCGATGCTTTGGTTCCCTAAAGCGCTCGTGATGATCGCGATGCACCAATTGTTGCATCGCGATACCCCAATTTGTTGCATCGCGATGCAAAAGTGGTGCAACGCAATGCCAAAGTGGTGCATCGCGTTGCCAAAGTAGTGCATCGCGATGCCTTGGGTTCGAAGCGCGTGTTTTCTTTCATTAATGGCATAATCGTCTTTTCGCCGAAAAATGTATTTTTCGGTTTTTAAAAAGATGAATGGACTGAAGCGATTACAAATGTTTGAAAAGGGACCGCCCTGTAATTCACCCTTATTTTTATCCCATCAATTCATTATCAACTTAAAGAGAGAACAGAGAAATAAATTGACCAAATAAGTCAGCCGGAAAGATAAGGAGACAGATGACATCAAATTTTGGGGAAAGAAAATAATTACTCTACATGAAATGAAAAAATTAACTACTTTTCTGCATGAATCCACCAAAGCAGCAAACATGTACATGGCAGTATGGCACTACTTCCCCCTAGAGATACAAAAATATGTTTCAACCGCATGATTGGCACAAATATGCCATGAAATTTGATGCTGAAGTAAAACTCGGTTCAAGAAGAAGGGTTTTGACTTTTGAGTTTTGAATATATATATATATTACAAAACGATGTCATTTTGCAAAGAGGCGGGCCGGGCTGGGCATAACGGGCTATAGAACAATGAGAGCCCGATCTAGCCCGAGCCCGCGGGCCTCCCTGACTTTAAATCCCAACATTATTGAAGACTTTGTGGGCACGGGCTTTGAGGCTGGGTCTTCGCGGGCCATGCGGACCTCGCGGGCCGATGGACAACTCACCCCTAGTTTTTAGGATAATTTTTAGGGTCAAATTCGGGCCGGTACCTTTTACACAGTTTTCAACCGTTTTAGTCCACCATAATTGTTTCAAACCGGAAAATGATAATTTTGTTGCGAAATATTGTATATGCACTTTAAAAACACGAAACATACTTGCTATACATCGCAAAACAAAAACCCGATGCATCGTGTATGCCCTTCCTTCTAACACGTACACGATGCATCGACTTCCCACTCCAACAAAAGAACGCTATTGAATGCTTAACACAAGAACACTCACACACAACCCTCTAAACTTCTAAAAAACTTAAAACATCTGGCGATTTCAAAGCAAGCAACATCGGGTGATTTCAAAAAGCAAGCAAAAATGTCTTCGAAACTAGAACATAGCACGAAAACACAAAAACACGAAGTTGAAGAAGTTTCAGGTACATAATACATTGTATAGATGTACTTTTTATTTACAACTTCCTGAATAGAGTGAAATCTGTATATCTTTGCATAAAAATTCTGTTTTTGATGCATCGCGATGTATTCTTTGAAAAAAAATATGGTGTCATTGGCAAAAATTGTTGCATCGCGTTCATTGAAATATGAACATCGTTTGTAGGGTTTAAAACTTTGTGCATCGCGATGCACGATACATTAATTTTGTGCATCGCGATGCATCAATGTGTGCATCGAAAGACATGAATTTGTGCATCCCGATGCACAATTGATGCATCATGTTTTACTTCTTTCTTGTAATTCTTCAATTATGTGACTGTAACCACAATATACATGTTATGCAAATGCGATGACTAAAAATCTTGTCAGGATTGTATACAGATCAAGTATGCAGTCCCTCATATGTCAAATTAAAAATATCAAATTCAGGGATGAGTATAAAACAACGCTAAAGAAAATACCTTTTTGGTACCTCATAATGAGCATAATTGCGATGATGTCATCCGTGATCATTGTAAGAAGGACGATTCGATAATAAGGACTACTGTCAAATTCTACGTCAAGGAGCAAAGGTGTTTCCAGTTTGGGTGAAAATGGATGAAGCTTCAACCAATAAATGTGAAGCTCATATTCGGCACAAACAATGGAGAGGAGGAAATAAACAAATCTTTTCACAAATCGGATCAGACCGATTTCCTCCAAAGGTACTTCCCCAAAAAAAATGTCAAAGGAATTAAATGCCCCATGTCTTGCTGTCCAAATCCCAAAGGTCGTTCTAATCAGTCCAAGTGGTCTCTGTCCTTAGCCTGCAAGTTTGCTAAAAATGGGTAGACAAGTATTGCCTGCAGTATGTCCTTTTCTGAGATGTATGCCTAAAATGAAATGGTCCATTAAATGGTACTTGCAGGTTATCGTTACATAGAAAGTCAAGGATGACCTTTGCTGGTAACTGACGCACATCTTCAGACAAGTCTTGATCAGACGATCTTCAGGTCTTCATGCATTGCTGATGAAGCTTGACTGGAACGAACTTGGCTGATGACTTGATGGACATTGCGATGAAGATGACTGATATATAAAGGCCATCTTCTGAAGACTAAGCTAAGTACAATATATGCAATCCTAAGTTATTACAAACAATTGTCTAAGTACAAGTTTCCACACTAACAGACACGCAGACCCATTAGTCACCTTGGCTTAGACTTAGGTTATAGATACAAGCAAATCTATATAATATACAACAATCTCCTCTTACTTTCTTGAGTCCATGTCTTTATGAATACAATGATAGTGAAGATGTCCAAAACTAGTAATAGCATGCTTTTAAAAATATTATATTAAGTAAGCATGCCCTAGTTGGACTTATAAAGCAGCCAATGTATTCAAATTACAAAGTGTTTACATGAAAATGGAATTTAAGCTTAAAACACTTGTAATAAACTGGAGTTTAAAGACAGATAAGATACAACATTTATAGAATGTCTTTAAACCAGTGGTTTAAATTTCATGCACACAGAATAAGCAGTTTATCATTAAGCATGAAAATTTGAAACATATCAAGAGAAAATATAATCCTTGTATATCAAACACGTTGTTTAATCATTACAAGGTTTTGACAAAAGATACAAAAAAAAATTGTCATAAAGGACAAGTTGAGACATACCAGCTAAGTTGAGGCTTGTCCTTCATGCTTTGAAGAGGCAGCAGCTTTAAGTGCTTTAAGTTCAACAATCTCGGCCTTGGCTGCTTCCAATTCATCTTTGACAACTTTCAACTCTGATTTGAGGTCTTTGTTTTCTGTCTTCAGACGGATATTCCTCTCAATCATAGTTGTCAGCTTATCATTGTTGTTGGTTTTGCATCTCCCATGTTAAACCTCTCCAACACATTCTCTATGTAGCTGGCTTGAGACAATCACAATCTTCTAGATTTTTTTTCTCCGCTAATGTTAGGTCTCAAGGTGCTCAAATAGGCTAGAAGGGGGTTGAATAGCCTATGTCCAATTTTAAAAAAATATTTTAAAAGTTACTTCACTTAAGATTAGAAAGAATTTTGCAGCGGAATAGAGTGAAGTATAGGACAAGTTCAAGATGGCTGATCTTGATAGGACAAGATCAGTTGTTCTCAAAGCTGTTGGAATTCTGGAAATTAATAAGTAATAGCAAATCACAAGCACATAAAAGAGATAGACAAGAAATTTAATATGGTTCACACTTATAAATAAGTGCTACGTCCACAACCAAAGTGATCAACTTTGGATTTGAAAAATGTGTACTAAGTTTTCCACTAGAATCTTTACAAGATAGATCACTAATGGATCGTGTACATAAAATAGTTGACCAAGTGTTTGTGGGAGAATTAATATCTACAAAGATATAATTCTCGTGTGCTTTGAATGTAAGGATTGTAATCGATGAAGAACAATAACGAGTTTTCGTCTAAGTATGGTGTTCTTCAAAGAATGTTGTTGCAGATTTGGCTTTGAAGCTTTTAATGAACTAGCATTTGAAGATGAAGATTTTCAGAGTGTTAGTTGAGGTTTATTCGATTGATGGCTAGTTATCTTCAATGCTGTCATGGAGTCTTCTATTTATACTCAGGGAGATTTAGGTAGCCGTTGGAGATCTTCAGCCTTGGAGAATTTTGAATTTAGATGCATTTAATGCTCTAATCTTGTTGTTGAACTTCTGATAGGTGGTTCTGCAAAATTCAGACTGGATTCTGTCATTTTACCAAAAATAGGTAAACACAAGTTACAGACAGAATGTCCTTTTCTGGGATGAATGCCTAATATGGTATCATCCATTAAATGATCTTTGCAGGTTATCGTTGTATCAACGTCGACAAGAAACACTGTAGATAGTTTTAAGGCATATCACCAGTCAAGTCCAGATCGGACGATCTTTAGGTCTTCAACACTGCTGATGAAGCTTGGCTAGAATGAACTTGTCCGATGACTTGAGAAACTCAGCTAATATGAAGATAGCTGATCTGATCATGTCCGATAAACAATAGGCTATCTTCTGAAGTCTAGGCTAATAACATAGAGCAATCCTAAGCTATTACAAGCACTTATCTAAGTACAAGTTGTCACTCTAACAGACACGCAGGCCCATTAGTCACCTTGGCTTAGACTTAGGTTATGGATACAAGCAAATCTATATAGAATACAACAGCTAATCTCTAACCAGAGAATCTTCTTGTCGCCCCACATCTTTTTTGTCAAACTTTGTACTCAACAATGTCTTCATTGACTAACTCCGTTCATACTTTACCAACGATAAACATATCATCCACATACAATAACAGAAAAGTAATGGATCCATCATCAAGGCTTCTTACTATACACAACAATCATACTCAGACTGCTTGTAGCCAATACTGATAATATAGGAATCAAACCTGGTGTATCACTCCCTTCGAGACTACTTTAGTCCATAAAGTGACTTCTTCAGTTTATAAACTAAATGCTCCTGTCCAGGATGACTGAATCCCTATGGTTTCTCCATGAACATTTGCTCTTCTAACTCACCATGTAAAAACATAGTCTTTGCATCCATTTGCTCTAACACCATATAATGATGTGATACAAGCCCCAACACAATTCGAATGGAAGTATGTTTAACAACAGCAAAAAAAATTCCTTATAATATATCCTTTCACTACTGAAAAAACGGGATTTAGTGACGGAAATTTTTGTCACTAAATCCATGTTTCCGTTGCTAAATCCATATTAGCGACGAAAATTAGCGAGGGACTTCCGTAGAAATAAAAGGGACCTTGATTTGAGACGGGAGCATTTCCGTTTAAAATTATTGACGGAAATGGTTTCCATCGCTAAATTAGCGACGGTAATTACCAACAGCAATAAACCGTTGCTAATTTTTTTTCGTCGCTAATTAAAAATGAAAATTAGAGATGGAACTACCATCTCTAAGTAGAAACAGAAAATTATGTATCTAATTTTCGTCGCTAATTAGCGACAGAAATTAGACACGAAATTTTTCATTTCTAATTAGAGACGGAAAATTATGTGTCTAATTTCCGTTGAAAATTAGTGACGGGAATTAGAAAGGGAATATTTCGTGTCTAATTAGCGACGGAATTAGGTCTATGCAATTAGCGATGAAAATTTTAGTAACAGATATTTCCGTCGCTAAAATTTAAAAATAATTATTTTTTTATTTTTTATTTTTTGTGTACCTGATTTCAACACATAACATAATATTAATAGAAACATTCCAAAAATTAAAACATACCACAAATCAATATAAATTAATTACAAAATTATTACATAAATTAAAATTGTTAAAACTAAGTGTCAACAAATAAATTGTTCAAACTAATCATCACCAAATAAATTTCAGGAACGGGACTGATCGGGAGATGGAATCAGACATACGGGCTTGATTCTGCAGCATTCGATCTAGGGAGGTGTGAGAACCCCGCTTCGACACCGCTCCGTCGTTACGTTCAAAACGACGTGTGTCTAACATTAAGTGCGTTGAATACACTTCGGTCTCATTATGGACTCCCAAAAAATGTTATAAATGTGAATGACACATTTATATAAAAAAAACAGAGTCGCCATTATAAAGTAAACGAGAGAAAAACTGAGATTGTGGGTTAGGGGGCTAAGTTACGAATGGGGAAGGTGTTACGCACCCAATTCGCCCTTTCGGTCTCTATGATTGCATGTTTGAATTAAAATATTATGGGTTTGTTATTTTATGCTATGTAACTTAAAAAGAAAACAGATCACGAAAATTTACATCTCCGTTTACGTTATAAAATGTGTACAGGCCTGTTTTATTTATAATATAAGCAAATATAATGTATATTTATTTAACGGAGATAACATAAAATGACATTTTATACAAAACTATTTATTTTATATATATTACATATTTATATTTATCAATTTAAATAAAATAAACAAAATAAAATTAAATGGGCTAAGCACAGTGGAAGTCCAATGGCAGTAAAGCCCAAAATGAAAAAAACATCTTCCGTGCGCAGCACACCAAAAGGGCTTGCCCTGTTTGTTGCGCGGCACACCATAAGTGGTCTTAACGCACCAAAGCGTGGCGCACCATACATGGCCTCAGTGCACCTCAGCTTGCACTTGTTCAAGAACAGAGTCTCAAAATTTGATTTTCGGGTTGAGATTTCAAGGTTTAAAACTTGTTTTTCTCGCGTAAGAATCATATATCAACATGTTTTAAAGCTTTACAAACAATAATACACAAGTTTAACAAAGAATCGAAGCTAAACAAACAACCGAAAATAAAACTAAACACACTATCAAATGGACAAAAACGAAGAACGAAGCTTCGAAACTCAAATTTAACGGTTATAACATGTATATTTACATATCAAATGCATCGAAACTAATTTATACACACATTTACAAATTATTCAAAGTATTTACATATCAAGACGAAGGAAAATAACGATCCGAAGGTTCTCACCTTCTGTCGTTTTACAGATTCGTTTGGGCAACGTTATAGGCCGTTGTTTCAGTTTGATCAAGCTAGCCCGTACCTTGATTGTTGTGCTTCCACTGCTACCGATACGAGGAAAAAAGACTTACGTTTTTGTTTTTGGGTGTGTTCAAGGAACACAGTGTGTTTGTGTATGTGTTTGTTGTGTGTATGTGTGTGTACGTCCTTCAAATTTTGCCCAGGGAGAAGTCTTGGTTTCTCAGGCTGAAGGGAGAGAGTGAGGATTGGAACCGTTTATAAAATTTTGCCCAGGGAGAGAACTCTTTTCTCTCAGGCCAAAGGGAGTATATATGAGAGAGAGAGGGTTACTCTCTAACTCACGTAAAGGAGGAAGCTTCCTTCTGAGCTCAACAGTAAAGCTTCGTCGAAGAAGTCTGCATAGTCGGCCGTGGCAGAAACTGTCATTGCGGCTTGGCTTTTATGTATGACATGTTTTGGTGTGCGGCGCACCAAACAATTTTTGTTTGTCTCCTATTATTTATTCTTTGTGCACTTTGGCCCCTTAAACTTTATATCTTTAGTTTTTGACTCTCATTTTGTGTTAACTGAAGTTTGTTGTGTTTGTTAGACGTCGTTAGTCCTGTTGAATATGTTGTTTCCTGAAATGATCATGAAAACATGTGTTAGTCCATTTATAAATAAATAATTATTTATAGGACAATTTGTATATCATAGGTGTACGAAATTCGGGTGTCTACAGAGCCCCTCGGGGATGCTTGCTTAGAAGTAAGCGAGCGTCGTCGACAAAATAGACATCCTAGTTCGTACAGAGATTTGGATGGTCAAACTCAGAATCAGAGTTTTATCCGACCAAATGTATATGTGAGGGAGAGGTCGAACCCATCATCAGGGTTACATGACCAAGTGTGTCGTGACAAAGGTCGAACCTTGCATCGGGGTTATACGACCAATTGTGATCAGTGCTAGCAAAAATATGTCAAAGGGCGACCGGATCTCCTGAGAGATTGCCTACGTATCTCTATAAAAGAAAATCAAGTCGAAACGTAGTTTGTGTCCTTTAGGGAAGAAACATGATTTTGGATATATATTGTGGGGATGGTTCATTTTCGGACCCCGGGTTCGTACCTGTTGGGAAGTGACCAAAAGAAAACTATACCAACGCAAAATGAAATAAATTGCAGTTAAGGATAAGCTGTAAATCGACATAAAGTAAAAATACTGTATTTTTTTATGGCATCTCAGGAGACGGACTTTGAGATGTATTGGACACAGGGGCCGTTGAGCGATTAACTTCCAAAGGCCTCAGGTTTGCACCTGTGGGGAAATGATCGAATAAGTGAGTGTGCAAACGTGTGTGAATACACTATAACTTGTGTGGTATCCAAGAGGACAAACTTTGTTGGGGATGGTATGCATAGCCATTGGTAATGCTTCTATCGAGATATAATGTGTGGAGTCCAATGGGGATTTTACTGGAGATGATGGAAGTGCTGGATTGGACGGCGGGATTGTTGGGAGAAAATTCTGCTGAGATTCCTTTTAAAAAATATGCTGATGGTGGACCTCTGTTAGGACGTCTGATTTATGACCATTAGTTGGAGGTTAAGTTGCCGTTAGAAGGACTTGGGGGGTTTAGTTACAAAGTGCTGAAACTTTGAGGGAAAAGGAAAAAATTCCCCTTCTTTTGAAATGAAGGAATGACAATAGCAGCAGCATAGCTACTGTAATTTTCTGTATTCATTCTTTCTTCAAATTTCTTCCAAATTCTTCCAAATTTCTTCGAAATCTTCAAGGATAACCACCCTAAACTCATTTGTAACCACACTGTTGAGTGATTCGAGCTCTGGAAATGACATACTCGTTGATTTGGGTGTTGATGAAGGTCAAGATGACGAAGTCATGGCGAGGAATCAGGTTCACTACCCATTCTCGGATAACAATCCGAATGACATCCACCGGGATCAGAGTAGTAATATCTCTTCTATGGATCCACCCGCGGTGAGTTTTCGAAAAACCCATTTACTCCGTAAAATATGGTAGTCTTGTAATTTTTGTTTGATTTTTAGATTCAAATAAGATGGCTGTAAGGAGCATCACGAAATCCATTCCCTTCTAAAAGAATGTTCAAGGGCATAGTCTAAAATATACTACTAAGGAAGAGTTCTAAAGTCTCAAATATAGTTAGAAAGAAAGCAATCATGGAAATCACTTAACTGGTAGTAGTTCCGGGATGAGACCGAGAGGGAGGGAAGAAGAGAAGGGGAACTTGGCATGGGTCTGAGTTTGGAGACGGCCCTTCTTTAGTCATTCACATGAAGCTGACTGAATTTCACCTCATACGGCTCCTCGTTCAATTCTTTCGAAGTCATTGGATCCTTTTCCGCGTTCGAGAATCCCCTTCCTTCTTCCACCCCGTCCTGAAGAGGAACTAGGACCAATTTAGTCACGTTTTCATGTTCCAATTGAACACTTTCCATTTTTGATTATTCTCAAAGGAAAAGATTATTCTCTCTACCAAAAAGATCTCATAAGCCTCTCAATCTTCTCACACCTATCCTGGAGAAGGATAATCGCGTAGAATAAGAAAGGAATGGAAAGTGGGGAAAAATGGAAATACTTGAACCTAAAGATCGCGTATTTGAAAGCAACTGAAGGAAGTCCTTCTTTATGAATAGAGTTGGGCAAGAACCAGAAGGGAAGAAATTGACAAGTACCACTGGTGCTTTTCCTGTCAATCTTACATGCAGCGAAATCGACATCAGAATAAGCAATAAGATTGAAAGATGAGTCCCTTGGCTACCAGATTCCCAAGTTGCTTCTATCTGAAAGATATCTGATGATTCTTTTGATTGCCAGTCAGCAAAGAGGTAAGATCTCCTGCCCTCTCTCCATCGAGAATAAGAAAAGACTAATCTCAACAAGCGGAAAAGGACGCTCTGTCAATATCCCAAAATAGTAGTTCTAGACTGTCAGAACAGGGGCTAAGATAGCATCTTCTTCAAAAAGACGGGAGGCTGATCAAAGGCACTTGCTTTCTACTGCCTCTTTCTTCTCTCACTTTGATCCTGGGTCTCGAAAAAGATCTTCACTTATCTTATTTATGGACATATTCAAAGAAATCCTCCTTTTTTCTGGTCTTCAATGTTCTCCCTATTGGTTTTCAGAGGCGAGACTGGAGAGGAAGGAAGACCGATAGGATAGGGGGAGGAGTGTAAGCCTGGCAGGGTGAAGTCCTGTCTTTCCTATTGCTATTGTATTATAAGTAGGAGTTGTTGCGGATGGAGATTGAATATCTCTTCAAATTGGTTGGATAGGGAATTCCTAAAGAACATGTTAGAGACTTTAAATGGTGAAAATTGCATATAGCAATTATACCCAATTTTATGAACTTTAAGAAATGACACCAAAAGTGGATTTTTGGGAAGATTATAATTCTCTGAATCACAAGTTAAATTACTACAAAAATTAGAGTTCAATTGAAATGGATTTCGGTCCTCCGAGTATTTGATACTAGTATGTTAGTAAATTAGCTCTAAGGTTGTGTTTTAAGACTTTGAACAATATGTTTGATGACTATATGTTGTAGAATAATATAATCTACGTGATATTTGTCAAGTTCACTACTTTTGAACTTGACGGTTATTTGCATAAGTTGAGTGAGAATACCTACTTGTGTGTTGTGTAAGTCCAGCTGGCGTCATCGTTGTTCATGTTATGGTGGGACGACCTATAGTCTTTACAAATCAATGTTTGTGATCGCTATAAGTCGCCGTACGGGAGTTCACACACCCCTCTTCTGTTGACCACAGTTGAGAAGTAGCCCTACTGTTGTAACAATACGCATGACTTTGGTTTGCTAGTAGAACTCGATAGGTTTATCGGGGACATCAATAATACGTACACGGGTATCGAGGACACATGGTTATTTTGTGTATTGCAGGAGCAACGCAAAGACGAAGAAAGAAAAATGATATTCTTTTATAACGTGGTTTGTTTACGAGTACTTATGTGAAAATCAAGGTGCTATGTGAGATATGTTATTTGTATATCCAAGGTGATGATACATGTTCAGTTGTTGTATATAAATGTTATTACCATGTTACGTTTCTTACTTGAGCATTATGCCATGTCATGTAGTTGCATTTAGTAACTTATTGAGTTTCGACTCACCCCGTTTGTTGTTTAAATGTTTTTCCTTAGATCCGAGCCAGCTAGGGAGTTCGCGGTGAGACCGAAAAGGGTTCACGTTAGCTTGCAGGTCGTCTCTGTCGATAGCCAAGAATCTTGTACCTAGTAGTTATTTTCTTTTGGTAAGGACGATCGGTTTGTGAAGTTATGTAAACTTTACTATGGGTAGTACTTTGGTGTTGTTTTGTATATTCTTTTGGTGGCCGACATATGTATGTCGTGCTCTTGTATAGTTTTGTTGTTAAAATAGTTTCTTTCCCAAGCAAGTTGTAGCTCTTGGTTTATGTTTGTTATTCTGGCATGTTGTGGCCGATGTTGTTGTTGTGGTCTTAGTTGTTGGGTTCCGGCTGTAGTTTCGCCGAAGACTCGTTTTTAAAAAAAATCAGGTTTTGTCAGTTGTGTTTTGTCGTAAGTACGGGTGGTTACGCCACGTGCTTTTCCTGTTTGGGTATCGTTGTGTTATTTTTGGCGACTCGACCTTGGGAATTCATATAGAGATCCGGGTCAGGGCGTCACAAAATGATTTTTGACAGCTCCCAGCCTACGTCCTAGGCAAAGAAAATTAAAACATAACCTGTCTCTGCACATCAAATTGAGCAACAGGAAAGAAAGGACAAGTTTGGTGCCCGGCACCAAGCCTGGTGCACCGCGCACCAAACCATGCATTTGGACTTTTTTGGTTCAGCTCTCCAAGTCCACATCACTCCCTCTCCACAGAAGTCGATTTCTTCGGGACGGGACGCCCCTAAATCACTCCCGGGTAATTGATCACTCCGGGAGTGATTCCCTCACAAATAGGCATCACGCCTATCGCCACAGAGTAGCAGCCGCTACGAATTTGAGACTCTTTCCTCCCGTACAAATATCATTCAGTAATTATGCACATCTACCAACAGCCGCCGGCCAAAAACCCATTTTTGCTTCCACAACACAATTTATGTAATTAAAAGCAATGAGAATTGAGACTCTAGGTTTTCTTTTTGCATTTTTGTTTAATCATAAACAATACATAAAATAAGTAAAATTTTCTTACAAATACATTTCTTTTATAATAAAAAAGAAAAAAACAATAGGAAAGGATAAATCATTGTCTTCGTCTCTTCGCCCTGCTAGTGCTAGCACCTCCGAAGCCTCCGCTCCCGCCACCTCTGCGACGCGGCCCAGTCACGTCTGCACCTCCTCAGTAAGTAAAATCACTGGCCCCGGCCTTTAGTATCCGATATAGATCGGACAACTTGTAGAATCTGCTCAACAGCTTCTGATAGGAGCTAGCCGACACCTGTTCATACAACATTCTTTTTCATCAAATATGCACAGATAGAATAGACAGATAATGTATACACAAGTTGATCATAAATATACCAGATCTCTCCCTCGCGGAAGATAGTCGTGGGGAGGAATCTCACCACCGCTCAGACCCTCCTCCCTGTAATTTTCACCCTCTCCGTAGCCAATGGTTCGCGGGACTTTTGGATAATGTATCCGCCCGCAAAAGAACCGATCTCTCCCACGAAGATGGGAAACAGACCCTCCGCTTCGTGAGCAGCAGGAGGAGGAGGATACAGCACAATCTACACAAACACCCCGTAATCCATCTCCACATAACTATGTGGATCGATGGCCTCCCTCGCGAGAAACCATTCACGTCTCGGCATCACATCCGGGGTCATCATCCTGAAGGGTGGTGAAGGCGGTGTCAGAGGATGGTCCACATTGGGCCCATGCTGGCGATTGACCCGATCGCCCAAATACATTGAGTCGCACATGATGGAAACCATCAAAATGCGACAACCATTGGCCATTTGGGCTGGACCATAGGAAGCAGGCAGCTGACCCCAAGGGAAGAAGCTGACGGACTCCGGACTCAAGTTAATAATCACAGTCTGAATCACCTCGGTGTCAGGCCGAGTAGGTACCCTCCGAGCATACTTCCGGTTTGAAGTCTAAAAGTTCACCACAAATAGTGGGGTCATCACCCTGGTACGGAGCTTAAAAGGGTGAAAGCTGAACATCGCGTAAGCCCAAGCCTGTCACATCAAAAACAATGTGTCAATATTTATTTTAAAACAAAAGAAAAAGTTTTTAAAATAAAGATTTTTGTTCCGAATATTACCTCCCATACCACATTGTAGCCAGTCACGCTGCTGGCAATGCTCTGGCTTACGTGATCCATAAAGAAGTAACATTCTGCGCTAGCCTGTCCCCAATCAAAGTTGCCCAGGTGGCGCAGTCACTTCAAGCAGCCGAGTAGAGATACTCGCAGCGTCGAGGAAGCATTGGCAAAGAGGGTGATCCCCAGCGCCAAGAACAAAAAAACCCGAACGAATCGGGTCACAACAGACCAGTCGGTTGTATCGACAAGGTCCTCATTATGGAGCAACCACTCCTTGACATAGCTAACGGGGATCTCGTCATAGCTCATATACACCGGTTCAAAGCCCAATAGCTGAGCAACTGCCTCGGGACGGTGTCGCAACTAAAAATCTGGCTCAATAGCCCGGCCCGGCCAGTTGGTAGTCCCGTGATAGCCCAAAAGACCACAAGCATCATGGTCACCTCGCCTCACGGTAGGTGAAAAGTATGGGTGGTGTCCCACCAAAAACACCGCAACACCTCATGCATGTTGGTATAGTCGATAAAGCCACCAACATTCTGGATGAATGTGCCAAGACAGTGTCGCGACCCGACCCGAGATCCGATGTGAATCCCGTTCGGAGCGCGAGACAATGCGGAAAACACGAAAATAGCATCTCAAAATTTCCATTTGAAAGAATGCGAAGTCATGAGAAAACCCCGTAATGCACGTGCAAGTTTTTCTTTAAACAACAAAACCTTTTAAACAATACTAAACCTCGACGGCGAAACAAGCCGGAGAAACAACACGTTAGCTAGCAATAACAAACTCGAGCTAACATGCTCGGTACACATATAAACATATCGAGTACGCGGAAAACAGTTAACAATATGTACAACAACACGGCAATCATGCGGCACAACAAAAGAATATAACCTATAACAATCAAGACATCTACCCAACAAATACATTGTTTAAGTAACAAGTACACCCTCGGCCTCACCAAAAGAAAACACTTAGGCACAAGGTGCACTACCAAAAGATGACGTCCCAACCGATCCGAACTCGATCACTAAGGATTCCTCGCCGGCGCTTGATCTAAGGAAAACAAATGAAAACAACGGGGTGAGTTAAAAACTCAATAAGCTTCTAATGCAACAATATGACATGTTAGATGCAAGACAATAAATATAACATGTATTCATGTCATCACAATATCATTTCAATACTAAATGGAAGTAACGAGTATTGCACATAACCAAACAACCACATACTACACGAGAGGCTCGACGATCGCCAACCGTCCCATACCGGTTGGGAATCATGACCAACATTCGTTCATATAGGAAGCACATAAGGACTATAAGTAACAGTTACAAAGGATACGGTGTCGAGGTACACCTCCGACCAAACCAATACTTCCAACCAACCAACCAATATTATACCAAATGTAGAGCCGTTGTTGACGTACTCGAACCATAACGAAACCATAATCTTACAATAAAGAATCCGTGAACCATTTTATTTGAAATTCAGAAAACCCGGTGCCACCGGTCACTACAACCCGGAAAGAACACCCGGTAAAATAGCTTACCAACGTTGCGGTTTTGCCTACAAACACTTGGCGCCATTTCCCTACCGTGGCCAACGGTAGGGGGCGAGAACCCAATGTATTGGCCTTCGACTATTACGTAGCCCCTGCTCTTGTAATAATCGAGCGTCAATACACCCCTCTCTAATAAATAAGCCATGGACTACACTAAATGCTCAAGTAGAATATTTACTCGACATTTAAATAAAAAAGGGGCATACTCCAAAGTAGGGAGTATACCACAACAATAGCAATTGACAATGAAATAAATGTCACAAGTGAGTTATAACAATCTCACACCACAAATAACCAACTTACAATAATTACGAGAATTTACGTAATATCAAACACACAATCGGTGTAACCAAATTTTCTAACGAATCACTCGAATCATTCAAGAATTCCCAAATCACACACGTGGTCTCATCGATTATGAAATCCTAACGAACTCCGTTAGAGTCATTTTCGGTTTCTAATGAGTTCGAGTTTACGCGAATTAATCATACCGTAAACTTAACAATTACTACTCATATTTCACAATTCTAACATGTAAACATGAGTCTCCAAACACAACCAAAAAGTCAACCACAAATTTGAAAAGTCAACATAGTCAAGCATACTCAAAATTGATGATTTTTAACATATATCACTATCTAACAAGTCTAACATGTAAAACAACTCATAATTGAGGAAGGACAAGGGATAGTAGCTTACTTCAACAAGAAAATCTACCCAATGAATTCACAATCCAAGCTTAGCAATGGATTTCCCAAGCCTTAAGCAACCTTATTGTGGTGTTGCATGCAAGAATCTATGGTTGGATTGATGGTTATGGTCTACACACACTAATCTCACTATACATCTCCCAGACAAACTCTCTAGGCTTTTAAGGAATAAAATGAAGTGTTTGGTGTCTCTCTCATGGTGAAGAGTGACTTAAATATGGTCAAAAGGTCAAGCCTAATGTACAACACATACACCAAGGGTCCAAGGTCTAAAGCTAAGAATATTACAAATCGCAATGCCGTCCGTACAACTTCGCACGGCCGTGCCACAATTAGGCGCACGGTCGTGCCAAAGTTACAACCTAGTTCGGACTCTGTCCGGCCTCGCACGGTCGTGCCCTATGAGTCGCACGGTCGTGCCAAACCCAAAATTTCCAACCCAACATTCGTTTACCCTCGCACGGCCGTGCCACGAAAGCGCACGGTCGTGCGAAGCCTTCCAGTGTAATGAAGTGTTAATACTCCATTTCTAAGGCAATCAACACAATCCCCATCACATAAAATGAAGCTTTAGATGCATAACAAATCAAATGCAAATGACTATGCAACTTCTAACACACACCCATACACTTGAAAAGTGTACCACAAACTCAATCACAATTACATTTGAATGATTTATGCACATGAAATGACGATGTTAACATAAGAAGCACATATATAGGATGAATGCGAATGATGCAATTAGTGCAAATGGTGCGGGCGTTACAACGGTACCATCCACCCTCTCCTGAATCAGTCGAGGGAGAAGATCATAGATCTCCCTCACTATCTCCCTATTCGCCCTGAATGCAGGTGATCCTCCTCCGTGCCTAAAAGTATAAAAATCCAAAATCAATTCTAGTGTGTCATAACAAAACACACGTGCACCTTTTTTATGACATCACATAGATATTTACCATGCACAATAAAAATATAAATAAATAAAAAATTGAAAGTTTTTTTCTTTTCCAAACCCCATCCCCGAGATCCCGAATCAAAATAAAATGTTTTCAAGTGTTTAGTGAGGGTTTTTCTTCACTTTTCTTCATTGAGGCATTTTTTCAAACAGTTGGTTTGCGACTTTCGCATAACTTCAGCTAAGAAAAATTCACATATTTTGAGCCACCCCAACAAAATCAATACTCTCGATTTCGAGAAATTTTTATCCTAACATATTCAAATTTGCAATTAAAGTAGGTACTTTAAACATGCAAAATCTACAAAATATGCATACTTGTTTATACCCATATTGTATAAATTCACATTTTTTGTTAGATTCAACATGCAACAACACATATTTGCTACTTGAATACTAACAATTGCAGGACTAATATCAAGAATCCAACAAATCACACAAAAAATTCAAATTTAGCATGCTTTACGGGAAAAATGGGTTTTTCGAAAACTCACCGCGAGTACATCTAAAGAAGAAATGTGACTGCTCCGGTCACGATGGATATCGTTCGGATTACTATCCGGGAACGGATAGCGGACCCGATTCCTCGCCATCACCTCATCGGCTTGTTCGTCACCGACACCCAAATCAACAAGAATCTTATTTTTTGAGTCCAAATTGTTGGCCATTATCTCTACAAATAATTTTTGGGGTAATAATCTTGAAAAATTTGAGTGATTTCGGAAGAAATTCGAAAGAATTTGGAAGAAATCGGAGAAGAAATGAAAATTTGAGATAGAAGAGAACACGGCAGCAACAATGTTGCTGCTACTGCCGTGTTCTTCCTTTTGAAGAAAGGGAATTTTTCCTTTTCCCTCCAAGTTTTAACATTTTGCGATTTGCACCCCCATGTCCTTCTAACAGCAACTTAACGTCTAATTAACGGTCGTTAACTGGACACCCTAACGGAAGTCCACCATCAACATATTTTCAAGATAACCCCCAGCCGAGTTACTCCCAATGGCCTCGCCGTCCAATTCAACAACTTCAGTAGAATCCCCATGGGACTCTACACACTACATCCCAATAGAAGCATTGTCAATGGTCGTGCGCATCATCAACAAAGTTTGTCCCTGGGACATCACACAAATTACGGTGCATTCACACACGTTTACACACCCAGTTACCCGGTCGTTTCCCCACAGGTTCAAACTTGAGGCCCCTGGAAATCAACCGCTCAATGGCCCCGCCGTCCAGCACAGCTCAGAATCCATCCCCCAAACGCCACACAAAAATAGTATCTTTACTTTATGTCAATTTACAGTTTATCCTAAACTGCAATTTGCTTCAGTTTGCATTGGTACAGCTTTTCTTTTGGTCATTTCCCAACGGGTCTGAACCCGAGGTCCAGAAATGAACCATCCCCGACACAGTTCAGAATCAAATTTCTTCCCCGAAGAAATTTAAACTACGTTTTGACCTAATTCTCTTAACTGAGATACGTAGGCAATCTCCCTGGAGATCCGGTCACCATAGAGCAGACCTTGTCGCTCTTTCCCACACACAAAGAACATTCCAAACTCAGATTTTTCCCCGAAGAAATTTGAACTACGTTTTGACCTGATTCTCTTAATTGAGATACGTAGGTAATCTCCCTGGAGATCCGGTCACCATAGAGCAGACCTTGTCGCCCTTTCACACACACAAAGATATCAGAATCAAATTTCTTCCCCAAAGAGATTTGAACTACGTCCCGGCCTAATTCTCTTCACAGAGATACGTAAGCAATCTCTTAGAAGATTCGGTCACTATAGAGCAGACCTTGTCGCTCTTTCCCATATCCAGAACATATTAGAATTAAATTTCTTCCTCGAAGAAATTCGAACTACGTCTCGACCTGATTCTCTTCACAGAGATACGTAGGCAATCTCCCTGGAGATCCGGTCACCATAGAGCAGACCTTGTCACTCTTTCCCACACATAAAGAACATATCAGAATTAAATTTCTTCCCCAAAAATATTTGAACTACGTCCTGACCTGATTCTCTTTACAGAGATACGTAGGCAATCTCTTAGGAGATCTGGTCGCCCTTTGACATTTTTGTCACTCCAGAACATATCACAATCGTATTTCTTCCCTGAAGAGACGCGAACTATGTTTTGATCTGATTCTCTTTATAGAGATACGTAGGCAGCCTTTTAGATGGTTCGATCACTGAATGGCATACTTCCTTAGTATGACCATCCTTTTCCCCAGCAGTGTTGCAAGCCTCTTGCATCACGACATTTCCCGGCAGATTTCTGCCCCAAAGAATCATGACTAAACGTTCTTCTCCCTAGAGAGTTCGAGCTAAAGTCTTGACACACCACACTTGGTCATACAACCCCGATGCAGGGTTCGACCACACACATACACACATGGTCACACAAAACTCCGATGCAGAGTTTGACCATCCAATTGCCAATACGAAGCTGGATGTCCATTCTTTTTCGATGACGCTCGCTTACTTCTAAGAAAATGTAGTCGAGGGGCTCTGTAGACACCCAGGATTCGTACACCTACATTACATGAATTTTCCTATAAACAATTGTTTATTTACAAATGGACTAACACTTGTTTCTATGATCATTTCAGGAAACAACATATGAAACAGGACTGACAACGTCTTAATACACAAACAAGCTTCAGTTAGATCAACATCAAGGGTCCAGACTAAAGATACAAAGCTTAGAAGGGCCAAAGTGCAAGACACAAAGCCTGGAAAAAGCCAAAAAATAGTTTTGGTGCGCTGAAACACCCAAACATGGTTTGGTGCGTGGACACTTGCCTGGTGCGCCGCGTACCAAATCTGACATTTGCCTCACAAGTCAAGCCGCCGGCTACTGACGACTTTGAAGGCTGAAACGAAGCTTCGTGCAAACTTGGGCCAGAGAGTAACACAAAATATCTCTCCCTCAGCTCACCTATATAAAGAGCTCATCAGCTCTCTCTCAAATATCATCAGCTCTCTCCCTCAAATCACATAAGAAGGACTCTCCTAAGAGATCACACATACACACTCCCAGCTCTCTCTCTTTCACTGAAAGAAGAAAGAAAGAAAAGAAGAGTTATCAAACTCTTCCATTTTCACACACAAACACAAACACAAAACGTAAGTCTTCCTTTTCTCGTATCAGTAGCAGTGGAAGCACAATGGTCAGGCTACGAGCTAGCTTGATCCAATATAACACAACGACCTAGAACTTGGCCCGAATTCTGTAAAACGACAGAAGGTAACCCCTTCCGTTCGTTAATCCATTTAAATATGTAAATTAATATATTTGAAGTATGTACATATTTATTTCATTACATTTGATATGTAAATACATGTATTACATTTGTACATTGTAAATGGAGATATGAATACTCCGTAATATATTTCCATTCACATTAAATAACAAACCTGCGATACTTAAATACATGCAAATATGTAGAGACCGAAAGGGCGAGATGGGTTCATAAAACTTTCCCAAATCGTAACTTGGCCCCCGAACCCACAATCTCAATTTTTCTCCCGTTTACTTCATAAACGAGAGTGGCGACTCTGTTTTTCCAAAATAAATGTGTTTTCACGTTTATCGAACACAATCACAGAGGGAAGTCCAAGAGTGAAAAAGGCCCGAAGGAACGATCTGCGAATCGGGGCGCTCACACCCTGTTCAACTTAAGATTACTGAATTGGAACCTTTAAGGTTAGGAAAAGACATCTTGGCCAAAGTTTAATTCGGTTAGCATTTGTTAGATCACAAAGTAGATAATTAGGAAAAGCCTTTAATATGAAAGATATAGTCCAAAGGAACGTGAATATTTACTATCTTTTTTGTTTTGAACATTAGGTTCACAAACCTTGTATTATAACAACACCCAAACTTATCTTTCATTTTTCAATTGGGTACACGTAAACTAAAAGTATTAAATACTTAAAGTAATATACATCCCAATAAAAAGTCTTTGAACTATGGATTCCTACCACCAAATGATTTTAATCCAAAATCCAATTACAACTTTGACTTTCATAGTTTATGACTCATTTGGACATTAGCCACCCATACATGACCTCCCAAAGGAAACCAACCAAGTTGGCTAAAACCATTTGCATAGACTAAAATATCCAACAATCCACCACAAAACCATAGTGAAAAGACAAACAAATCTTCAATAATGGTACCTTTCGGTTTGAACCATTACCTGAGCTATCCAACGCATACCCCCACAGGAACAAGTGAACGGATGTCTTAAACTTGAAGCCTTGGGTGTGGTGGTTTTTATTGGTTGCAACATAACATAGGCAATGATAGTAATTTTTAGGGTTGACGCATTATGGCTCTGCGTCCTGATCTACTCTCATGATTGTATTCAAGGAACAACCCACATTCCTCTAGTTGCGGTCAAACAACAACATTCACATAATTGGGCGTCTCCAGGGATGCACCGCTAATAGAGATGCACAAACGGTTCGAACTGCCGGTTCCGGTTCGAACCGCCGGTTCACAAAATGCCAAAATGTTGAACCTGAACCACACCGAAACCGTACGGTTCACGGTTCAAACCGTAATTTTCAAAAAAAAAAATTTAATACCGTATTTAAAGTTTAAACCTTTGTAAACTTCATACAAACTATTTCTTTATTTTTTTAAGTTACCAAAAATATTTTTTTAATATTTTAAGTTAAACTTTATAATTGTAAATAACCAAAAGTATTTTTTTTAAAAAACAGGGACGGTACCTTGGCCAATTTTATTAATCATAATAAAAAAATTATAAGGAGGGGGACAACCAATGAACTTTGCCAAAGGAGCCTTACCTCTAATTTACAATTTATTCAATAAATAAAAAATGTAATCTATAAATAAAAAATTCTAATCTGAAAATTACAATTAACTTACTTCATAGAGCGGCGTTACCGACGTAGTTCAATCGCCCTCGATCGATGTATTTTCATCAAAGCCATCATCCTCCTCGGAACTACTTAGCATATCTTGTAATCGATCTTGTGCCTTAACCCAATCGCCTAATAAAAGTTGATTTTCTAAATTAACAACGTTCAACCTTGATCTTCTTTCATCCAAAACATACCCTCCCACGCTAAATGCGTGTTCTACGGCGACGGTTGAGTAGAACCTCCTTTGCAATCAACGATACAATAGGATAATTTTGGGTCATTCGTGCCCACCACTTTAAAATGTCAAAATTATCTGTAGGCCCAAAAGTAGTTGTTAAATATATATATATATATATATATATATATATTAAGTTCAATAGTATTAGAATTGCCTCGTGGACGTTTTTAAGTTCTTGAATTTACATAATTATCTACCCAATTAAATGGGTCATCACTCATTTGACTAGTACTACTAGTACCTACATTATCATTATTTGGACCATAAATTGCATTATATTCTTTAAAAATATCATATAAACAATTTTTAGCTTCATTTACAACGTCACTTGCTTTTGGGATAGGTTCGGTTAAAAATAAGTCAATGTCATCGAGGAATAAATTTTGATAATAATACGTAACTATGTCTTCTAAATCATCTTGTCTTATCCTAGGATCTAATAGTTTAGCTACTAAAAATAATTGTGGAATATTCAAAAAATACTTTAGCCATTTTTCTCTCATACGACCAATACATTCACCTAAAACTGGACAATCTTTAAAATGCTTGAATATATAACTAATTTTAGCACAATTTTCTAAAACTAATACGGAAGTAGGATAATAAGAACTAGATAATTGAGAGGTAGCATCGTTAAAAACTTTCAAAATTAGCTTTAAATTTTCACAAGCATCCCATTGATGAGGAAATAAAGTGATAGGATATTCTATTTGTTGAAAAAATGCACACAATAGTTCCCGCCATTCATAAGATTCATTTAACATTTTATAGATGGAATTCCATCGGTTTGGAACATCCACGGAAAATCTTTTAGGTTCAACCTTATTAGTTCTACAAAATTTAGCCCATTTTTTTGTAATATTTGGATGTCTCTTCAAATAAGAAATAATTTCCCTAATTGGACGTACTTCATCACGTAATATATTTAAACCATCTTGCACACACAAATTTAAAATATGACATACACATCTAACATGAAAAAATTTACCACCAATTGATGGTTTACAAACTTCAATGAGAGATGATAAACTAGCAGTATTATTTGTAGCATTGTCAAATTCAATTGAAAATATTTTATTAGTTAAACAATATTCTTATAAAATTGTTAAAATTTTAATAGAAATATTACGTGCATTATGTACAGTATCAAACTCTCTAAATGCAATTAATCTTTTTTGAATCGTCCATGAATTATCAATCCAATAACAAGTAATTCATATATAACTATGCATTTGCCAATGATCATTCCAAATATCGGCACATATTGAAACTTTATTTGGTAAATCTAAAAACGTATTATTTAAGATTTGTTTACCTTCAAAAACTCTAACTTTTATGTCACGAGTAATCATATTTCTATAAATTTGTCTAGCGGCGGGGTTCAAAGACAATTGTGCAAGTCGCTCCCAACTTGCATTATTTGCAAAATTAAAAGGTTGTCCCGTAGAACTCACAAAATAAGCCATTTCTTTTCTATACACAACATCACTAAATTTAAATAGGTTAGAAGACGTACCTTGTGGTCCTTGTGATGATCCCGTTTGGAGTTGTGTTTGACCTTGATCGATTCCAAGCTTCTCGGGATGTTTAGTTTGGATGTGACGACTATACGTCCCGTATCCATTTCCAGTTTTAAAATGGTATTCGCTTGTGTAATAGTTGCATTTGACTTTAAAATTTTGACCTTAAATATGTGTCTTTGTAAAGTGCACGGTCATGACATCGGATCTTCCCGTTGTTCGACCTCGACGACCACCACTTTGACCTCTTCTAACTTCACTTTGAGTTTGACTCTCTTGAGTACGAGAAGAATGCATTTTTGGTAATTGCATAGTTGGTTGCATAGTTGTCTTGCCCTTGCCCTTTGCGGCGGATCGAGAAGAAGACATTTTTTTGTAATATAATTATAAATAATTTATATAATGTAAAAATAATTTATAGAATGTAAAAATAACTATATAGTAAGTATAGAAGTAATTAATAATTTATAGAATGTAAAAATAATTTTATAGTAAGTATAAAATAATTATATAGTAAGTATAGAAGTAATTAATAATTAATAGAATGTAAAAATAATTTTATAGTAAGTATAAAATAATTTTATAGTAAGTAAGGAAGTAATTAATAATTTATAGAATGTAAAAATAATTTTATAGTAAGTATAAAATAATTATATAGTAAGTATAGAAGTAATTAATAATTAATAGAATGTAAAAATAATTTTATAGTAAGTATAAAATAATTTTATAGTAAGTATGGAAGTAATTAATAATTTATAGAATGTAAAAATAATTTTATAGTAAGTACAAAATAATTTTATAGTAAGTATGGAAGTAATTAACAATTTATAGAATGTAAAAATAATTTTATAGTATGTAAAAATAATTTTATAATAAGTATAGAAAATATAAAATAATTTATAGAATTGAGAGAATTAGTATAGAAAAATAAATAAAAACGTGTTTAATAAAAAATAGAGTAGTAAATAATATTATTAAAAAATAAAAACTTATTTAATAATAATTAATAAATAAACCTACTTGTAAAATTAGAAATTGGAAGCTTTTGATCACTTGAGAGTTGAGAGAATTGAGAATTGAGATTTGAGAGATGAAGAGATTTGAGAGCATGATGAGGAGCGATCACGCAGGCTGGAGGAAGCTCGCAGCTACAGGTCAAAACGCAAATCCATCCAACATAGTACCTCCAGCAGCGATGCATCCTCACACAAATACTCCAAGATCGACGGCTACGACCGCCGATCTAAAAGGAAGGGGAGGAGCAGCGACCTGGAAGATGAGGTACTGCGCAAGATGAAAGACAGGCTGGAAGCCCTCGAAAGAGGTAAAGAAGGAAAGCTATCAGGGAGCGTAACAGCAGCCTTCTGCAGAAGGATCAGTGGACTTGGATTTGTGGTGCGTAGTGTTCGTCAGCACGTTTGAGGAGGTCGTCCTAAACTGGTTTGAAGAGCTGGAGGAGGGCTCCATCAGAGATTGGTACGACCTGAAGAAGGCTTTTTTGAAGAAATATTCGTCAGCAGACGACCTTCCCAAAAAGGAATCTGATCTCTGTGGCATCAAGCAGCGACCTGGCGAGTCCCTGGAAAGCTACCTCGACAGATTCAAGCACGTCGCTGAAAAGTTGCTGAACGTCCCCGATAAAACTATAATGGCCTTCTTCCAAGCTGGATGCCGATCTGCCAAGCTCCTATCTGAAATCGGCATGCGACCCCCTACTACCAGTGCGGAGATGTACACTGCCGCACAAAATATTGGGAATGTCGAGAAAACCTTGGCAGATCAAGAAAAGGAGGACCAAAAACCCTCTGGAACACAGAAACAGAGGAAAGAAGACAAGGCCGGGGATCAGAAGGAGGGAAGCAACAACGGGCATGGAAAAGGCAAGGGGAAGAACAAATGGGCTAAGAAAGAAGGACTCTACACCCCCTTGAACACGACCAGGGAGCAAATTATGAACGTACTGCTCCAGGAAAACAGGATTGCCCGACCTCCACCACTCCGAGAGACTACATACCCTCGCAACCCCGATAAAAGATGCGCCTACCACAACGGCATCGATCACACAACCGAGGACCGCATTCGGCTTAAGAGGGATACGAAGGCGATCGACGGGAGAGCTCGAAGGTATGAGCAGCGAGGAGAAAATCACAGAGATAGAGCCAGGGAGGCCCCGAGGACAAATACCGACGAGGACGAGGTCCTAGTCAACACGATTACGGAAGAATGGTCGAGCATTACCAAGCTCAAGACGGCGATTAACAGTCTCAACCGAACTGTCAGCCCGCCTCAAGTTTGGGGGGAGAAGGGAATAACATTCCTACCCAGCGAGTTGGCCGCCAACCCTGCCGCAAGGGGGCATGCTCTGACCATTGAGGCCAAAATCGGCAGAAGAAGAGTAAAAAGAGTGCTCATCGACACAGGAGCAGGGAAAGATAACCTCTTCTACAAATGATTCCAGGCAATAGGACTGGGAAGTTCGCATCTGACTCAAAGTGGGATAAAGCTGGAAGGTTTCACTGGACATAAGGTTGCTGTCAAGGGACAGTCGGCCTCAAGGTGGTCCTCGGTTCCAAAGACAACTCTCGCACTGAAGTCATCACTTTTCTGGTCCTCGATATTCCCTCTCTATACAATGCCATTCTAGGCCTCCCAACACAAACAAAGTTCGAGATGGTGATTTCCCCAGCTCACCAAAGAATCAAATTCCCCATGGATAACGGGGTCGGGGAGGTGAGAAACGACCCAAGAAGCACTCTAAACCACCTCCTCGAGAAAAAGAAGGCTGAGGAAGCTCGACTCAAGGGGAAAAGAAAGGTGGCTTCAGTCCACGAAAAGGTCCATAAGTAAGACCTCGATGACAAGCGGCTGAAGTCAATAATCATCAGAGAAGACACCAAGATAAACCCCTCTGTTGATCAAGCATAGCAGTCAGTGCGGGCTGACTCCTCCAGCCCGCACACAGAGGTCGACAAGGACGACGACATGCCCGACGCATCCAGATCGGATGCCGAGCATGCCGGCTCGCCCCTGATCAAACAAAAGGTTCTCTCTACCTCGCATCTCGGTAAAAGCCCGGATGACGACCTGCTCGACGTGACCACCTCGGGCACCGAGCAGGCCGGCTCATACCAAGCCACCAACGGCGACACGAAGAGGCCAAGTAAAATCGTCACTGTTGAAAGTCTAGATCCAAGGGATCAGCTAGAGATCCAACCACATGAAGACCTTGACGAAGTGATCATCAATTTCGACTTCCCCGAACAAAAAGTCAAGGTCGGCCTGGAAATTGACAAGGAGGAAAGGGAAGCAATAATTAAATTCCTCCGGGAGAACAAAGATGTATTCGCATGGAAGACAGAGGATATGGAAGGAATCAGCGAGGAGGTTGCTGTACACAAGCTGAATGTTGATCCAACCATAACTCCTGTCCAGCAACGACCCAGAATATTCTCCCCAGAAAAATAGGCAGCGATCAAGGAAGAGGTTGACAAGCTACTCAAAGCAAACATTATTGAGGAAGTCTTCTATCCGACCTGGATCGCAAACGTAGTAATGGTCAAGAAAACCAACGGAAAGTGGAGGATGTGCGTCGACTTCACAGACCTAAACAAAGCCTGCCACAAAATACTCAGCTTCATCGACACATACTCAGGGTACCATCAGATATGCATGTGGCTGGCCGACCAAGAGCTAACAGCCTTCCGAGCAGCAGGCGCCATCTATTGCTACAAAATGATGCCCTTCGGACTCAAGAACGCAGGGGCTAACTATCAGCGGATGGTAAACAAGGTCTTTGGAGACCAGCTCGGAAGAAACGTTGAGGCCTACATCGACGACATGGTCATCAAGACGAAGCAAGCCAACCACGTCGACGACCTGAAAGAAACCTTCTCAAATCTCAGGAAAAACAAGATGAAGCTCAATCCATCCAAATGTGCCTTTGGAGTAAAAGCAGGCAAATTCCTGGGATACATGGTGAACGAGAGAGGTATAGAGGCCAACCCAGAAAAGATCCAAGCCCTGGTCGACATGAAGGCTCCCAGCTCGATCAGAGAGGTACAACAGCTGAATGGAAGAATCACGGCTCTTGTGAGATTTATAGCAAAATCGGCAGAAAAGAGCCTCACATTCTTTAAGACGCTACGAGGAAGCAAGAAGTTCTCCTGGAATGAAGACTGTGACAAAGCCTACACCAAGCTGAAGACCTATCTGGGCAGCCTACCACTACTTACAAGCCCGGCACCAGGAGAACACCTCTACGTCTACCTCGCCGCCTCAGACACAGTTGTCGCAGCAGTCCTACTCAGTGAACGAGATTCGGTCCAAAAGCCGATATACTACGTCTCCCACGCACTCACAGATGTGGAAACAAGATATCTAAACGTGGAGAAAGTAGTACTAGCCCTGATCATAGCGGCAAGAAAGCTGACACAGTACTTTCAGGCTCATGCCTTAACGGTGTACACCGATCTCCCACTCAGGCAAATCCTTCACAAACCAGATGTGGCTGGGAGAATGTTAAAGTGGTCAGTCGAGCTCTCAGGATACGACATCACATATGAGCAGCGCAAAGCAATAAAGGCCCAAGTACTTGCGGACTTCATTGCTGAAACATCATTTGTCAAACAAGACCAAAGCCCGGCCACCACGATGACCGAGCTAACGTCTTCAACAAACCCTCCCACGCCCAAGCGAATAAAAACGGCCAACTCGTCACGTCCTTGGCACTACACCATTGGATACTTTATGTCCTCGTAAGGCAAGAAGTGGTACGAGCCTATCCCTACACCCACCGGAGGAAAATTCAGCAAATCTCTGATTCTAGTTCCGGCATCCAACAACCAAGCGAGAATATGAGGCTCGATTGCGGGACTAGAGCTCGCAGGAGCTTGGGGCCAACCAGTCGTTATCTTCGGCGACTCCCTCGTCGTGAAGCAAGTTTGGGGGAGTACGGGGCGATCACCCTACATTGTCAAAATGCGAGCTTGCAAAACACTGTTAGAAAATTTTGAATAATGGGAGCTAAAGCAAGTGGACAGACAGAACGCGCGAGCCGATCACCTATCCAAGATTGCATCATCGACATCGCCGACCTCCCTCAAGACGTATGGTTGGAAACCCTCGAGTCACCATCAGTGAATAGGGAGGAAGCCATGCCCATCAACCCGACGGAAAGATGCTGGATAGATGAAATACAAGACTATATCGAGCACGAAATACTTCAGCTAGCAAGGAAGAGAGCAGCTCGCTACACTGTGATTGCTGGGGTACTCTACAGAAGATCATTCACCAAGCCACTACTCAGATGTGTCCGACTAGAGACAGTAGAAGACCTCCTCGCTGAAGTCCATGAAGGAGTTTGTGGGGGCCACCCAGGTGCGAGATCGCTATCCGACAGAATCATCTTCCATGGCTATTACTGGCCGACCTTGCGGAAAGACGCCGAGACCTACGTGCAAAAGTGTGACAAATGCCTGAGATTTGCTAATATCCCTGCATCGCCGTCGGTTCCACAAACACCGGTGGTTGCGGCTGCCATTTGACATGTGGGGTCGACCTCATAGGGCCCTTCCCAAAGGCCAAAGGGGGCTGCGAGTTTCTAATAGTGGCAATCGATTACTTCACAAAATGGGTAGAAGCAAAACCACTGGCCACCATAACCGAGGAAAAGGCAATCAGCTTCATACATGATTACATTTGGTGCCGATTTGGCCTACCTCGAGCCATTATATCCGACCATGGCACCCAATTCTCCACCAAGTTCACTCAGAGATGCGAGCAGTTGAATATCAAGCATTGGAAGTCCTCGGTTGCTCACCCCCAAGGAACGGTCAGGCGGCAGAAACAAAACTCCATGCCTTGAAGAGGAATTTGAACGAAAAAAGGAAAATGGCTCGACGAGCTACCTGTTGTACTATGGGGAATTCGCACTTCGGTCAGAGGCTCAACAGGGGAGACACCCTTCACACTAGCATACGGATCAGAGGCAATGGCCCCAGTAGAGATGGCCCTACCAACATTAAGGGTAGCCCATTTCGACGAGCTAGACAATGTAACAACTCGGGGGCTCGACCTCGACTACCTAGAGGAAAGAAGGCTGGAGGCAAGACTCAGGATGATCAACTACAAGCAGCTCGCCAAAGCTCACCACGACAAACGAGTCAGAACAAGATCCTTCAACATCGGGACTGGGTACTCAGAAAGATCGAGGTAACAGGCAGAAATACTGGAAGAAACAAACTATCTCCAAATTAGGAAGGACCATTCAGGGTAACAGGCATAATCAGAGATGGGACTTATCGGCTGGCTGAGCAGGATGGCACTCCATTAAAAAAATCCTTGGCATGCAGATCACTTGAAAAAAAATATTATCACTGATGTAATGCTGTTCAGATATTATCAATAAAAAGAAGAATTTCTCCTATTCTGCGTCAACCACATATTTACTTTCTTCCAGCATTACCAAAAGGCACCTCGCCACGTCGAGGTCACCTTACGACCTACTCTTCACCAAGTTGAAGAAGATCGTAAGTTCAAAAGGAACCTCGCCACATTGAGGTCACCTTACGACCTACTCTTCACCAAGTTGAAGAAGATCGTAAGCTCAAAAGGCACCTCGCCACGTCGAGGCCACCTTACGACCTACTCTTCACCAAGTTGAAGAAGATCGTAAGGCCAAAAGGCACCTCGCCACGTCGAGGTCACCATACAGAAAAAACTTCTGCAAAAAATATTAAGCAAAATTGAGACAAAGACCTCATGATTATATTTACGAATCGAATCATTTACAAACCCAAAAGGGCCAACAATACAAAAACATTGTTTGGACTACAAAACACTGATACATCATCAAACCCGACGCAGCAGGGCGAACTAAGGGTCAGCACGGCTCTCGGCCTCGTGAACAGAGCGGGCATGCTCGTCTTGATTTGATTTGGTTCCTTCGAACTCCCCGAGCTTGAAGTCCCCGTCGAAATCGACCTCATCACCATCATCCAGGGAGTGGGGGGAACCCATGGCTCGCGACCTGACTCGGCATCTTTTCTGGCAATCAACTCTAGCTCCTCGGCCTGATACGGCACGAGCTCATGGCCTTTTCGTGCAAGATCTCCCTTCAACTCGGCATTCCCCACTTCACTAAATCACAAAGAGACACGCCGCAGGCCGCCGCAACGCGCAGAATTTGGCTTTGCCTTTATCATAATAAGAAAGAATTTTGTCCATATAGGACGAACTCTTCCTGAATTCAGCAACAGCGATGCTCGGGCTCGCCGCCTTCCTCGACTCGGCCAGTTGTCTCTCCAGCTCGCTAATCCTGCCCTCAAAGCTCAACTTTGTTTTAGTAAGCTCCCCTGGGCAGTGAGGGCATCTCCCTGAGTAGACTTCAACTCGACGCGAAGTCGGGCTCGCTCAGCTACGACCACGACAAGCTCGTCCTTAAGCCGACCAGCCTCCTCAGCAGCCCGGCTAGCCTGTTCGGCAACACGGTTTACTTCTTCCACCTTGCTCACGGCTAGGTCTTGATTCAGCCTTATGTCTTCTTGGGCCTTGGCAGCCACACCCTCGAGCTCAGCTATGCGAGCAAGGGCCCCGGCGAGCTCGGCCTTGTTGACACTCTCCAGCTTTTCTTTTTCAAGCTCGGCAACGCACTCGGTAGCCTCGCGCCTATCTTTGTGTGCTTGAGCCATCCTGTTCGCAAACGATTTAATGCCTGCAGCAAACTATCAAGGGAAAAATAAGTTAGAATATGAAGACTAAAAACAGGCAAAAGAAATTAAGTGAAGAATAGCTCACAATGGGTAAGGTCGACTCCCAGAATGCCAGCCAGGCGAGAAGGCGAGCAGTCATCAAAAGTTTCGCGCACCGACTCATCAGCAATATCTAGCACGGCCTTCTTTCCCAACTCAAGGGATAGGGTACCCGGACTCAACACGGGCCCAGTTCGAACGGGAGTCGCCGAGCTCGGGATAGATTGCACTTCGGTCGAAGGGCTGGTTACGCTCCGAACGCTCCCAATGGGAGAAGTTTGCTTTGTGACAGCAGGCTCAGCAAACTCATCAGGCCCAGGACGAACGGACTCAACGAGCACCACGGGCACCACAGGCTCAGCAGTTTTTGCGGGCTCCTCGACCCTCAACTTCTTAGCCGATGTGGACAGGGATCGCTTCGCAGGAGCTCTTGAGCCCGCCACCTTTTCTTTACCCTTATTAGATGATAGGGCAATGGTAGGAAGTACCTCGGCAGTCCCAGCCAAGGTCACGGCTACGCGAGCTCGACCAAGCTGCTCAGATCGTTCCGACTTCGCTTGAGCTCGCCTGCTCGAGCTCCTCCTCATTGCATCTACATCCTCCATCTCTGCACAAGAAGAACAAAAAGGTCAAGCACTTGAAAAAACATATATGCATAAAAGAAAGAAGCATTGCAGAGAGTACATTAAAAACTCATTTATGGATACAACCCCTCTCCGGATCTCTGTGACATCCCGGACAATGCTGATGAAGCACAAAGTCCTTATGAAGAATCCACCCCAGAAAACTCTCAAAGGGCAGAAAAGTACACATCGGCTCTAGTCCGTTAACCTTTAACGGGGACAGCCCGGCAACGACGAGGAGGTTCTCATCCTGAACTATCCTCCTCCAGTCGTAACACCGAACTTGTGCATTTCCCGGAACACCAAGAGGAGCCTCGAGGGCCTGTTTGGCCGACCTGTCGTACTCATCAAGATCGGCGTGATATACCAAAGTGTAGGGCTCCTCGGTCGGCACCGCAAAGTTCCATCCCAGCCGACTTTCGACCATGATCACCTTATCAGCCCAGCCCGAAACCTTGCCCGGGGATCAGAAAATAACTTCACTCGATAGTTCTGGCTCTTAGCTTGAAGGCGATTATTATTTCTATCGAGGTGGAAGTAGTGACAGAATAGGGTCAAGGTCGGCTTGAATCCAAGAACACATGTGCTCGCAAAGCAGATCGAATTCTCATGGCATTCCGGTAAGATCAAGGGAACAATGAGGTGACGTCAAGGAATTCACAGATGAAGGGGTCCAAAGGAAGTCGAAGGCCCAGCTCGAAGAAGCTCATATAGAAGCCCACTCGACTCCGCATATTCCTCAAGTTAAGAAGACCGAGCTCGGGGTCGGGGACGTGGACGTGGCCTCGATAATCATCAGAGTTGCAAGGATATTTTGCCGTCCATATACTCAGATCGGCAATAGACATCTTGTTCCTCCAATCACGAAAGGCGCGCTTCGCAGCACCATCGGCGTCAACATCAACCTTAGTCTTCCTCTTCTTACTTCGAGGAGCTCGCAAAACATGGCTGGCGTCAAGAAATGAGGTAGATGACACCGAAGTAGCAGCCCTCGAGGGCCCAGCGACCTTACTTGCCACCCGGTGTTCATCAAAGTATAGATATAGCAGGCCAGTCATAGCCACGTCGTACTTTTCTATGATCCTCATCGTAGTCCCAAAAGGGATGTCATCAACCTTGTATGGATCGTCAGGTGGGACGACCAGGCCGTCCAAATTTGCACCCCACGCGGTGAGCAAAGCCTTGGCCTCACTCGGCAGTACGACTTGCCAATCGCCCACCTCGATCTTATAGATTGCATGACCCTTTTGCGACCTGACGAACATGGGGCCCTCGTTGGCACGTTTGATTCTCATGTTCACAGAGAAGGAACACGAGGAAGAAGAGCTCGAGGGGAAAATGATTGAAGACTATGCGACCTAGATAAAGCGACCTAGACAAGGGCTAGACAAGGTCGACCTGGACGGAAGATTAAGGGACTTACGGTACTTGCCGGAACCCTAAGAATTTCAAACTCGTCGGAGTTCCACACAGAATCTGGCCGATTAACCGGAGGAAAGGATAAAACAGGCAAGCAAACTTGAATATAGGTGATAAACGGAAGGGAATGAAGCAGAGATCAAGGGAAACTAACCTAAGGTCCAGAAGAAGCAACAAAACACGGAGGAAAGCTTGAATCTGAGCTTTTTTGTAAGCTGGAAAGTTCGCCGGAAATCGCCTGGTCGTCGGAATAATTTAGAAGTTTCTGGAAAAATGAAGATGAACAGTGGGACACCCACTTATATAGGGGATCCGGAGTGGCCAGGTCGACCCACTCAGAAACACGCGGACCTCGGTACGGCGTCGTTTTGAACCAAGATTCTCGATCGCCAAAAAATTCAAAACTGAAAGGACGCGCCGTCTGACAGCCCACGAGCTCTGCATCCATTGAATGTGCACGTTTCCCAAGGAAAATATGAAGTCGAACTAGAATCTGGCAACTTCATGGGGAACCAGCCAGCTCGATGCAGTGAATATTTACTTCACACCTCGAGGATAAATCCTCTTCTTGAGAAGTAGGGGGCTACTGAACGACCTCAGCCTTCAGCTCGACATTACGGCCTCATAGGCTCCAGCTGGACAAGCGCCGAAGTGACATACGTCACCTCGATACATGACGACCTGGAAATCACTATACGACAGGTTGCCCACCTCACCAGAACACTCTCCCAACACGCTGACACAGGGGTCAACACTGCGACCTGGGAACATCCCAGGTCGACCACATCGACATTAAGCGACCTGAACATGCCAGGCCGACCTTAACAACGTCGAGTGACCTGGGAGCATACCAGGCCGACCTCGGCGTAGCCCCTTCAGCTCGGCAAGCGGTGTCCTATACGAAATAACCCCTCGCCTGGAGGAGTCCTATTACAACTTTACATATCAGTCCTAAGCATATAAGGAAACATATTTCGAAAGACATGGGGATCATATCGCCCCTATTCCGAATCCAACCATGATTATGATACATCTCTCTATAAAAAGCACCCTCAACAGGCCTCATAAGGTACATACAAACTACTTGTTTACAGATTCTATCAGCTTTACCTCTCACACGAAGTATTGCTGATTCTCACGCCTGAGGGTTATCGCTGGGACAACCCAGCACCCCTTACGGTGTTCTTTGTTGATCACAGGTTCGAAGCTACTCGCACTTCAAGGACAATCCCTGCAACACAGAGCCGGAATCCTACTAGACTACACACGTGGACCAGACACGTTCACATACAATCTTTTTGGCGTGATCAGTTTATTCCTACCACCAAATGGTTTTAATCCAAAATTCAATTACAACTTTGACTTTTATAGTTTATGACTCATTTGAACATTAGTCACCCATACATGACCTCCCAAAGGAAACCAACCAAGTTGGCTAAAACCATTTGCATAGACTAAAATATCCAACAAAAGGTACTCAAGAAAATATACATATAGTTAAGTTTTTTTTTTTTTAAGCTAGTATAAAGTGACATAAAAAAATACTTATTTTAGACTAATCAAAATTAATTTCAAATCTAATATGGTCTGTGGACACCTCAGGAAAGATTTAAAAATAAAATAAAAAAACTTATGGAAAGATTGCATATTGTTTTTGTCCCCTACCAGCTTTAGTAGCATTCCCATTTGCAGAAAGAGAAGAAAGAATAATGGAGACATCTAGTAGGAGAGAGCTAGCCCATTTTCGCCCACTATTCTTTTGTTTATTCAAAATTCAAATACCCATATAATCTTCACACGCACTCAAATTATTTCGCTAATTAAGGGTTATATTTATAATATTTTACTTTGTACTCCTTCCATTTCAAAGTAAGTTTTTTTTTTTAACTTTTTAAAGTTAAATTAGTTATTTTTTAATTAAAATTTTATGTATATTTTTTTAAATTATAAAACACGTAATTTATTGTTATTTTTCTGTACTTTTAAGTGGTTATAAGTTTATTATCAATAATTTATAGTTATTTTTGTGTACTTTTAAGTGGTTAAATATTTATTTAATAATTAAATAAAAAATGTTAAATATCTATTTTAAAATTGAAAAATGCTATAGTAGTATATTAGGTAACACGTGCCTACATTTTAGTATTAAATAAAGGAAAGAAAATAAAAAGATGATCACTAACAATCTTAAACCTTCACTCGACTAATAAGAACATAGCAAATCATCATATGGATCATGATGTTCCCAAAATGAAAAACAAATGGAGCATACATGACCCTAAATCAAAACCTAATTGGTTCATTTTTTAAAAAGCTGTTCAAAAAAGTTAAAAGCAGAAACTCCATGATTTTAATGCAGAGGGAGACAGATTAAGACACACCAACCAAGTCAAAGATGGTGCTGAGATTTTGCTAAACTACTAAATGAAAGAGACATCCTTTTCAATAATCATGAAACGAGCAGTGCTAAGGTAACAAAATAGATACAGAAAATTTAGATACGATATATTGTTTTAATATCAATTCTTCTCTCGATCTCGTCTTTTTTTTAAAAATTCATTTTTTTTAGTTGAAACGAGCAGTGATGAAGTGACAAAATGAGATACAGAAAATTCAGATACGAAACGAAACACTGTTTTAATATCAATTCTTCTCTCGATCCCATCTTCTATCCTTATTTTGTTACACAAAATTCATTTTTTCGAGTTGAAATACAGATCACATGATCTTTTATATATCTAGAGAGATATATATATATATTTATGTATAATAATAATATGGGTAATTAATTAAGTGACAATTTGGTTGGGATTGATTGGATTCATATTAGGAGGTTGCAATGCAATGAGGCTCCAACCACAAAACAGACCTTCTGGGCTCCTTGCAATAACCCCTCAATAATGGAACTAAGTAGTCTGCTTTATTCCCTCTCAAGAGCACCAAGTCCTTCTGCTCATATCCCTTGTTGCTGCAGTAGTTGTTTTTGAGGGGCAGTGAACTTTGTTGTGTACTTGCCACTGGATTGTTATTAATGACACTTGCCACCGTGGGCTTGGCCCGCCAAAAGTACTCGTACGAGTTGAATGAGGTGGCGGTGGTGGCTGTTGCCGCTATGGGTGGCGCAGGTATGATCCGTGCCACCCGTGGCAGCGGTGGAAGAGACTGGGGGACTTTGGTTTGATCCTCGGGATCCTGAACATCCGTCACCATCTCGGCCTCGAGCTTCACCGAGTTGACAGCTTTGTTGAACTTGCAATTATTGGGCCATGTTGGGTTCCTATTTTCTATCTCCATCAGCTTCTTCATCATCAGTGCTGACCTGTGCACATTCATCACCTCACTTGCCAGCTTAGGGGCTGACCCGTACACATTTGTTTCAATCATTTCTTCTTCTTCTTCTTCTTCTTCTTCTTCTTCTTCTTCTTCTCCTTCTCCTTCTTCCTCCTCTTCTTCAACTTCTTCTTCATAGTTTTCTTCTTCAGAGATATTGAACACTTCTTCAAACTGATCCTCTACTTCAGCCTCAGCTAGCTGATCGGGAGTTGATTCATCGAGGAGATTGTTGACGAGTGTGAGGAGAAGACGGCCATTTTGGCGTTGAGCTTGGAAGTAGTTTTGTGAAGGGATGGCAACGGCTTCAAGGACTAATCTACCATTTTGCCTATGAGAGTGCACATGAAGAGACGGTCCATCGCTGCGTGCCAAGGAAGGAAGAGGTGGAGGAAATGATCGAGTAGGCGGGGATTTCTTAGTTGGGGAGTAATTGTACTTCACAACTTGAAATTCCTCCCTATCAATGAATTCCGACGAGTCTTTCTCTTTTTCTTGAAGTTGCACAACTTGTTGTTCTTCCTTTTCTTCATCAGCGTCGCCTATTTCTGAAGGCGGGTAGGAGGAGAAGACGTCAGAGCCGGTCTCGGAACCAAGACTCTCAGTACAAATCTCGAGACTTTTCTCACTGAGAGAACTAGCAGACCTTTTCACAAGAGGATGAACATAAGGAGGGGGAAGCTTAGAAGCATCGTCGTCCACTGCCTTTTGGGACATGATTGTACTCCAAATATCCAACTGTCGAGGATTCTCTATCCTCTTTTCCTTAACCAGCTGCTGACCATATTCTTCTTCTTCCTCCTCCTCCGAGGATGAAGAAGAATCAATGGTTGTCATTGCAAGATACTGAGATGATGCAATCTTCTTCATGCCATTTTGTGCTAGCCACTTCTTTGAAGACATGTCGGCTGACAAAGTCCTTCGCAACGATGCAGCTTTAGAGCCTTTTCCGATGTCAGATCCTAGAATAGATACAATACCTTGCTTTTCAACCAGCTTTGGCGACTCTTCCTCGGCGTGTAAAGGTGAAGAAGATAGGAGAAAGCTCTTGCTAGCAGAAACCGACATCTTCTCAGCCTTGCTACGCAGGACAAGACCGATAAATGAACAAGTAATTTTCTCTGCACAAAGCAAAACCAATAACAATGAGAAAAAAATCATAGAGTAAACCAATAATTTTCAAAACAAGCTTGTAAAAATCAGATTTAAATTTTTGAAAAATACTTATAATTAAGATTTGGGCATAAGAAATTAAATAGGTTAAAGATTTACCTCAAGCAAACAACAGCATCCAGAGAGGTGTGGGCTTGAGTAGAACGACCAGTGGGGTGCCTAGTTGTTAGCTAGGCAAAGGAGAATTGAACAGGATGAAATGAAGGTGATGTTTGAGGAGGCTGTGGTTGTGGCTGTGGATATGAGTGAATGCACATACCAAATGGGGTAGGGAGTGTTGGGTATTTGTAGGAACTCAAAATGCCTAGGGCACCATGTTTGTGGGACCCACCCTACGCCACCAAGAAAAGGCCTTTTCCTCTGTTTTTCTTTTTCTTCCTTTTAATTTTTTCCCCGCATTCCATGTTGGTTTTTTCACCTAAACTAATTGGAAGTAAATCGGATCCTCTATTTTAAAATGGTGTTTTATCTCCTATTTTAATCATTAGATGTGCACCACATATACATAAAAAATCACGGGGTAATTAATATTGTTTATTCACATGCACATGTGGCGCATATCCAATGGTTAAAATAGGAAATGAAACACCATTTTAAAATAAAGGATCCGATCTGAATTGGAAGGGGAAAAGAGAGAAAATTTAGTTGTGGCTGCTTTTTGGATGAAAGTATAGATTTGGCAAAAACTTAGAAAAAAATCGTCTTACGGGTAATTTTTATAAAACATCTCTCCTTGATCCAATTTACCGTGTGTTAGTGGGCTGAGTTGTGAAAGAGTAAGGTTCTATCTTACGAATTATGATCCGTAAGACGATCTCATAAGGGACCTACTCATAAATTTTGGAACTTTTTGAATATGAAGAATTTTTAGGGTAACTTTTTTAGTACTCCCTAGGTTCCTAAATTATTATCTTCCTTTATTTTTTTGTCCATCTCAGAATAATTGTCTTGTTTGAAATTTTTCCCTTTTAGGACGTCACTTTTACCATTTTACCCTTACTTTTTCTCATACTTTAATTATGGTCAAATACACATAGGCATTAAAGGAAATTACACATTATACCAATATTAATAATCAAGTTAATTATTTTTTCTTAATTCGTGTGTCGGATCAAACAAGATAATAATTAAGGGATGGCAGGAGTATTATTTAGTAATTTTATTTAAAATAATTTCAGATCACTTTATTTTACTCAACCTCTTTATGTTAGCATAATGTGGAAACATTTCATTAAAATAAATATTACTCCCCCCATTCCTAAATTATTGGTTTGTTTAACTTTTTTTGAATGAAACTGATTATTATTTAAATGGAGATTCAACGTATATTTTTTTTTATTTTTCAAAATTATAAAACACATAATTCGTAGTGCTTATTTAGAACTACAAATTGTGTGTTTTATAATTTTGAAAATATATAGGTCAAATTTTCATTTAGAAACAATATGTTTGACTCAAAAACAATAATTTAAAAACGGACGGAGTATTATGTTGGCCTTTTTAACTTGAAAATATTTGTATGTCATGGAAAGTTCAATGAAAAAAAGAGTAGGTCATGAAAATGAAGGTAAATAGGGAGGGGAGAGAGAGAGAGAGAGAGAGAGAAGATGATTGGTTGAATTAAAATGGCTTAGAGGGTAAGCAACGGACTCACTTTCAAAAGCCACCATGATTGTGGCCTCCGACAATTTTCGGTGCTCAAAGCCAAGATCCAAAAACGCTGTATACTTAGGGTAGGAATCAAGCATTTGAAACCACATGGTTAGTTACTTAATAGCCAGTTATTTTCCGAGTTATTCACCTTGGTTTTATTCACATGTTCATTACATAAGAAGTCTTTTAATACCAACAAACTCTTGCTCAACTGGTACTGATCAAGTTTCTTAACGAAAATGTTGGGGGTTCAAATTTCACCAAAGACACTGGTATTTAAAAGGTCCAGTGTTTAAGCCCTACACCAGAGTCACCCTATCCTAATACTTTACTACTATATTTAGTGCTGTCAAACGGGTGGGGCCAGGGTTAGCCCGCAACCCGCCATAACCCGCCAACAAACGGGCGAGCGGGCGACCGCCAAATAGGCGGTCCTGGCCCAACCCAACCCAACCCACCACGGGTTGCGGGCTGGAACGGGCCAACCCGCCAAAATACTAATTTATTAATTTTCTGATTTAAAACTTAAAATGATTAAAAATAAAAAATATTATAATACTTAGAGAAAACAATTAAAAATAAAAAATATTATTATATTAATATTGGTTTAAGTGGGATTTCCAGCAAGGTTTAAATATTAATATTGGTTTAAGTGGGATTCCCACTAACTTAATTAATTGTCTTTTAGTATTTGAGATCTAAAATAAATATTGCTGCTGCAACTTTCTGCAACTTTTGTTTCCTTTTTCTTAGCCTAGGCCCTAGGTTTATTTGAAATTTTAAGCATCAATGGTACAAATTTAATCAATGGGTAGAAAAAAAAAAAAAAAGGGCTAGCCCGCCCAACGCCCCGCCCGCCCGCCTCAACCCGTGACCCGTGCGGGCTCGGCCGTTGACCCGCCCCTAAACGGGATGAATTTCTCAACCCAACCCGCCACTTTTAGGTGACAGGACGGGCCGGCCCGGCGGGTTTGGCCCGTTTTGACGGCTCTAACTATATTCAAGACATACACTAGAGTTTTAGAGTTTATCCACCTTGGTACTTCACTACTGTATTCAAGCCCTACACGAGAGTTCACTATTGTATTCAAGCCCAGAGTCACCCCAGACCTGATACTTCATTACTTCTCCACTGGAGTTTCTGTACTTCACTACTATATTCAAGCCCTAGTCATCCTGACCTGGTACTTCATTACTTCTCTTAATTGAGAGGTCGAGTGTTCAAGTTTTCTACCCACACTCATAGTCTTAATTCTAGCTTTTCAAGGCATTACATAATAATAATAATAATAATAATAATAATAATAATAATAATAATAATAATAATAATAATAATAATAAGAGTTGAGGTAAGATCTATATCCCCTCTAAATTTTTTTAAAAAATCATCAAGTTAAAAAAAAAATTCAAGTCTTTCGGTGACATAGATATAGACATGCCCAAACGGTTCGAACCGCCGGTTCCGGTTCCGAACCGCCGGTTCCAAAAACCGCCAGACAACAAACCGTAACCGAACCGACAAATCACGGTTACGGTTCCGGTTCCGGTTCCGGTTCCGGTTCCAAACCGTAATTTTTAATTATTTTTTTAATATTTTCTTATAATTTTTTTAAAAAAAGATTTCATCTTAAAACTTTGTACAAAGCATTTTTTGAATTTTTGAAACTTTGTAAACTTTTTATTTTTGAAATTATAGAGTAAACAAGGCAATTTCAAAATAAAAAATTTAAATTTTGGCGATTTTTCACGGTTTGGAACCGGCGGTTCCGGTTCCCGGTTCCAAACCGGCGGTTCACGGTTTTGAGAAATTGAAAACCGAAACCGAACCGTGTAACTGGCAGTTCTGGTTCAGGGACGGTTCCGGTTCCTCACGGTTCCAGTTTATGCGGTTTTTTGGGCGGTTCGGTTCCGGTTCAAACCGCCGGTTCCGAACCGTTTGGGCATGTCTACATAGATAGAGATCTGAGGCGGTGTAATTTTGAACGCGATTGAAAAGGTTAATTACGTTCTCGACATGTAACTTTAATAAAACTAAAAAAGACACATAGGTTATGATACTTCTGTCATTCCATGAAAACAGTTTTTCTTCGATTCGTTTTGGTCAATTTAATTAGGCAAAATGTACATCCGGGCCATCGAACTATTTGCAAAATTGCAGTCTGACAACTGAAACTTTAAAACTACACTTTGGGCCACGGTACATCACTTATGATGCAACCGAGCCTATTTTTTAGATAGGCGTTAGTTCAGCCGTTAAAATAACATGAAATATCTTTTTTACCCGTATTTCCATCTTCATCTTCCCCAATCAAGAAAAACAAACGCTAACCCTAACCAATGATTTGCTTAAAACCACCATCCAAGAAAACTATCAAAGCCATAATGATTTGGTTCAACGGTTAGACTTCCACTAACATTAAGAAGCTAGATTATAAATCACTATAGCATTCACATCCGTAAGAAATTTAATCGTTCCATTTACGCTAGGCAAAATCTCTAGTATATTGCATTAAAAAACAGAGTAAAAATTGCGTAATGTCAATAGAGTCACATATTGCGTAATGTCAACATTTTCCATAGACTAATACATATACAAGAGAACCAAAAACCCTAGTTCAATCATGGCTAAGATTGATTCACACGGAGCTTATGACAAATCAACACATCAGCAAAATTACAAAACGCAAACAATGGGAAAGAAACTAACCTTAGGAAATGAATTCGATCTTCTCTAGGGTTTCGAATTTTCGGTTCTCAATTTTCGCGCCTCGACCTTTATCTATTGCTACTTAATCTCTCAATCAAATGAAACAAAACTCAATGAAACCTCACTCAATTGTTTCGTCGCACACTAACGCACGCACGCACAAAAAGGTGAACTGCGTGTTTGAAATGTTCGAGTACAAAGGAATCACGAGAGGACGGATATCGGCAACTGTACAGAGTCGGTATTGAAATTGTTGGTTTTAGGGTGGTGGGTATAGTGTTGTCCAGTAATTGAAGCAAATAGATCATTGGTTAGGGTTAGGGTTTGTTTTTTCTTGATTGAGGAAGATGAAGATGGCACTATTAGAAACACGCGTATTAGCGACAGAAATTTTCGTCGCTAATTAGCGACAGAAAAACAAAATTGGCAACGAAAACCGTATCTAAAGTAGCGAGCTTAATTTTAAATTAGATACAGAAATATTTCTGTAGCTAATTTTCGTCGCTAAATTAAAGAATATTCAAAGGATATTGCTTTTGTCTGTCGCCAAAAACCGCGGCAAAAATGCAGGAAGATTAGTGATGGAGCTTCTGTCGCTGATTAAAGGTTCCGTCTCTAATTAGATACGGAACAACCGTCGCTAAATTCTGTTTGAAATTAGCGACGGAAGAGCCGTTCGCTAATGTTCCTCGAATTCAACCCGATCAACCCCCCCTTTCCCCTTCCCTGACCCCCCTTCCCTTTCCCCTTCCCGGACACCCCCCGACACCCCCCCTTCCCAAAAAGAAAAAAACACGAATCTCTCTTCTCTCTCTCAAACCCTTTCAGTTTGTTCTCTCTCTCTCTCTCTCTTACCCTCTCTATTCTCTTCTTTGGCAACACCAACCACTGTCGCTTCCATATCGTAGCTTCCACCACCGCGTCTCTGCCACCGCCAACCCCACCCGCTGTCTCCCTCTCACCCTCTCTATTCTCAGATCTTTCACTCTCTCTCTCTCTCTCTCTCTCTCTCTCTCTCTCTCTCTCTCTCTCTCTCTCTCTCTCACACACACACACATTACCACCGCCGTCTCCCTCCCTCCGCTATCGTCATCTCCCTCCCTCCGCATACTCCCCTTTTCCAGTCATCCCTCTCTCTCTCTCTTTCTCCCTCTCTCTTATCTTCTCTCTATATCCATCTCCTCTTTACCGGAACCACCAGCGACCACCACCGCCCCTGCACCGACCACTTAGCACGGTAAATCTCTAAACCCTTTTTTATTTTAATTTTTTAAAATTTTATTTATTTATTTATTGTATTTTTTTTGCCCTAGTCAATCTACTGCTGCCACCATCTACTGTCGCCACCACAGCCCTGCCTCTGCATTTGTAATTTGAACAATTTCCAGGTTATTTTTTTTTTGTAATTTTTTGTAATTAATCTGTATTTTGCATATATATTTTAATTAATCTGTATTTTACATATATATTTTAAATTGTGTGTAATGTGTTTGTATTTGTAATTTTTTTTAGAATTTTTTGAATTAATCTGTATTTTGCATATATAATTTAAATTGTGTGTAATGTGTTTGTATTATGCATGGATGTATGTTAATGGTGAAATTATTATGCATATATATATTTTTGTAATTATTTGTAATTCATTTGTATTATGCATATATATATATATATATATATATATATATTTTAAATTGTGTGTGTAATGTGTTTGTATTATACATGGATGTATGTTAATGGTGAAATTTTTATCCCTAACTATTATTAAAATTATTAAAGTTGAATAAATTAACGTTGTGTTATTGCAATCATATTTGTTTTACATTAATGTTATTCTATGAAGATTAAAGTTTGTAATGATAGGATGGTTTAGAAAACTACTATAGGATAAATTATTGAGTATGATTTGCCAAGGAGAATACGTGAGTTAAATTTGATTCCAACTACTTGAATTGAAAAAAAAAAATTCAAGATCAATATCCTCCATCTAAATCTATTTATTAGCTTAATGATGTATGATATTAGAATTGAAAAAAAAAAGAAAGAAGAAATACGTACTAAATGTAAACCAATAATAAATAATAATAGTAAAGTCTCGCTATTTTCTTATAACCCATAAACACTAAACTCTAAATAATAAAACTAAATACTAAACATTAATTAAATTGTAACCCTAAATTGGAGTGTCCCTAAACTTTATTGCTCTATACCATAAACAATAACTGTAATCAAATCTAAACCCTAATTAATTCTAAACTATAACTAACTCTAATCTCTAATTAACACTAAACCCTAAACCCTAATTAATCCAAAACCTAAACTCATACCCTAATACCTTAAACTTAAACCCTAAACTTAAACACTAAATCCTAAAAGTTTTGGATTCACAACCTAAGGCATTCTCATAAACACTTAGAATTTATAGGGGGTGTTAGTGTATATTTTTAATGTTTATTCTGGTTATTGTTCTATATATGTTAAAAGTAGTTGGAAAGTCATGTTGATGCTATAAAATCCATGTTTATTGTTCTATATATTGTAGTACTTCCGTAAACACTTATAATCTATACTTCTATTTCATTTCTTATTTCTTATAAATATAAAAAAACTAATAGTAATACATACTGATTGTAGATGCATGCACATGGTGATCATGTGCAATTCCCTGATGTGTTTCTGAGTACGCACATCAGGCAGGATGGATTCGGTCAGTGGATTCCCTGGGCAGAGGCTGCGCATGTAAGTATTAAAATTTTTGTTTACAATTAATTGATATGACGGTGTATTAATATTTATCTTTTTTTTAATGACAGATTGAATACGAGAGACGTATGAGGAACGAGCCTAACAAGAATGAGTGGAACCAAGCATTATGGGAGGAGATCACCTCCCAAGGACGGGGGAAGAGGGGCGACAGGGTCTACGGGATGGGCGTCCACGGGGGATCCACACATGTGCCATACATGGCTTCACGTGCTTTTGGGTCGAAAGCACAAAGTTCAGCCCAACCAACTGTTGAACAACAACACATTGCAAGGTTGGAGACCGAACTCACTGAAACCCGACACACCCTCACTGAAACCCAATAGACCGTGACCCAAATACAGGCCGTCATAGAACGATTTTTTCAAAGCCAATCTCGTCCATCTGGTCAACCATCTCCTGATCATACCTAAACCCGTACCTTATTTGATGACTAAACATTTTTAATTTATGTAGTTTAAATATTTTTAATTTATGTAGTTTAAACAGTTTTAATTTATGTAAATAATTTTCTAATTAATTTGTGGTGTGTTTTATTATTTGGAGAGTTTTTATCAATATTAATATGTTGATATCAGGTGCAAAAAAATTAAAAATATAATTTTTTTAAAATATTTTTTTTTATTTTAGCGACGGAAAATTCTGTTTCTAAAACGTCCATCGCTAGTTGCTGTGCCCCTGTTTCTGTCGCTAACTCCATCTCTAATTAGAGACAGGATATTCCGTGGCAAATATTTCGTCGCTAATTAGAGACGGGATTTAGATACGAAATACTCCGTCAATTAACAATGGTTAAAATTAGCGACGGAATATAAATCATATCTAATTTACGTCGCTGATTTAGCGACAGTAACAAAAAAACGTCGCTAAGTTTCGACGGAATTTCCTTCGTCTAAAATTTTCGACCATTTTTTTTCAAACCAACTTCCGTCGCTAATACTTATTTAGTGACGGAAACACTGATTTAGCGACGGAAATTTCCATCGCTAATACACCTTTTTTTTAGTAGTGTGGAGTTAGGGGTAAAAACGATATTTCATGTTATTTTAACGGCTGAACTAACGTCCGTCCAAAAAATGGGCTCGGTTGCATCATAAGTGATCAATTACAGTGGTCGGATTGTAATTTTGCGAAAAGTTCGGTGGCCCAAATGTACCTTTTGTCATTTAATTAAACATTGCCCTTATGATTTTAAAAGCTACTATTAATAGTATTCTTAAAATTATTTCACTGGTTGAATTTTTATTTATTACCCAATACATACTGAATCTGTATTGAAATTTTTGTTTGTCTTATTTTACTTTGCATATAGAGAAAGCAAGATCGTTAATTAGTGTCTATATTGAGCAATTTTCCCCGAATTATCCCTATTATCTATAGGAGAATATTGTTGTTACTCTATTAATGAATCACAAATTGAGAGCATCACTAATGTAAATGTGAATGTGAAAATTATTAAGTGTCAATTAGGATTTACATATTTTTTTAAAAAAATTCTTCAATGAAATTGTGTAGGAGAGTTGTGGATACGATATGTCAACTAAATTGTTTTACATAGGTTATGAGATTCTTTATTTTTTGACATTCAATGCAATTGTAGAAAAGTAGTTACATCTCTCATCTACAATTGCATTGAATATCAAAAAATAAAGAGTCTCGTGTAAAATTATTTAGTTGACACATCGTAACCACAACCCTCCTTCACAAGTACATTGAAAACTTTTTTTTCTTAAAAAAAATTGTGTAAATCCTAGGTAACACCCAATTTTTCTCCACACTCACATTTGCATTGTTAACGTAATTCACAATTTTTTATGTCATTCTATAAAAACTCGGTAGTTGGTGGGGGATAAAATAAGAAACTAAAGGGTCGTTTGGTAGAAAAGTCAGGATAACATTAATTAATACTATAGCATATATTATTTTAATTGAGATTATTTTATTTCAATTATAAATTAAGTTATCTTATGTTTTGTAGATTACAGATAAGATTAATTTATTACGCTAGTTATCTAATTTAATGTTTGGTAGTCCAAATTTATTTCAGTTGTAAGACCCCGACAAACCCAACATGCTTAGTATCATCTTATTAACCCTCGTACGATTATCTTAGGGTTGAGAACCCTTAATGTGCCTTTAATCTGTCCTTAATCCTAGCCGTGAGTGTAACAAGTTGGGACGTACCGTAGTTAAGGATCGGCCTCTATTCCCTCCCCTTTCGCTCGTAGTTACTTCGTGTTTGAGTTGTGTTTGTACGTGGGAACTGTGCATTAGTTCTGGGTTTGTCTGAGGTTATTCTTGTCATCGGTTAGGGTTCGTATACGTCGTGTTCTCACCTTGGTTGATTGACCTAGCCTTGGTTTAGATTCATCCATGAGCGACGAGCATGTTCGCTCTGTCGTTAACCCCTAAATTGAGTTGTTTGAGTGTGGTTTGGTGTGTGTGTCTCGATGAGCAATTGAGGCTTGTGTTCGTTATCACTCGTGCCTTGTCACGGGATGATTCGGGTGTATATTGGATGTGTTTTGACCCTTATTTGATGTTAACCTAGGTCACTTTGGGACATTTTGGATCCATCGAGGGCATTTTCGGAAAAACTGCCCAGTTCTTAGCTCTATGCGGCCGCACTGCGAGCTCACATAGAAAACTCAAACATTCTGGAACCTATGCGGCCGCACTATGCGTCCGCATGGCTCCAATGCGGCCGCACTATGCGTTCGCATAGCGACGGACTCTGCTTGTCTGGTTTTCGTTCCTTCTCGGGTTTCGTGTTTTTAAGTGGTTTAAAATGCTCAAACAAGCCCGGGATTATACTAAACATTTACCCATGACTTAAAAAGGAAAACCCAACCATTCTTTCCCCCATAATACATTCCCAATCTGAAGTTTAGAGAGAGAGACTTTAGAGAGAGAAAGGAGAGAGAGGAGAGAAGAATCCGCGATATCTCGAGATCCGCTTGTCGGATCGACGATCCATCTTTTTCATAGCGTAGAGGGAGACGAGGAGCACGTCTCCAACTGATTAGATCGTCCGATCTGTTGAGGATTCTCGACCCCCATCCTTTCTCCCATGTTTTAGAGAGAGAGTGGGTTTTGTGGTGAAAAAGAGTTGAATCGGGCAAGATCGAGAGCGGAATCGACGAGGGGACTTCGTAGCATCGTAGATATCCCCGGGGAGAGTACTTTCATCCAACCCAACCTTGTTCCTTGAATCCTTGGTGTATTTGTCGTATTTGGGTAAGTTACTACTTTTATTTCTTGCTCGTAGTAATTGTTCATGCTATATAACATGTATTTCTTGTCGATACGGTGAACTTGTCGATATACATGATAATCGATGATTATGTGAAAAGTATGATGTGAAATGATGCTATATGAGTTTAGCCATGTTTGTGAAATATGTGTTTAACTACGAGATAGTGAAATGTGATGTCGGACTTTACGGAGTCCGCGATTGAATTGGAATATGTTGTAGTTGATTATGTGACTCTACGGAGTCTGAAATAATGTTGATGATGTTATGTGGACTATTTATGGAAAATGAGTTGGTTTGGCTCTACGGAGCCTGTTATTAATGTGCTAGCATATGTGAGATTATGTGTAGTATCATACCGGATTGAAATCTAACAACATGGTTATATGATGGGACGCCATCATTTGAAATGTGGAAATGATTGAACGAGTTGGTTCCTTAGTATTGAAATTGTTGTAGAGTATCTCTACGAATATTGAACACATGTATATGAATAAAAGGAACTAATTCAGGGGGTCGTAGCATCACCGACGTTCATGAGGGAGAGCTAGTGAAACGTCGTAGTTGAGTTACGATCCGGCCTTTCCCCCGCTACTAGCCAAAGTGGGGCTTGGCGCATCTCTTGCTAGCCGAGATGTGACCGGACCGATTGACTTCCCAGGTCGTAGGGGACTGGCTCATGATGGTCCAGTGCGCGCTTTATTGGTAAAAGACCCGGGTATTGTTTATATGATGGCGTAATAAGGATGGTTGTTGGTCGGAGGTGTACCTCAACCCCGTATTCTCGTATTCTTGATGAAAGGTAATGAAACATGATGATGAGTTATAAATTGTTGTTTATACTGTATGACATGCGATGTTCATTGATATGCTTAGTCATTGCATTATTAAAGATTAATCCATGATTTATGTTTCATACCGCCATGTCATGAAAGCTGCATAAGTAATAACTTACTGGGTCTTCGACTCACCCCCCCTTCCACATTATTTCCCCTTAGTTCGTAGGTACACGAACAGTAGCGGGCGGTAAGGGTGACAAGGGGGTTTGTACGTGGTAGTTGGGTATTGTGACTCGTTACTAACCCTTTTGGTATTTACCTGTACTTGGATTTGAACGGTTGTAACATGTTGTAATTCCACTTTTGGGCTTATATCTTTATATAGTTAGTTGTGGTATTTAGTTTCGACATGTGTCGTCGAAATACCTGGAATTGTGAAGATTGTGTTTTGTATATTATGTATGCGATGGTTGAGGTTGTGTGCCAGTTTAGTTATATGATTGGTACTGAGCAGTGTAGCTCGATGACGTAGTTGTGTATGGTAATTGTATTGTGGTTCTCCGGCTTGTGTTTTAGCCGTCAAGGTGGTTATAATTATTGATTTAATTGAGGATTTTGTAACTTGGGATTTTAATGAGCTGGTTAGCTCATTATATTACCGTACTTGTATGAGAAATGAAAATTTAATGTCCTAATTCGGGGCTCCGTGTAGTGGGTTCGGGTTGGGGCGTTACATCAGTATAATGCTATTTTTCCAAAAACACCCTTATAAATTATGTTGATTAAAAGATGACGTGAGCTTATCTCACCTGAGTTTTTTTTTTTCTCCAAGCTACTATTGTCTTCATTTTTATGAATAATACAGTTAATTTCATTGTTTCATGCAACATCACTATTTTTATAAATTAGATAAACTTAGCTATTTATAATTATTATGTAGTATATAAAAATAATAAAATTGCAAATTTATAAATTTTAAAGTTCTTTTTAATCTCAACCAAGAAAAAGATACTATTTTATTAGTTTATTTAAATAAAAAATAGAATATGTATATGTATGTATTAATTTATACATACTATAGTAATATAAAAAGAAAAAAGAAAAAAAATCATATTAATATAGTAAGTAGGTTATTGAAAGAAAAAACAAGAAGTGTGGAATTGTGGGGTACTGAGGTTGGGTGGGGGGAGGAGGGAGCCAGGGAGGAAGGAGGCTGGTAGGGTGAGAGAGCGAGGGAGGGACGGTAAAAAAATGGCTTGGTGCGTGGGTAGTTGAGGGGAGCGGGGGAGGAGACAGGAGGGTGGAGGGAGGCTGGGAGGGTGAGAGAGGGAGAGGGAGGGAAGGTGAAAAAAGTAGTCTTGGTGAAAACTGAGAATTATTTGCAAGTTTATACGCGGTAATTTGGAAATGAAAAAATAATCTCGATTTTTATTTATTTGGAATTAAATTATAATAAGGAAAGTGAGAGATTATTTAATTCCAAATAAATGGGTTATTTACATAATTTAGATATTATTATCTTTGATCAAAAAAGCTACTCCCTCCGTTCCTAAATTATTGTCTTCCTTTCTTTTTTCGTCCGTCCCTAAATAATTGTCTTGTTTGAAACTTTCCTTTTTAGAACATCACTTTTACTATTTTACCCTTACTTTTTCTTCCTACTTTAATTATAGACCACATACACATGGGCATTAAAGAAAATAACACACTATTTCAATACTATTCCAATATTAATAATCAAGTCAATTGAATTTTCTTAATTTGTGTGCCAGATCAACCCAAACAATAATTTAAGGACAGAGAGAGTATAAAATAAGAATATGAATAATTTAGTGTTACCTCCCTATTATCCGACTACCAAATTACCCTAAAATAATTAGTTGCTCTACTTTTAGATAGCAGACAAACATTCCGAACTAATAAAAATAGAAAGTAAGAGCCAATCACATCATGACACATTTATTCTTGAATGACACTAAACGGAGCGCCACAAAATATTAAATGTAACACTTTTTGTGGTATTGTGTTTATTTTGCCCTTGCACGTTTTAAATTTTCAAAATTTTTTTTTGAATTTTGGACGCTTGTATTTGAATTTTAAAAAAAGAAAAACTATTTTTTTTTTTCGGAGAAATGGTCAACTACCGCAATAGACCGTTCTCTTGGATGGCCAATTTTACCAACCGGTTATTTTTTCAAAACTTCAAAAACTTTCGAATCTTTGAATTTTTAATTGTATTTCGGACACTTGTATTTGAAATATTGAAGAAAAAATGATTTTTTTAAAATTTTTTTGTTTTTGAAGAAATGGTTGGCCACACACAATGGGCCGTTCTCTTGGATGGCCAATTGTATTTCTTCAAAAAAATTAAAACTTTTGAATTTTTTATTTATTTTTTTTATTTTGGACATTTGTATTTCAATTTTTGAAAAAAAAAACTATTTTTTTTTTTGGATAAATGGTCGGTCACCACAATGGCCCTTCTCTTGGATAGCCAATTGTGGCAACTTGCCATTTCTTCAAAGGGTAATACTTTGAGCACAAAGAAGTCACAAAAATCTTGTTGTCAATTTTTGATTAGTTTTTTTCAGTAGTTAGTGGCGGGCCCATAAACTATGCAACCAATTAATAACCGCCAACGAAAATTTTGTGACTTATTTGTACCCATAGCATTGCTCTTCTTCAAAACTCTATTTTTTTGGATTAAAATTTTTTTAATTTCGGACACTTCTATTTGAATTTTAAAAAAAAAACGATTTTTTTATGAATTTTTTGAGAAATGGTCAGCCACCACAACGGGCCCTTCTCTCGGATGGCCAATTTGTACCAACCGGCCATTTCTTTAAAAAAAATTCTAGTTTCTTTGTTTTTTTTTGTTTTTTTTCATAAAATTAATTATTCAAGCCCAAGTCTTTTTTTTTTTTCAAAATTTCAAGCCCAAGTTTTTCCAGCTTTTTTATGCATTTCTAAGTACATTTTTTTTCCCTATTTTTTAACTGTTTTTTTCCAGTTTATGTTTTTTTTCAGCTTCTTTTTTCAGTTTTTTTTTTTTTTCAAAACTGCCTCCCTCAGTAATATTTTTCTGGGATAGTACAAATTTTTTTTTTTACATCATAATCTACATTAAACAATGGGGATGGGAATTTAGTATTTTTGAAACAATCAACCAAGGGCAAAATAGGCACAACACCACAACAAATGTTACGTTTAGTATTTTGTGATGTTGTGTTTAGTACCAATGTAATTATTTTGTTATGTTAACGCACTAAGGGTAATATTTATTGACTCAGAATCTAATTAGTGAAAATAAGAGAAAAATTACAGGCCGGTACACTTTGATAGATTTTTAACTGCTTTATATTGTTTTTAAATTGAAAAAGATACATTTGTGCATTCTGATACATCAATTTATAATCGCGATGCACAAAAATGTCTTTTTCTGATTTAAAAAAATATACTCCCTCTGTCCTGGATAAATGTTCCTAGTGGATAAAACACAGAAATTAAGAAACATAATTAATAATGCGTTGTAAAATGTATTCTGATAATGATACTCATGAACATTAATTAAGTTCAACTATTCTATATAATTAGGTTTCCTTGGGATGTGTTGTATTAAGTAAAACTTTAAGGGCATATTAGGAAGAATGGTAAAAATAGGTACATCAAAAGTCTTTAGGAATATTAGTTGAGATATCTCAAAATAGAAAGTACGAACATTTATCCGGGACGGAGGGAGTAATATACTAAAGCAGATGAAAATTTATCAAAAAAAACAGGCCCGAATTTTTTCAGAATATAATATAGGGTGAATTACAGGCCGGTCCCTTTTTAAACATTTGTAATCGCTCCAGTCCACTCATCTTTTTTAAAAATCGGAAAAAGATATTTTTAGGGCGAAAAGACGATTATGCCATTAATGAAAGAAAAACACGCGCGCTTCAGTAACCCAAGGCATCGCGATGAGAAACCAAGGCATCGCAATGAGCAACCAAGGCATTCTGATGCACTACTTTGGCATCGCGATGCACCACTTTTGCCAATTGGGGCATCGTGACGCAACAATTGGTGCATCGCGATCATTGCAGCGCGCTTTAGGGAACCAAAGCATCGTGATGAGCAACCAAGGCATCGCGATGCACTACTTTGGTATCGCGATGCACTACTTTGACATCGCGATGCACCACTTTTGCAAATTGGGGCATCGCGATGCAACAATTGGTGCATCGCGATCATCGCAGTGCGCTTTAGGGAACTTGATTTTCGTTTACCTTTCGGGGGCGTTGCCCCCGAACCCCCACGAGGGACGCTATCCCCTCGACCCCTGCGACGACCAGCGGTCGATCCCGTGCGTTGCCCGATCTGCGATTGACGAATTAAAGGTATCGCGATGCCCAATTTTAGGCATCTCAATGCCCAAGTTAAGATATCGCGATGCCCAATTTAATATAATATCAAAATCAATCAAAATGATTATTTTTGGTTGAGAAATTTACATACAAACATGGTATTGACTTCCTATAACAGTATGGTATTGATATTATACAAAATTCAAACTCAAATCATTGATTAAAGTCTCAAAATCAGTCCAAGAACATCTCCCTCTGTTTTCAGACAGCACACTGTCAAGCTCGATTTTGATCTCGAAAATAGTATTTTTTTGGTAGTAAAATTGTGAACAAATGTAGTATTAAGTTAGGATAACAATATGAGATTGATTTTAAACAAATTCGAAGTTTAAAACATAGATTAAAGTGGCCAAAACAGCTCAAGAACAAAGAAAAATGGGATGAACTCAAAAAATTCAAATTTGATCAAATTGTGATCAAATTCGTGTTCTATGCATGGAAATTGATACCTAAACATGAGGGAAGACTATATTAACAACATGAAATCATTTATACAACAATTCGAACCTCAAATCTGAAGCAACGATGTTGTTGAGGGCATTTTAGGAAGAAAATTTTTAAAGTGCCTTTTAACGGTTTAAAAAAAAAAGGTGGACTAGAGAGAAAAAAAGTTTAAAAAAGTGGACTGACCAACAATTTCTCCTATAATATACATGTGGTAGCGTAATGGTCTTTATATATTGGACCAAACACGTAAATAGTCCAAACAAAGGGCCCTTATTAAAGAATGTGTCGTCAGTCCTCACTTCTCTTGATAAAGTCCCACGACTGAGTGGTGTATTCGTTGGTAAAGGAAAACGGCAAAATTTATACGTCCGTTCACTAATGCAAAAAGTTTGTGACGTTGATCAGTTCGTCCCACAACACGCAACAAACACACTCACACTCACACTCACAATGGGCTCTAATTAATTAATGCTATATTTAGCTATTCAATGTTAAGTTTTAAAATTAAAATTGAATGAACAATTTGAATTCCATAAAATTCAAACTCTACAGAATTCAAATTATTTTTCAAATTCTAATTTCGAGCTTTGAAATTAAGCATTCAAACAAAGCCTAAGTAAGATGTCTTGAATTTGACTCTTTATATGTGTAGAAAACTTTCTTGGGTAAGAGTACGATTGGTGCAGCTTTTTAAAAAGGCAGACAGTTATTTTTGTTGTTGATATAAATGTATTTTGGATATTATTTCAAAATACTTTTTTATAGCAGTATTTTAAAACATGCATTTTGAGAAAATGTAAAAAATTCCAGTGTTTAGAAATCGCGGCTTCTTCTGCCGCAACATTGATACCCAAGAGATGCAAATAAGCTTCGTTTTGGCCGTAACGCAACACCAAACATGCTCCAAGAAGCCTTGGGTTTGACTATTTGTATATATATAGAAAATTATCTTGAAAGATCATACTTGAGAACTAGTTTTGAGTTTTTGAGCCTAAAAATATCGTTAAAAAAAATAATTAATAATAAAAAAAAAAAGTGAACGAGATAGAAAGATGGCTTAACTTGATTGCTTTGCCACAAACCGAGGAAAGGCAAGGCAAAGAGAAACCTGCAGGATGCCTGTTGTCTGCCTAGAAAGCAATACCACTCACTCTACCCAAGCCTTATCTACTTCCCTATTTTCCTTTGCTTTGTTTGAAAGCTGCTTCTCCATCCACCAACATAATTTTTTTTTAATTATTTATAAAACTGAAAAAGAACATACCTAAAAATTCCCTCGTCAGCTCCTAATTGTGATAATGCCAAGAAAACATTTTGTTGTACTCGCGTAGTGTTCCGTAACCAATAAGTGACTTTGAAATGTCAATATACAAACTAAAAAACACTCCAAAAAGACAGGTAGAAAAAGTTGGAGTTTAACAATAGCGAGTGGTGTGCCACGTTAGCAGTTTCAAGGCTCCTAATTGGTTATAAAGCACCACGAGAGTAGTATTTAGAACCAATAAGAAAGGGCCTAGACTCCGATGTGAATCTCCGGGGAGGCCTCCGTTGATGTACGAACAAAATACGAGTCAAAAGGTAGGGTAAGAATAAGAAAGCTTTTAGTTCTTCCTTCGAGCTTAGGAGTGGAAGCCGCTTGAACTCTATCAAGAAGAGCCTTCCAAATGTGTGAAGCATAACAATATTCTTCAATAGTAATACCCCAACAACGTCAACCGAAAATCAACCGTGTAAACACTAACGTTTATTTTAGTTGCATTAGTCAATTTAATTGATAGTTGTTACTTATAAGAGTTATGTCAAACACGATAAAGGTAACATATATAGTAATTTGAACATCTAGAGCGCAGAATAGAGAAATTACGTTTTATTTGTAATTGGTCACATCCAATTAACATAGTGATTTTCAGTTAAGTTTAAACGACAAGAGATAATGGAAGGAAGAAATGTATGCAAGTATCGTACTAGAAAGCGAATATTGTTGCAATTGATAGTTAAGGGAGCATTTTGAATTCCAGAATATAGTTGAAGGTGGCAAAAGAAAATTTAAATAAGTCCATGAACTGATGGGACAATCTAGTAAATATTGAGTGCAATCCTAATATTACGACAACACTTGCCGATGTGCACAAACAAACTAAAAACTATCAAATGAGCAACCTCGTTGATCTAGAGCCCGTTTGATACAGCGTTTATAAAATACAGTGTTTTAAAAATATAGCATTTTAAAAAATATAGTATTTTAAAAACAGAGGTCTTTCCTTATAAATACGTTTGGGATATCACTTCAATACGCAGCTTTTTTTTCTTAGTAGCGTTTTAAAACCTGCGTTTTGGGAAAAAGCTGGGAATTCCAGCGTTTTAAAACGCAGCTGCGTTTTGAAAACGCTGCGTTTTCTACTGCAGTATTGAAACACATTTTTTGCAAATAAGCTGCGTTTTATCCCTGCGTTTTGACCAAAACGCTCGACCAAACGGACTCCTAGTGAGCAAGGCTTGCTCTCAACATCTCTTCTCATCAACAAAGTTGATAATTTGGTGCATTTTAATTATTCGTTTGTGATACTATGCCATATTTATAATCGATGCACTCAACATTTTTCTGAGATAATCACTAGTAGAAGGCATAAATAATCTTAAATATGAGTCTTAAGAGGTGCCCTAGTGGTAGTTGGAGCTTGACAAAGTGAGGTATCAGGTTCGATCCCTTTTCACGCCCCTTAGAAGAAATATATATATATATATATATATATATATATTTAAATATATACTCCCTCCATTTCAGGCAAATAGTATACTTTTGATTTTTTTTGGTCAACTTAGTTAATGTTTGACCGATAATTAACATAAATTTAGTAGTTTTTACAAAGTTATACAAGTTGTAATCCATAGTATTCTTAAGATATTTTTTTGATTAATGAAATTTTATTTCCTAAAACATAAGTAAAGTATGTAAAATTTTAATTTAATTTAGTCACATGTTGACTTTTAAAAAATTAAAGTAGACTCTTTATCCGGAAGGGTATGAAGTAAAGACTAAGAATATCTCTAGCTTGACACCTAGCTAATTTAAATACTTAACGAATTCGAGCATTTGAGATCAAGTTTTTAAATGGGTGGTCGAGTTCTCTAAGGAATGTTAATAATAATAAATATATATATATATATATATATATATATATATATTGATTTGTACGTGAATGTCGGCGCACCAATATTAAATACTGAAGAATGTAAAAGTATTCTATCTAAGTCAACCAGCCAAGACTTTTCCCTTTATTTTAATAATCAAAGTCAACTTTTTAAGATTGGTTAATTATCTTTCATTAATACCTTTATGAAGAACTAATTAAGACAAACTACTAATTGGTTGTCGGAAAGATGAAGAAAAATTAAATATATAGATGGTTTGATTCGTATAGTTGAACCACTCAAACATGTAATCATAACGGCGAGAATCAAAGGTAGAATTAAGTTTTAAATCAATTTATCTTAGTTTAATTGCTATATGGTGTCACAATTTTGAAGATTAGTATATGTTATTATCAAAATAATTAGTCCTTTTGTTCTTAAATTATTGTCGTGTTTGTCTTTTTTAAATCAAACTTACTGTTTTTCAAATAAAAATTTGATGCGTATTTATATATGTGTTTTAAAAATCATAATATACGTAATTCGTAGTCTAAAAAGTATTGAAAATTACATGTTTTATGATTTTGAAAAAACAGAAAAGAATATACGTTAAATTTTTATTTGAAAAATAGTTAATTTGACTTTTAAAAAAAGTCAAACATAACAATAATTTAATAAAATAAAAGTATGATTATCGTAATCGTCACATTAGCATAAAGGTAATGTATTAAGTATAACCCTACCTCTTAGGGAAGGTAATTTTTTTTTTTTTTTAAATTGAAAAGTAATACTCCATTATAGTGTGAACCATACATAGAAAAGGTTTCGTGCTTAGAAGTTTCGAGTAAGTTATTTGACCGGTTTGACTTAACTTTCAAGAAGAATAAATCATGCACATCTCAAATATACAAGCGTACCTTTCAAATTAATATATACTTCTATCTGTTGTTACGAGAATGTCATGTTTATCACAGATTAAGAAAAAAATAATTGACTCTAGTAAAAATATTATGACGGTGTATACTTTATAAGGATGCCCACATGACAGTGAGACTCATCAGTTAAAATGAGAACCAAATCAAAGGTTGGTAAAAATAACTTCTGAAACAAAAGATTATTAAGTGAACATTATTTTTGGAACAACCTAAAGAGGTAAGGACTCTTTTTTATTTAAAAAAAAAACGGAGGGATTATATACTTTTAATGCAATTTTTTTAAAAAATAAAACATGGGAGGAAAAAAAAAAGCAAAGAAGAAAATTAAACTTTACGATAAAAAATACGAGCTTTTGAGAAATATGACGTAGTCAAATAAAAAATTAAACAAACATTGCTAAACATGTAGATCAATTGGTAGAAAACTGATCAATCTTAATCATCCATATTGAGTTTGAGCAATAAAAATACAGTAGGCAGGTAGAGCTTTATCGTTATGAGCAGTGTTCTAAAATGGGCCCCGCTTAGGCGCTAGGGGTCACCCAAGCGCTTAGAAATTGAGCGTCGAACGCTCAACCTACTAATTTTTTTTATTTTTAAAAAGTTTTGAATCTAAATGACATCGTTTTAGGCCTTTTTAATATATAAAGAATTAATTTAGATTATATTGTCATATTTATATTGCTGCAGTAAGTGTTATGGACCTATCGTATATTGAGTTATTGATTATTGTTGTATTGTTTTGAACTTTGGAATGATATTTAGATTATTTTTCTATTTGGTGATATTTATTATTAGTATATTTGAAGGTTTAATGCTTGTTAATTAGGTTATATTAAGAAAAAAATTTCAAAAATCAAGGTAATTATATTTTTCTAGTCCCCGCCTAGGCCCCGTCTAGCTAGTCCTCGCCTAGTCCACCTAGGCGCTAGGCATTAGTCTAGCGCCTGAAGCCCACCTAGTCCCCGCGGAATCGATTCTATGGAATTGATTAATAATGTTTAGTAGTGTAAGAATTATATTTGGAATATAAATGTATTACTAAAATCTTGGAATTGATTACTAAAATTTAAGGAATCACAATCCCGATGGATGAGGTGGTATTTAAATTCCGAATAGTTAAAATTCATGTAAAAGGACAATAATATCCTTTTATTAGGTCAAGTACTTGCTTTAAATTTATAATTTATTTAGTTTCTACAATTTTACGACCGTTCCTTTTTACACCTCCTCGTCGTCGTTATTCTTCGGCTCTTCATAAAGTTTTTCTAACTCTTCTTATTTGATTTAATTTATTAATAATAGTTTATAATTAATGATTGTTGTATTAATTTTCACAATCGAATATGATGAAAAAAAAGAGTGGGTGATTGATCTACTTGAAACTATGTAGAAAAATAAAATAGTAATTATTCTAAATAAGTAATTACACGTACTATTCTCGAATTATTTCAAATGTTTAAACTATTTTTATTTGAACTAGTTTCATTATAACATTAGTTTTTTTATATATATAAATTTTTCTTTCTTTATTGATGCTGGATAATTTAAAATTTTTACCAAAATTGAAAGAGAATGAAGAACTTGTTATTTGTGGAGCAGTAATAACACTAATTTCTAATTTTTATCATGGAAGTCATTAATAAGTACGTGTCTATATTGGGATAATGTTGTCAGTTGCCTTAATTTTATCTTTGCATTCCAAGTTGTTTTGTTTCTTACCAAACAGTATAATAGAAATTTATACTATATTACTAATCACATTCCTTATACTACCAAACACTTTTTAGGAATCATTTTCCAATCTATTTCTGTGAAATCTCATTACTAGTAATTAATTTCGCAAAATTGATTCTATTTTCGTGTACCAATCGAGATAAAAAAAAGTTTTACCACCTTTATCATCCACACAGAGAGAGAGAGAGAGAGAGAGAGAGAGAGAGAGAGAGAGAGAGAGAGAGCATATTGAGCTGTTCCCTACGATCTTTGTAGCAGTCCCACTTGTGGCGCGGGAAGAAAGAGACAATTGATATCTACTAGGAAGATTGATTGCTTGGCTAATGTCCAATATGAATTTTAGCAAACGATTTCCATTTCAATTTGTTTGTTTGCAGCTATTTTGGGATTCCCTTCCCAAGTTATTCAAGATTTACGATCACAAATTACTACTCTCTCTATTTCAAAATATTTATCATTTTAGATCTAATAATTTGTTTCAAAATTATTGTTGTTTTATGTTTCTAATGTATATTTTGCTTAATTTATCATTGTCTTCACAGAAGTTCCAATAATTAATCATCTCTTAATTAAATACTTTATCTTCTCATAATGGTTATCTCCTTCTAATTTATCTTTTCAACTACTTCTAGCACAAAATTAAAGATATTTAATAAGGGTATATTTGTCAACCTATAAAATTTCTTGATACATGTGCACAACTCTAGAACGACAATCTTTTTGAAACAGAGGGAGTATATACTTTTCTAGTCAAATAATTAAATTTTTCTTCTTGTCAATCAAAACAATATTAAAAATGAATACATTGTCGAAGTGATGCAGAAACATAGTTTACCGATGATATTTGAGTTTTTCACAATCAGGTTTAAAAATTATGCCTACGTTTTTCATAAACTTTTCAACTTTACCCATCACATATGCTATAAACATCTTAGCTATACTCAAACATATTAATAAATATGACCAACTCAAATATTACTTAAATATTTTATTTATTAGACTTTTCAAAGATGGACTATTTGAGTGGAACGAATAGAGTAATTTTTAAAGAAATCAACTGCATTTTACGATCGATAGTTAATATTATAGTAACTTATAACTAATATTTAAAAAGAACATATTGCAGTGTAATTATTAGAAAGAAAAAAAAATAAGCTAGTCATAGATGTAAATTTTATGAGTCATGTGCACCTAAAGTGTGCACCAAATGTGCACCAAAATTACACTTGTCATCTTTTGATTAGTTAAATGATTTGTGAGTCCTACCACAGATGTCAAATGTAATTTTGGTGCACACTTTAGATACACATAACATTACTCAAATTATATATATATATATATGTATATATACGTGTATGTATATATGTGTGTGTGTGCATGCGCGCTCTCTCTTTCTCTCTCAATTTAGTCTTCAGTGGTTAAGTTACATCTAAAATATTATGAACTCCTTATCAACAAAAATAATTTTTGGTTTCAATTAGAAACATGATTATTATCACGATGTTATACTTGTATAAATGGTTGTCTAGTCATGCACAATTGTGCATGATGAATATGCACACCACAAGTTAAAATTCTTAAGGTTTTATTTTAATTTTTTTTCCCCCAAACTCGAAGGTTCAATACTAATTCTCAATGTACGATTGGGCGTTAGAAACGAGGGCCTCTTCCAAAAAATTCTTTTGCATGCACAAATCGTTCGAATCCAAAACCTCCTGCTTAAGCGACCTGAGCTTCTTCCACTCAAACTAGCCGAGCGATAGTTAAAACTCTTATGTAATAAAAAGATAAAATTAACTTATCAAGTTTGCCAAAGAAAATATTTTCTTGAAGGTTACAACAATGAAAATTATTAGGAGCTATTTGGACTCCTGTCACTTTCTTGAAATAAGAATTAGCCTTCACAACATTTGGTTTTTCTTGTTCATTTAAAGAAGTTAGAAGGTGTTTCAAAAAAAAAATGTTAGAAGGTAAAATAAGGTTTATGCAAGCTATAGCAGTGAAACTTACACTTACATAGGTTCTGTTTGATTTAGCTGATGAGAAATGACTTATGACTGATGACTTATAGCTGATAACTTATGACTGATGACTCATAAATTAGTGTTGTTTGATTTAATTATTCGAAGTGCTGATGAGCTGTCTTAAGTTAGTGTGACTGTTTGATTGATAAACTAAAAAAGTGTTGAATTAAAATATAAGACTAAAATACTCTCATCATTAAATATTCTTTGCATAATAATAATAATTTATTATTATTATTATTTATTATTTATTATTAATATTTATTTTTATTTTTATTATTATCATTATTCACTATTATTTATTTATTATTATATTTATTAAAATTATTTTTATTTATTAATATTAATATTTATTATTATTATACATTTATTAATAATATTATTAAATTTAAAATTATTATTATTATTATTATTTATTAAAATTCTTGTGTATTATTTTATTTTTATTACTATTATTAGAATTTATTATTAATATTATTATTATATATTATAATACTTATGCGTATTATTTATTCTTATTGTTATTTTTATTAATATTATTAATATTATATTTATTATTATTATTTACTACTATTATTATCATTAATTAATATTATTATTTTATTATTATTATTATTATTATTATTTATTATTATTATTATTATTATTATTATTATTATTATTATTAGGGGTAATCTTGGAATGTTGAAAGTTTTACTAAAGAATATGACTTATTTGTTTTTGAAAAGTGAAAATAAGCACCATGCCTAGTTCTTATAACTTTTGGTCTCACATGTGCTTTAAGTGGTTTGTACATGACTTATGACTTATCTCCTCATAAGTCAAATCAAATGCTTCAAAAATAATTTATGCTAAGTCATAAGTACTAAGCACCTCCCTATAAGCCAAACAATCAAGCCCTTAGTAATTAATAATTTTTTTCACATTACTTATTAATTCTTAGATGACTAGTGCAGTGCCGCCCTGAGATTTTGGGGGCCCTAAGCGAACTTAAAAAATGGGCCCCTAATCATATACATGTAAAAAAAGAATGAAACCTACAAAAAAATTGATCATTTTATATCGCAGTAAATTATTTTAAAAAGAAGAATTAATGACTTAAAAATTATCAAATTTCATTGAACATGGTTTATAAATCTATAATAATCAAAAGAAACGGTGCATAAACAAAAAAGTGTCACTCAAACATAACACTTCTAGCATATTTAATTGCAAAATCACTAATTAAAGTTTGATAATCAAGTTGTGATATTACAAATAGATAAGCATTTAGCACTGATTTTCCATAACACAAAAACGAAAAGAAAACCAAATAAAATTTTAAATTAGTTATGATGAAAGAGATTAGAGTTAGAAATATATTTTTTTAGAAATCAATAGCAATGAAAGATTCAAGAATCCGACTCTCAATCTCCATTCTCTCTCCTCACATCACGTATATATAAAATTAAGAGAAACATGATTTTCTTTTAGTTTGGGCATAAGTATAAAATGTGAGCTTTCAAATGAGAAGTGGACTTTATTTATAATAGATAAAAAACTTTAATATATAAGACTAATTATTTTGGAATTTTTGTTACATTTTAAGATGTGAGACTTATAATTTATATATGTGGATTATTAAGTGAGATTAGGAGACCCTTTTTAGTGGATGGGGGGCCCTAGGCGGTTGCCTAGTGGGCCTATGCCCAGGGCCGGCCATGGACGAGTGAAACACACTACACTTCGAGACCTCACCATTATGTAAATTTTAAGGTCTATGAGTAAATATTGAGTGCAACCAGGCCATTTTTAACATTTTATAGGCACGAGACAAAGTTAAAAAAATTACCCTTATTTAATTATTAAATATTAGGGCCCGTTTGGTACAGCGTTTACAAAACGCAGTGTTTTAAAAACGTAGCGTTTTAAAGAACGCAGTGTTTTAAAAACGGAGGTCTTTCCTTATAAATACGTTTGGGATATCACTTCAATACGCATCTTTTTTTTCCTAGGAGCGTTTTAAAACCTGCGTTTTGGGAAAAGGCTGGGAATTCCAGCGTTTTAAAACGCAGCTGCGTTTTGAAAACGCTGCGTTTTCTGCCGCAGTATTGAAACACATTTTTTGTAAATAAGCTGCGTTTTATCCCTGCGTTTTGGCCAAAACGCTCGACCAAACGGGCTCTTAATCTCATTTTTTTTTTAATTTAATTTCTTAGAGAGACAACAAGATTTTCGCTATCAGTACAATTTTAATAACGGATTCCAACATGAGCTGAAATTAAGTTTGGGGAAAACACTATTATCTAGAAAATTGAACAATTTCTTACCGAATTTCAATCTCGTAAAGTGAAAAGACTGAATTACTCAAATCAACAATCATCATAAGAATAATTTGAGATTTTTTCTTGCTTCGTACTTCTATTTCTACGACCTCAAATTAGTAATTAACTAAATTGAAAATCCTATGTAACTATGTAAGATGTGAACAAACTATCAAACTCAAAAATCTCAACAAACAATTTAACAAACATAATTCAAAATTTAACAAATAAACAAAGTCAATCTCACATTCAATTTTTAAACACACAAAATTATTGTAAAAAGAAGAACAACAATTAACAATGTAACAAAATTTAACAAATAAACAAAGCCTCAATAAACAATTGAACAAACATAATTCAAAATAACAACAAAAGCTTTGGGTTTGGGCCTTAGTTCAAGAAATTTGGGTATTATTTTTAGTTTACATATATACTAATACTACAATAGTAAAAAAAAATTGGGTCCTTTATTAATTTGGGCCCTGGGCGGGTGCCCTGGCTGGCCACCCCCTGGGCAGGGCTTGAGTGCAACAGTAATACCACGTTATTTTTACCATTACCCAATTAATACATCAAATCAGTAGCCTTGTTGATGCGGAGAGTGATGACACCAAAATAGTTTGGTGACCACGTCGATTTTCACGTGTACTTGTTGTTTTCTAGTAGGATATCCCGACTCTTAAAAGCAGTCGTTATTGTGATTCTCTCGTATAGAATAAACACCTGTGATCATAAGGAAGCACTGTTAGGAGAGCCGGACGGGGTCTAGATAAAACCCTACGGTGTGAAAATAAGTATGCCGGGTGTATATAAGTGGCTATCAATTAAGTTGTCATTCAAGCTAAATGTGTATGTGTGTGTGTGTGTGTGTGTGTTCTTGAGCATTCAATAACGGAGTAAATGCTTAAGAAGTTTAGAAAAAAGAAGTAGATCAAGAAGAGTAAATGTAGCCAAGCCAAGCGATATAAATGAAGATGGTCACCTTATATTTATACAGGAGGAATGTACGTTAGATGTCAGCCATGTTGCCACGTATCAGCTCGTGATTGGCTGGAAACTGCCCAAGTATGGGCGGTGTGAGAGCATTTAAGGAACATTTAATGAAAATATTTGTCTTCTCCTAAGGAGTCGCACAAATCTTCCCGGCTGTACCTTCGGCTGCGCTGCAAGTTAACGTGGCCAATGATATGTCAACAACTCTTCTAGAAAAGGTGCTGAAGTAAGTTGGCAATAAATACTGCATTAAATGTAGTGTTGACTTTCTGTTCGAAGATAATGATCCTCGGGACAGGTCAATGTGGTCTCAATAAAAGAAGGTTGCTTACTCTGAAGACGGATCCTCGGGAAGCTCGCGAGGACGGGGTAAGACTTGGCTTTGTGCTCCAGATCACATCATCTTGACACGTGTGTAGGCCCATGCCACTAGGAGTACGCAGTTTATTGGGTCCTATTAGAGAGCAAGGTTGCCGATTTTTATGTGTGATCACGAATCTCTCCCCTCACATCAGCAAAGTTTGCTAATTTGGAAACAAGTTTACGGATTTGATCAATTATAATTGCGTGGTGATAAGAATGACGTAAATATTTCGATTATACATTATTTTTCGAATTTTATCATGGGCCAGTCTCTAGGTTTGAGGAAGAATGTACTTCTTTTTCTTTTTTTTATATATATTATTATTTCTCTTTATATTTCATATTATATGGTCTCAATAATTCCAGTTATAAGATTCCGCAGCGTATCTGGATGGATGAGGTACTAAATTGGAGCTATACGGTGGAGAACTGGAGATGTCATAATCAGTTGTAGCCCATTCCATTCCATGATATAAAAGGATTGTGAAGCACAAAATAAAAAATAATAAAAGTATAATGCTAGTATATATTTATATACTCCTAGATCCACCCTGTATTAAAATGCTCTCATGATTATAGTTCTAGTTTGACCAACTTTTTACTTTCTTACACGTGGCAGGAAAAACTAAATATCCCCATCATCCAACTATTTATTTTATTCAGTGTAGTGGGAGAAATTGATGGGAAAAGAGTAGAGCTGAGGTTAATAACATCTCCAATGTTATTATTTAATTTTTTTTATATATTATATTTAAATAAAAAGATCTCTTTTATATATGATAAAAAAAACATTTAAAAGATAGAGAGATCTCTTTCAAAACATATTTTAATACAAAACTTTTTTTAAAATATTCTTTTGTACGTGTCATTAGTTTATCATTAATTATAAAAATAAAAATTACTTACTATAACTGATTGAAGGTAAAAAATAAAAATAAAAACTAACGGTAAATAACGTGAATGAAAAAACATCTTTTAGGTGACCCTCTAGAAGTAAAAGATTACGTCGAGGATGTCTTCTAAACTAAATGTCAGCTCATCTTCACCTCAGTATAAGAGATTTGCATTTCTTTCCTACGTGTCTTGTATTTTTTACTAATAGATGATTACATTGTATGGAGTTTCATATATATATATATATATATATATATATATATATATATAATACTCGATCCTCAGTTTCTAAAATAGTGTTATGTTTGATCTGACACACAAATTAAGAAAAGATAATTGATTCTATTATAAATATTAAGAAAATTTGCATTTTTTTTAATAATATCCATATGAGAGCTGAGCTGAGCCCATTTATTAAAGTTAGAATCAAATTAATGGTAAAATAGTACATGTAACTTCAAAAAAGGAAAAATTATAAAGTAGAAACTTTTTTTTTGCAGCGTTGTAAAAAGGAAAGATGAATTTTTTTATTTTTATTTTGGACAAAAGGATTACTAAATTTTAAGTAATTGGATTTAAAAAAAATATATTTTAATCTCGCGTGTTAATTCGCTATCAATAAAGTTGAACCCATTATAAGTGTAGTTTATTCGGCAATTTTTAATTAATTGATTTAAAATTTAGAATCATTTTCTAGATATTTCGGTTGTAGAGTTTATATCTTTACAAAAAATTCATCACAAATAGCTCACACCTACAATTGAACAGTGACAGGAATTTTTAAGACATCACAAATAGTATCAACAAAACCTTAAAAACAAAACCTTAAAATGGTCGTGATTCTGAGAGATGAATTAAGTTGAGGTGCATCATAAGTTGATTCGAACAAATCATTTTATTGATCAACTAAATTTTGGAAAAGACATCTTTTAAACTTTGGACCATAGTTAGTAAAATACGGGACGTGTATAATACGTTAAAAGAAACGTACAAGTTTTATATATATTTTTTCAAAGTTACGGCGAAAAAATTCGGCACAATAACACGCAAACGGTAAAAATATTTTTATACACTTGTACGGATATAGTACAAATATGATTGAAGTGCACGGGACTAAACATACGTCATATTTTGTATGAAATTCTTTATATTTTAATAATCATTTTTAGGTTTAAATATCTTAATTTTTGTACATTTATATAATCTCAAAGCTATTATTTTCATATTATTACATATTTATGACAAAATAACTGTGTTAATAGCTAAATGAAAGCATTATTAAATATATATACTCTTATGTGTGTACTTCAAACAGTATGCGTATTAACAAATAATATTTCTTAGACTTCATAATTATTATTTTCATGTTAAATATCTAATTTGATCAATTTGAATAATATTAATAATATAAATTGAATAATTTTAATAATAAAATTATATCAAAATTTGATATATATCGAGTTTTATACGTGAAATACAATACATTTAAAGTTTTATACATGTATTATACGATTCAACCCAAAAGAACAAATATTTTTAATTAAGTTTGACTTGAATACGGTAAACAAAAATATTTTTTAATTATTTATATTTATATATATTATACGCATACTATACGCGAATTTACTAACTATGTTTTGGACACCAAATTGTGGGGAGTTAATAAGGGAATATTGACATGTTATAGAAGCTTCAATCGTAAGATAGTAGTAATTGAAATCGTCAACTACAAAATTAAATAGGGTAGGAGAGAGACACGATCAATAGAAGAAGAAATGCTAAAAAAATTTCGTATACTTTTATTTTAAACTTTATGGTTTCAAAATGGACACTTTGCACCCTCATATCTTGAAAACGACACTTTCTCCCATAACTAATTGACTTTCGTTAATCACCTCTCGTACAGTCGTACTGATCAAAACAGTCGTACTACTCTTTTATTTTAATTTCATCATGGAGTGTCATTTGGGTTACCTTTGAAAAGAATGAGAATAGATACTTTTGGTGCGACAAAGGGGAGCTATTTACCCTTCCTAAATTATTGTCTCATTTGATCTTTTGAGTCAAACGAACTATTTTTCAAATAAAAATTAAATACTATAAATTATGTGTTTTATAATTTTATAAAAATAAAAAATATACGTCAAATTTTTATTTGAAAAATAATTCGTTTGACTCAAAAAAAGTAAAACGAGACAATAATTTAGGAACCGAGAAACTATGACTTACCTTCACATGTAAATTATTTCTGTTATTCAGCCAAATTTAGTTGTTAAATTACTCCCTCCATTCCAATCAAAGAGTCTACTTTTGATGCATTTTTAATGCAATTTTTAGTGAATGAGATTTTATTTTCGAAAACATAGTTAAAGTTAGTTAAATTTTGATTTGAATTAGTCATACTTTAATTTTTAATAATAGAAAGTTGATTCTTTGACCGAAACGGAGGGATTATTATAAACGAAGAAGCTATTTTACGCTAAATAGTTTTCGTTCAAAATTTTTCCTATATGCATAGTATTATCTATAATGGATGCACGTTTTTAAGATGCTTTTTTCGTGATTGAACCAATCCAACCCCATAAACCAATATGAAATTCACAATTACTCCGTCCGTTCCACCCAATGAATCACGTTTGAAAAATCTAACTATTAAAAAATATATTAATATCATTTGATTTGATCATAATTACAAAAATATATAAACACAACCAAGATGATTACAACACAAAGATTAAGAAAATTGTAAGCATAATTTTTTAAAATTAAACTATTTAAGTAAAATATTTCAAAATAGTGTAATAAACTATTTGCCTGTAACGGAGTGAGTATCTGTTAAATCCTGAGTGGATATTGAATCAAACAACGTCACCATGCAGTAGTGGGAACACTTCTCACTTAAGGAAGGAAAAAAAATTCTTTATGGTAGGGAAATTATATATTTTAACAAGAAAATCGGTGGGAAAAGGTGAGAAAACAATGAAAGGAAAAAAGAAAAGAAAAGAAAAGAAAAGAAAAGAAAAGGTTGATATTCGACTCCAACAAGGGTTCCTCTTTAGGGAGTCTTTTAAACACCACCTTTTGTTTTTGTTATTCTTGATCACAAAACAAAATTCTCATCGTTCCATTATTACAACTGATTGGATGATCTGATGGCACAGAAAGAAAGAAAGTGAGAGACAGAAAAAAAGAAATTCCTTTTCTTGGCACTAGCTACAAGACTGATCGAAAGGCATCCATGCTGCGAATGACGTTCAACCACGTGTCAAAATGGGTGTGAGGACACGTTAGTACGGACAGATTAGGTTGAGTCCGGGGGCCAGGCCGGTTCCTGCACCTAATCAGTTTCAGAAACTAGTGTTTCGGATTAGTTATTCTTAACAAAAACACATCAGCTGCATTTAAGTCTTACTGATATTTTTTTTTTGAGATTTCAGTGATTGGCCCATCGGTTTGAGCCTCGCTCCCTACCATTAATCTTAGGGTCAAATCTCGTTGAAAGGTCTTTGAAAATTTAAAATAAATTTAGGATATAAAAAAAAAAAAAGCCTTTCTGATTATAGATTGAGCACAGAGTTTATACATGTTGGTTAGTAGAATTTATTTTTGCTAATATGTAATCTCAATCATTGAATCAAACTGTTTCAAACTATTGATTCTAATAACATTTTTAATGCTATCATCTAGTATTTTTACATGACATACTTAAAGAAGAAAATCTCTTTCGTATGTGGTAAAAAATTTGAAAGATAGAGTTCTCTTTCTAAACGTGCTCCAATGCAAAACTTATTTCAGAATATTCTTTCAGACGTGACAATTTTTTATAACTATTTACAAAAAAATAAAAATTACTTCATATCGTCGTTGATTAATGGTAAAAAAAATAGTAAAAGAAAACCGACGATAGATGACGTGGATGAAAATATATCGTCTAGGTGAGCAACTAGAAATAGATGATCACGTAAATGACCTCTTCCCAATTGAATGACACATTATCTCCACCTCAGCATAATCAATTACTCCATATCGTAACTGATTAAGGGTAAAAAAAATAGTAAAAGAAAACTGACGGTAAATGATGTGGATAGAAATATATCGTCTAGGGAACATCTAGAAGTAGATGATCACATAGAGGAAGAGCCCGTTTGGTCGAGTGTTTTGACCAAAACGCAGGGATAAAAAGCAGCTTATTTGCAAAAAATGTGTTTCAATCTGCGGCGACGGCGTTTTTAAAAGCGTGCGTTTTAATGGAATTCAAACCCAAAACGAAGGTTTTAAAACGCTCCTAGGAAAAAAAGCTGCGTATTGAAGTGATATCCCAAACGTATTTATAAGGAAAGACCTTCGTTTTTAAAACACTGCGTTTTTTAAAACGATGCGTTTTTAAAACACTGCATTTTGTAAACGCTGTACCAAACGGGCTCGAAGTTTTTTCTTGGAAAAATCTATCTTTTTAGATGTCTAGTATTTTTTATTAGATAGATAATTACATTAATTTTTTACTAGATAGATGATTGCATTAGAGAAGTTTTATGGAAACAGCTAAGAGCATCTTCAATGCTATCATCTAGTTTTTCCTATGTGATATATTTAAACAAGAAGACATCTTTTATATGTGATAAAAAATTTAAAAGATAGAGAGTTCTCTTTCTAAACGACCTCCAATGCAAGACTTCTTATAATTAATTATAAAAAGTAAAAAATAAAAATTACACCTACTGTAACTGATTGACAGTAAAAAATAAAAATAAAAACTGACGGTAAATGACGTGAATGAAAAAACATCTTTTAAGTTATTTTGTCTATACATTTAACATTTTTTACTAGATAGATAATTGTACATGAGAAACTACAAGAGCCGAACACTGGGCCAAAGGGGTTGGGGATGGGTTAGTTTTGGAAGGTCGTGGTCCAAGCCCGTACCCCATGATGGTGAGACCAGTGGTGGGTGTGGGTTTAGATTTTCAATCATGTTCTCCATTCTCTGTATTGGTAGCCAGCCAAGCAGAATCTTGGTACATTCCCTAGGCCGGCTTATTATTTTATTTTTTTTCTCTTTTCTGGTTCCGTAATACGTGCCCTTGCTTACGTGCGTGTGTTTTTTATTTTATTTTATTTTATCTCGTCCCAACTTTTCTACCCTTTTATCGACTTTCCTTACCGATTTCATTGCATAATCTTGTCGGGAATTTCTCAATGTTTTCCAAACCTAATTCTTGTACACTGATTTTAGGTTCCGTTTATTTCAACGGAAAGTATTTCTAAGTGAGTGGAGGTGATATGACAAGGTTGATTGATACAAACATGACATGAACTTATAAGATTTGGGCTAATGCCAGGATTTATTGGTTTCGGGCTGTTATCGGGTTGCAAGGCCGGCCCAAGTGTAGAGATATCAATGCCCTTGCTTTAGGTCTAAAAAAATATTAGACCTCATATTTTTTTTTAAAAAATTAATGTTAAAAGTAACTCTTAGTTTTTATCACCCACTCATTAATAGTTTAATAACTTATAAGATTAAAAAAGTTTAAGCTTTTATCAGGCATGATTATTTGGTATGAAATAGTATTTTCCGTAAACTCGGTTAGTAAAAATATGCAATCAAAAGATATGTGTATCGATGTTGCTATACAACAATTGAACTGTTTTATTTCATTTATTAAAAAAGATAGGGAAGACGGATTTGAAAAAATTATAATTTCTACCAAAAAATTGCTATAGAAGTGAATATTGAACCTAATTTCCATAAAAAAATGTACTTTTCGTAGAAAGAAACAGTTTGATAAAATTATTGAGAATGAAGTTGTAAGATCTTCTTAAAAATTATTTAAAGTTGAATACATTTTGTTCGTAATTATAGATAAAAATAATTAGTTCATTTCAGAGTAGATTTGAATAATTTAAAATGCATTAAGATATTTTTGCTTTTCTATTTATCATTGAGAAATTAATATCATTGGATAATAAAAATTTAAAAGAAAATTTCCTTAACCTTGAACTTTCATTAAAATATAATGACAACTTTGATATTGATGGATTCGATTTATTTGCAGAACTAAAATTTTAAGAGAAATTATACAAGTGAAAAAATGATACACCAATTTATATTCTTAATTATATAACAAGATTTGATTCGTTTCCAAATGCATATATTGCTTATAGAATAATTTTAACGATTCTCATAGTTGTTATTTCGCTAAAATGAAGTTTTTCAAAACTAAAATTAATGGAATCATATCTAAGATCGATCGACAATGTCTAAAAAAAGATTAAGTGGACTAGCTTTATTATAGATTGAAAAAGAATTGTTAAATGAAATCGATTACAATAATTTAATAAATAATTTTGCATCCCCAAAAGATAAATTTTTAATAAAAATATAATAATTTAATAAAAAAATTTATTTATTTTAGGCTTCACTTTAGAGTGATCGTTTTAGGTCTCCTTAAGTGTTGGATCGGCCCTGTCGAGTTGACACGATAAGCCGTGTTATTGCCCAGGCCGGCCCTGACAGGTGGCAAGGTGGGGTGATGGCCATGGGCTCCTAATTTTGAGGGGCCTAAAATATATATATATATATATATATATATATATATAATATTAATTGGCACACCCTTCGTTCCTAAATAATTGTCATATTTTTTTTTTGTCCATTTAAAAAAAATTGTCCTGTCTCTAAACTTTTCTTTTTAGGAAAACACTTTTACCACTTTACTCTTACTTTTTCTTCATACTTTAACTATGACCACATGTGCGATGACTTAAAAAAAAAACTATGTATTATACCAATATTTATAACAGAGTCGATTAAAATTTTTTTTTTTTAATTTGTGTGTCCAGTCAAAGCGGACGATTATTTAGGAACGGATGGAGTTTTAATTTTTGTGTGAGTTAATCTTCAAGTTGCCCTAAATATAATATTAACAAATTTGACATCGATGCTGATGATTTATTTTCTAAATTGCAAGTGCTGTATATGTTTTTATCAAAACAAACAAAGTCAGTCATTGAAGTTCTTGTATGTTTGTAGGTGATACACTATTTCAATACATTGGATCATGAAAAATAAAAACTATTTGCGTGAACTTTTTATTTTTATATTTTTATAAGGGCCCTTTTTATTCTTTTTGCCATGGGCCACCGAAAGTTCAGGGCCGACCCTGTTATTGCCAGATAACTAATAAAAAATGTTTTTAAATTTTAAAATTTGCTAAGATTTATTTGTATTGATAATGTATTAGAACTCATTAACCACCCGTGCAATGTACGGAATCTATATCGATACAAAATTAATTTTTTTGCATGAGTAGAAACTACTCAACAATCTCTCTCTCTCTCTCTCTCTCTCTCTATATATATATATATATATATATGTGTATGTATGTATATATATATATATATATGTATATATGTATACATATAGAATCTTTGTGGCCCATTTCAAAAAAAGCAAAAAATTTGGCTTTAAAAAAACCCCATATACAGCCGGTATATATATAAGTGTTAAAACTAGGGGTGTGCACGGGCCCAAAGCCCGAGGGCTTTGACAAAGCCCGGTATAAGCCCATTTAGTTGCGGGCTTCAATTTCAAAAGCCCAACATAGCGGGCTTTGTGCGGGCTTAAATCAACGGGCTTTTGCGGGCTTTAAACGGGCATTGGACGGGCTCGGGCTTAGCGGGCTTACAAATTAAATGTTTTTTTTTGAAAATTTTATACCTATTAAAGTTTGGGCTTTAAATTATTTTTAGCCCATCAATCCATCTCTGAAAAAAAAAAAACAAAACAAAACAAAACACAAATAAATCATTTAAGACAAAAACAAAAAACAAGACAGTTTACTCAACAATTTATTACTCTCTTTTTCAACTCAAACATTTTATTATGTAATATGAACTATGAAGAACAAAAGAAAAATAAAATAAAAGGTCAAATTTCAGGTGTTTCTTTATCCCAATCTAATTGATGGACACAAGTACAGGTCAAACATACACAATTTATAAATATTTACTCCAAAAATCAAAATTAACTATTGCACCTAACTTATACTTTTTCAAAACTATGCCGATTTAACATTGAAGTGGATCAAAATAATTACAATAAATTAATAAACAGTACCAAAAAATCTAACTATTGAAACTTTTTTAGTATAACAACCAAAAAGAATTATACTTTATATATACTTACTATAAAACGACGTAGTTTTAGTAAGAGATGGGCCGGGCTGGGCTTAACGGGCGGGAAGGATTGGAGAGCCTCCATGCCCGAGGCTATGGCTTTCACTTATTTAAGGCCCAGCACTATGTACTAGCCCACGGGCACGGACTTTGCGGGCTGGGCATTGACGGGCTCTGCGGGCTTGACGGGCCGATGGGCCGGTCTGCTCACCCCTAGTTAAAACACCTCTTCAATTCAACAAACCCTTCATTTTAGGGTTTTCTTCTCCACCGCTATCAACCTTTGCGCTTTCCTTAACATTAAAAAAAATAAAATTCCTTTCACTAACATTTTACTTTTTAAATATAATTAAAAATTTACTTTTTAATTTGAAAAGTAAATTTAAACAATCACTATTTTACTTTTTAATTTGAAAAAAATAAATTTAAACAATCAACAAAAATCTAGTTAGTAATTCGTGCTTAAAGCAAGGGCCATGTATATATTTTATAAATAAAATTCAACATTTTACTTTTTAATTTGAAAATAATAAATTTAAACAATCAAAGTAGAAAAGTTTTAAATATTATTCACATTAAGTTCAGTTATAAGTAATTCTAACATCATTAAAAAGTTATACTCCCTCCATCCCTTAATTATTGTCTTGTTTGACCAGTCACACGGATTAAAAAAAAATAATTGATTTGATTATTAATATTGATATAATGTGTATTTTTCTTTAATGTCTATATGTATGTGCCCATAATTAAAGTAGGGGAAAAAGTAAAGGTAAAATGGTAAAAATTATGTCCAGTTTTCAAGACAATTATTTTGGAACGGATAAAAAAAGAAAGGAAGACAATTATTTAGGGACGGAGGGAGTATATAACTAAATTCAGTAGTATTAAAAAATATGACAATAAATACGAAGAAACGTAAATGGTAGGAAATATAATACTCTATCCGTCCCGGATAAAGGTATGAACGTACGCACACGAGTAATTAAACAAATCACAAACCTCTAGCGAATAAGCTGTTGTTAATTGGCATTGCTATCCAAATAATAAAGATACCTTCTTGTTTATCCTAACTGAATTCGATGGAATGAATAATTTTCTTTCCATATTGGGTTTGTTTATTTGTTAATGAAAGTGATTGGCTAGTGTAGAATGAATGCTATTTTCGGAATAACATTTGTGTACCAAGGTAAAAGCTTTAGAAAGCATATGACGGAGGGCGATGCCTCCATGATGTGACATAAAAGAGGATAACGCTATTCTTGTCGTGGATATTTGTTGCTCCTGCTTAGGGATGTCAATTAGAGCCGTCAAGCCGCAAAACGAGTCGAACCGAGTGGTTTGGCTCAATATCGTGATTTATATGATTTAGTTCAATTTGAGTTTTAGAAAATCGAGCCGTTAGATTTGGATTGTGGTTTGACCTATTGAGCCGAGTTCAACCGCACAAAATCATATTGAACCGAACAGCGGAGCCGAATCAGCGAATCATATTTAGATTTGACTGCTGATTATTAGTGAAATTATATTCTCCGTTGGATTAGAGTACATGAAGGCTAAAGTATTCATTGCACAGTCTTTCCCATGAGACTGAACCACGATATTGAATCACGAGATTGGGCTACGAAATCAAACCACGAGACCGGATCACAAGATCGAACTGCGAAATCGAGCCAAATCGTATTTTTATTATTATTTTTTTTACACCCCTACTCCTACTTGTATTTCTTTTTATTATTATCATTATTATTTTTTGTTTTGAAATTCTCATGTTCAAAAGCTTAAATCTAAATTTCGAGTTACTGTCAAGCATAGAAGTATAGAAGTGAGGATCTCTCCCAAGTTTTTTGTATACAAAAAAAACTTAAAAATGAGACCTCATATTTAAATGATTAGAATTCCTTCTGCTCGGAAAACTGATTGATCGCTCCTAGTTTGTATGGTTGCCATAGCGTTTTGGCTAGTGGGGATAAATACAGACAAAAACGTCTGTGTTGGTAATATAATTTCTTTTTCCCCGTACTTCATCTTTTTAAAATTTATTCCTCGGTGGGTTCGAATCATTTTTAAAATATTTGAAGATGCAACTTGTTTGTTCTAGTTATAATAATTTCTGTTTGCTGCAATCGGAGGCCATAGGTCTCAGGTTCGAGTTTTATGAGAATACATCTGTGTTAAAAATTTGTTAAAAGAGTTTCTACCGTTACTCGTGATATTATCTTGCTCGGAAAATTAGTTTTAAACTTTCAGTTCAGAGAGACGCCTTTTGTGATATCCTACATCGGGTAGATGTGGGACTTGTGTGTACCTTATAAGTGGCGACCCACTACCACTGGGTACCAACCTATCCATGGACTTTTGGGTGGCTTGTGGTGGGCCAGTTGACCCAGGTGCTTAGTGGGCCAGTGCGTGGACTATACGTGGCGGACCGGGCTTCGGGCTCGGGTCGTTACAAATGGTATCAGAGAGGGTCCCGACCAGAAATGTGTTGGAACACATCGCCCGAGGTGCCGATCCTTTGGACCTCCGAGGACGTCAAGGATTCAACAACACATTTCCGGCCGGGGTGCCGATTCTTTGGACCTCCGAGGACGTCAAGGATTCAAATGGGGGAGATTGTGATATCCTACATTGGCCGGGGTGTCGATCCTTTGGAACCTATCCATGGACTTTTGGGTGGCTTGTGGTGGGCCAGTTGACCCAGGTGTTTAGTGGGCTAATGCGTGGGCTATGCGTGGCGGACCGGGCTTCGGGCTCGGATCGTTATACCTTCGGAAAAAATAATAAAAGAGTTCAGTCGACCTCAAGAACAGTTGCTACTTGGCTATGCTGTTGCTTTGATGCCTTGTAAGTGGAGCCAGGGGGGTGAGGGAATCAGCCCGTTGGCGCATATAGCCTACAAGGTCTCTTAAAGCCCAACTATTAATATCCGCGACCACGACGTTGTAATAGTATCGGGCCTTGTTGGATATTCCCTCGTTTCGATTAAATAGTCCATTTAATATTTTTAAAAATTGACATTTAACTAAATTAAATTAAAATTTAACATACTTTAATTATATTTTTGAAATAAAATCTCATTCACAAAAAACTGCATCAAGAATACTATGAATTACAATATTTATTACTTCGCAATAATAAATGAATTTATGTACTGAGTATTAAACTAAGCTTGAAATAATTAAAATTATTAGTTAACTAAGAGTTTTTATAATTTGTTATTCAGAAGTCAATTAATATTATAATTCCTAATTATATTAGAAATAAGTTTTTATAAGTTAAATAGTGATTTCTTAATAGGATTAGGATTATTAATTGTATACTTCCTCCGTTTCAGGTAGAGAGTCCACTTTCATTTTTTAGAAGTCAACATGCGACTAAATCAAATCAAAATTTTACATACTTTACTTATATTTTAGGACAAAAAATTTTATTAATTAAAAACTATATATAAAGTACTATAGATTACAACTTTGTAAAAATAACTAAATTTATGTTAATTTTCGGTCAAACTTTAATTAAGTTGACCAAAAAAAGTCAAAAGTGAACTCTTTGCCTGTTCCCAGAGGGAGTATGATTTTGTTTGATTGATAATTAATTGATTTGGTTTGTTGATTATATTGGTAAGTAATTTTGGTAATAGTTATTGTTGTTTAGTTGTGTGGCTATCGGGTTTTAAGAATTATTATTATTATTATTATTATTATTATTATTATTATTATTATTATTATTATTATTGTTAGTGTTATTATTATTATCATTATTATTATAATTCTTACGTTGTTAGTAGAAAAATTAACTACTTAGATTTTTAGTATTAATATATTAACTTTTGATTTTGAAGAATACTATTATGGGATTGTTTGGCAAGGAATATTTTTAAAGAAACTCTTGGTATTATATGCAAATAATTTTTTTATTATGATGATGTAATATTCTTATTGTTATTATCATGATTTACCATTATTGCTATTATATTATTAGTATAATATTAAAAAAAATCCGTATCTAAAGATGTTAGTAAAAAGATTAATTTTAGACTTTTTGATATTACAAGTTTAACTTTGATATCTTCTGAATAGAAAACTTTGGTTTGGCAATTTTTGGATATGAGACCTTTTTAATGGAACTTTTGGTCTTTCTCCCGTGGATCTATGTCTGCACGGCCCAACCTATAAAACCTTCGAGTCTCGAGACATATATGGTCACGGCATATGTACCAAATACCTAATTATTAGTTGGACAAATGATGTTACGAGTTTGAGTTTGTGGTATATGTACAAACTTTAATATTAATGTCGTCAGATCAAATTTTATTTAGATCTCTACACTATCTGATTAAATTTGTCTTTTTATAAGTAATGACATGAACAAATTTATAAATTTGATCTAGCGGTATAGAGATCTAAATAATTTTGATTTAACGACAGTAACATTAAAGCTTGTAAGAATACCACAAGCTCGAACTCGTAATATCAGAACTCTTGTTAGAAGCCTAAAAATGGGAATGAAGGACTCGACCCTATCATAGATTTCAAATACCCACTATTAGTAAGTATTTACTCCCTCGATTCTCACCAAGAGTTCATTTTTTATTTTAAAAGTCAATATGTGACTAAATAAATAAAATAATTTTTAACATACTTTAATTATATTTTAGGAAATAAAATCTTATTCACTAAAAACTATATTAAGAATACTATAGATTATGACTTTTACAACTTTGTAAAAACAAATATATCTACGTAGATCATTTGTCAAACTTTAATTAAGTTGACCAAAAAAAGTGAAAAGTGAACTCTTTGATTGGAACGAAGGGAGTAACATGTATGAAAAATTACTAAACATAAGAGTTTGGTCAGTCGAGCGTTTTAGCTAAAGATCAGGGATAAAACGGAACTTATTTGTAAAAATTGCGTTTCAATGATGCGGCAGAAATAACCGCGTTTTCAAAATGCAACTGCGTTTTAAAACTCTGAAATTCTCAGTTTTTTCCCAAAACGCAGGTTTTAAAATGTTGTTAGAAAAAAAAAAGTTGCGTTTTGAAGTGATATCTCAAACGCATTTATTTTAAAAATTAACATTTTAAAAACCCTACGTTTTTAATACATTGCGTTTTGAAAACGATGCATCAAATGAGCTCTAAGTATGAATATATGGTAATCAGTTGTCCATTCTCACCATAAGATGTCTGCTTGCCAAACATGCCGTATGAGTATTCAACGATGCATCATACTTTAACCCCTATCTATTGTCGTCTTTAGCGGCCTAAACACAGTTTTTACGTAATAAGTTACCTTAAAGCCTCGTCTAATGCAGTATTTTTGAAACACAATTTTTTCTAAACTGTAGTTTTTTTTTTTTTTTTTTGAAGCAGAACCTTTATTCTTGTAAATATGTTTGGTAAATTAGTTTAAAAGGTGATCTTTTTTTTCAATCTCAAAATACTCCAATTTTGAGCAGTTTAAATAAACTCCAATTTTAAGTGGTTTTAAAAACGCTTCACTTTGTAATCACAGTATTATTTTTTAAATTTTACTATATTTTTTGAAATCTTTATGTAGCGTTTAATCGATAAATCTGCATTTTAGAATACTCTCATTACAAAAGCAACTTTCTAAACTATTCACCGCATATACATTAACAAGAAAAAAGTTACGATTCAAAAAATTAAGGTTGCATTTTGAAATAGCTACACCGAATGGAGCAATTAGTGTTATAATATCATCGATATTCTTCGATAAAAATTACAAGATTCAATCTTTTTGGTGAATTTAAAAGTTGAAAGATTTTACACCATCAAAATTTATAGATTCAATAACAAGAAAGATAAGTTAAACAAAATATATAGATTAACAACCATAAGGGTACACAAGGAATTAACATGGTTCACTATTAGTCCCGAAAGGCTCAATTAAGCTAGAGAGGGGGTTGAATAATCTATGTCAAATTTTAAAACTTTAACGAGTTTTACTTCACAAAATAATAGATAAACTATAGAATAGCTGACAGCGGAATAATTCGTGAATAAGTGAATAGTGAAGAATGAATGATATAGAATAAGATTAGCCGTTCTTCAAGTAAGATGGAAACATGAAATAAGTAAGTGAAAAAGAATAACACAAGTCCAATGAAAATAAAAAAAATAAGTATTTGAAGTGGTTCATATTAAGAATAAGTGCTACGTTTATTACCAAAGTGGTCAATTTTGGATTTGAAAATGTTCACTATATTTCTTACTAAGATCTATTACAAGGATCACTAATGGATCGTGTACAAAAATATTTGACCAAGTGTTTATGGTGAGAGTTATAATCTAGAAATTATACTCTCATGTGCATTAAATGAAATGAATTATAGTCAATGAAGAGCAATAAAAACTAGAGTGTAAGTGTTATGCTCTTCAAAGAATTGAATATTAGAATGTAACTTTGGAGTTCTTGAATGCACTAGATACTTGAAGCTTGAGAGTAGTTGGGATTGCAAGAAGATATCTTCAATGCTTCAAGCCCTTCTATATATACTTGGAAAGCTTGAGGTGGCTGTTGGGAGAATTTCAGATTTGAGGATTTCAAATGAGGTGCATTTAATGCATAGTTGCATGCATTAAATGCATAAAGATGTTTGTCAAAATTTGTTGGATGTATTATGTTTTTGACCAACGTACTATGGTCGGGGAGCAGAATTGACAATCGTACTCTCAAAGACCCACTTTTGCCCTATGTACTTGCATAAGTTGGAAACAATTGACACACCCGTTATCTGCTCATCCAAAAACTTGATGGCCGTCTGACGGTCATCAAAAAATTTGACGACCATCCAAAAACTTGACAGCTCCAAACTATCTCACCTTGTCTGTATTTTCTCTCAAGACCCTTTCATCGCTTCCCCTTATCTATTCAACCCCAAAATCTCTCCTGGTGTCATCTCCCACCCATGCCCTGTAATCTTCATGTGTACGGACTATGTAATTTCATCTCCATTGCGGTGGGCTCCCAACTCTACGTTCTCGGTGGGTCACTTTTCGACACGCGGTCGTATCCGCTTGACCGTCCCTCCCCTTCATCGACCGCCTTTCGGTTTGATTTTGGTAAATACTCTTAGGATTGTCTTCCCCCTATGCTCAGTCCTCGTGGAAGCTTTGCATGTGCAGCGATCTCCAATTCGAATCAAATTCTTGTTGCCGGTGGTGGTTCCCGGCACATGTTTGGTGCAGCTGAGAGTAGGATGAGTTTAGTGAAAATGTATGATGTTGGGAGGAATGAGTGGGTGGCATTGGATGGGTTGCCTCGGTTTTGAGCTGGTTGTGTTGGGTTCTTGGTGGCATTGGAAAAGTACATTTGGCCGTCAAGTTTTTGGATGGCCGTTAGACGACCGCTAAGTTTTTTGATGGGAAGATAATGGGTGTGTCAATTGTTTCCAACTTATGCAAGTACATAGGGAAAAAGTGGGTCTTTGAAAGTACGATTGTCAATTCTGCTCCCCGACCATAGTACGTTGGTAAAAAACATAATAAACCCAATTTTTTTGGTTAAATGGGTCTTCCAAGGTTGACTCGAGCTGGTGCTGCAAACTTTGCTCAAAATGGTTAGACAAAGAGCGGTTACAGAGTGTCCTTTCTTGAGAGATAGCCCGAAAAGGAAAGGGTCAATAAATGAACCACATGCTTGAGTTTGTACCAATGTCGAGGGGCGACATTGCTGATAACACATGCAGTTCTCTCAAATGGGATCTTGATCAGCCGTTCTTCTGGTCTTCAAACATTGCTGATGAAGGTTGGCTTGGCTGATAGACAATGACTAATGACTGAAGGACATTGCTGGTGCCAAAGAATAGTCCTAACTTCTATTATAAGGCTTAAAGTCTAAGTACAAATTATTACACCACTTGACACGCAGGCTTAATGGTCACTTCTAACAAAGACTTGGTGATGGATATAAATATAAAAATATATCTAACAATCTCCTCATATAGATTCATTACTATAAAATTAATTACAGATTAATTACAAAAAAAAATTAATTACAAAAAAATGCAAATTAATTACATCAAAAATAGAAAAACTATATATATATATATAAATTACAAAATTAATACTGATTATTTGTAATTAATACAGATTATTTTCTACAAAAATAACACATTTGCAATTAAATAATTACACAAATAGCAAAAAAAAAAAAAAATTTCAGGGACTTACCTGTTAATGAGAGAGAGAGAGAGAGAGGCAAAAGGGGCGAGAGGTAGTTAGGCGACGACGACCTTGTTCATAGTGAGAAAAACAAATCAAAATTAGAAAACAAATTTATAAAAAATTAAATTATAAGTGAAAAATAGGGGTAGACTTACCGTGTGAGGGTAAGAGAGGCGGTGATAGCAACGGCGGTAGTGAGAGTCGCGGTGGCAGCGGCGTTGGTTGTTGGTGTGGCTGGAGATATATAGGGAAAGAGAATATATAGAGAGGGTGAGAGAGAGAGAATAGTGAAATGGGGGGAGGGTTTCGTTAGTGGGGGGTTTCGTTGGGTGGGGGAATTTGGGAAAAGGGAAGCGGCGCAACGGGTGTGGCCGGAGGAAGGCAAACGGCATAGCAGGCGTGGTCGAAGGGAGAAGAGAGTGAGATAGAGAGAGAGGGAGCTAGACGTGGAAATAGAGAGAGAGAGAGAGAGAGAGAGAGAGAGAGAGAGAGAGAGAGAGAGAGAAGGGGGCTTGGGGCAGGGTAGCGGCGGTGGTGGTTGGTGTGGTTGCAGGAGATAGAGAGGGAAGAAGGGTGAGTGTGTGAGAGAGAGAGGGAGAGTGAATATGGGGTTTTTTTTGGGAAGGGGGGGTCGTCTGGGAAGGGGGAAAAGGGAAAGGGTCGTCTGGGGAAGAGGGAAGGGGGTAGGGTGGTGTGACATTAATTATAATTAGCGACAGAAGTTTCGTCGCTAACTTCAAACGTAAATTAGAAACGGACTCATCGTCGCCAATTAGCGACGGAGCCAATAATCAGCGACGGAAGAAATGAATATTCCTCAAATATTCCTTAATTTAGTGACGGGAATTAGCGACGAAAACATTTCCGTGTCTAATTTAAAAGCCCGCCACTTTAGCTATGGTTTCCATCGTTGATTTTGAATTTTTGTCGCTAATACACGTATTTTTAGTAGTGGGTTTTGTTAAAAAAAAAAAAAAATAGGTTGCTCTAATTCAAGGTGCCACCAGCTTTTATAAGGACTTAAAGTGGTAGTTACAGATCGCCTAGTCTCTTAGTACCACTAGTAGCGGGATTAGAACTTAAGATATGAGGGCTTAAAGTGGTACTTACAAATCGCCTAGCCCAATGTTAACGAGATTAATATTGCACTTTTTAAGCTCTATTGACTTTTTCCTTTTTAGACTTGACTTTACCTTTTAAGCTTTAGGGAGATGTTGGACGAATAGGCTTGGGCTCAATTGTCTAGCATGCGCTCAAATGGGATTCTAGAGGTCCATTTGTATATTACTAGTTGGAGACGTCCGAATTCGATAGAACTTGGGATTAACCCAACTCAACCTACAAGGAATAGGATTGTTGTGGGGTTAATATAAATACGACAACTCACAAGGAGGAAAATAGCTGTAGCAATTTTTTGCCTCCTCTCTCTCTCTCTCTCTCTCTCTCTCTCTCTCAATAGTTTTCATCCCACTGAAATATTCTTTTTAAGTTTAACATCGAAATACTTGGATTTGCAGCGTGTAATCGTAATTGATATTTGTGCTACATGATATCACTTCGATGAGAAAGAATTGTAGATTATACTGTTCACTGTGCACACAAGTTCGTAACACAAGTCAAAAGCTTTTTGCTTCGCTCTGAGTACGAATTCATACGATGTAATTCATGAAACACTTTTGTTTAATTCGTCCTTCACATATATAATGCCTAACTTTGAAATATCTTTTATTTTTGGATATTTCAAAGTTTTTTTTTGGACTTAGAATTTCAATGAAAGTTAAATAACAAATGTCATATTATTTCCTCAACAAAATTAAGTATTTAAAAGATAATGGTAAAAAGCGTTAGTTACAAGTAGAAATACAAGGAATGGTAAGTAAAATATTAAATAATACATTTAAGAGGATTTTTTTTTTTGTCAAAAATATTTAGAAATAAGATAGGTTGCTCTAATTCAAGGTGCCACCAGCTTTTATAAGGACTTAAATTGATACTTACAGATCGCCTAGTCTCTTATGACCACTAGTAGCGGGATTATAACTTAAGATATGAGGGCTTAAAGTGGTATTTACAAATCGTTTATCCTATTGTTAATGAGAATATTGCACTTTTAGGCTTTATTGACTTTTTCCTTTTTTGACTTTTTTCCTCAATACAAATACTATTTTCGTTTAAAAATAAATGTCATTTAGTAAAGTTTTTTTGTCTTAAAATATATGTTGTTATAGGATTTCAAAAAATACATATTCTACCAAAATTGTCCTTATTTACTACTTTTTTAAAAAAGAGTTGTTAAGAGAAAGAAAAAAAATACTCATGCAATTTATTTTTAATAAATAAACTTAAATAAGAGTAAATCAGTCTTTATGTAAGTTTGTTTAATCTATGTACAAATTGTTACTCCCTCCATTCCAGGCAAAGAGTCCACTTTTGCCTGGAACGGAGGGAGTAAAACAGTACTTATGTTGGGGGTAGGTAGTATAAGTACCAGGTTGGACGGCAGTATAGTACCCTACTTTTTTTCTATTGAATTTCTTAAACCCAATTTCAATTTTAAAATTTGGTATTGAGGAAATAAACATAGCCCAAAGTCAAATAGTTTAAGAGTCCGTTTGGTACAGCGTTTACAAAATGCAGTGTTTTAAAAACGCAGCGTTTTAAAAAACGCAGTGTTTTAAAAACGGATGTCTTTCTTTATAAATATGTTTGGGATATCACTTCAATACGTAGCTTTTTTTTCTTAGGAGCGTTTTGGGAAAAAGCTGGAAATTTCAGCGTTTTAAAACGCATCCAGCGTGAAAACGCTATGTTTTCTGTCGCAGTATTGAAACACATTTTTTGCAAATAAGCTGCGTTTTATCTCTGCATTTTGCCAAAACGCTCGACCAAACGGGCTCTAAGTCGAAACCAATACTTAAAAAGAGTAATTAGATTGAAGCCATTAAATAAATAGTAAACCATATATACACGTATTTTGTCAGCTTAGTTCACGTGGCATTGAGATGAAATTAGACAAACTGAGTTGTATACAAAAGGAAAATGACAAAGCAACCAGAAAAAAACCAACAAAATCCAATTAAAGTGTTACCCGCAAAGAATGAACTTTTTTTTTTTTTTTTTCAGAAGTTAACATGTGACTAATTCAAATTAAAATTTTACATATTTTACTTATGTTTTAAAAAATAAAATTTTATTAATTAAAAACTATCTTAAAAATACATTGATTACGACTTTCATAACTTTGTAAAAATCACTAAATTTATCTTAATTATTGGTCAAATTTTAACTAAGTTGACTGAAAAAAGTCAAAAGTAGACTCTTTGCCTGGAACGGAGGGAGTATATTTTAAAATTTGTAATTAATTTGATCAATTTTCAGATAAATATTCAGTATATTAGTTAGAGAAATAAAGCTCTAACCTTTGAAAAATATTGTTTATAATTTTTGAAAAATATTTTAATTATCGTCAAATATTGATGAAAATTTGAACCAATTAATCAACTAGGTCAAAATGTACATTTCTTTTTAATTAAAATGGAGAGAGTATGTTACGATACTGTACCTAGTGCAAAAAATCAAGGCATTATATGGAAAAAATTTATTGGTTTTGATCATTATAGTATTGCTTTAATGCAACAGAAAAATATGTGCATCGTATATTAAAGTGTTCTATGTTTGTTGGGATTTTGAATCGCGAACCACGTACAGAATCGGAGCTGAACAAATCTATTATAGATTAATAACCTAATACAATCCAACTATGCAGAGACCTCATTGAGACGCTCAACAATACAAAGGGGGAGGGGGTAACAGATTGACTAGCCTATGGGAATACACAGATCACTGAAGGTCTCATGCTTAGTACACGTCATGGCTAAAGAACCTGCAAAACAGAGGTTAGTCCAAGGGTATAAACAAAGTAGATATAAACGGAAAGAAGCTGAGAATGAAAGGGGAGAAAACACGTCGGTGTGATAGTCACTAACTTGCCGTCACAGGTGGTTAACACCTCGGCTCAGGCCAACTTTTGGCTCAGTAACCCTTCACCGGTCCACCGATGTCTAAACCCAGCACACAGAACCAAGGACTACGCCCTTACAAACCCAGCCCAACTTCGATGGCCACTAACACGAAGGCAACCAGACAAAACACATCACTCTCCCTTAACTCAGCAGGACCCGACACTACGAAAGGGCAGCAACGCCACCAAGAAGCTCACCAAAGGGACACCCTTCAAGAACCCACACAAAGCCACCAGTGTATCTCTCTCTCACACACACACACACACACACACACACTCTCTGCGCACTCACAAAGAGAAGAAAGAGAAAACACAAGGTAGTGACGGTAGAGACATAGTTGATAACCTAAATCTAAACCCCAGATTTACTCAGCTTACTCACTCTCTACAACCGATACAGTGACGCAAGGGAGAAGAGAGGAGAATATATATCACGACAACAACGAGGCACAGCAGAAGCGCATAAATAAAGGATCTGGAAGCCTCAAGCTTCCGGTTTTGCACAAAAGTCATGGGCGGGCCTCCAAGGAGAATGGGCTGCCACTTACTTGGGCCAAGCCAACAAAAACTATAACAATCTCCACCTTGGAACAAGTGCTGGTTCAAAACAACTTAAGGACTCATAGGACAGTTTAATAGAGGGTTCATCATCGCATATCCATCACTTGTTCCAAGCTGGACCAAGCAAGGAAAGAAGAGCATACACGAAGTACGCAAGGGAAATAACTGTCTAACATGCTCCACCATACAAAGTAGGAACATGGGAGACACCATAACACACACAAAGCGTGAAGTGGATTTACGGGGTAACGCACGAAACATGAAAATCAATCACCGGGATCAAATTTTAAAATTTTAAAACAAGATTGAAATTTTGTTACCGTAAAACATTTTAACTCCCAATGAAATTGAACAATCAAAACACATTTAATCCTAATCCCTTCCCAAAGAATAAACCCCCTTACAAGCAACCTAGCTTTAATACTAATACAACCAGCCACATTTTGAGGCACTTAAATCCAAAAATGGTTCACATGCAAAGAGTTAATATTACCAATTAAAACTTTTAACCAATCACTAGGATTTTCAGATTTTAAAGCTCCTTTGTAAATCGTGGATTTATAGAAATTATTAAACCATTAACAATTTTAAGATTAGCAAGCACAATTTCAGGATTTTTCACAATTTCAGTTTGCATACTTGGACCCACATCAAGAGAACTTAACACATAGGGGTGCTCCACCACAATTGGAGCCGGGGGAAGGGGGACATCAATAGCAAGTATAGGTTGAATCGGAAGCAAATAAGGGAATTTAGTTTCTTCAAACACAACATCCTTACAAATGATAACTTTAAAATCATTTTCTTCTTTTAACCACAATCTATACTCTCCCACCCTCTTCGCATACCCTAAGAAGACACACCGAACCGATCTAGGTTCAAGTTTGTTGTTCTCTCGATAAATATAAGAGGCACAACCGAAAACACGCAAATTTAAAAAATCTAAATCACAACCAGAAAACACAGCTTCTGGACATTTTCCATTAAGCGAGATAGAAGGGGACCTATTCATCACATAAGCGGCGGTAACAACCGCCTCGCCCCAAAACCCTTTGGGAAGACCTGATGATGCAAGCATAACCCCCACACGTTCTAAAAGAGTTCGACTCATGCACTCCGCAAGATTGCTAGGGAAAGATTTTTCGTGATCAATCCCACTTTCACCGCAAAATCTCTCAGACTCTTAGTTACAGAACTCTATCCCATTATCCGTCCTAAGCATTTTGATTTTCTTACAGGTTTGATTTTCAACCAAAACTTTCTAAGTTTTAAATTTTTCAAAAGCGTCACATTTTTCTTTCATGAGGAAAACCCATGACTTTCCATGAAAAGTTATCAACAATAGATAGAAAATATCTGTTACCACCGTGAGTGGGACCACACGAGGGTCCCCACACATCCGCATGTATCAATTCCAGAAAATTTTTGCTAGAGTATTTTTCAAGAAGGGGAGGAGGAAAACTAACTTTATGTTGTTTGCAATTCACACAAGTATCACATAAAGGCACGCAAGAAATCACATCAGCACCAAAAACTCCATTTTTACGTAAAATTTCTAAGCCTTTACTACTTAAGAGACCAAGTTTTTTATGCCACAAATCTGATTTTTCATTCTTAAAAATATTTGTTTGATTTTCATTAAAAGACACAGGCACACCATTGCAATCATACAAATTCTTTTGTTTTCCAACTTTGAAAATTACCAAGTTACCCTCTGAAATTTTCGTCAAACCCTTTCCCCATCTACCCTCTAACCCATCATTTTCTAAACATGCACAAGACATCAAATTGTTGCACAAATCAGGCACATGTCTCACATTTATCAAAGTCAAAATATATCCAGAATCAAATCTCAAGCACACATTGCCAATTCCAGCAATTTGACACGTTTTCTTGTTAGCCAAAGAAACTTTTCCAATCTTTACCTCTTTGTATGACGAAAACATGTTTTTATAAGGTGTCATGTGAAATGTACAGGCAGAATCAATAAGCCACTCATTTTCACATGTAGAAATAGAAGGCACAGAATTCAATTCAATTTCACAAGTTTCCGACACCATAAAAGCATCACCATCATCGTCACTCCCGGAAGCTAAATTACAGTCATTAGGCTCATTTTGATTCTCATTTTGAATTTTCTTAGGACAATCCCTTTTAAAATGCCCAGACTCGCTACAATTGTAACAATTTCTATTTCATTGAGCTGATCTAGACTTGGACCTATCCTTGCTCCTTCCCGTTTCATTTTCAAAATTTTGATCTTGATTTCTATTTTTCCAATTGTTTCTATTTTGAGTTTTCCTTCTCACCATATGGACCTTACCTGATGTCGATGAACTACCCTCACTGGCCCTCAACTATAATTCCTTACTCTTTAACCCACTTATCACCGCGTCAAGAGTCAAGGCATCCCTACCATACTTGTTCGCAGATTTCACCTCCGCATAACACTCAGGAATGGTATTAAGAAGAACTATAGGGATATATTCGTTAATATGTTTGTCATCGGTTAGCTTAATATCTTGTACCAGTTTTGTAAAAACATCAAGATTTTCATCCATATATTTGCTTAAGTCAAGTTTAAAGCGAAATTTTTTTCTAGAAGATATAGTTTGTTAGGCAATGAAGTTTCAAAATATAGCTCTTCTAGTTTTTCCCAAAGTGCTTTTGCAGATTCCAACTTACCAACTTTTCGTAAAACAAAGTCGGACAGGTTTAAAATAATAGATGAATATGCACATTCATCCATTTCAGCTCTAATTTCCTCCGTATCTTTTTCAGTAAAGTTTAATGTTATGGCCTTAAAAAAATTTTCTTTGATTAAAATCCCTCTCATTTTCTGTTGCCATATCATAAAATTATTTTTTTCATTAAGTGGTTCTAAACTATACGAGGAAGAGCTAGTCATTTTAAAACACAGAAACAATAGAAACAAAATAATCACCACAAAACAGAATCAAACTAAAGTAATCAGCATGCACCAGATCTAATTAAACCAAGCAAATTACCAACTAACTCAGAAAACAGATCTAGTATCCAATATTACTATTAATACCAAAACTTTTTAACTAGAAACCTCAAGCAGGCAGCATGCAAGTCTAAATCACCAGACAACAAAACCAGATCTAAACAAATTTAAAATAGAACTTAACCCAACCAAGCATACGAATCATTAACTACGCAGATAATAGTAACTAACCAGAACTAAATCAATCCACGCAGTAGAAACGTAAATAAAGAAAGGAGGGAAGAAGCTTACCAAGAAACTCTAGGTTAAAGTTTCTATTTTGGATTGAAGGAAGCCTTACCGCGTACGATTCACCGTACGCACAACCCAAAGCTTTGATACCACTGTTGGAATTTTGAATCGTGAACCACGTACAGAATCGGAGTGGAAAAATCTATTACAGATTAATAATAATGGGCCTAATACAATCCAACTACGCAGAGACCTCACTGAGACACTCAACCGTACAGAGGGGGAGGGGGTAACAGATTGACTAGCCTATGGGAATACACAGATCACTGAAGGTCTCAAGCTTAGTACACGCCATGGCTAAAGAATCTGCAAAACAAAGGTTAGTCCAAGGGTATAAACAGAGTAGATATTAACGGAAAGAATCTGAAAATGAAAGGGACAAAACACGCCGGTGTGATAGTCATCAACTCGCCATCGCAGATGGTTAACCCCATGGCTTAGTCCAACATTCAGCTCAGTAACCCTTCACCGACCAGTCCATCGCACGAGTCCACCGATGTCTAAACCCAGCACACAGAACCAAGGACTACGCCCTCACAAACCCAGCCCAACTCTGGTGCCCATTAACACGAAGGCAACCAGACAGAACACATCACTCTCCCTCAACTCAGCAGACCCGACACTACAAAAGGGCTGTAACGCCACCAGAAAGCTCACCAAAGGGACACCCTTCAAGAACCCACACAAAGCCACCAGTGTATCTCTCACACACACACTCTCTGCGCACTCACAACGAAAAAGAGAGAAGAGAGAGAAAACATAAGGCAGTGATAGTAGAGACACGGCTGATAACCTAAATCTAAACCCCAGATTTACTCAGCTTACTCACTCTCTACAACCGCTACAATGACGCAAGGGAGAAGAAATGAGAATATATATCACGGCAACGAGGCACAGCAGGAGCGCATAAAGGAAGGATCTGGAAGTCTCAAGCTTCCGGCTTTGCCCAAGTCATGGGTGGGCCTCCAAGGAGAATAGGCTGGGGTTGGGCTTTCTATTTAGGCTGCCACTTACTTGGGCCAAGCCAACAAAAACTATAACAATGTTAATCAAACGTTTGACTTTAATAAATTGTCGAAACGATTTATGCTGATAAATTCTGTGCATATATCATTCCTTGATCAACGCAAGAACAAATACTCTCAATTTCGTACATATTGCCAAGTTTTTCTCTTTATGGAATTCCGGAGTTCTTGACCATTTAAAAATTCAATGTATATTAATTACTCGAAATTACTACCTCCGTTTCAAAATAATTGTCGTTTTAGTAAAGTTTTTTTATCCCAAAATAATTGTAATTATAGGATTTCAAGAAACATTTACTCATATTTTGCAAAAACTGCCCTTATTTACTACTCTTATTAAAGAGAGTTGGTGAGAAGAAAGTGAAAAAAATACTCCTACAACTTATCTACTTCCTTCGTCCCGGATAAATGTTCCTAGTTAATAAAGCACTTGAATTAAGAAACATAATTAATGATGTGCTGTAAAATGTGTTCTGACGATAATACTCATGAACATTAATTGAGTTCAACTATTCTAAATAATTGAGTTTCTTTGGGATGTATTATATTAAATGAAATTTTAATGGTATATTAGGAAGAATAGCAGAGAATAGGTAGATCAAAAGTCTTTAGGGAACATTAGTTGGGACATCCCAACATAGAAAGTAAGAACATTTATCCGGGATAGATGGAGTATAATAATTGAAATTAAATAGGGGTAGATTAGTCTTTTTGCAAGCTTTTTAAATCTGTGTATACATTGCTAAAACGATAATTAATTATTTTGGGACGAAGGTAGTATTTTCTTATCATACCCCTAATCAAATTAACTATTTACTTAATTTTCTTGAATCTTTTTTTTAAACCAATTTTCTTGAATCTTTTAATTTCAAATATTTTTAAATAAAAGATATAAAGAAAAATCTTATTCCCACCGTTCCAAAATTATTGTACTGGTTTGACTTTTTTGAATCAAACTAAGTGTTTTCAAATGAAATTTGATGTATAAGTTTATATTTTTTTAAAAATTACAAAACATGTAATTTGTTGTGCTTTTTAAATATTACGAAAAAAAATTATACTTCAAAGTTTTATTTGGAAAATATCTAGTTTGACTTAAAAAATCAAACTAAAACAATAATTTAGAAATGGATGGAGTAATATTTATCAGCAATTACTAATTTTTTTTATGCATAGAATTATGTCAAATGTCCACATGTATTTACAATTTACATATATTTTTGCTCACATTTACATAATTCTATACATAACTATCATAATTAATATTATTAAAATATGCCTTTAAAGCACAAGTTACTGCACAAAATCTTTTTTTCATTAAAATGTTTAAGAATAGAATTTTTGTCTGACAATTAATATACTCCCTCCGTTCCGAATAAATATTCCTACTTTCTATTTTGGAATTTTTCAACTAATGTTGCAAAAGACTTTTGATCTATCTATTTTCTATCATTTTTCCTAATATATCCTTAAAGTTTTATTTAATATAACATATCTCAAAGAAACCGAATTATTTACAATAGTTAAACTCTATTAATATTTATGAGTATTTTCATCTTAACATATTTTATATTATATTATTAATTATATTTTTTAATTTCTGTATTTTATCAACTAGAAAGAAATATACGAGACGGAAGAAGTATTTGAAGTTGAAGCAGTAAGCTAGAAATGCGGTAGAAGGCCATTGGGTAGCCCATGGCCCCATGAGGCCACATGAATAGCTGCCGACCGGCATGTGTTCTGAGGCTTTCCCCGATCGAGATTCTACAGAGAGAATCACGCTCAATATTAAATCCACAGCACACACGCCTTTACCCAATTCAAAATTCAAGTGCATATTTCCTTTGCCCATCCCTTTACATTAAATATTTAGACGTTTTTCCCTCAAATCATTGGTTGCAACAACATACTCCCTTTAGTTATGACATTTGGATAGACGGCTTCATTCCGTTGACTTCTTCGTTATACTTAACTGAAAAATCATCATGTGAGATGCTTGTGACCAACTAAAACAGCTTCAAATTTTTTATCCCACTTTCTGTTACACTTTTGGTCCAATGAATTAATCTTAACCTTACACGTATCCTTATTATTTTAGTGAGTCTTCCTTTTACAAATTTTACAAGAACATGCGTAGGATTAGATTCAATGAAACATGAAGTGTGATTTGAACTGAGAGAAGGTTTGAATTCAATTAAAACAAAGTTTTTAGTGGTTATTTGACCATATTATAGTCAAGTATTATTTTCACCCATGTTATAGATGCCTTGATAGTTAGAAACAACAGTTGATGATATTAGCATCCATATGGGGTGCTATTGAGCTTCTCAACACCAATAGTTTGAGGCTTTTCCTCATACTTGTTGACCAAGTACTCAGTTCCTTCCATAACCAGTATGAAAAACTCAACAATCTCCCCCTTACACATCAGGGCCTAAGTTAGGGAAGCAGCAACCCAATCTCTGGGAACAGGGCAGAGATGCTTGACAAGGGCTCTTATATCGTTGGATCCAATTTGGTCTTCTTAACCCAAAAAAAATAGCTTAAAGAGTGAGGCCTTCCCCTTACACTTATTAACTAAGCACCTGCCCCTTCTACAATCGATGTAAAAAACCTTACAATTAGTTCTAAGAATTAAGTCATTTATGATAAAATAAGGGTTTGAACATCAAAAAGGTAGAATGATCTTGAAAATATATTCATATAGTCATGTTCACTTCATATAATGGATTTTAGTTAAATTTAGTAATTTAAATAGTAATTATTTGCCATTATAGGATTCAGATCCTCTCTAATCTTAACACCTTCTGGTTCTTTTAGTCCCTATAATGAATAAAATAGGTTATTGGTTTTTTTATGAATATATTATTTCATTTAATGAATATGTGGAACATACACAATAAAGGAAATGGAGTAACACAATTTTGGGATTGTTAGAAATTACAGTCGTATTTGATTGGAGATGTTCCAAATCCGTCATTGAAGGGAGCATACTCATGGTGTCAATAACTGAAGGATAAAATCCAAATTTCAAGTCTAATTGAAGGGGCTATAAGTAATTTCTCGAAAATTCAAATGCTTTGTAGAGAGAGAGAGAGAAAGTCAAAGAAGAACCATCGGGTGCAACACCGACGTCTCTACCAATACATACCATGTTCATTCTTAATGCAGCACTTAAATATTGAAAGTCTAACATTGAGCTTTTCCTAGCGAAAAGTCCATCCTTAACTCTCTCTCTCTCTCTCTCTCTCTCTCTCTCTCTCTCTCGTATATTGACTTTTCCCATTCTCAACAACTTGCACACTCTCCATCTCTCTTGATGACATAAAAACCTTACCCCCTCTCCACAATCCTCACAATATATAACATTTCTCAACCTTTCTCTTTACAAAAGTCAAATCCTACACCACTTCTGCCCTCCTTGATAAACACCCTTTGAGATTCTAAACACCTCAAACTTTTCTTGATCTTGTCTCATTTGTTATTTCTTGATCGTATATACTTTCGTTAGTTAACAAAAATGGAAGAAATTGAAATCCCTTCCCATTTTCTTTGTCCGATCTCCATGCAACTAATGAGAGATCCCGTAACCGTATCAACAGGTATAACATACGATAGAGATAGCATCGAGAGATGGCTCTACTCGGGCAAAAACACCAGTTGCCCCGTTACCAAACAAGTCTTATCCAATGTAGCTGATCTAACCCCTAACCACACCCTTCGTCGTTTGATCCAATCGTGGTGCACCATCAACTCCTTTCACGGCATCGAACGTATTCCAACCCCGAGGCAACCCGTAGACAAATCCCAAATGGTCAAACTCATCAACGACGCCAAGAAATTCCCAAAGATGCGGATGCAGTGTTTAAGAAGGATTAGATCCATCGCTCAAGGAAGCGAAAGAAATAAAATGTGTTTTGAGGCATCCGGCGGAGTCGAATTTCTCGCTTCTGTTCTCATGAAAAATGAATCGGAAGCTTCCGAGAAAGATGAAGTGTTGAGTATACTCCATCACATGGAACTCTCCGACGCAGGTTTGCGTAAACTGATAGCTGATAATGGGGGATTTCTTGAGGCTTTATTAAACGTATTGCAATCTGGGAATTTCCAATCTCGAGCGTACGCTACAATGCTACTAAGGTCTGTCTTTAACGTGGCAGACCCAGATCAATTAATCGGCACGAAGCCAGAGTTCTTTGTCGAGATAGTTGCCATCTTGAAAGATAATATTTCCCAGCAAGCGACTAAAGCGGCATTGAAACTTCTATTAGAGCTTTGTCCATGGGGAAGGAACCGTATCAAGGCAGCAGAAGCCGGCCTAGTTATTGTATTGATCGAGCTTCTCCTCGACACATCGGAAAGAAGGGGTGGCGAGCTTATACTAGCCGTATTGGACCAGCTATGCGGCTGCGCTGAAGGGCGTGCTGAGCTGTTAAGCCACGGAGCTGGATTGGCAATCATATCGAAGAAAATACTTAGGGTTTCAAATGTGGCGAGTGATCGGGCGGTCAAAGTACTCTCGTCGATTTCTAGGTTTTCGGCGAGTTCTAGGGTTCTTCAAGAAATGTTGCAAGTAGGTGTGGTTGCCAAGTTGTGCTTGGTGTTGCAAGTTAATATTGGTGCAAAGACCAAAGAGAGAGCTAAAGAGATTCTTAGATTGCATTCTAGGGTTTGGAAGGATGCCCCTTGTCTTCCTGCTCATTTGCTGTCATCTTATCCATCTGGTTGAGGATTGGAGTACAATTTTTTTGTGCAGATAGAGAGATTAATTACAGGAAAAATTAATTAGATTTACGGTTTATGTTCTTCTGAAACTATATTTAGGCAAATGGAAACAATGTTCCGTTGTATTTTTTTCTACTTAACGGAAATCTATCTTTTATACAATTAGTTACTGAGTTAGGTCAGATGAGCAATCTTGGTACAATATAAAAAAAAGGGTAATTCTAAGAGCTTCTCCGATTTAATTATCCTTTTCAGATGTCCTAATTCGAGCCATTTAACATCTTGGGTTGGATACTTTGTTAGGGATCAAGTTCATAATTTGTGAGACATCAATGCCAAAAATTATTTAAATTTTTTTCACATACGAATTATCTCTTCTTGTTTAAACATGTTACCTAGGAAAAACTAGATGATAGCGTTGGAGATGCCCTAAATATTCTGAATGGGGACGTCCCGAAAGCAGTTGTGTCATGTGTGTCATTAATTAAGTTAGGCTTGAATGTAATCAATGAATAAACTAAGTAAATAATTGTTTTATCCATAATAAGAGTGGAGTCATCAAAATTAGATTTACGGATAACTTGGTAATATAAACTATAAAATTGCTTCAATATCTTTAACATCAATGCTGAAAATTATTTAATTATCCTTTTCAGATGTCCTAATTCGAGTCATTTACTCTTGGGTTGGATACTTTGTGAGAGATCAAGTTCATAATTTTGAAGCAGAACGTTATTATTTACTCTCCTTTGAGTCTAATGGGAAGCGGAATCTTTCCAAATCCTCCCAACTCTCTCACTTTTGGATCGTTTAACATTATAGAATATGTCAATACATTAATAACGCTTCATTCAAAATCAGTGTCCATTTGTTGTTTTTCAATAAATATTAAATAAGCTAACTTTAAGGTCATAGTCCCTCTATCCCAATATGAGTGTCCGTTTGTTCTTCTACAAAAGAAATTTAAAAAGATAATATTTAGGTCATTTTAGTAGCACGCGCGCACGCTGCTACGCACACACACACACACACACACACACACACACATATATATACCTTTAGTGTTAATGCTATACCATTATAAGTGAATATTATGACGTAGTAGTTAGCAAATGTGAATTTTGTAATATTATACAAAAATAAGCACTCTTTTTGTGCCAATAAAATTTTAAAAATTAATATTCATTTTGGTACGGGCTAAGTAATTTTCAATTGGAAAAATTAATAAAATTCTCAAATTGAGAAGTTCGTGTTCTATCTAAAAGAGCATCACGATTTCATGGGGATCAAGAAAGTTAGAGCATCTCTAATGCTACTATTATTTAGTTTTTTCTACGTGACATACATAAACTATAAGACCTCTTTTGTATGTAGCAAAAAAATTAAAAAGAGAGTCTTTTTCTAAACGTGCTCCAATGCAAGATTCCTTTAAAATAATCTTTCAAAAATGACAGTTTTGTACAATTAATTACAAAAAACAAAAAATAAAAATTACTTCATACAAAAAAAAACTGACGATAAATAACGTGGATGGAAAGTACGTGATCCTCTAGAAGTAAAGGATTACGTAGAAGATGTCTTTCCAACTGAATGTCACATCATATACAACTCAACATAAGAGGTTTACATTAGAGAAGTTTTTTTTTATTTTTTTTTATTGTGGAAATCTCTTCACTACGTGTTTAGCAATTTTTACTGATAGATGATTATATTGGAGAAGCTCCTTCAGTCCTAATAACATTCCATTATTCTCGTATTTGGACATTCCATTTTATTGTTTTTGTTTTTTTTGAAATAAAGTACACATTTTTATCTATAAATAGAGATTTGGTTTACTTTATTTGGACATCGGATCAATTTTCTACGATTTTTTCAAGTTTTCCTCCATTTTCCTCTTTTATCTCTCTTTAAATTTGATTATTTGAAGTTTTTGGCTATTTTTTACCCACAAAAAGATTTTTTTTTTTGTATTAGAGTACACATTTTTTTCAATAAATAGAGACTTGGTTTGCTTATATGGACGTCAATTAATATTTTACAAAATTTTCAAGTGTTTCTCTATTTTCATATAAATATATTAAATTAAATATAGATTAAAGATGATGGAGTATGTAAAATTATTAAAATTTGTTCATTGTTAGAAAATAGTTTTTATTGAATAGCTTAATGACATTTTTGGTATTGGTCAAAAGGGAGATAAACTCCCCATTTTAAGCTACTTTGTTGTCCATACCCTAATAGAGTTAATTAATTCTTTCTTAAACTTCGTGCCAAGTTATACGAGACTTGTTAAACTCCATAAGTTGATCTATTTGTAAATAAAAAAACCGTTGTATTGAAATTGTTAGGTTCATGAGGATGTGCTCAGAATATAGGCTAGAGGGGGGGGGGTGAATAGCTTATATTACCTTTATTAAAAATTTCATCCTATTTAAAATTATATGTTTGAGAAACATGGATGAAATAATTAACGTGAATAGGTCATCTTCTTAGTTCGAGCAACACAGTCAATATAGTTATATCAGCTGATGTGTATCAGCAGTTTTGAAGGACAGCTGATAGGAAGATACTATTATACTTAGCTGGTATATAAGAGTTTAAGTAGCGGAAGAATATGCAGCATAAGTATAGCGGACAAGATTGAAGTAACTGTAAATAAATGCGTACAAGTTCAACATAACAGTCAACTAAAATCTTGTATTAGATGCATCAATTACTTTCCACAACCAGATTGCATAAGATATATATCAAAAATTACAAGAAAGATAAGTAAATGCTGAGTGTAATAAAAATGTGATTTATATTAAAATTCAGCAGAGGTTTGCTCAAAGACAAACATGCTTAGTACATCAACCTAGACTCTCTAACCTAGCAATCTCCCCGGGGGTAGAAGGAAAGTAATTGGGAAGCCGGGAAGACTCATAACCAGAACTCTAACCTTAGCAGTTCCTAATCCCCTAGGAAGGTGGACAAGAGAAGTGCTAGAGTTAGAGGGATGTGAGAAGAGAATATTAGGCGTTGTTCAAATAGCTGGTATTTGAACAACTCAGTGCTGAGCACTCAGCCAAAAGTGATAATAATTTTTTGCACAATCGACAGCCCTTATAATGTAGTATAAGTCTGCCGATATGAATGCAGTATGGATTAAAAAGCTCTCATTCTTCATCGGACATCTTCAAGCTTGATCAGTCTTTAACGATTTGCAGAATGCTTGGTCTCTAGTTGTGGATTTGAAGTCCAGCAACTGAAGAGACTTAGTCTTTCGAAGGAAGAAAGAACTCAAATCAAAAACTAAGTTTTTGATCAAGCAGGACTTCTTAGCCTTTGGAATTTCTGTTTTTCTCTCCCACGAAGTGTTTGTTCTTACACTTGTGTTTTCTCACTCTTTTAGGTGTGGTTTCAAATTGAAAGAGCAAAGAACTATTTTTAACCACCAACACCTTTCTCGTGCACACACACATCTTGAATGTAAGAATGAGAGTCTTCTTATATAGGCTAGAGAAGATGAAAGAGTCGTTGGAGCTTTGATGAGTTTCTGCCCGTTGGAAATCTGAATCATTAATGCACTGGAGTGCGTCGTTCAAACTGTTGGGCAAAGACCTTCCGTTAAGCTTTTGTCTTGAAGTTGATCCGTGAATCAGGCTGACAGAATTGGACTTGTCACGCATGCCTGGGATGTAGCGCACTGTGTTTGGCCTTTTACGGAATGTAGCCTTGGAGACTGGGACCAATACACGAAAGAGGAAATGTCTTCTGAATAATAGTCAAATCACAGACATCGATGCATATCTTGAATTGTCAGGAAGATCTTGTAACGGATGAGGGACATGGCTGATACTTGGATCTGCCGATATAATACTGCTGGTGTAAAGATTGCTGATGAGACATGGCTGGAAGGGATGTCTGCTGGTGAGACATTGCTGATGGACATGTCTGCTGGCGCATGAAGAGCTAATCCATATGAAAGTTTGTCATCACTTTGGTAGGACAAAGACTCGGATATGTACAAAGACTTCCTAGTTTAATTACCTATGCATTGTTTCATCAAGCTACCACACTAACCGGTACGCAGCCCTTTTAGCCACTTGTGAAACATACGTTGTAATAGGAACAAGCAAATCACTAAGTTGGAATATGCATACATATATATCAGCTGTTTCACAGGCATATTTCTAACAGAAATCATCCTCAAAATTTACATTGGAAACAATCTTTAATGTATTGGAAATGCATGGTTCTCAATGTACTCCTTCCGTTCTACCCAAATAGTCCACGTTTTAAAAGTCTAATTCTTAAGCAATATATCAGTATAATTGAATTTGATCATAATTACAAAAATACTTAAGTACAATCAAGATAATTACAATACAAGTGAAGGTTAAAGATGAATGATTATGAAAATTGTAAGCATAATTTTTTGAAAGTGAACTCTTTAAGTAAAACATCCTAAAATAGTATAGTGAACTCTTTGCCTGGAACGGACAGAGTAATAAATTTCCTGAATGAAAAATAGCTACTTTATCCGTTTCAAAATAAGTATCATTTTAGAGTTATGCACACATATTAAGAAATTTTGTAGGTTGACAAATATATATTTTTTAAATATCTTTAATTTTGTGATAGGAGTAGTTGAAAATATAAATTAGGAGGAGATAACTATTAGAAGAAGATAAAATATTTAATTAATAGATGATTAATTATTGGGATTTGGGATAAGAGAAGGGTAAATTAGGCAAAACATGCATTACAAATCTAAAACGACACCTATTTTGGAACAAAAAAGAAGCTAAAGATATACTTATTTTGAAACGGATGGAATAGTCGTTAACAACTTCTCATAGTGAATATTCCTTCTAATTGTTCGCGAAACTTGATAATAAAATCTTTAACATGTTCTCAAACTGAATAAGTTTCCCCTAATAATGATTAGAGTCCGTTTGTTCGTGCATTTTAATCAAAATGCAGGGTTAAAACATAGCTTATTCCTTAACTTAGCGTTTCAATGCTGCGGTAGAAAAAGCTGCGTTTTCAAAACGCAGCTGCGTTTTCAAAAAGCTGGAATTCTTAGCTTTTTCCCAAAATACATATTTTAAAATGCAGTAGGGAATAAAAAGCTTCGTTTTGACATAATATCTCAAACGCATTTATAAAGAAAAAAGCTTCGTTTTAAATAATATGCGTTTTAGAAACACTGCGTTTTAGAAACACTGCGTTTTCAAAACGCGCTACACCAAACGGGCTCTAGGTTGCCTCTTATAATGAATAAGTTAAATACTTTAGTGAAACTTTTACCACAAAATTCATGGCTAGCCTGAAGTTTCCGCATTAATGAACCAATCCAACGACTTAAAAATCCCCTTTAGTGAGCTAATCAATAAATGAAATAACAGCTTCACTAGACAAAGAAACGAGGTTTTTTTTACCAAAATATTGTAGTTTTAGAAAAATACTCCCTAACCATGGTACTTATAAAAGTAATCCCCTGAACTGTGTACTTTTTAAATTTTTTATAACAAATGACAGTTTTGTAATTTAAGCCTTTGAAATTTTAGGGCACTAAAAGGTGTGTTACGTGATGAGGTCTTCTCAAATGAGAAGAAAGTTGTATTTGCGAAGGAGAGTACTAGTACAGCCCTAGAGGTAAAACCCCCTACACCAATACTAGAAGCAAATAAGCAAACAATAATGCAAATAGGGAAGCAACTACCACGTGTTTCTAAATTAAATCAGAGAGAACGTGAGTTGTTATATTGATTGATAGTCATTGTTTTTCTTTCGCCGCCTTCATTAATTATTTCTATGTAATATTACAAAACTTGCTTTTTTGGACTTGGTATATGAAAAAAATTGTTAGAAACACTAAATTGGTGTTATATGTCTTGTTTCATATTTGATATGAATATGTCGGATGTATATGCTATTAGGGAGAAAACGTGTTGATAGATGCATTAGATAGAATACGATATAGTTGTAGTCCAACGAAAATGATTTTATATGGGACAACATACTCACAGTTGTTAGAAAAATGTGTATGAATGCACGTCAACAAATTCACAGCAGTTTTGAATAAAGTAGATTTCTAGGTACCCGTTAATGGTTGGACTGGATTAAGTATGAGATATGTTGCATTACGTATAACGAATGACCAAGGCGTGGATGTGCAGATTAATCTCACTGTCCAAATGGACATTTCAAGAAACAATAGTACATGTTGTGGTTCACACGAACAAAAAGTTCGTGTTAATCACAACACCTACTTTAGATTCTCGAACGGGACTCTAAGCTATTAAGTGTGTGTGTGTACATGTATGTCTATTTATAACTAAATAGACAATATACATATCTATTTCTAAATAAACATACTAGATGTGGGTTGTTGATATTTGACAATATCTATTTCTAACTAAAAACAAGTTGGGCTTTAGCGACGAAATGAGCACATATGAACTAGTTGCGCTGTTCCAATGGTAACAACGACACTACAACATTCGATCTTCTGCCGCTGTTAACATTGGAAAAGTGCAACAAGTTTGTACACTACTGACATTTCGTCGCTAAAGCCCATAAAGTTAAGGGTGTGGTTTAGGGTTAAAGTTAGGGTTAAGGTTGGGTTTAAGGGGTATGGTTTATATAAGGTTAAGAGTGTGGTTTAGGGTTATAAGGTTGCCTTTTAGGGTTAGGTTTTAAGGTTAATTAAGGATGTGGTTTAGGGTTAAGGGATAGATTTTAGGTTAAGGGTAAGCATTTAGGGTTAAGGTTTGAGGGTCCAGTTTAGGGTTTAAGGTTTATGGGTCCAGTTTAGGGTTTAGGTTAGGGTTTACAGTTTAAGGTTGTGATTAAGGGTAAAGGTTGGGGTTAAGGGTATGGTTTAGGGTTAAAGTAGGGTTAAGGTTGGGTTTAAGGGTTTCAGTTTAAGGTAAAGGGTATAGTTTAGGGTTAGCTTAGGTTTTAGGGTTAGGTTTAAAGGTTAAGGTCGTGGTTTAGGGTTAAGAGTAGGGTTTAAGGTTGTGACTAGATTTATGGTATAGGGTTAGTGTTTAGGGTTTAGGGTTTAAGGTTTAACAAAAAAACAGAATAAAATACACATTTAATTACACAGAAAAACAGAAAATTCATAAACATACACATTCATATTGAATAAATTCACAAAAAATAAATAAATACACAAAAAACAAAAAACAGAAACATACATATATAAACAGAAGAAAAAAAACATACATTTTTATACATAATTTAAAAAAAACCATAAATTAAATACAAAATAAAAAAATTGAAAAAATACATACCTTAAATCTGGAGGCCGGCGACGATAGTGGTAAGATGGAGAATGGCCGGAGAAACTTCAAAATAGAGAGAGATAGATAGATAGAGAGAGAGAGAGAGAGAGAGAGAGAGAGAGAGAGAGAGAAATTAGGGTTTAGGAGTTCAAAATTTAAAAAAAATAAAATTAAGGAAGAAGGGGAAGGGGAACGGACTTACCGGAGGCGACGGTAGCTACGGTGGCGGAGGGAGAGAGAGAGAGAGAGAGAGAGAGAGAGAGAGAGAGAGAGAGAGAGAGAGAGAGAGAGAATGGAGGAGATGAGTGACTGGTGGGGGGGTGCTATTCGATTTGAGAATTTTGGTTTAAATTACTGATGGAGCTTCGACAGTAATTGTCACTTAAAATTACTGTCGGAATATTCGACAGCAATTACTGTCAGAATCTCCAACAGTAATAATGACCACCAATTTTCCAGACGTTTCTGTCGGTTGAAAAGAGAATATTCGAAGAATATTCCTGTATTACTGTCGGAGAAATTACTGTCGAAAGCCATCCGACAGTAATTATAATCCCGCCAAGAAAATGAAAATTACTGTCAGAAATATGACAGTAATTACTCCGACAGTAATTAGCGTGTTTCTATTAGTGATAATACATATATATATATATATATATTATTTATTCATTTGTTTGCTGTATTAATAAAATATGCATATTTTATCATTTTCTTTTATTTGTTAGTCCTAGTTAAATAAACACATACATATATTTTAAACAAATAATAAAATTATTATTTGTCTTTCTTCTTTATGTTTTATTATTGTTATTATTATTATTATTATTTTATCATATAACATAAATATACCGTAACATTTAAATTTGAGCATGTAATTATAAGAGACTGAAAGGGCGAGTTGGGTGGGTAAAACCTTCCCAACTCGTAACTTAGCCTTCGAACGCACAATCTCAGTTTTTCTCTAATTTTTTATATAAACGAGAGTGGCGACTCTGTATTTTTATATAAATATGTCATTCACATTTATTACCATTTTTTCGGGAGTCTAGAACGAAAAGCTCAGAACGATATGCGGATCGGGGTGCTCACATACATCAACATACTACCCAAGTACAATGTTTTCAAAACCCTGTAAAACCATGGTCTCACCAAAAGAAAATACATATAAGTTCAAAGGAGCAACTACCCAAAAGAACAACATGTCGAGCTCCCCAAAGATAACACGTCCTCACTAAGCGTTCCTCGCCTGACTAGGAATGAACAAAAACAAATAAACAAGGAACGAGATGAGTCGAAATCTAGTAAGTTACTAATTCAACAATATGGCTTCCGAAAATTTAAGACAGTAATAATAACAAGTTATAGCAAGATATAATCATTATCCAAGGCATCTATTAGTCCCGAAAGGCTCAAATAGGCTATAAGGGGGGTGTTGAATAGCCTATGTCCAATTTTAAAAACTTTGACAAGTTTTATAACACAAAGCAACAAATAAGCTAACAAGTAGCTAGCAACAGAATAGTTTGTGTATAAAAGGACAATATAGAATGGCTGATGTCCTATAGACAAGATTAGTCGTTCTTCTGGGCAAGATGAAAACTTGGAAAACAGTAAGTGAATAACAAATAACACAAGTGTAAGTCAAAGTAAAGAACAAATATTTGAAGTGGTTCACACTATGAATTAGTGCTACGTCTATTACCAAAGCGGTCAACTTTGGATTTAAAAATGTGCACTATGTTTTCCACTAAGATCTATCACAAGAATCACTAATGGATCGTGTACAAAATATTTGACCAAGTGTTTTCGATGAGAGTTATAATCTAGAAAGATTAAACTCTCATGTGCCTTAAAAGACTCAGATTACAATCAATGAAGAGTAATAAATGTTGGAATCTAAGTGTAGTATTCTTCACAGAATTGAATGCTAGAATATTGCTTTGAAGCTCTTGAATGCACTAAGTAATTTGAAGCTTGAAGGTTGTTTAAATTGCAAGAAGGGTTAGATGTATCTTCAATTCTTTAAGCCCATCTATTTATACTTGGAGAGACTAATGTAGCCGTTGGAGAGATCTTCAGACTTGAGAGGTGCAAATGGGGTGCATTTAATGCAAAGTTGCCTGCATTAAATGCACACAAGTGTCGAAATCTGAATGCTGAAATGAGTCTTCCAAGGTTAACTCTAGCTGGTGCTACAAACTTTGCTAAAAATCGTTAGACAAGGTGCTGTTTGCAGAGTATCCTTTCTGGGAAGATACCCTGAAATGGAAAGGTTCAATAAATGAACCAAGTGCTTAAGGTTGCAACAAAGTCAAGGAGAGACATTGCTAGTAACACAGGAAGTTCTTCAGAACTTAGTCTTCATCGGTCGTTCTTCAGATCTTCACACATTGCTGATGAAGGTTGATTGGTAGACAATGACTGATGACTTAAATTAAGGACGTTGCTGGTGAAGGATGGCTGGTAGACAATAGCTATCAGTTGAAGGACATTGCTAGGGCAAAAGAGTAATCCTAATATCTATTATAAGACTTAAGTCTAAGTACAAATGGTCAACACGGTCTAAAAATGATAAAACTCATCAAAGCTAGGCGGACAACCATGCGAGCGCATAGTGCGGTCGCATGGGTCATGCGTGGGCTTGGTGTGGCCGCATGAAATCCAGAAAACTGGCCCCTTTATGCCTTTGCTTGGTGCGGCCACATGGAGCCCTGAACCACCCTTAAACCTTCCAAAACATGCCTAGGTTGGTCTTCAAGATCTCTAAGTCATCCTAGGTTGATTCTAACCTCAAAACAAGGTTAAAGAACTCAAGAAACTCAACCAAAATGACGTATAACACGACGCAGAACCACTATGAATATAAGCCTCGTACTAATACTAGGATTCAATCACAAGATGAAGCACATAAAGAATAAATAATCAACATTAATACATATATGTTTCAATCTTGAATGCACATGGAATGTGAATGATACACAAAGGTAAAGCATTCAAATGATGCGGGTGTTACATCCTCTCCCCTTTAAAATAAATTCATCCTTGAATTTACTTACTAAGTTCATCAAATAAGTAGGGGTATTTCTCTCACATTTCTAGATCTGTTTCCCAAGTAGATTCCTCGATGTTATGATCCTTCCACAAGACTTTCAGAAGTGGGATTGTCTCAGTCCTCAAAACTTGTTCTTTGGAGTCAAGAATCTTCACAGGTTGCTCGACATAAGAAAGATCAGGTTTAAGATCCGTCGATTCGTATTCCAAGATATGTGATGCGTCCATCAAGTACTTCTTCATCATAGACACATGAAACACCGCAGGATCGAATACCCGACACATATCTATGGTGGCAATGCAAGTCTATAAATCAATTTCTAGAATCTTTTCAAAATCTCAAACAGTCCAATGTATCTCGGCGCTAATTTTCCCTTCTTGCCAAATCTCTTAACCCCGATACGTGGCAAAACTCTTAAAACCAAATAATCGTCAACTTTAAACTCGATATCTCGTGTCCTATTATCCCCGAAACTCTTTTGTCTACTTTGTGCCGTTTTCAACCTTTCTCGTATAAGTTTCAAATTCTCTGTCGACTCGTGTACCATGTTAAGAACCCATAACTTCGCATCTCCTACCTTATCCCAAAAAATCAAAGATCGACACTTCTTTCCATAAAGAGCCTCATATGGAGCTATCTCGATACTCGACTAATTATTGTAGGCGAACTCGATCAACGGTATGTGCGTATCATAAGTACCCTTGAAATCCATCTAGCACGCTCTCAACATATCCTCAAATATTTAAATGGTTCTCTCGAACTTTGATGTTTCGGTTTAATCCGTGGACAAGTCAAACACCTCGATACATACTCGGTTATCTCTCTCTTTATACCACTCCACCAAAAATGCTTCTTCAAATCTCTCTACATCTTGGTACTAGCCGGGTGAATCGTGTACCTACTTATGAGCCTCATTAAGCACTTGCCGTTTAGCCCCATATCGTAACTGATTGACGGTAAAAAAAAATAAAAGAAAAATGACGGTAAATCACGAAGAGATATCTTCCTAACTGAATGTCACATCATCTCCACCTCAGCATAAGAGGTTTGCATTGAAATTTTTTTTTAAAATCTATTTTTCTACGTTTCTAGCATTTTTTACTAAAAAGATGATTGCATTGGAAAAGCTTGTTGTTTATAACTAAATGACAAAATTCAAATTTCAAGTATAATTGAAGGGGCAAAAAGTAATTTTTCACAAATTCGAATTATTTTTAGTGAGAGAAAGTCAAAAGAGTACTAACAGGGCAAGACCATGCACCACCGACTCTCCCAATAAAAACCATGTGCATTCTTAATGCAGCACTTAAATATGGAAAGTCTAACATTGAGCTTTTCCTAGCGAAAAGTCCATCCTTAACTCTCTCTCTCTCTCTCTTCCGTATATTGACTTTTCCCATTCTCAACAACTTGCACACTCTCCATCTCTCTTGATCACATAAAAACCTTACCCCCTCTCCACAATCCTCACAATATATAACATTTCTCAACCTTTCTCTTTACAAAAGTCAAATCCTACACCACTTCTGCCCTCCTTGATAAACACCCTTTGAGATTCTAAACACCTCAAACTTTTCTTGATCTTGTCTCATTTGTTATTTCTTGATCGTATATACTTTCGTTAGTTAACAAAAATGGAAGAAATTGAAATCCCTTCCCATTTTCTTTGTCCGATCTCCATGCAACTAATGAGAGATCCCGTAACCGTATCAACAGGTATAACATACGATAGAGATAGCATCGAGAGATGGCTCTACTCGGGCAAAAACACCAGTTGCCCCGTTACCAAACAAGTCTTATCCAATGTAGCTGATCTAACCCCTAACCACACCCTTCGTCGTTTGATCCAATCGTGGTGCACCATCAACTCGTCTCATGGCATAGAACGTATTCCAACCCCGAGGCAACCCGTAGACAAATCCCAAATGGTCAAACTCATCAACGACGCGAAGAAATTCCCAAAGATGCGGATGCAGTGTTTAAGAAGGATTAGATCCATCGCTCAAGGAAGCGAAAGAAATAAAATGTGTTTTGAGGCATCCGGCGGAGTCGAATTTCTCGCTTCTGTTCTCATGAAAAATGAATCGGAAGCTTCCGAGAAAGATGAAGTGTTGAGTATACTCCATCACATGGAACTCTCCGACGCAGGTTTGCGTAAACTGATAGCTGATAATGGGGGATTTCTTGAGGCTTTATTAAACGTATTGCAATCTGGGAATTTCCAATCTCGAGCGTACGCTACAATGCTACTAAGTTCTGTCTTTAACGTGGCAGACCAAGATCAATTAATCGGCACGAAGCCAGAGTTCTTTGTCGAGATAGTTGCCATCTTGAAAGTTAATATTTCCCAGCAAGCGACTAAAGCGGCATTGAAACTTCTATTAGAGCTTTGTCCATGGGGAAGGAACCGTATCAAGGCAGCAGAAGCCGGCCTAGTTTTTGTATTGATCGAGCTTCTCCTCGACACATCGGAAAGAAGGGGTGGCGAGCTTATACTAGCCGTATTGGACCAGCTATGCGGCTGCGCTGAAGGGCGTGCTGAGCTGTTAAGCCACGGAGCTGGATTGGCAATCATATCGAAGAAAATACTTAGGGTTTCACATGTGGCGAGTGATCGGGCGGTTAAAGTACTCTCGTCGATTTCTAGGTTTTCGGCGAGTTCTAGGGTTCTTCAAGAAATGTTGCAAGTAGGTGTGGTTGCCAAGTTGTGCTTGGTGTTGCAAGTTAATATTGGTGCAAAGACCAAAGAGAGAGCTAAAGAGATTCTTAGATTGCATTCTAGGGTTTGGAAGGATGCCCCTTGTCTTCCTGCTCATTTGCTGTCATCTTATCCATCTGGTTGAGGATTGGAGTACAATTTTTTTGTGCAGATAGAGAGATTAATTACAGGAAAAATTAATTAGATTTACGGTTTATGTTCTTCTGAAACTATATTTAGGCAAATGGAAACAATGTTCCGTTGTATTTTTTTCTACTTAACGGAAATCTATCTTTTATACAATTAGTTACTGAGTTAGGTCAGATGAGCAATCTTAGTACAATATGAAAAAAAGGGTAATTCTAAGAGGATTTAATTATCCTTTTCAAATGTCCTAATTCGAGCCATTTAACATCTTGGGTTGGATACTTTGTGAGAGATCAAGTTCATAATTTTGAAGCAGAACGTTATTAATTACGTACTCTCCTTTGAGTCTAATGGGAAGCGGAATCTTTCCAAATCCTCCCAACTCTCTCACTTTTGGGTTGTTTAACATTATAGAACATGTCAATACATTAATAACGCTTCATTCAATAATACAAAAGCATTGAAAAAAAAGTTAGAAGTACAAAATTTGTTAAGAAATGTATTGGATCTGCTATGAAAAATATTACGCCCTTTGTTCTCAAAATCAGTGTCCATTTGTTGTTTTTCAATAAATATTAAGTAACCTAACTTTAAGGTCATAGTCCCTCTATCCCAATATGAGTGTCCGGTTGTTCTTCTACAAAAGAAATTAAAAAAGTTAATATTTAGGTCATTTTAGTAGCGCGCGCGCGCACACACACACACACATATATATATATATATATATATATATGGGTCAGTATTTAATGGTTACTTTTTTTTTAATCATCAATGGTTACTATCATTATCAACCATTGGATCAAAAATCAAAGGTTGAGATTTATTACATTAAATGACTCACCTACTTGCATTAATTGCATTTTCCAACTAACCAATAAATCTCTTTTGTATGTAGCAAAAAATTTTAAAAAAATAAAGTATTCTTTCTAAACGTGCTCCAATGCAAGACTCCTTTAAAATAATCTTTCAAACATGACAGTTTTGTACAATTAATTACAAAAAAACAAAAAATAAAAATTACTTCATACCAAAAAAAACTGACGATAAATAACGTGGATGGAAAGTAGGTGATCCTCTAGAAGTAAAAGATTACGTAGAAGATGTCTTTCCAACTGAATGTCACATCATATCCAACTCAACATAAGAAGTTTACATTGGAGAATATTTTTTATTTATTTTTTTATTGTGGAAATCTCTTTACCACGTGTCTAGCATTTTTTACTGATAGATGATTATATTGGAGAAGCTCCTTCGGTCCTAATAACATTCCATTATTTTCGTATTTGGACATTCCATTTTATTGTTTTTTGTTTTTTTGAAATAAAGTACACATTTTTATCTATAAATAGATATTTGGTTTACTTTATTTGGACGTCGGATCAATTTTCTACGATTTTTTCAAGTTTTCCTCCATTTTCCTCTTTTATCTCTCTTTAAATTTGATTATTTGAAGTTTTTGGCTATTTTTTACCCGCAAAAAATGTTTTTTATTTATTTTTTGTATTAGAGTATACATTTTTTTCAATAAATAGAGACTTGGTTTGCTTATATGGACGTCAAATTAATATTTTACAAAATTTTCAAGTGTTTCTCTATTTTCATAAAAATATATTAAATTAAATATAGATTAAAGATGGTGGAATATGTAAAATTATTGAACTTTGTGCAGTGTTAGAAAGGAGTTTTTATTGAATAGCTTAATGACATTTTTGTATGGGTCAAAAGGGAGATAAACTCCCCATTTTAAGCTACTTTGTTGTCCATACTCTAATAGAGTCAATTAATTCTTTCTTAAACTTCGTGCCAAGTTTTAAAACGCTGGAATTTTTAACTTTTTTCTAAAATGCAGAATTTAAAACGCAGTAGGGAATAAAAAGCTTCGTTTTGATATAATATCTCAAATGCATTTATAAAGAAAAAAAGTCACGTTTTAATTAATATTTATTTTAGAAACGCTGCGTTTTCAAAACGCGCTACACCAAACGGGCTCTAGGTTGCCTCTTATAGTGGATAAATACTTTAGTGATACTTTTACCACAAAATTCATGGCTAGCCAGAAGTTTCTGCATTAATGAACCAATCCAACGATTTAAAAATCCCCTTTAGTGAGCTAATCAATAAATGAAATAACAGCTTCACTAGACAAAGAAACGAGGTTTTTTTTACCAAAATGTTGTAGTTTTAGAAAAATATTCCCTAACCATGGTACTTATAAAAGTAATCCCCTGAACTATGTACTTTTTAAAATTGTTATAACAAATGACACTTTTGTAATTTAAGCCTTTGAAATTTTAGGGCACTAAAAGGTGTGTTACGTGATGAGGTCTTCTCAAATGAGAAGAAAGTTGTAGATGCGAAGGAGAGTACTAGTACAGCGCTATAGGTAAAACCCCCTACACCAATCCTAGAGGCAAATAAGCAAACAATAATGCCAATAGGGAAGAAACAACCACGTGTTTCTAAATTAAATCAGAGAGAACGTGAGTTGTTATATTGATTGATAGTCATTGTTTTTCTTTCGCCGCCTTCATTAGTTATTTCAATGTAATATGACAAAACTTGTTTCTTGGACTTGGTATATGAAAAAATTGTTAGAAACACTAAATTGGTGTTATATGTCTTGTTTCATATTTGATATGAATATGTCAGGATGTATATGCTATTAGGGAGAAATCGTGCTAATAGATGCATTAGATAGAATACAATATAGTTGTAGTATAACGGGAATGATTTTATATGGGACACCATACTCGTAGTTGTTAGAAAAATGTGCACGAATGCATGTCAACAAATTCACAGTTGTTTCGAATAAAGTTGATTTTTAGGTACCCGTTAATGGTTGGGATTGGATTAAGTACGAGGTACGTTGCATTATGTATAACAAATGACCAAGGCGTGGGTGTGCCGATTAATCTCACTGTAAATTTTTCAAGTTTAAGTAGTGTTGAATTGTTTATAACGTCATATTTTCTTTCGATTCATACATTCAATTGCCTTCCCAAGTGGATATTCTTTTGCCAAGCATGGAAACATAGCTTCCATCATAGATTATTTATTGTGCCCCTAAGTCATCAATCCACTATCCTCGACTTCATTTTGAAGTAGGGACAAGTAGTTATGCTCCTAACGACGATATCACAATAGTTACTGCAGACCAAGTTAAGAGGGTTCTTGAACAACATCAATTTGGCAGTGGTAGAAATCTTGTTGAAGAGATGGTTGATGCAAAGCCAATTGAAAGAATCTTTGAATGAGATCATGTTGACCGGTACAAAATAAAATGTTAGCTCTGTCCTCGATCTTTTGAATACTTGAGGGTTGGTAGAGTAATTGCGGAATATTCAAGCTTGTTCATGTTGGCCAGAGATCTAAGATTAGTAGTCTTCAACTGTTGAATATATACTCAGGGAGATCTAGTTGACCGTTGGATTCAAATTGTTAAGTGGAGGTCCAACGTTAAAATGCATTAAATGCATTCGGTGATTTGAATCTTTTGTCCATTAGATATTTGACTAAAAACCTGAGGTCAGAGACAGTTTGTTACAGACGGCGCCACAGGGTTACATATACTCGAAAGTCTTCTTTATCTAAAATGGCAAAGGTACAGACATGTTGTACTTTCCTGAAATCCCGCAGAGTACATCAAATGGGTAATCACATTTAATTAACCTATGTGGTCTAGGAAAGGTGTGATAAAGAAGTCATCTTTTGAATCAATTAGATATTATTTGAAATAATATCTAGTTTGAATAAATATCTGAATATTTGAGCGAGACTTTCACTTCCACGTCATCAGCCTTCTTTGACACGCTCGAGCTTCCAGACCTCAAGGTCTGCTGATTGAAGGCTGCCGGTCTGTTGGAGTAATACTGAAAACTTAACACTTTAGTCTAGTCTGTTCTATTACAAAAGCTTGATTCTAGGATAGTAACCACGCTACCCAGTACGTAGCCCTTTTAGCAACTATACAATAGAATCATTGTGATGGCTTCAACCAAATCTAAACAAATAGAAATAACACCAGTTATTCTTATTTATCAAAGATGACTGATCACATGACCAACCATTTTGTGTTGGCTGATTAACTTTGCAGTTAAGATTTAAATATTTTCTAAGTCAGTCAGTGATAAAATGGCATAAGGACAGTAAACTGATATGTGTCCTTGTCTTAACTCTTAAAAGTCTACTTTTCTATCACTGCCTACCTCTTCTATGATAACACAAAGCTCGAGGAATAGTGGTTCACCGCGTCTTGACCTGCTCTGCATCAGAACATTTAATGCAAAGTCAAATATCTTCAAATGTGTCTCACGACAACTTTTCTATCACTGCCTATTTAAAGTCGAAGGAGCATTGAATAACGGTGACCAGACCCAACTAGCACTTTGAAGTCTCACAGAAATTCTTAAGCATTCAATATTCTCAAGATTTCTAAAACTTCATTGAAGAGCAAAATACTTAGATCATTTACTTCTTACTTACATTCTTTGTATTTACTCTTTAGTTCAATCATTATGTTGAATCTCTCCCAACTACTTAGTTATTGAGAGATCATTGATTGTAACACACGAGATTGTTTTGTTCCTTTGTAATATACAATCTCCATAAATCACTGGTCCTTATTATACACTGATCCGTTAGTGATCATCTCGATTATTAATATTAGTGCACTTCAAAAATCTAAGTTTGACCAACTTGATAGTGGACGTAGCAGTTTTCATACTGTAAACCACTTTATATCTTGTGTTCATTTACTGCTAATTCAATTGACCAAACTGATCAAAGCTTTAAGCAATGCATTACTTAAAACTTCAGTCAGCCCTTGCTACATAAAATCAGTCAGTTCATCTAAACTGTTCATAAGCTTTTGTCGACAACTGATCACTTTCATTAATCAGCTGATTGATCTCATTAAAATCGTTTTTCCGCTACCAAAGTTTTAAAAGGTTTTAAAACTTACAAAAAGATTTTATAAGGCTATTTACCCCCCCCCCTCTAGGCTTACTAATTGCCTCAAGTGGACCTACATTGTATGGATTTAAATTGTAAAGAGAAAGGAACAATGCTTTCGAAACTACAACTTAAATAGTCCAAATTAATGTATGTTTGATGTGCTTGGCATTTTATATTAATGTATGCTTCTAGTGCTTGGTGGTTCAAAATTCATATTGTCAAGTTGCTTGCACTATCTGAAATACCAAACACTTCTCAGTAAATGAAGATGGATTTCCTAAAATCAATTTATTTATTAGATTGACACAAGTTATTTCCCTTACATTTTGAAAGGGAACTTATCTAATTGCTAAATGGAATGGCACAAAAGCATGTATGTGTTTTGATATCCCTCATACATGCATTATTTAATCTGTTATACTTCCTTCTATATCTGTGATACTTCCTTCTATTTTGTGGCTGATAGATATTACCTGTCTTGATTACGCTGCATATAACCACTAGTGGAGCAACTGGGATATTTTGGGATAGTACACACCCATATCTTTTGTAGGACTTGGAGTGCAGTTCCTTTGTAGGACTTGGAGCGAAAGAGAAGAACTTGAAGCACTATTGATTGTAGAAAGAGTATAACGCAAAACTACGGTGAAGAAAAGTAAGTCATGTCGTAGTCTCATGGTTATACTTGAATTCTTTCATTTGACGCTACGTTGTATTTGATTCTTACTCACGAACACTAGAAAGGACCCAATTCTTTCCTAGAATCGTATGTTAGTGAACATGTAGGATTTTATTGTTGCTATTGTTTTTCTTTTAATCAGAATTAGTTGGAGTAGCTAAATGCTGCTAAGTGTTATATGAATGGTACTTTTATACTCTATTTTGCAAGTTGCATTTTGTTTACAATTGGTATGCATGGTTTGATTGGTAAAACATCCAACGGGAATGGGAACAGGGACCGAGACTGGAATTAGAACCATTTTTTTTCCACAAAAAACATTCACAACGTTTTTATTAACGTTGTGTTAGATTATCCACGCTTTTACAACATTTAAAAAAAAATTGTTATATATATAGTACAATGTTTATAAAAAACATTGTCATTTCCATTTTATACAATGTTTTACAGCAAACGTTGTCCTATAGATACTACAACGTTTTATATAAATGTTGTCATTTAGTTTTCACAACGTTTAAGCAACCGTTGTCTAATGGAACTCAAAAAAGGAAATTTCAGTTTGGAAGGAGATAAAACAACGTTTTATTACAACGTTTCTTAAAATGTTATCTAAAAAATGACCCTATTACAACGTTGGTTTAAACAACGTTTTGGAAAACGTTGTGAAAGGCCTATTACAATGTTTCTTAAACGTTGTGAAAGCCCTGTTTTGTTGTAGTGCGCATGTTCACGTTTGGAAACATGCAATTTTGCAAATGCGACAAGCCCATTTCTTAATATTTATCTGTGGCCTAACAATTGTGCAGAATCCACTTATGCATCCGATCGCCACCGTGGAGTCCTAGTAAAGGAGGTTTATCCTGTTAGACATAGAAAAAATATATATAAATACATATTAACATTAATAAAAATATAATTTCTATGTAATAACAAATATAATTCGAATTAAATAAAAATGAGATATAGTAAAGTCATGATTACCAGCAATCCATTCCATAAAGCATGTGAGATATGCCCAAGAAAACCAGGCAATAAGTCGATGATTTGGAGCACTCCGTCTTGTGGCTTTCTCAACCTCTAATCATCACCGCCGCTCACGCTCCCACTACTAGGGCCAGAGCGACGACCACGAGGAATAGCTTCAAGTAAGTCATTATCCAGCTCACTATTATCCTCCAACTGCCAAATAATATCTTTGTTAATATGATCTTCCTCAAATGTCGTAGCGGGAGAGTGCAAGTAATGTTGACCCCATGAAGTTGTTTCTCCAATTGAGGAGGTCAAATCAAAACCTACCCCAAACTGAACCAGAGACGAGTGATAGCCGTGCCACTGAACAGGAGCCGAGTTTGGTACGACAGGCAGCACTAGCGAGACCGGCTCCTCATCCATCTCCGCATGTCGATGTCTCTGGGGGACATTTCTCGGAGGGACCCTAGCTTGCGTAGACGCAAATACGTGTCGATTCTTTACCCGACCAGAGTAGTCCAAGTTGTTCTCCTCCATAGCCCTCTTCCCACGATCATTAGACATCTACATGTCACAAAAATTTCAATTATATATATAACAATATTCTCATAATATATATGCAATAATAAGTAACATTTAATAAATCGCATAAAAATTAAATATTAAGATATTAATAATTAATTAAGCATAATGCAATTGGGAATAAAGTGTAACCTTTTCATATACCTAAAAAATTTAACTTAATTAACAAACACATTAACGAAACTAACAATCTCAAGGGGATAAAATGCAATATTCATTCAATTTAACGATTTAACGAAACTAACAAACTCATGGGGTGAAATGAAACAATTTTAAAAAATGTACAAATACAAGGGTGCAAAGTGCAAAAAAAATTACGGGGACACACGCGCCTAGACCAAGCGCATGTCAACTTGTACATACCCCAAAACCAGGCGCATGTACAAGATGATACGCACCTAGTACAGGCGCATGTGTCCCCAGATTTTCAATTTTTTTAAATAAAAAATGAATAACACCATGGATATGCACATGTACCATACGCATGTCCTCTTATACATACGTCTGGTCTAGGCGCATGTACAAGTTGACAGGCGCCTAGTCCAAGCGCATGTGTCCCCAAATTTTTTATTTTTGTCTAAATTGTACATTATAAGACAATAGTAACAATAAAAAATTCATATTAAACACAAAATATGCATAAAACATACATATTCAAATTAAGTAACTAAATAAAAAATTAACCATACAAAGTATATGAAAAACATACCTTTAATGCAGAAAACTATGAAATAGCTGGAGAGCTTTCTAGAGAGAGAAAATATCAAGGGTTTAGGGAGAAAAACTGAAAATGAAGAATAGAGTTTGTAAGTTTGTTAGGTTGAGAAATTTTCTATATATAGGAAAATTAAGGGCAATTTAGTAATTTTGCATAGGTGGTGAGGGGGTATATGTGTAACATTTTATAGGGTTTAAGTGAAATTTTTACCAGGGGCGGCTATAAAATTCCAAAATGTAAGGGGCTAGTTTTTTAAAAAAAATAGGAAAAATGGCAAGTTAGTAATTTTGGCAGGGGCGGCTGCGTTTAGCGTCTATGTTTTTTATTTTACATGTACTTCAAACTATGGATTTGATACCTAATCGGTTCGGACCCATTATTCTTTACATTGCTCAAAGTAAGAGATTAGCAAAGTAACATACTTGCTGTGGTTATGCTTAATAATTAAGGTTTAAGGTTCAGGGTTTATAGTTTAGATTATGCCTACTAATTAGTAGAGGCTATACCTCTAATGTACTTGTTGAGGTTATGCTTACTTAATAATTAGGGCTTAGGGTTAGGATTTAGGTTCAGGGTTTATAGTTTAGGTTATGCCTACTAATTAGCAGAGGATGTACCTCTAACATACTTGTTGAGGTTATGCTTACTAATTAGCAGTGACTATACCTGCTAAGATATATTACCTTTGTTCGTAAAAATGAGTTAATTTTTCCTTTTTAAGTTGTTCTAAAAAAATGTACAATTTTTAATCTGAATTCAGATCCTCTGTACAACTCTATGTACACCTCCATTGCTTGGTGGTACATGGAGGGGTACATAGTGGTACAGAACATCTCAGTACTCTTAATTTTTCACTTTTTGAAACTTACATTTACCATTTTACTTGATTTGATTCTCAATTCAATTGATAGGCCCCTCTCACATTAGTATTCATGGAAAAAACTCACTATCTTAGTAATATTTATATTAGTGTTAATATTTATCTTTTTTAATTTGTATATCAAATTAAATAAGATACTTTTTACTTAAAAAAGAGAGTAATTTTAAACATCAAATTTTTCTACAGTACTAATGCTAACTAAAGGTTAGATCCTTAGAAGGCTTAAATCGCAATTCGGTCACCCTACTTTAACAGAAAATTCATTACGCTCACCTTACAATTTTTTTTCTCAATTTCATCACTATACTTGGCATAAATCCCACGTTAATCACTCCATCCAGATTTTTGGATGAAAAACTTACTATTTTTTTAAATCCCAAAAATACCCTTGCTAATAACTATCAATTTAATCACTGCACTTAGACATAAATATCAAGTTCATCACTCCATCCTGATTTTTGAATAAAAAGTTTAAAATTATCCTAGAAACCCGAAAATGTTATTACTAAAATATTAAAATTCATTGCAACCAAGAACAAACAAAAACCCAAAAATTGAGCAACTAGGAAAAAAGATTAATATTTAATTATTCTAAAAATCCGCAAATGTCATTACTAAAGCATTAATATTTAATCTATTACTAATCCTAATTAAATTAACATTAATATTTAATATTATAACTACATTGAGATAAATACTTTTAATTAGATTAAGATAAAAATTTGTTATAATTAAATTTCTTAGGAATTTTCCATAATACCCTTGAAAAATGGCATGTACCACATGATTGACTTAACGAATTTTTTCTAGTGGTGTCATTAACCCTTATTTAAATATCGATAATTACTTATGAATAATTTATAATAATATTTTAAGCTTACTTTATTCTACAATAATAACTATCTTATAATAATTTAATGCATTTGTTTAATATAATTAGTTTTATATAAATAAAAAAAAGTCAAGCTAAAGAATTTATTGCTTTAGAAAAGACCAACATAATCTTTTATTAATTTTGATTAAGAACTCTGATAAGTTAACCTAATTTTTGTTTAATATTTTTAATAATTAGTATGAAATTATGTTATTTTATTATATTTAAAATAACTTATTTAACTGATTTGATTATTTTAAATATTTTATACACAAAATTTTATACTATTAATCTTAATGCATTTTCTGTCAAAGTAGGGTAACTAAATAGCGATTTAAGCCATCAAAATATTATAAGGTAAAGGGTATTTTGGTCTTTTTGCAGCCCTCCATCAAACAAAACTAACGGAAGTCAAGCGCGGTGAGCTTATTGACTCAATATGCCAAGTATAGTGATGAAATTGAGAAAAAAATTTGTAGAGTGAACTTAATGAATTTTCTGTCAAAGTAGGGTGACCAAATTACGATTTAAGCCTCCTTAGAACTATAAACTACTACTCCTTCCCTTCGTTCTTAAATAATTGTTCTGTTTTTTTTTTTTCGTCCGTTCTAAAAAATTGTCTTGTTTTTAAAATTTTCTTTTAGGAAAACAATTTTTTTCTCTTATTTTCTCTTTACTTTAATAATGGTCCTACACGCACATAAAATTTTTCAAAAAATTACATATTATATTAATATTTATAATAGAGCCAATTAATTTTTAAATTAGTGTATTCAGTCAAAAAAATAATTATTAAAAAACGAAGGAAGAAGTATTTTCTACTGGATAAATGAGCAAGAAAGCAACCTTTAGATTTTAACTAGTGGGTCTAAGTGTTAGCTAAACCTTGCTAGTCAAAGTCTGCGCATGCTGCAAACTAACGATGTCACGTCTCACGTAATGAAGTACAAGTTGTTTCTAAAAGCCCTCTAGAATAATGAAGTACTCCCTTCATCTTTAAATTAATGTTTTATTTAATTTATCACATAAATTATTAAAAATAATTAATTTAATTATTAATATTAATATAATATGTAATTTTTTAATATTTATATGCATGTGACTTATAATTAAAGTAAAAAAATAAAAGTAATTAATAAAAATATTGTCCTAATATAAAATTTTTAAATAAAATAATTATTTTAATATAAATAAAAATAATAATTTAAGGACGAAGGGATTACAACTTGTTAGGATTATTGTCTACATTTAGCAGTTTATTCTTTATACTTTTGCCCAATCGGCCAATACAATTAAACAGTATATGTTATTCTTTCTTTTTAAGAAAAGAGTTGTTTTTAAAAAGTTAAACTTTTTAATATTGTATTCATTTTATATTTTTTTTAAATTACGTTAAAGTTAGATAATTTTTCTGTTAGTCACGTGACATAAATGTATACTATCATGTTTTTGAAACGAAAAACAATTTGAAGTTAGTGTGGTAGCTTGGGGTGCGTGCAACAATTCGAGCAGGGCATCGGATACTTGGTGTGGTCGCGTCACTTCGGCCGGCACAAGTGCGCCACGTTGAATCAATAGTTTTTTGATTTCCTTATTTGCGTGTGTTAGGTCTTGTATCATATATATATATATATATATATATATATAAAAGTTATAATTTTAAAACGATATAAGGTTGAAATAATAATATATAGTAGTCGTTAACCCCAAATTTTTACTCGTTTTTCAATTTTCTTCGTTTGATAATTATTATATGCTTATGTCAATGGACATGCACCATTTATTTCTTATTTTGAATTTTCCTTTTCATTTATTTCTTTAATTTTCCTTTTTGGTGGCTTAAAATAGAAGGTTGTTATTGGAGTCTATGGACATGCACAATTTACTGTTTGAGAATGAAACAAGAATTTGGTGAAAGTGAAGCTTATGTCAAACTTGATGTAACATAATCCATGGCCCTCTGTGAGTCTGTCTGTGTAGTGCTTCTGGTTTGTGGACTACTACTTTTTTACAGTTTAAAAATACTCCCTCTTCGTCCCTTAATTATTATCTTGTTTAATTAGGTCCCTTAATTATTATCTTGTTTGATCAGATATACAGATTAAAAAATAATAATTAATTTAATTATTAATATTAATATAATACATAATTTCTTTTAATACTCATGTGTATATTGTCCTAATGAAAAAAATAAAGATAAAATGGTAAAAATAATGTTCTAAAAAGAAAATTTTTTAAATAAGATAATTATTTTAAGACAGACAAAAAAAAATGACAATAATTTAAGGACGGAAGGAGTATTAAATAATAAAAAACCAGTAAATAAAGACACTCATAGAAAAATAGTGAGATTAAGGAGAGAGAAAGTAAAAATTATAAAAAAGTCAACAATCCACAAACATAAGCGTTACCGTTACACGCAGCCTCCAAAAATATCTCTAAAATACCGCTGAATCAATTTTATGAAAAATTGATAATCTGCCTCCATCTCATATTTTATTTAGGGAAATTTTACATTACCCCGGCCCACCCTCTCTGGGTTGTTTGGTAGTTAGACAGAGATAAACATTAATATTAATTTTGGTATTATTAGCGTCCTCGCTATTAATTCCTAATTATATATATAAGGTAATTTTAAAATTAAAAATGTTAATCACGTATTTTTTTAGTAAGAGCGCTAATAATACCACCCGCTCCCTTAGTATTATTAGTGAGGAGAAATGACTTTATCCGAATAACTCATACTAATAATTCTGACTGCCTATTGCATAACAAACATCCGATAATTTAGTTTACTAATCCTATCCGGCCTTAATACTGACTACCAAACGGCTCCTCTCAGATTTTATAAAAACCAACCAAATATTCCAGATATTTGGTGGCTGTTCCATTTTTTTTTTCCATAATATACATTATAACACAATAATAACAGCAAAAAATATAATTTAACACAAAAAAATTTCGAAAATATACCTTATCTGCTCAAAATCTTGAGAGAGTTGGAAAATAGAGAGAAAGTGAGATTTTAGGGAGAGAGTCAAGAAGTGAATATGAAGGTTGAACTTGAAAATGTTCTTTATATAAACATTATGGGCAACATAGTTTTTTCGTAGGGGGCTATGTTTAGTTAAAAGAGGGGATACTGCCTTTATCGCCACCTTCCACAAAGCCAATTGTGTTTACAAACATTGCCACATATATGTATTCTTTGTCATAAACTATAGGCCACAAAAGTGAGTTTGGTTTGGATTGACGATTATTAATTGTTGTTCGTAATACTTTTTATTGTTTTGTATAATTATTAGATAAAAAAAAAGTGAAAAAGAGATAAAGAGGAAATATATATATATATATATATATATATATATATATATATATAGTCGACGAAGAAGTTTAGTCCGCCAAGTGATTATCTCTTCGGGTTGACGTTGAGCTGGCTGAAAAGCCATAAACTAATTACTAACTACCGAAGACTTTTCACTTTATATGATTAATATATACTCTCCTCCGATCCAGATAAATAGTTTATTTTTAATTTTTTAGATCAATTTAATTAAAATTTGATTAAAAATTAATATAAATTTAGTAATTTTTATAAAGTTACAAAAGTTGTAATTCATAGTATTTTTAAGGTAGTTTTTAATTAAAAAAATTTTATTTTCTAAAAATAAGTAAAGTATATAAAATTTTGATTTGATTTAGTAACATGTTGACATATAAAAAATAAATAAAGTTTTTTCCTATATATATATATATATATATATATAGAGAGAGAGAGAGAGAGAGAGAGAGCAACTTCGTTCTGTATTGGGTAACTAATAACTCTATCACTTACTATTATAAATGCGTTTGAGATATTATTTCACAACATTGCTTCTTTTTTTTTTTCTTTCTAGCAACTACGTTTTCAGAAAAAGTTAAAATTTTAAGTGTTTTAAAACGCAGTTGTGTTTTAAAAATAGAGTTTTTTCTTCAACAATATTGAAATACAATTTTTACAAATAAGCTACGTTTTACCTCAGCGTTTTGGCCAAAATACAAGACGGGCTCTTGGTAACTCTTTAGAGTGAAATAAGGAGAGATATTTGTGTTGTGAGGTTGTATTTCCCTTTCACTTGTAAACGGATTGTGGATGGCATCAAATTTTATTTTCAAGGTAATTACTTAAGAAATTCAGGCACAAACTCGAGCATGTAATTCTAATCATCAACCATCTGATTAATCAACTTAGTTTATTCTTCTGCGCAAAGGTACGTTTTCGGCATTTTTCTAATATTTTGAATTCGTATTTTAACACTAGATTTTAAAAGTGCGCTATTTTATCCACTAATCTATTTGTCTATACCATCATTGATTTTTTACAAGAAACTCAAGTGAACTAACTACTTAATCGTCCTGGTCCAGTAGTAGAGCTGAGACTTCACAAAAGGTAGGGTCACAAGTTCGATCCATTCTCATGTCCCATTAGGACATCAAAAAAATTAAAACATAATAATAAATAAAAAAAACTAACTATTTAATCACTAGTAAATCGTGTACAAAGTAGTTATGAACTGTGGGAGTAATGATTTTTTTTTTTCAAACAACAACTTACCTATAAACACACCATGCATTCTGCTGATCAACAACCTTCTTCTATTTTTAAATTTCCCCGAAAAATCTGATCTTTAAAAGATTTATAAATATTCTTTAAAAATCATTATAACAAACACTTAAGAGTTGTAAATGACTTGTTTATTTAATATAAAAGATGATTAAAAGTTGAACGTTATGAGAATTACAAGCTTAGTTTTTAAAACAAAACTCTTTTAATCGACTAAAAATTCAAAAATAAATATTAATTAAGAACTTCCGAGTAAATATGGGAAGTAAATAGTAGAGGTGAAATAGAAGTCCCGTAAAAAATACTCTCTCCGTTCTAGGCAAAGAGTTAACTTTTGACTTTTTTGAATCAACTTTGTTAAAGTTTGACCGATAATTTACATAAATTTAGTTGTTTTTAAAAAATTAAGAAAGTTATGATCCATAGTATTTTTAAGATAGTTTTTAATTAATGAAATTTTATTTTCAAAAACATAAGTAAAGTATGTAAAATTTTGATTTGTTTTAGTCAAATGTTGAATTCTAAAAAAGGAAAGTGAACTCTTTGCCTGGAACGGAGAGAGTATGTAGTTGAAACAAATTCCAACATTATCTATAAAAGCAATGTTATGGGCACAAAAAAATCACAAAATTAATGTCCTAATTTCTAGTCTCCCATAGTTTAAGCATTACTTCAAGCATCTTGCACTCTATCTGTTCTTAAATTATTGTCCTAATTTGATATTTTGAGTCTAATTAAATATTTTTCAAAAGAAAATTTGACTTATACTTTTTTTTTTCAAAATAACAAATAAAAGTTAAACTGATCAATAATTTAGGAATGGAGAGAGCATTTAATTCCAATAAAATCTCTCTCTTTTTTTTAAGTACTCCAATTAAACAATACAATAAAAAGTACTGTAATAAAAAATGCCTCAAGGGGCAGCTTAAGGAAATTGTTCCCTTTCAAGGACCAAAATAGTTGCATATGAACATCTTCATTTGTAAGTGCAACAAAAAAGAAGCAAACAGATAATTTTCAAAAAAAGTTGTAAATTTAGTAACTAAGGCCAAGCTCTACCTAGGATATCTTGTTAAGAGATAAACAGCAATACAAGGTGAGTTGTTCCAAACATTAGAGTGCAATCTAAGGATCTCTCTAACTTTCTTCTTCAAATACAAGGAACAATCTGCTTGAAGTACCATACACATCTTAGACACAGCTCCAACCCTCAACATCTCCTGCAGAACTTCGTCGGTTGCCGAGAACTTGCCGATCAAACTTAGTATGTGAATAGCCCGATCGTCTGTCGCGGGTGAAACCCTAAGGGTTCGTTTAGCGACAACTGCGATGCCACCGGCGTGTTTAAGTAGTTGTGCTCTTCCATCAGCACAAGAACACAAATGAGCCAATAGGCAAAACGATAGTTCCGTAATGTGTTTTTCAGCAGGTTCAGCTAGCTCTAGCTCTATGAGCTCGTGAACAGCGCCCACTTCGACTATTTTCATTCTGTTTCTTCCCCAAGGACACACTTCTATCAAAATATGCAAAAGGGTTTTCGTCGCTTGCTCGGAAATTTGTTTCCTCAGCACGCTTATAGCCCCGTCGAAGAAGTCGCGCTTTAGCCTCTCTAATGCGGTTGAACTCGTGACCTCGATCACCAATTTCAAAACTAACATCGCCAGTGTCTTGACTTCGATGTGATTATCCATCTCGCTTTGCAAAACCCACGACAAAGACTCGATCAAGTCGAGGTTTTCTTTGGCTAGCTGCTTATTTTCGGGTCCCCATATAAGATGAAGAATTCTCAAGGCTTGTTCAAGGCCAGAAACTCTACCTTCCTTGAAAGAGCTTATGATCAACAAAACCATAGACTTAGCCACGCCAGCTTCGGCCATGCACTTTCTATTCTTTCCGCTCTCATTCGCCAGCAAATTCAACGTATTCAACGAATTTAAGTACAATTGGGGAATTTTGAGGTTGCGAACGAGTTTAAGAACGTGGGATTTTTCAAGAGGAGCTTTCGGGGTAGGGATTCGATCGATACCATGATCTGCATTCGCAACACACCATCCTTGGATTAAACGTCGGAGAGTGTGGTTGGGCGTTAAGTCGGAGTCTCTAGGCAACGGCTGTTTGGTCACGGGGCACATCGCTTCCTCTGCTGTCAACAACCAGTACTCTATGCTTTCCCGGTCATACGTTATGCCGGTCGTGGCGGTGACGGGGTCATTCATGATTTGGAGTGAAATCGGACAGATGAAGTGATGAGGCACATCGATGGTTTCATCCATCAGAATTCGTAATCCAAAAATATCCTTAATTTTACGACAAACAAACTTTTGTTTCTGTGTTTGTGATGGAGGAAGTAGAAAGAGACGAGGACAAATATTTTTATTTTTTTAAGATTGAATGATAAGAGAGAGCCGCTTTTATATTGAGATGAAGGTTTGAACGAAGAACGGAAGGACGTGCTATGATAAATAATATTCTTTCTAGATGAGAAAGTGGATTGTATGACCTTTCTTTTTATACTCCTGCTGATTGAGGTAAATAGTCAATTTTTTTATTTTGGAATATTTTATTTAAAAAATTATATTTATAATTTTTATAAACCTTTTCACTTCATCCCCATAAATGCTATATGCATCTTGCCTATTTTGTAATTATAACTAATTTTAATATTATTTATATATCTTTTAATTATTATACTCTTCACACATCAACTCTTTAAGTGGAACCAAAACATACTGTATTTATTTATTTGATTTTCATGATTGCAAATTATATTTAGGGTAAATTACATAGCCCCTTTAATTATTGGCCAGGTTTCAATTGCAGACCTCAACCACCAATTAAAACAATGTCTCCCTCGGCTATAAGGTTTTCTTTAATCATACCTTCAGTTTTGGCATTGTCGTTTGATTTGATGGAAAATACGCATTTCAGAGTCAGCTGACCATCTATAGGTTTTTTTTTTTTTTTAACATAATACACTTTTAGTAATTTAATTGACTATCTTACCCTTATTGTTTAATACCCTCCTTGTAATTTTTATATACGAGATTGTCAATTGAACATCAAAATTACATTATGATAAGAAAAAAAATAATACCTAAAGATGATCACGTGAGTCTAGGTAAGCATTTTTCGTCAACTAAAACGGTTGTACCTAAATATAGAAGGTGCAACAAAAAAAACGTTATAGAGCACATTGCATCAATTGAACGTTGAGGGGAAAATTAGGATCTGACTCATAGTTGAGGGGGGGGGGTGTTTTCTATAATATTCCCAATTATTATTAGTTGTTGCATACCAGTCAAACCCTCAACCTGTGTTCTAAATTGCTGACGGTGGTCAACCCAGGAGAATCAATACTAATCACATTGCGTTGACTTTGAACACATTGCTACTTTGCAGAAAATATTATAAGCACATGGTTGTGGATGCATGTATGTGAAATTCTTAGCTCCTGTTGAAGTCTTCAGGTCAGGCTGTTCCAATATATAAAATTTAATTAATTTCTAACCATTTTATTTATATGCGGCAGTTAAATTTAATATTATATATATATATATACATATATATATATATATATATATATATATATATATATATAGAGAGAGAGAGAGAGAGAGAGAGAGAGTTTGCGCTCTTTGTTTCTCTTTTTCTTTGGTAGGGTTTTCATATTTATAGTTGGTAGCTTTCATTAATTTTTCTAAATTTGGTTTTACAAATAAAATATTCTAAATAAACAGTTGTAATTTTTCTAAATTTGCATTTTACTACTTTATATACAAATCTTTTTAGTTAACGAGAAACTAACATTGTTACAAAATAAAATAAAAATTAAAGATACAAACATAAAAATAATATTTCCACATTATGTGTCATAATGTACATTCTTATATATGAATTATGAAGGGATGCAACGCTTCAGATCAAGAACCACTCAATTTGAGAGTTTTTTTTTTTATTTTCTCAAAATTTAAATTAGTACTTTTCATAACAAATTTTGTATTTTTAATATATTATACTTTCTTAACAAAAATAATACTTTTTTTCAATATATTGTACTACTTTTTTTGGCACCATATAATTAAGTGTTATTAATATATTGACACGTTTAATTTTAATCTGTCAAATAGTCTAAGATTATAAATTTTAAGAGTACTCTCAAATTGACAAATTCATCTTCCAAATTAAAGTTTCTCTCTTGAACTTTTCCCCCAATTTGATCACTAGGATTTCTCTAACTTTTTTCTCCTAATTACCATCTCTAAAATTAAGAAGTAAAAGTCCTCTCTCTCTCTCTCTCATATCTGACAAGTAAGTGCAGCTTAGTTGAAAGACGCTTCACCTACAACCGATAAGTCGTAGATTCGAGTCATCATGGGTAAATGGAGAACTACTATTGGATCCTCTTCATAAGAAAGAATATATATATATATATATATATATATATATATATATATATATATATATATATACTAGCCTCAACTTCTCAGCTAGTATTATAAGAAAAACTATTAATTAAGTAGTAGGAAAAAGATTTATCCTAATTAAAGAAAAAAATTGTGACGCTGGGAATCTCAAAAAAAAAAAAGTAGATTTAGTCTCAGTGGATGGGTCGTATATGTAGTTAGTCAAAGCCTAAGCCACTTATTGCTTGGCCTCACGTATTAACCAATGACATGTTTTAAATAGGGTGAATTACTGGCCAACCCTTTTTATATATTTGTAATCGCTCCAGCTTATTATACTTTTTTAAAAATCAGAAAAAGATATTTTTGGAGCAAAAAAACGATTATGTCATTAATGAAAGATTTATCGAAGAAATTTTATCATCGCGATGCCCAATTGTGATGCCTAATTTCATTGCCTAATTCTATCATCGCGATACCTAATTTCCTAATTTCATCCTCGCTACCTAATTCTATCATTGTGATGCCTAATTTCATCATCGCTATGTAGCCAAATGAAGATTTATCGGAGAAATTTTAGTAAGTAAGATTCACTAGAGAAATTTTAATACTCGATGTCCTACGATGCCTTATGCCAAAGGAAGATTTACCGGAGAAATTTTAGTAAGTAAGATTCACTAGAGAAATTTTAGGACTCGATGTCCAATTCCGATGCCTAATTCCATCATTGCTATGCCTAATTTTATTATCACGATGTAGCCAAAGAAAGATTTACCGGAGAAATTTTAGTAAATAAGATTCACTAGTATTATATTGGAATGGAAACTGAGGCTATCCACAAAAATCAATTTTCTTTGCTATAAGCTATTGGAATGGAAACAGATTCACCAGAAAAATTTTAGGAAGGGAGATTAACCAGAAAAAATTTATGAAGAAAGGAAGATTCACCAGAGAAATATCAGAAAAAGGTACTTTTGGGGCAAAAAAGACGATTATGCCATTAATGAAAGATTTATCGAAGAAATTTTATCATCGCGATGCCCAATTGTGATGCCTAATTTCATCCTTGCTGCCTAGTTCTATCATCGCGATACCTAATTTCCTAATTTCATCCTCCCTGCCTAATTCTATCATCGCGATGCCTAATTTCATCATCGCTATGCAGTCAAATGAAGATTTACCGAAGAAATTTTAGTAAGTAAGATTCACTAGAGAAACTTTAGTACTCGATGTCCAATTACGATGCTTAATGCCAAAGGAAGATTTACCGGAGAAATTTTAATAAGTAAGATTCACTAGAGAAATTTTAGGACTCGATGCCCAATTCCGATGCCTAATTCCATTATTGCCATGCTTAATTTCATTATCATGATGTAGCCAAAGAAAGATTTACCGGAGAAATTTTATAAATAAGATTCACTAGTATTCTATTGGAATGGAAACTAAGGCTATCCAAAAAAATCAATTTTCTTTGCTATAAGCTATTGGAATGGAAACAGATTCACCGGAGACATTTTAGGAAGGGAGATTAACCAGAAAATTTTTTTGAAGAAAGGAAGATTCACCCGAGAAATATTAGGAAGAAGTTATCTGGAAGATTGGCCGGAGAAATTTTATGAAGAAAAGCAAGATTCACTGAAAAATATTAGGAAGAAGTTATCTGAAAAATTGGCTGGAGAAATTTTAAGAAGAAAAGAAGATTCACCGGAGAAATTTTTTGAAGAAGCTACTGTATATGTTATTGCGGGGCATTTCAGGAACAATTTTATGAAAGTGTCATTTAGCGGTTAAAAAAAGGGTAGACCGGAGAGAATAAAATTTTCCAAAGTGGGCCGACCAGCAATTTTTTGTTTTAAATATTACTCTATATGTTCCTATATGTTCCGTACAAAAAGTCCACTATTCTATTTTTGAAATGTTTCATATAAAGAGTTCACTTTCAAATATTATACCTGCAATCATCATAATTTTATAACTATAACATATTGACTATGCTCAGGCATTTTCGTAATTATAACTGATTCCAATGATACTTAAATATCTCTTAATTATTAATTTTTTCAAACTTGAACTCTTTCAATGAAACAAAAAAAGTAAAATGACAATTAATATTGTGATAGATTTTTGAAATCCCAAGGGCAGTCAAGGGAATTCGATAAAACCATTTCTAACAAATTTTATATCAATTGGGTAACTTATTGCATAATCAAGTTAAAACCCAAAAAATACTTGATGGGATCCTCTCAAATACTCATCATACGTGTCATCCAAGTAAGCCTCAGGTGGGTCCCATGATCCACGTTGACAATGGCAACATAGACCTCGGGACAATCTAGGTCCCCAGTCGAGGTCCCTAGCCGAGGTCTAGTCCAGCCGAGGTCCTCAGATTGAAATCTTCGGTCGGGTTCATTAGTCGAGGTCTTCGGCCGAGCTAGACCTCGACCTAGCTCAACAACGTCCTCGTCAACAACGAAAATTACCTCGGCAACGAGCATCTACCTTCTTCGGCAGGAGTCAACATCAAGCATTCAATGCCTACCAACTATGAGCACTTAAGCTGGAAGAGGCAAGACATTCTCATTGGTGGAAAACATTCCTTCCCAGTGAAGCTACGGCGGCATTAATGAGCTCCTCCTCCTCCCAAGATGGAAGCTTTTATTTATCGTCTTTATCCTGACAGAAGACATGCCTCATTAATGAGCAGTCCAATCCCAAGAATTCAATTGGATGGATTCACACTATATGCACGCCACCTTCAGCTATAAATAGTAGGTATCACCTTCATTTATGGCTAAGCCACATTTACTCCCAAAAACATACCAAAGTGCTGTCTATTTGCATTTACTCACTTGCCTTCAATACACTCTCATTTACTCTTTCTTTGAGTACTGATCAGAGGATTGTTGGCCTTAACAACCAACCACCTTCTCCATATTTATTACGGTACTAACTCTTATGCCTGAGGGTACTAGTCGGGTAAAACCCTCGACACTTAACGGCGTTTTCCTTGTTAACAGTTAAAGGTCTAGTTATTACGTGATAGCCAAGTTCCAGCAAGACAATCCTTTTGAAAGCTGGGGTATCCTACCTGTAGACTAACTACACATGTGGATCCGATGTGATCACTAGTATTTATTTTGGCTTGATCAGTTTGGTTCCGTTGCCGAGACTTCTTTTCTTATAACAACTTTTCTACAAGTAAAATGGCTTCCAAACAAACACCCACTAAACAACCTCCTCTTACCACTACATCTATAGCTCCTCAGGCGAAACCTCACCTTCTGCGAGCTGTTGAACCAGCCCATCACCCCATCCCAGAGACACCAGCTAAGGCCCAGAGACAGCGAGGGCACAGAAACCAACCCAAATGATAACTAAAAGAAAAGCTCAAACTAGGAAAGGAAAAGGCACGAATAGTGGACCGAGGAAGGAAAGTCCAGCCACAAGCAAGATCGCCCCTAAGTGGTTGCTTGTGGTTTTGCCGAGGAACCAAGGCCTATGACTCAGAAGGAATGGGACCTTGCCGAGCTAGAACATATCTGCAAGGAAAAATCCTTTGTAGAGAGAAAAAGGGATTTAGAAAGATGCAAGTACGAATTGGCTCGCAGAGTGGAGGCTCCCTAACAAAATAAAAATCGAAGTGGTGGTCGCCGGGATGGCACACACCTCGAAAGACCAATTAGGGGATCCCAAAAGCGTTCTCATTTGCTAACCTCTGGTCTAGTGCAACCAGAGTGAGCGTCCATGAGAAGATGGGCATAATAGTTAAAGCAGCGCCCAGGGTCATTGTCCACGATGAATGAGAAGTTTGCCCAAGGGGGAGTGTGCACTCGAGGATTTCTTATTCCTTGAGGTCACATAGAGAATCAGAGCGAGCAAAAGGAGAAGCTCGATCTCAGGGAAGGTCGACGCACCGATCACGATCACCTACACCGGAGAGGAGCGAGACCCGCTCTAATGCCACCTCCCACAAATGCTTGAAGGGAGAAGACCGACCTCCTCGACCAGGTTGTGAGAACAAGGCCACGACGTCTGGAGGAAATGTACTCAAGTCATATAAGGGGAAGACAAATGCCAAAGAGCACGCCTCTAGTTTCGAGGCCAAGATGGGCATTTGCTCGAATAAGCTGGATTTGTGATGCAAGGCATTTTTAAGCACTTTTGAGGGCGTAATATTGAAATGGTTCGAGAAGCTCGAGAAGGGCTCAATCATAGATTGGCACAGGTTCAAGAGGTCATTTCTGAACAAATTCTTCGCGGCAGACGAGCTGCCAAAAAGCCAGACCTTGCAAAAATTAAATAGGCCGAGGATGAGTCCCTTGAGGCATACCTGAAAAGGTTTAAAGATGTAGCCGAGGAGCTACAGAATGTTCCATACAAAATGATTAAACTCTGCTTCGAAGCAGGAATCAAACCCAGAATGATGATGCACAAGTTCAACCTCCGACCATCAGCTACTAGAGTGGAGATGTTGTGACGACCCGAGTCCGAGATTCGATGTTGAACCCCAACTCAGAGTGCCAAATCGAAGGAGATCAGCTGAAAGAACTGAATAAAACGAGCCACAAAAGCTCAATACCAAACTAAGCAGCGGAATACAAAAAAAAGGAGTTTCAAAAACTCGAATAACAAAAATCTCAACAACAAAATAAAACCTCCACGGCCAAACACGAGCCGGAGAAACAAATAAACTATAACCCCACGAGTCAAAATTCATGGGAAAACCATAAATAAAATACCAACGGGCACAAGGCCACACCAAACAAGAAAACTGAAGATGAAAAATAGTACAACCGGCATGACTCCACAAGTCGGCACCAAATACAAGTCTACAATATACAAGTATCTCTACCCAATATATTAAGTTTACATAACTCAGTTTAACCCACGATCTCACAAATACAGGTGATAAAAATAAACTAATAACCTAAGTACAACTTCGAACCAAAGCCTCACTACGCTGGAACGTAGCCTGCAAGCTAAGGAAAAATAAATAGAAAGGATGAGTTGAAGACCCAGTAAGTTACTAATGCAGCAGTATGACATGGCATTATGCACATTAATATAACAGAATAATAAACAGGTTATAGCACATATGACAACCAACCCTATATTCACGAGAGGCTCAGTAGCCGTCAACCGTCATGCACTGGTTGGAGACCACAACCAACATTCGTTCGTATAGGTAGCACATAAAGTGTAAGTAAACACATAAAGGTGGATACGGTGGATTCGAGGTACACCTCCGAAATCCCTTGTAACACTTCTGACCTTATAGCTCTATGAAGCTGTAGAAGACGATTACGCTGCTGCTTCACAGAACTATAAAAGATGCCTCTACTGCTATCCAACAAGATAATAATAATAATAGATTCCTGTGCTTCTGCTTCGGAGAACCATAATAACCAACTGTGCCGACGCTGGACACATTTCCCAATATCGACCAACGAACAGAAATAGGTGATTGTGCTGCTACTGCCCTACACAAATCACAAAGGGATCGGTGCTCGTATCCCAAAACAAATATATGTACCCAATCGCGTCAAGCACGATCTACAAGTACCCAACAAATAAATGTACCCGATCGCGTCAAGCACGATCTACAAGTACCCGTTGTGGACCATTTTCTGTATCCACGTCGACGTATTGCTTGATCCCCTATGACCCAAGACAATACGGCTCTAGCCACTTATAGGTATCATAAGGGACCGGTGTTCGCATCCCAATGCATACAATAAAAGATGTCGACAATACACAGCCGCCGTTTGTTCCGTTCAACTGTGGGGCTAGAGAAAACCCATACCGTGGCCAACGGTAGGGAGAGGCCCAGTGTATTAGCCTTCAGCTATTACGAAGCCCCTGCTCCCGCAATAACCGAGCGTCAATACACCTCCAATGCACATATGTCAGCTGGACTCGATGCAATGCACAAGTAGATGCTTACTCATGCTAAACTAATCAAGTGTGTTCTATTGAATCACAACTTAATAAATCAAATCATGATGTGTTCTATTGAATCACAACTTAACGAAATCAAACCATAATGTGTTCTATTGAATCACATATCAAATCAACATAATGTGCTTGTAAATACTAAACACACAATCAATCATCAAAGTAGGATGATTGTCCTATTGCTTACTAGAACAATCATAAGTACCACACATCAACCAAGTCCGCAATCGCTAGACTTCACAAATGCAACATACATAAGTCTACTAGTACCTACAATCATAAATCAATGCGTCACTAACACGCTCAACTTAGGATCTCTACAATAACCTATGATCACAATACACTCCATCTCATGTATATATTCCATCTCATTTCTGTCGTGTATTATACACATCACGACTCCCTACAAGTCACATCGTCCGTATTAGAACGATACCCAAGGTGTGTCATTAACTACTTAGAATATAACCAACTCATCATCCGACGATTGAGACTATTCGCCTCATGTGAAATATCGTGTAATAAGGGGCATGACTATTCGATAAAACTTATGGACAGACTAATATAGATAATTAACCCTTATTAAGGCATAGGTTTAAGTCAACAATTCAATGTACTTCATAATCAACTAATGTATGACTAAGTCAACCCAAGTCGAGTTCTATTGGGTCACGATCTCAACAATTCGTCATCCCACACTGTAGGAGACTAAAATACAACCTACATCGGTTTATACTACTCATTACCACATTACACGACGTAAAATCTTTACGTCCTATACAACTCCACTAAAGTTGGTCATCTACAAATTAAACCTCGGAACGAATCGTAGAATCGTCCTTAATTAACCGTGTCAATCATAATATCCAATGTTCAGGGTATAAACTACACATGTAAATCTCACAAGTCATCACGAGAATATTAACGATTATGATCTCAATGAGCTACACATGCTCGATAGAACTAAAACAAGTCATCGGCGACTATAAAAATAAACCCACGAGTCTACAACTCGGAAAACAACAATAATATTCATAACACAATCGAGGAGTCTCTAATACTTGGAGACAACAACAACGTGTACAATAATGAACTCCACACGTCTCTAATATTCGGAGACCACAAAACTAATAACAATTCATCAATACCCATCCTTTAGCATGCTAAAAGATCACATTGAACAAGTATAGCATGTGGGGAGTTCATATACATATGAGTAACACGTAAACCTCGCAATACTACTCTACGATGCTTGAAATCTAAGAAGAAAGTTTAGTAACTTACTACACAATGCAAATCCTCCACAAAATCAAAGGGGCTTCGGGTGGAAATGCACTCTTTCAAGGTCCTTTACACTTCTATGGAGCTCAAACGATGAACCCACACTCGAACCAAGCTTTTCTTCCTCAAATCACCACTTTCTCTCTTTAAAACATGGGAGGTGATAAGAGATTTGTGATTCCTCAATAGATCGGGGAATCTCTTCAGCTAAAAATGTGTTCCTCGTCGCCCTCTACGCTATAGTAAAGACAGATCGTCGATCCGACTTCAAACGCTTAAGATATTGTGATTTATCTCTCTACCCTCTCTCCTCTCTCTCTTCTTGCTCTCTCGTCGATCCGACTTCAAAGACAGATCGTCCAATCCCGGACTTGTTTGAACATTTTAAACCATTTAAAAACATGAAAAACCGAGAAAGAACGAAAACTGGACGAACAGGGTCAGGGCAGAGCAATCACTTTGCCCTAACCAGGGCGATCGCTTTGCCTTCTGGAATCAGGGCGATCGCTCTGATCTCCCCCAAGACGATCGTTTTTAAGTCCAAATTCCCCAGACTCTCCGAAAATGCTCCGAAATGCTCTCGAAATGATTCTAAATAATCCCAAAGTGATTCTAAGCCTATGGAAAGGTCGAAACGCTAGAGAAAGGTTCCCGAAAATTTTGGTTACAACGCTAGAAGTTCAACGTAATGCTCACGTAATTACCCATACAAAGATTTGAGTACAAATTAGGGCATATGAAACACTTGAAATGACTCGGCGTGTAGGATAACGACAAGATCAATATGATCATCAATCGTGAAGGAGTCTAAACCAAGATTAGGTCAATGGGACGGGAAAATGAACATCATATACGGATGTTAATCAAGGTCGAGAATAGCCTCGATTGAATACAAAAACAACGTATGACACAACGTTGATTAACTACGTGTTAAATACGGTTCTCAACTCAACACGTCACACTTAACAAGCATGACACCTCACTCTCCGAGGGTTTCAAGGTCAATATCGAAAGACTACAAGCGAACCAGGAAAGAAGTTGGGTCGGGGTATTACATCCTCTCCCCCTTAAAAGAATTCGACCGCAAATTCATGGATTGGCCATCTATGGGACGTACACACGCTACAACAAGGCCATACAATAGCCTATGCAATCACACTTCTATTGAAAAGGAGTGGAAGTCCCACAAATGAAGGGAGTTGGTCCAAGTTAGAGGCCATCAACCTCAAGTATGGTTCACGCACAAGGTTTCGAACGAATAGATGAAATTTCGAGACGTAAGAAATCTCAGGTTTCGTCACGAGACTAACTATCGTCTCTAGTCAAGTCCAAGTTCAAAGTACACTTCACAGTGTCATGCGAACTTACTTCGAATGCATCCCAATGCCACGCTTCTGCAGCGCTAAACAAATCTCCACTTCCCGTGGTGCAACTCTCAATAATTAGTCATAGAAAATCCCGCGATCAAATAAGTCCGGGTTAATACAACCCTTAGGTTCATAAGGTTACAAAACGACATATATATAGTCAAATAACGAGTTCAAATAAATGGCATAACACTAAAGGTCACTTAAGTCATAGGACTCTGTTGTGAATAACGACACTACCGGCTATATCACAAGCCGACAAAATAAAAAGGGGTCAATGAAATTGCAAGTTAACATGCTCGCGGTGCGACTACTCACGTCAATAAGTCACAAGGTCAACATAAATAATAATAAGAGTTTTAAACTCTAACGCGTTCAACAGAATGGATCGGTATCATTGGACACCAATACAACATATTATACATGCCACTCAAAACATAGAGTGTATCACACTCTCAATGATTACATTCTCAGGCTAACTACAAGATATAATATTCTAATGAACGAGTACCCAATCAGAATACACAAGGTAGTCCAATAACAGGAAAATGAATAAATAATAGAATAAGTCACGATGAACATGACTCTTACGGATTTCAATCACAAGGTCTCACCTTTTAACCTTGACTCGCTCTATTGGAGTCTTGGGTCGGTGCAGGAGGGTTCGGTGGGCTCACTCGTTCCACTCGAGGTGTCTTACCTAGGGCCACATTCAGCTGGTCCTCAAGTTCTCTCAGTTCTTGTAATGCGTGTCTGAGTTAAAATACGGTCGGGTGCATGACTGACATCCTTGCAGTCTTCCTAGTTCGTGCCATCTTGCTATAGGCATACAATAAAGACATTAAATCTCTAAGGGAAGTGAAACACATTAAGTTATTTAACTAAAGGCATACTTATCAACATAACGTTCTCAATTCTCAACCAAACACATTTAACATGCACGTAGGGTTCTAAAAACATCCACCTCACTATGCCAATGGACATACGCACAAGGTGACACGATTTATTCGTATCGCAAAAATTTATAAGGCAAGACTGAATTAATGTATCCAGTCTACACACCGCACATACAACATAACAATCACACGCTCACGGTCGGGGTGGCAAATCAATTCAATATCCCTAACGTTAAACAAACATAAAACACACGTGATAATGTACAAGTCACAAAGGGCTAATCGCATGCCCAAAAATACTCATGTTCAACCAAGCACAACGGCTCACACAATATCAAATCAAATCAAACCAATGTATGAGAAATGATACACAATCCACACGCAAGATACACAAACTTGTTCGAGTACAAGAATCCCATTTTCTTGTCCATTTCGGTTGGTAATAGAGTTAGACAATTTCTATCCATCATGTTATCAACTTAGTCTTGACGAATATCTCTTGACAACCAAATCAGGGGCCCTTCTGAAGTGGCTTGAAAAGCTTCCGTCACAGGGCGTTTGGGACAAGTGATTACAAATATGCCCTTAGAGTCAGTCTCATGCACATAAGTATAAAATACAAGAAAATGCACCTGTGTGACACAATGTCTCTAATATGTACAAGTGTTGTATTCCATGATGTCATATGCAAAAATAAAGTGTGTAAGTTAATACGGACTCTATTCTCGCACTATCATAACTCGACACTCAACGAAAAACACTAGTGGATTCGTGACCCAAAATCTCGGATCTTCCATCGCTATTTCCTCAAATGATTACCAATCTCAAGCCTAAGACGTTCCTTAAAACATCTCGACTATACTTCTCAAAAATCAATGAGACAACCTATAACGGTCAAATCTCACTACTAAACTTATCAAGCGACTCACACTTAGTCGTCAACATCCTAACGAGGACTTAAAGTGCACTCACCAATTCCAAAAGAGAAACAACTGGCTCCAAGCCATTAGTCTCCGCTCTCATAAGCGTAAGAGCCCAACTAATCCAGTCCTACATGGACTATCTTCGCAACTTACCAATATCCAAGATACACCTAACACAAAACTCGACGTTAAAAGCTCAACCCAATACCCAAATCACATAAGCCGAGGATCCTATCCTGGCGGACAGCTAACTTAAGCTTTGATACCAACTGTGGTGACCCGAGTCCGAGATTCGATGTTAAACCCCAACTCGAAGCGCCAAACCGAAGGAGATCAACAAAAAGAACTGAATAAAATGAGCCACAAAAGCTCAATACCAAACTAAGCAGCGGAATACAAAAAAAAAGAGTTTCAAAAACTCGAATAACAAAAATCCCAACAACAAAATAAAACCTCCACGGCCAAATACGAGCAGGAGAAACAACAACAACTACAACCCCACGAGTCAAAATGCTCGGGAAAACCATAAATAAAATACCAACCAAGAAAACTGAAGATGAAAATAGTACAACCGGCACGACTCCACAAGTCGGCACCAAAACAAGTCTACAATATACAAGTATCTCTACCCGACATACTAAGTTTACATAACTCAGTTTAACCACGATCTCACAAATAGAGGTGATAAAAATAAACTAATTCATAACCTAAGTAAAACTTCGAACCAAAGCCTCACTGCGCTGGAACGTAACCTGCAAGCTAAGAAAAAACAAACGGAAGGGATGAGTCGATGACCCAGTAAGTTACTAATGCAGCAATATGGCTTATGCACATTAATATAACAGGATAATAAAGTAATAAACAGGTTGTAGCACATAAGACAACTAACCCTATATTCACGAGAGGCTCAGTAGCCGCTAACCGTCATGCAATGGTTGGAGACCATGACCAACATTCGTTCGTATAGGTAGCACATAAATTGTAATTAAACACATAAAGGTGGATACGGTGGAGTCGAGGTACACCTCCGAAATCCCTTATAACACTTTCGACCTTATAGCTCCATGAAGCCATTGAAGACGATTACGCTGCTGCTTCATAAAACTATAAAAGATGCCTCTGCTGCTATCCAACAAGATGATAATAATAATACTGTGCTTCTGCTTTAGAGAACCAAAATAACCAACTGTGCCACTGATGTTGGGCACATTTCCCAATATCAACCAACAAACAGAAATAGTTGATTGTGCTGCTACTGCCGTACACAAATCAAAAAGGGACCGGTGCTTCTATCCCAAAATAAATATATGTACCCGATCGCGTCAAGCACGATCTATAAGTACCCAACAAATAAATGTACCCGACCGCGTCAAGCATGATCTACAACTACCCGTTGTGGACCATTTTCTGTATCTATGTCAACGTATTGCTCGATCCCCAACGACCCGAGACAATACGGCTCTAGCCACTTATAGGTATCACAAGGGACTCATGTCCGTATCCTAATGCATACAATAAAAGATGTCGACAATGCACAGTCGTCGTTTATTCCGTTCAAATGTGGGGCTAGAGAAACCCCATACCATGGCCAACGGTAGGGAGAAGCCCAGTGTATTGGCCTTTGGCTATTACGAAGCCCCTGCTCCCATAATAACCGAGCGTCAATACACCTCCAATGCACATATGCCAGCTGGACTCGATGTAATGCACAAGTAGATGTTTACTCATGCTAAACTAATCAAGCGTGTTCTATTGAATCACAACTTAATAAATCAAATCATGATGTGTTCTATTGAATCATAACTTAACGAAATCAAACCATAATGTGTTCTATTGAATCACATACCAAATCAACCTAATGTGCTTGTAAATACTAAACACACAACCAATCATCAAAGTAGGATGATTGTCATATTGCTTACTAGAACAATCATAAGCACCACACATCAACCAAGTCCGCAATCGCCACAAATGCAACATACGTAAGTCTACTAGTACTTACAATCATAAATCAATGCGTCACTAACACGCTTAACTTAGGATCTCTACGATATCCTATGATGATCACAATACACTCTCTCTCATGTATATATTCTATCTCATTTTTGTCGTGTATTATACATATCACGACTCCCTACAAGTCACATCGTCCGTATTGGAACGATACCCAAGGTGAGTCATTAACTACTTTGATATAACCAACTCATCATCTGACGATTGAGACTATTCATCTCATGTGAAATATCGTGCACTAAGGGGCATGACTATTCGATAAAACTTATAGATGGACTAATATAGATAATTAACCCTTGCTAAGGCATAAGGTTTAAGTCAACAATTCAATATACTTCATAATCAACTAATGTATGACTAAGTCAACCCAAGTCGAGTTCTATTGGGTCACGATCTGAACAATTCGTCATCCCACACGGTAGGAGACTAAAATACAACCTATATTGGTTTATACTACTCATTACCTACACGACGTAAAATCTTTATGTCCTATACAACTCCACTAGAGTTGGTCATCTACAAATTAAACCTCAGAACGAACCATAGTATTGTCCTTAATTAACCGTGTCAAACTACCCATGTAAATCTCACAAGTCATTGCGAGAATATTAACGAATATGATCTCAATGAGCTACACATGCTCGATAGAACTAAAACAAGTCATCGGTGATTTTACTGCTGGAACCCAACTATAAAAACAAACCCACGAGTCTACAACTCGGGAAACAATAATAATATTCATAACACAATCTCGAAGAGTCTCTAATACTCGGAGACAACAACAACATGTACAACAATGAACTCCACAAGTCTCTAATATTCGGAGACCACAAAACTAACAATAATTCACCAATACCCATCATTTAGCATGCTAGAAGATCACATTGAACAAGTATAGCATGTGGGGAGTTCATATACACATGAGTAACACGTAAACATCGCGTTACTACTCTACGATGCTTGAAATCTAAGAAGAAAGTTTAGTAACTTACTACACAACGTAAATCCTCCACGAAATCAAAGGGGATTTGGATGGAAATGTATTATTCAAGGTCCTCTACACTTCTATGGAGCTCAAACGATGAACCCACACTCGATCCAAGCTCGAACTAAGCTTTTCTTCCTCAAATCACTAGTTTCTCTCTCTAAAACATGGGAGATGATGAGAGATTCATGATTCCTCAACAGATCAGGGAATCTCTTTAGCTAGAAATGTGCTCATCACTGCCCTCTACACTACGGCGAAGACAGATCGTCGATCCAACATCAAACGCTCAAGATATTGGATTTTTCTCTCTACTCTCTCTCTCTCTCCTCTCGCTCCTCTCTCTCTTCTTGCTCTCTCTAAAGTCTCTCTCTCTCTCTAAAGTCTTGTTTTAGAACGTGAACGAGGGAGAAATAAGGTTGGATTCTCTTATTAATACCATGGGTAAGTGTTTGGTCAAATTCCAGGCTTGTTTGAGCATTTTAAACCACTTAAAAAATACGAAAAATTGAGAAGAACAAAAATTGGACGAACAGTGTCGGGGCAGAGCGATCGCTTTGCCCTAACCAAGGTGATTGCTTTTCCTTCTGGAATTAGGGCGATCGCTCTGATCTCCCCTAGGGCGATCGTTTTGAGTCCAGATTCCCCAAACTCTCCGAAAATGCTCCGAAACACTCCCGAAATGATTCTAAATGATCCCAAAGTGATTCTATGTATATGCAAAGATTGAAACGCTCGAGAAAGGTTCCCAAAAATTCCGGAAACAATGTTAGAAGTTCAACGTAATGCTCATGCAATTACCCATACAAAGATTTGAGTACAAATTGGGGCATATGAAACACTTGAAATGACTCGGCGTGAGGGATAACGACAAGATCAATATGATCATCAATCGTGAAGGAGCTAAACCAAGATTAGGTCAATGGGACAGGGAAATGAACATCATATACGGATGTTAATCAAGGTCGAGAATAGCCTCGAACGAATACGAAAACAACGTACTACACAACGTTGATTAACTACGTGTCAAATACGGTTCTCAACTCAACACATCACACTTAACAAGCATGACACCTCACTCTCCGAGGGTTTCAAGGTCAATATCGAAAGACTACAAGCGAACCAGGAAGGAAGTTAGGTCAGGGTATTACAGATGTACTTGGCTACATAGAAGATTGGGGACTTTAATCAAAGTAAAGATAAAGAAGAAGGGGACAACTTTAGGTGTTAGTAAGCCCGTACAAAAATAGGGAGAGTGAATCAAAATAGTCCCAAGTAGGGGCAAAAGGGAAAGGAAAGTCCCAGAAGAAGGACGAGCTGACAGCCCGAGAGAATTACACCCTGTTGAACGCAAAATCGGGAGCATATAATGAATGTGTTGTCCCAAGAAAATTAACTAGAAAGACCCCTACCAATGAAGGAGCCACTTCATCCTCTTAACCCAAATAGAAAATGCGTCTTCCACAACGAAAACGGTCATAATACCGAGGATTGCATCCAGCTGAAAAGAGAGATTAATAGGTTGATTGACCAGGGGGCGCTGAGGAGGTATGAGCGAGGTGGTGACCAGCAGGCAGGTCGGTCTAGGGATCCTCCGAAGGGGAACAATCCCACCGAGGAGGAGGTTGACGTCCACACAATACATGAGGACATGAAGAGTATCACCCAAATTAAGAACACAATTTATAGCCTAGAAAAGGTGTTCAGTCCGCTCCCCCACAAGAGCGAGGAGGGTATAATGTTCTACCCTAGAGAGCTAGCGATAAATCCAATAGCTAAACAATAGCCATTGACACTTCGAGTTTAAATTGGACGCCGATTTATCAGGAGGGTATTGATTAATACAGGAACGAAGAGAGATATTATGTACTATAGTTGCTTTAAGGCACAAGGATTCTGGGATGCTCACATCAGTCCAAACAGGGTCCAGCTCGAGGGGTTTACAGGTCACAATGTCACTGTCAAGGGCATGATAACCCTCCAAGTTACCCTCGGGGAAAATGATTGGACCAGAACAGAGGATGTTAGTTTCCTCGTCCTCGACCTAGCCTCTCCAGCTTACCAGAGGATTCATTTCTCAACAGAGTGGGGGACAGGGGTAATAAAAATGCTCGAGGAACACCCTTAACTATCTAAAGGTTGTGAGGTAGAACTAGGAGAAGATAAGGGGAAAGTTGGTGTCGTTCACCTCGGAGAAGTTTCCTGTGGAGGATCAAACCATGAGGAAAGTACAGCCCGCAAGAGATGTGGAGGCTGAGAGATCGGGAAAAAGGAGAGATACCACCGAAGATCGGGCCCGACTTTCGCAGAGGTATAGCAATTAAAGCAAGCTAGACTACCTAGCCCGCCAGGAGTGGATGGCATGGATACCGATATGCTCGATGTAAGGTCCATGTTGATATGCTTAGAGTATAGGCTAGAGGGGGTGAATAGCCTTTATGACCTTTATTAAAAATTTCATCTTATTTATAGATCAAGTTGAGGGACAAGGATGAAATGATTAATTGAATAGGTCAACTTCCATAATTAAACAACTAGGCTGGCATAGACATATCAACTGATGTTCATTCAGCAGACTTCAAAGACTACTGATAGGAAGATTTTTTTATACTTTGCTGATAAAGAAGAGTTTATGCAGCAAAAGGACAAGCAACAAAAGTATAGCAACTAAGATTAAAGCAGCTGTAAATAAATAGGTACAAGTACATCATAACAGCATACTTAAATCTTTTATTAGATGCGGTGATTACTTTTCTTAACCAGATAACTCAATATATGAAAACATATATTACAGGAAAGATAAGAAAAGGCTGAATGTAAGTAAATATGATTTATATTAAAATTCAGCAGAGGTTTGCTCAAAGACAAACATGCTTAGTACATCAACCTAGACTCTCTAACCTAGCAATCTCCCCAGGGTAGAAGGAAAGTTAATTGGGATGCCGGGAAGACTTATAACCAATCATAATCCTTTAACTCTCGCCAAGTACCTTGGAGAAAGTACATGGTAGAGTAAAGGGGAGGTGGATGTGATGAGAGGATATTATGGGTTGTTCAAATAACTAGTATTTAAACAACTGAGTGCAAAGCACTCGGCCAAGAGTGATGACAATTCATTGCACAATCGACATCCCTTATAATGTAGTATAAGTCTGCCGATATAAATGTAGTATGAATTATTAGGCTCTGGTTCTTCATCGGACATCTTCAAGCTTGGTCAGTGTTGAACGAGGAGTAGGATGCTTAGTCTCTAGCTATGGATTTCAAATATAGCTGCTGCGGAGACTGAGTCTTTCAAAGGAAGAAAGAACTCAAATCAAGAAAGGAGTTCTTGATTAAGCAGAGCTTCTTTGCCTTAGGAATTTTAGATTTTCTCTCTCAAAGTGTTTGTTCTTATACTTGTATTTTTCCCACTCTAAGTGTTCTTTTCTTGAAGCTTCGCTCTTGCACACACTAAGATGAGGGAAGAGAGGTTTCTTTTATAGGCGGAGAAGAAAATAGAGTCGTTGGAGCTTGGATAGATTTTTGTCCGTTGGAAAGTATTGATTTATTAGATGATCAAAGTGTACTGAAGAAACTGTTGGGCAAAGACCTTCGTGTGAGCTTTGTCTTGAAGTCTGTCCGGGAATCAAGCTGAATGGATGGGACGTGACACGCAGGCCTAATTGATAAAAAGCGCACAGTGTTTGGCCTTTTGTCTGGATATGTCTTGAAGTCTGGAACCAAACATGGAAGAGGAAATGTCTTCTAGATAATCTTGAAAGCACAAACATCGATGCGTATCTTGATCTGTCAGGAAGATCTTGTAACGGATCTAATTGAATTTTAGCTTTGAATCAACGACGATGTTTTTCTTGAGAATTATCAGCATTCTTGCAATTGTCTGATGAAGGACACGGCTAATACTTGAGTAACTGCCGATGTAGAACTGCAGATATGAAGATTTTTTATGAGACGTTGCTGGTAAAAATGTCTGTTGGTGAGACATTGCTGGTGAGAATAAACTTGTACGACGAAGAACAAATTATTAGAACATCACAACTAAAACACATTGATTCATTGTAACGCCCGCATCATTTGCATCATTTTATCATATATAATTTCGTGTGTACTTCGCATATTTCATGTCCTAGTTTGCATCATTATATCGCATATAATTTCATGTGTATTTTTCATATCTCATATCATCATTTACTTCATTTTGCCATAAATGATTTCATACGTTTGCGTGCTATATTGTTGCTTAAAGTCGTGTATTTTATCGCGCTTGAGACGCGTTACAAGCGAGGAGTGATCGGACCTAGGAAAGAAGGGAAAACAAACTGTATTTTGACCTAATAGCCTTGGCACGACCGTGCAGTTATGATGGCACGGCCGTGCGAGAGATTCCAGAATGCCAGAATTGAATTTTAAGCTTGGCACGACCGTGCGGCCTAGTTGGCACGGCCGTGCGAAGCCACCCGTTCCGAGACTTAGCCATATAAGGTTGGCACGACCGTGCAGCCAAGTTGGCACGGCCGTGCGAGGTTGGCACGACCGTGCAGCTTGTCTGGCACGGCCGTGCGAAGCGCGAAAAGTTCAATAAGTGGCCAGCAGTGCGCCACGTCACCAGACCGAAAACACTCTCTCTCTCAGCCACTTAAATGAACCAAAGAGAGTTTAAACACTCTCATTTTCACCCTATCTTGCCAAAGAACTTAGAGAGAGAAAGGAGAGAGTTTAGAGAGAGGAAGTGGAGACATTGTGAGTTTGAGAGTGAGTCTCGACGATCCGAGCACGCCATTGCGAAGATCTTGCCGAGGGGAAGCTTTCCTACCGATTAGATTTCCATTTTCTTCGCTTTTCCGACGAGAGGTAAGCTACTACCCCTCTTCTTCTCGTTTTATGTCTTTTATGGCATCCTAGACTTCCATTACGTAAAGTTACCATGCTAGATACGTGTATATGTGATTCTTGCCATAAATGCCATTTTTGGACTTGTGAAATATGTTGTTAATCGTTCTATGAGGTTGGAAAACTCGATATTGGGCGATAATGTGTTAGGATTAAAGTGCAAGATCATTTTCGTAACCCGTTGTCATTAGTAACCTAAAATGACTCTAGCGGAGTCGGTTAGGGTTTGATAATTAATGAGACCACGTGTGTGTTTTGTGAGCTCTTTGGATGCTCGAGAGACCCGTTGGGGAATTGGTCACACGATATACGTATAATGGTATTGTGTTGAAATTGATGTTGGAATTATATGGCTATGTGTACTAGAATTATTTGGTGTACATTAGCATGTTATTGTGGTGTCGTTATACTCCCTACTCTGGAGTATAATGCTTTTATTTAATGTTGAGTAAACATCTACTTGAACATTTGGTTGATTAGTTAATGTGTCGAGTAAACATCTACTTGAGCATTGTTTAAGTCCATGGCATATTTGTTGGAGGTGTATTGACGCTCGGTTATTGCGTGAGCCGGGGCTACGTAATAGCCGAAGGCCAATACACTGGGCCTCGCCCTACCGTTGGCCGCGGTAGGGGTTACAGCGCTAAGTGTTGTACGGAATAAACGCGACCTTGGTAAGCTATACCGTGATTGTTTCTCGGGTCGTTGGGGACCGAGTCTTCACGTCGACGTGGATACGGAAAACGGTTCACTTGGGTTTTGTTATTTGGTTCGATGATCGGGTACGACATCAACGGTTTCTTCATTTGGTATTATTGGTTGGTTGGTTGGAAGTTGGTTTGTCGGAGGTGTACCTCGACGGTATCCTTTATATGTGTTACTTATCGCACCTATGTGAGTTGCATGCTACGTGACTTATGTTATGAGTTACTTGACGTGATGATGATTGGAAATGATTATATTATGCCAACCATGATATATATATGATTCTTATTACTTGTTTGCATTTCGCATGCCATCTTGTTGCATTAGTAGCTTATTGAGTTTTATAACTCACCCCGTCCATTGTTTATTGTTTTCCTTAGATCCCGAGCTGCGAGAAACCCCGTGATCGGTCGCCGCCGGTGTCGTCGTCGATCACTCTTTTGGTAGTGCTCTTTGAGCCGGTATTTTCTTTTGGTGAGGCCGAGGGTACATATGTTAATTAAACATTGTAAAGTTGGGTAGTAGTCCCGTACATGTGGTTTATCCATATTCTTTTGTAGATGCCGACGTGGATGTCAGGCTTTTGTAAACATTACTTACTTTATCATTCCGCGTACTCTGATGATATTATATGTTTGGTCCCGAGCCTCTTAGCTCGTGGGTTGTTGGTTATTTGTTGGTTATGTTGTGTGTTCATTTCCGGCCTTTGTGTGCCGTGACTTAACGTTTTGTTTTTAAAATAAACATACATTTGCATTACAGGGTTTTTGCACGAAAAGTGATTTTTAAATTGTGCATTTTGTGTCCCGTCTCGCGAACCGAACGAGATACCATATAGGATCTCGGGTCGGGTCGTGACAGTTGGTATCAGAGCATAAGTTAGCTCGGGGATTCGGTATCCTTGGCTTAGGCGGGGTTGGTTGAGTGTGTCTGAGTCGTTAACGACGAGTGTTTGTTGCAGGTGAACAATTATGGTTGAGACTCGGAATGGAGCGGGTTCTAGTAGGGCCACGGAGGCCGAAAGGGATACCCGTCGAACCGGACCGAACCCATCTCCTGACCAAGCTACCGGACGGTCGTCAGAGAGTCCTATGAATCAGAATGAGGCCTTCATGCACACCATGCAAGGTTTTATGCAAACAATGATGGAGATGAACCGACAGACAATGGACATGAATCGGCAAGCTATGGATGGACAAGGCCAAGTAGGTGGACAGAGAGTAGTGCAACCGACCGGTGGAGTCGGGGAGAATGATCGCAGATTGGAAAGGTTTTGAAGATGAAACCGAGGAGCTTTAATGGTGAGCCGGATCCGGAGAAGGCCGAGAGGTGGATTGAGTCGACGGAGAAAGTTTTCGCGGCATTGGGATGTACGGATGAGGAAAGATCAAGTTCGCCACATTCAAGCTAGAGGATGCGGCCGAACATTGGTGGAAGGTTTTGGAAGCCGTTGGGTACAAGATCGACAGAAGGACGTGGGAGCTCTTTTTGCGGGTTCCGGAATCGGTTTGTCCGGATGTGATTCAAGCGAGGAAGGAAGTGGAATTTCTTGGTTTGGAGCGGGGAGTCTATCGGTAGCTCGGTATTCCTCCAAATTTACTTGAGTTATCCCGATCTGCACACATTTGCTACCGACGGAAGAGAAGAAAGTCTACCGTTTTGTGAAGGGGTTGAGGACCGAGTACAAAGCAACTCATACCACTCGAGTTGGCAAGCTACCGGGGGCGTGGACAAGGCATACCGAATTGAGCATGACATTGAGGAGCACCGTACGAAGCAAGGAAATACCGGTGGAAGTCAACGGGAAATGTTAGTGGAGCTCAACGGTCGGGACATCGAGATGGAGAAATCGGGGTAACCGTGGGGCAGAGAGGCAAATAACAACCGCAGAGGAGGACAGAACCAACAGAGAACGGGAAATCAGGGGAACGCCGCACAGGGGCAGCGGGCCCAGGGGATGACGTGTAATTTTTGCTTGAGGACCGGTCATACGAGGACCGATGTTGGAAGAAGCAAGGGAAATGTGTTCTTTGTGGGGATGGCACGCACTTCGGAGGATTGCCCTAGGAATAAAGGGGTCCCACTGGGGGGTGCGCAGGCGAATGCAGGCGTCAAGAGGGACAACGAGGGTCGTCCTAGAGTCCAGGGTCGAGTCTTCGCCCTAGATCAGAATCGAGTACCTGAAGCCAACAATGTCATAGGAGGTACCTTGTTTGTCTCTAGTGTTAAAGCCCGAGTTCTCATAGATCCAGGATCATCTCATTCATACATCGCATCGCATTTTGCTGTCATTTGCATCATATACGAATCATTGCCGTATGTGCTTGAGGTGTCTACTCCGATGGGAGAGTGCCAAGTAGCTTCGGATATTTACCGTAATTGTGATGTGATTGTTGATGATCATCTTTTGCCTGCGGATTTGGTTGTTTTGCCTATACGGGATTTTGATGTGATTTTGGGAATGGATTGGTTGCATGCGCACCATGCCGTTGTGGACTGTCGTAAGAAGTTTGTTACTTTTGATGTGCCGAATATGTCGTCTTTTGTGTTTGTTGGTGATAAGTGTATGGGTGGAGTTCGTCTTATTTCGGCTTTGAAAGCCCGTAAGTTGTTGCATCGTGGTTGTTCGGGGTATTTGGCTTGTGTGGTGGACAAGTCAAAAGGGTGGTTATGATGGATGATGTCGCAGTCGTGAGGGAATTTCCGGATGTCTTTTCGGATGACTATGAGATGCCTCCGGATAGAGAATTGGAGTTTTGTATCGAGTTGTTACCGGGTACCGCGCCGATATCGAAAGCACCATATCGCATGGCGCCGGCCGAGTTGAAGGAATTAAAGATTCAATTGCAAGAGTTGCTTGATCGGGGTTTTATCAAACCGAGTGTATCGCCTTGGGGTGCACCGGTGTTGTTTGTGAGGAAGAAGGATGGTTCGTTGAGGCTATGTATTGACTACCGGGAGTTGAATCAGGTTACAATTAAGAATAAATACCCACTCCCACACATTGATGATTTGTTTGATCAGCTTCGAGGTTCCGTAGTGTACTCCAAGCTTGACCTTAGGAGTGGTTATCACCGTTGAAGGTTAGAAGGAGGATGTTCCTAAGACGGCATTCAGGACTAGATACGGGCATTTTGAGTTTGTGGTTATGCCCTTTGGGTTGACTAATGCACCCGCGGTGTTTATGGACTTGATGAATAGGGTGTTCTTGCCGTATCTTGATTGTTTTGTGGTCGTTTTCATCGATGACATTTTGGTGTACTCGAAGTCTCGGGAGGAGCACGAGAAGCACTTGAGGATTGTGTTGACAGTTTTGAGGGAAAGGAAGTTGTATGCTAAGTTTAGCAAGTGTGCCTTCTGGTTGGAGGAGGTAACATTTTTGGGTCATGTAGTTTCAGGCAAGGGGATTTCAGTTGATCCGACAAAGATCGAGGCTGTGGTGAGTTGGAAGAGGCCCGAGTCGGTGACGGAGATTCGGAGTTTCTTGGGGTTAGCGGGTTATTATCGGAGGTTTATAGAAGGTTTCTCTAAGATTGCAACCCCTTTGACGACTTTGACTCAAAAGAATAAGCCGTTTGTGTGGAATGACAAGTGTGAGGCGAGTTTCCGGGAATTGAAGGAAAAGTTGACTACGGCTCCTATCTTAGCATTGCCGAATGGACATGATGGGTTTGTGATCTACAGTGATGCTTCGAAGGAAGGTTTGGGTTGTGTCTTGATGCAGAATGGAAGGGTCATTGCTTATGCTTCACGGAAGTTGACTCAGTATGAACAGAACTACCCGACACACGATCTCGAGTTGGCTGCGATTATTTTTGCTCTTCATAAATGGAAGCATTATTTGTATGGGGCTAAATTTGAGGTATTCACTGATCATAAAAGTCTTAAGTATTTATTTTCACAAAAGGAGTTGAATAATCGGCAGCGAAGGTGGATGGAACGGTTGAAGGATCATGATTGTACTATACTTTATCACCGGGAAAGGCCAACGTGGTGGCGGATGCGTGAGTAGGAAAGCGTATGTTTCTTGCTTGATGACTAGGGAATGGAAAATGCTAGAGGACATTCGTGATTGGGGTCCTAGTGAATCTAGCCATGGGGTAATCTTTGCTAACATTCGGGCTACTCGGTGTTATTTCAACGGATTAAGGAGACTCAGGAGAGTGATCCGGAATTGAGGAAATTGATTGATGGATTAGATGAGGGTAAGACCCCGGATTTTGCTATGAATAGTGATGGTATTCTGACGTTTCGGGGTAGAGTTTGTGTACCGGCGATTGAGGAGGTAAAACGACAAGTGTTAGATGAAGCCCATAAGTCTAAATACACAATTCACCCCGGGAGTACCAAAATGTATCGGGATTTGAAGAAGAATTTTTGGTGGAATGGAATGAAAAGGGAAATCGCCGAGTTTGTGTCGAAGTGTTTGACTTGTCAACGGATTAAAGCGGAGCATCAGAGGCCAGCTGGGTTGTTACAACCTTTGGAAATTCGGAATGGAAATGGGAGAATATTGCAATGGATTTTGTGACGGGGTTACCGAGGACTCGACGAGGTCATGATGCGGTTTGGGTTATTGTCGATAGATTGACTAAGTCGGCCCATTTCCTTCCCATTGCGATTTCGGATTCATTAGAGAAGCTTGCTTCATTATATATTCAGGAGATTGTGAGGTTGCATGGGGTGCCGGTGAGCATTGTGTCGGATAGAGATCCGCGGTTTACTTCTCGGTTTTGGCGATCACTTGAGAATGCTTTGGGGACAAAGTTGAATTTGAGTACACATTTCACCCGACCGATGGACGGTCAGAGAACGATTCAAATACTTGAGGATATGTTGAGAGCTTGCTCGATGGACTTTAAAGGGACTTGGGATTCGCATGTGCCATTGATCGAGTTCGCCTACAATAATAGTTATCAGTCGAGTATTGAGATGGCTCCGTATGAGGCACTTTATGGTAGGAAGTGTCGTTCTCCGATTTGTTGGGATGAAGTTGGTGAAGCGAAGTTGTGGGGTCCGGAAATGGTTCACGAATCGGCGGAGAGTGTGAAGATTATTCGGGAAAGATTGAAAACGGCCCAGAGCAGACAAAAGAGTTATGCCGACAATAGACGTAGGGATCTTGAGTTTGAGGTTGGCGATCACGTGTTTTTGAAAGTTTCACCTCGGATTGGGGTTAAGAGGTTTGGAAAGAAAGGAAAATTGGCCCCGAGGTATATTGGACCGTTTGAGGTTTTGGAACGGGTTGGAAAGTTGGCGTATAGACTTGCCTTGCCGCCATCGATGTCAGGTATTCATGAGGTGTTTCACGTGTCGATGTTGCGGAAGTATTTGACGGATGCTTCGCATGTGTTGGAGTATGAGCCGGTGGATTTGACACCTGACCTTTCGTATGTTGAGCAACCGGTACGGATCTTGGATACAAAGGAGCAAGTGTTGAGGACAAAGACCATACCCCTCGTGAAAGTGTTGTGGAGGAATCACAATGTCGAGGAGGCCACTTGGGAGACCGAGCAGGAGATGCGTGAGAAATATCCCGCGTTGTTTGTTGGAGTCGGTAAGTAAATTCGCGGACGAATTTATTCTAAGGGGGTGAGAATGTAACGCCCGCATCATTTGCATCATTTTATCATATATAATTTCGTGTGTACTTCGCATATTTCATGTCCTAGTTTGCATCATTATATCGCATATAATTTCATGTGTATTTTTCATATCTCATATCATCATTTACTTCATTTTGCCATAAATGATTTCATACGTTTGCGTGCTATATTGTTGCTTAAAGTCGTGTATTTTATCGCGCTTGAGACGCGTTACAAGCGAGTGATCGGACCTAGGAAAGAAGGGAAAACAAAGCGTATTTTGACCTAATAGCCTTGGCACGACCGTGCGATTATGATGGCACGGCCGTGCGAGAGATTCGAGAATGCGAGTGAATTTTAAGCAGCACGACCGTGCGGCCTAGTTGGCACGGCCGTGCGAAGCCACCCATTCCGACTTAGCCATATAAGGTTGGCACGACCGTGCGGCCAAGTTGGCACGGCCGTGCGAGGTTGGCACGACCGTGCGGCTTATGCAGCACGGCCGTGCGAGCGCGAAAGTTCAATAAGTGGCCAGCAGGGCGCCACGTCACCAGACCGAAAACACTCTCTCTCTCAGCCACTTAAATGAACCAAAGAGAGTTTAAACACTCTCATTTTCACCCTATCTTGCCATAGAACTTAGAGAGAGAAAGGAGAGAGTTTAGAGAGAGAAGTGGAGACATTGTGAGTTTGAGAGTGAGTCTCGACGATCCGAGCACGCCATTGCGAAGATCTTGCCGAGGGAAGCTTTCCTACCGATTAGATTTCCATTTTCTTCGCTTTTCGACGAGAGGTAAGCTACTACCCCCTCTTCTTCTCGTTTTATGTCTTTTATGGCATCCTAGACTTCCATTACGTAAAGTTACCATGCTAGATACGTGTATATGTGATTCTTGCCATAAATGCCATTTTTGGACTTGTGAAATATGTTGTTAATCGTTCTATGAGGTTGGAAAACTCGATATTGGGCGATAATGTGTTAGGATTAAAGTGCAAGATCATTTTCGTAACCCGTTGTCATTAGTAACCTAAAATGACTCTAGCGGAGTCGGTTAGGGTTTGATAATTAATGAGACCACGTGTGTGTTTTGTGAGCTCTTTGGATGCTCGAGAGACCCGTTGGGGAATTGGTCACGATATACGTATAATGGTATTGTGTTGAAATTGATGTTGGAATTATATGGCTATGTGTACTAGAATTATTTGGTGTACATTAGCATGTTATTGTGGTGTCGTTATACTCCTACTTTGGAGTATAATGCTTTTATTTAATGTTGAGTAAACATCTACTTGAACATTTGGTTGATTAGTTAATGTGTCGAGTAAACATCTACTTGAGCATTGTTTAAGTCCATGGCATATTTGTTGGAGGTGTATTGGCTCGGTTATTGCGTGAGCCGGGGCTACGTAATAGCCGAAGGCCAATACAGGGCCTCGCCCTACCGTTGGCCGCGGTAGGGGTTATAGCGCTAAGTGTTGTACGGAATAAACGCGACCTTGGTAAGCTATACCGTGATTGTTTCTCGGGTCGTTGGGGACCGAGTCTTCACGTCGACGTGGATACGGAAAACGGTTCACTTGGGTTTTGTTATTTGGTTCGATGATCGGGTACGACATCAACGGTTTCTTCATTTGGTATTATTGGTTGGTTGGTTGGAAGTTGGTTTGTCGGAGGTGTACCTCGACGGTATCCTTTATATGTGTTACTTATCGCACCTATGTGAGTTGCATGCTACGTGACTTATGTTATGAGTTACTTGACGTGATGATGATTGGAAATGATTATATTATGCCAACCATGATATATATATGATTCTTATTACTTTTGCATTTCGCATGCCATCTTGTTGCATTAGTAGCTTATTGAGTTTTATAACTCACCCCGTCCATTGTTTATTGTTTTCCTTAGATCCCGAGCCTGCGAGAAACCCCCAGTGATCGGTCGCCGCCCGGTGTCGTCGTCAGTCACTCTTTTGGTAGTGCTCTTTGAGTCTGGTATTTTCTTTTGGTGAGGCCGAGGGTACATATGTTAATTAAACATTGTAAAGTTGGGTAGTAGTCCCGTACATGTGGTTTATCCATATTCTTTTGTAGATGCCGACGTGGATGTCAGGGTTTTGTAAACATTACTTACTTTATCATTCCGCGTACTCTGATGATATTATATGTTTGGTCCCGAGCCTCTTAGCTCGTGGGTTGTTGGTTATTTGTTGGTTATGTTGTGTGTTCATTTCCGGCCTTTGTGTGCCGTGACTTAACGTTTTGTTTTTAAAATAAACATACATTTGCATTACAGGGTTTTTGCACGAAAAGTGATTTTTAAATTGTGCATTTTGTGTCCCGTCTCGCGAACCGAACGAGATACCATATAGGATCTCGGGTCGGGTCGTGACATTCATGTTATCAGAAGAATACAGAGAAGTAGATAGACATGAAGAAAAGTTGCTAAACTTGTATTCAATAATCCAAATAGTATAAACATGTCTTAACAGAGATCAGCTAAATACAAGAACAACAAGAAATGACTATACTGCCGATTACAATACAAAGTTAAGCAATAATTTATTTTTTAAGAGAAACTTTGTTACAGAGTAATATCCAAGGTATCCTAATCCAGAGGGCATGGTGGATGGTCATTAGTTATGGATTTTGGAATAGATCAAGATGGCTATTACAGTTTTGATCTCCTCCAACTCTGGGGGGAGGAAGAACATGTACACACCTAGAGGTTACTCTGGAAGAACCTCAGGGTGATAGCTGTTAAAGATTTACTGCTTTGACTACGAATCCCCTTTGATAAGCACAAGGATGGACAGTAGTCGTTAGCAGTTCATCGTCTTCGTCAACACCTCCTTAGTTACCTAATCCATCCAAGCTGAATTATCTGTATCAGCCATCATTGGGGTGATGGCTGGTATACGTACATATGACTAGACGAGTTGTTTGGAACAACAATTTACCAGATGCTTGTCAAACATTCGATAAATTTTATCTGGAATCTTCACAGTTATGCTTATGTATACACGTAGAGTTACAACTGTCAGATTTGTGTATGCTAAGTGGTTTCCATAGTGATTCATCTGAAATCAACTTAGTATATCAATAAGATTGATAACCAAATGGTAGAAGGAACTGAAATCACTAAGAAAATAAATTGATAATCTTCTATTTTACCTTTTAATGGAAATGATTATAAAGACATTCTTTAGTGATCTGAGAATCAAAAGTTTATGGCAAAAAAAATTTGCCAAAACCTTTTAAATGTTAGAAATAGCTCAGTCTTTGACAACTCCAAGCTTCCAATTGGGAAGATTATTCAAGCTATTCATGATGATCTCTCAGCTGCCTTCCAAGCTAAGGGCCTTCGGATTATTCATGGCTCTTCGAAAGTAAGATTTGTGCGTAGTAAGCAAGTTGTGATTCAGCAAGTTCTTTGGGGTAAACCGCCAATTGGGAAGCTTAAATTAAACGTGGATGGTGCTAGTCGGGGTAATCCGGGTCATGGTGGGGGGGGAGGCATTGTGCGGGATGGTGCTGGGAAAATAATATATGCTTTCTCTCGGTATTTTGGAGTTTGTTCTAACATGGAAGCTGAAATTCGGGCTCTTCTTTATGGCCTTCAATGGCTTAATAACCAAGGTTTGTTTGATGTTATTATTGAAACGGACTCTAAAGTCACCTATGATTGTCTCGTTTTAGGACATTCTCCTCCATGGCAGTATGCTTATTATTTTCGTGAACTTGCTCACATTCAGCAGTCTCGACGCTATATTCTTTAATCATTGTTACCGGGAAGCTAATTCTGTTGCTGATAGCTTGGCTAATCTTGCTTGTGATTCTTTTGGAGATTTTGATTTTCCAAATTTGCAATCTTTGCCTCGACGTATTCGGGGCCTTATTCTGCTAGATGAAAAAGACACCCCTCATATTAGAGTTTCCTGATTGTCGTTTTTTTTCTGTTTTTGTTATCTGATGTATTTCCTTTCGAGGTCAGGCTCCTTTATCCTCCCATTTATAAGGGCCAGGCTGGTTGTCCCCCTCAAGTTTGTATTCCTTTTTTTAATTAATAAAATCTAGCAGGGTGCCATCCCTGTTTCCCAAAAAAAAAAAAAGCAGCGGAAGAATAAGCAGCATAAGTATAGCAGACAAGATTAAAGTAACTGTATATAAATGTGTGCAAGTTTAACATAACAGCCAACTAAAATCTTGTATTAGATGCATCAATTACTTTTCATAATCAGATTGCATAAGAAATATATCAAAAATTTACAGGAAAGATAAGTAAAGGCTGAGTATAATAAAATATGATTTATTATTAAAATTCAGCAGAGGTTTGCTCAAAGACAAACATGTTTAGTACATCAACCTAGACTCTCTAACCAAGCAATCTCCTTAGGAAAGAAAAAGCAGAGATTAAGAAAGCGAAATCAAATATATCGAAAATACATTGGAAGATGTACTCAATATTTATTGAGGTATCTTCCTGTAGTATCAACTCGATATATTTGTTGTGAGAAGAGAATATTAGGCGTTGTTCAAATAACAAGTATTTGAACAACTGAGTGCTAAGCACTCGGCAAAAAGTGAGGACAATTCATTGCACAATCGACAGCACTTATAATGTAGTATAAGTCTGCCGATATGAATGCAATATGGATTATTAGGCTCTATTTCTTCATCGGACATCTTCAAGCTTGATCAGTCTTCAACGACTTGCAGGATGCTTGGTCTCTTGCTGAAGATTTGAAGTGCAGCAACTAAAGAGACTGAGTCTTTCGAAGGAAGAAAGAACTCAAATCAAGAACAAGGTTTCTTGATCAAGCAGAGCTTATTAGCCTTTTGGAATTTCTGTTTTCTCTCCCATAAAGTGTTTGTTCTTACACTTGTGTTTTCTCATTTTTTAGTGTGGTTTTTGATTTGAACGAATAAGTAACGAAATCTACCACCAAAACCTTCTCCTGCTATTTTTGAAAATGAGAGTCTTCTTTTATAGGCTGAAGTAGTCGTTTAGAACTTTGATGAGTTTTTGCCCGTTGAGGATCTGGATCATTAATACATCAGAGTGCATTCTTCGAACTGTTGGGCAAAGACCTTCCGTTAAGGTTTTTGTCTTGAAGTTGGTCCGTGAATCAGGCTGGCAGAATGAGACTTGTCAATCAGGCATGGGATGTAGCGCACTGTGTTTGGTATTTTATAGAATGAAGCCTTAAAGACTGGGACCAATACACAAAAGAGGAAATGTCTTCTGAGTAATAATGAAAGCGCAGACATCGATGCGTATCTTGGGCTTGTCAGAAAGATCTTGTAACAGATCTATTTTGACTTGTAGCGTTTTGAGCAACGCCCGATGTTCCTCTTGAATAATCAGCTTCTCTGCAGTTGTTCTGATGAAGAGCTTGGCTGATACTGAGATCTGTCGATATAATACTGCTGGTGTAAAGAATGCTGATCAAACATGGCTGGTAGGAATGTCTGCTGATGAGACATTACTGATGGTCATGTCCGCTGGCGTATGAAGAGCTAATCCATATGAAAGTTGTCATCACTTTGGCAGGACAAAGACTCGAATATATACAAAGACTTCCTAGTCTAATGACCTATGCATTGTTTCATCAAGCTGCCACACTAACCGGTACGCAGCCCTTTTAGCCACTTCTGAAACATATGTTGTAATGGGAACAAGCAAATCACTGTGTAGGAATATGCAAACATATATATCAGCTATTTTCACAAGCATATTCCTAACAATCTCCTCCTATTTGCTTGGGGCCATTACTACAATTGACATATACATACGGCTCTTTAAAGCAGATGTTCAATCCTTAGTAATAACATGCCTTCTAATGAATGATTATTTTATATCAAGACATGCCCTAGGTTGAACTTACAAGCGATAGCGTATGTATAGTCATTTATTGCTACGAATTTACAGACTCAATAAATGAAAGTACAAATACGAAGTAATATTTAAGCATATTTTTAGGTAATTATGAGATATAATTGATGAGTATGCCGTAAATATGTTTTTTCAGTTGATCGGACAACTTGATTAGTTTATGTTGACCGTATAGAAATGTGTGCATGTTAATTTTGTATAAACTCTCCTCCTTAAAAATGTGTATATGTCAATTATGTAAAAACTAATTTTATATAAACTCTCCTCCTTAAAAATTTATGTAAAATTTATGTAAACTCTCCTCCTTAAATATGTGTATAATTTAAAATTTATGTAAACTCTCCTCCTTAAATATGTGTATATGTCAATTTTGTATAAACTCTCCTCCTTAATGGGCACAAGCAAGAGTTCGAATTATTTAACTCTCCTTTGTTTGAGTGTATGAGATATATAGTTTTTAGACACATATTTAGAAAAGAATTTATACTGCAAAATATCATTTGTCAAAGTGTCACTAGTCAAAATGACTTTCATTCGGTATGTATAAGGTATACATTTCAGAATGTCGTTGTGGGACAAAGTAAAACTTTTGATGTAACAAGACATTTAGAAAAGTAACTTTCTTCCTGTATTTTGAACCATTTTTAGTATAAGAATGACTCGTCTCCTCAAGAACATGAGTCTGCGAATAAGTTATGGTGCACAGCCATTATGCATAAGATATATATACATCAAATGTAGGAAGTAAGGTATGCAAGCAAGTTGTAAAGTGAGGAATTTTGTTCCATGGCTTGTAAAGAGATTTTACAAGAGAGTAAATGTAATAGGACAAGTCACAAAGACTTAATCGGTCAATTCATAAATTATGAAGAGTAGAAGAATTTTCTTTATGCATATATGGATTTTCTTTTCAATATGGGTGACAAGGTATTCTCCTGCTTAGTGAAATACTTAATGAGTTAGTTCTTCTCAGTGTATATGTCAAGTGGCAAAAGTATTCTCCCCTTTTTTTTTTTAATGAATATGTTAATTTGTGTAACTTTTCCTTGATGATCATTAGCTAAATTCTCCTTCTTAATTGTCAGCTTATCTTTCTACAATGTAAACATATTGGTTATGGGAAAGACTCTTTTTAAGGTAGTAAGTATGAGTGGTTTGTTTATAACCTCTCCTCCTATAAAAATCAGAGGTTGAGGAGTAATGTATAAGACATTCATTTCAAAGATAGGAAGTAAGATTTTTAAGAAAGTATATATAGTTCCATTGCTTGTAACAGGTTTGTACAAGAATGTATTTTGTACTTTATTTTCATAAGATGCTTATTGTAGCAACTTTTTCTTCATTCATGTGTTCCTTTTTATCAAGATGTGGAATTGTCCTTATAAGTAGGCATACATTACTAAGATATATAACTTTTCTTTAATGTATAAGATATACATCTCAGAAAGTTTAGAGATTAAAGTATAATTTTCCTTCGTATTAATGTATAGGACAATTATCAAAATATAACGCAACAGGAAAATATTTCAAGGATAACAAGTACATATAGGAAGAGTTTGTTTAGCAAAACAGAAACATGCTATATTTCCTAATGAAGCTGAGTAAGGGATGTAGGTCTACTGTTCTAATCGTTGGCAACGTTAACTGCTGTGTTTTGAACAAAATTTGCACTTGCGATCTGACGCTCCTCCTGAATCTGAGATTGCTCGAGTTGAGCATTTGAGGAAATAGGAGAGATATTTGAGGTGGGAGCAGGGAGAGTGTCAGGCTCTGTAGTTGATGCGAGATTTCTTGAGGGAATCCAAGGGATGAAGTTTGACACATCATTCCTGGGGTCTTGCAGACGATTCCTTATCCAACGACTGATTCGACGAGCTCTTCGAATCCTTTGAGACTGTGATGCTAGAATGTTCATCACAAGAGTTAGCCATCCGTCGTGAGAGATGGGACGACGTGCGGGTATTAAGGAGTTTGTGTTACACATTTTGAAGATGAGCATACAATGGAAGAGAATCAATGTAGATTGTGGAAGATGAAGATTTAGGAGAGATTTAAAGAGACGAATACCAATCTTCTGAAGGATTTTAAGAATATGAATAGATTCCTGGGGTGAGGAGTCTGGTGTCAAATCCTAGGGTGAAGGAATTTGATAAGACATAATGGCAGCTTAAGAAAAAGAGTGTATTTAATGCCATAGCAATGATGTATTGTAATTAATGATTAAGTAGTTGTACAGAGTAAGTATAGCTATGACATAGGCAGTCATTGATCGTTTGAGAGGATTAAAGTAATATTTAGTCAAAAGGGTTGACTTACACAAGAAGGGACAAGAATGGTTATACCGGCTAAGTTGAAGTTTTTTAATGTTTTGTTTTGAGCTATCAGCCATTTTGAGAATTGTAACAGTATCTTTCTAGTAGAGATTTGTCAGATACCAATCGTTGGAAACCAATTGTTGGAAAGATATTTGAAGAGTAATGGATTGGATATACTTATAGCGGTTAGCTTTGAAGAACAAAGTGCATTGAATTTAGGTTAAGTCTTATACCAATTGAAATTTTATATAGAAATGTGGAGAATTGGTTGGGACTTCAAGAATTTAGGCTTTATCAGCAGTTAGTGCTGGGTATCTGCTGAAGTGAGAATAGCTGACAAAGATGGTTGTCTGGTATTTCTCTTGAGAAATGTGTAACTAATATTTTAAGGGATATTGATAGATTTTTAATATCATATATCCACACATAAATAGGATAATCATTGCTATTTGAGAAGATATTTAAATTTAGAACATTAGCTAAGTGTCTTTGACAAATGTTCATGAAAATAGTAGAAAGACATATTTTTATGAGAAACATATTTCTACTAATTAAACGTCTGAAGAAAGAAGACAAACAAGTGGGTTTTTGCAAACATACCTGGAGTGATGTCCGAGCTTCTTTCTTTGCAACAGGTCATATCATTCCTTAGCAAAGAAGGGATTCTGCTTAAGTGTATTTTCATACTGACCTGTTCTTGAAGTCTGAAGAGAGTGAGGCATAAAATATATACAACAGGGGTTATATCAGCCATTCACTCCTGTGGTAAGACTAGTTTTTGGAAATGACAGTCTTCCTATGAATCCTAAAATTTCTAGATATTTTCTGATATAGGTCAAGTTGCACAAAGTTCACCAATTTATTATGAAAAACATTTAACTTTGCCTTTTAAATACAATAGTTATATAGTGTCAAGTAGTTGTCTTGAGATGAACACTAGTTGTTGTTGTATTGACAGAAGTAGAACGGTCTTAAGTTTTATGAATCACTTGAGATTTTTAATTTAAAATACATATGCATTTTTATCTACTATGATAAGAATTATCTCATTTTTGAAAAATAGAATTTTCATCAGTCTTTTCTTTCATACATCAGACAACCTTTATTTATAACAGATATACTACTGACTTTATCAATTCCTGTAGTTTATTAATGTTTTCAGCAGACCTTAAAATCGACCAGGATGAGATGATCTAATTTACAAAGGTAGTTACAAGAATGGTTAATGAAAATATAGGTAAACTTTAGTAATGGACCAGAACTTAAAATAGCAGATTTTATAGGACGGGTTTGCTGATGTGGTCTCAGCAGAGTTTGTGTAAGAAATGTGTGATCGATTCTTTGAGGTTAATTTCTTCAGTCATCAAAAGAATGTAGATAATATAATGAAGAAGAATAGTATATTAGATCAACACAATTAAAACACATCAATTCATGCTATCAGAGGAATTCAGACAAGTAGATAGACATGAAGGAAAGTTGCAGAACTTGTATTCAGTAATCCAAATAATTTTGAATAACTTCTCATTAGGGATCAACTATTTACAAGAACAATACAACTATAATTTGACTAAACTGCAGATTACAGGATAAAGATAAATAATGATTCAGTTTTGAATAAAAAATTTGTTATAAAGTTGTATCCAAGATATCCTAGTCTAGAGAACATAATGAGAGGTCATTAGTCGTGGAGTTCGGAATGGATCAAGATGGATGTGTCCATTTTTGATCTCCTCCAGCTCTGGGGGGGGAAGAACACGTTCACACCTACTGGTCATTCTGAACGCACCGTAGGGTGATAGCCGTCAAAGATGTACTTCTTTTGCCATGAATCCCCTTTGATATGCACAGGGATGGATGGTAGTGGTTAGCAGCATGTCATCCTTATCAACACCTAATTAGCTACCTAATCCAGTCGAGCTGAATTATCTGCATCAGCCATCTTTGGGGTGATGGCTGGTATACTTTCATATGACCAGACGAGTTGTTTGAAACATCAATTTATCAGATGCTTTCCGGACATTTGATAAATCTTATCTGAGATCTTTTCTGAGATGCTCATGTATACATGCAGAGTTACGATGGTCGGACATGTATATGCTAAGTGGTTTTCATAGTGATTCATCTGAAAACATTTTAGAATATCAATAAGTTTGATAACTAAATGTTAGAAGTGGAGTGAAATCACTTTTGCGAGCATAAATTAATAACTTTCTATCTTATCTTTTAATATAATTGATTAAAGACATTCTTAAGTGTTCTGATGATCAAAGGTTTGCAGCATATAGTTCATCTTTTGCCAACAAACTTTTAAGATTATTAAACAAGACAAAAGAAGATTCTTTTATCAACTAATTTCAAGGCGCAAGATTGAAAATTTATAATGAATAATTTTTGGAACAAATGAGTTAATAAAATTTCTCTCAGATATTATAACTGTGTCTTAAAAGTGTTTAAAAAAAATTTCACAGTTATGAAGATTTTAGATTTTTAGAATGCATCTTTGAGAATTTTAAATCAACTCATCATGAGTAACAGAAATAAACCAAAACAACTTTGAATGAATATGAAAGAGTCATACCAAGTTGTTGAAGTGTTGACTTGATCGATTTCTGGGATTTGAACTTAGTAACATTTTGAGAAAATTTTGAATCAATGTTTAGCATCTAGTATAGTCTGTAATCAGTTTGTGAGTTTCTTTATAGTAGAGTTTGGATGAGGAAAGGGCTCTACTTATACTCACGGAGGCTAGATTAAAGGACTTGTAATAATAGAGATTTACTGTAGAATTGTCCTTTTTACATGCCTTTGCAGAGTTAGGCTGTAAATGTGATGTCTCGACTTTCTCAATATTCTTGGAAAAGATTTTTGAAAGCGAAAGTATTTTTGTTTTATTAAACAGACTTGTCATTTTCCAAAAGCTTTTGAGAACAGTCTTTACTTTAAACGAAGTAGTCAATCTTCGTAAAGTGTGCCTCCACCTTTAATGGACTTGGGAAGAAGAAGACAAGTCCTTTAAAGGTTTTACTCCTATAAGTCAGCACATATAACTGAACTTATGAAGTGTTTGTTGGCAGATATGGAAATTCAGCCAACTAGATGTTTTGAAATCATTTTTAATCAGCTAATACAGAAAGTGCTAATAAGTTTTAAAAAAAAAAAAACATTTACGTTCAGCAAATCATACAAGCATATAGATATATCATGAAAAGCATAGTATGATGAGACTTTTATTTATGCAGCATGTCTGATAACAGATTAAAGATCAATTCAGCAGACATGGATTCAAGCATATAACAAGGCAATTGCTAACCTGTTTTGTATATGCTGGAGAGGTGGTCATTATCAGCATCTTGGACTCATTAGTAGACTTCTATAAGTTGATGCCGTAGTCCAGTAGATTTTGTTTTGACATTTAGTGAGTGAAGGACGAAGAAAGTTATGAGTGATCAACAGTCCTTCATAAATCAGCGGCCAAATTGATGTCTGCTGATGGAGAGAAATGTTGCATCTTTGAGATCGATTATATGAGTTCCTGCTATAAATACTCATAGAAAAGTTATCAGCAACATTTGCGAGCTAAAGATAGCTCCAGAAATTCAACAATACAAGTGAGACTTAATAAGCACAATAATTGAATGATTACTCAAAATATAGCTTATAAGTGCAACCCAAGACATTATGAAGTTAGTAACTGGGTTACTTTCTCACTATACCCATTGAACATATCTGCTCATAGTAGTTGAAGAACTTGTTCTGATGTTGAGCATAAGTTCTTTGAGTGTATCTTTTAGGCCGAGGCTTTTCCGTTGAAGAAGAACAATTTCATCATTGATGTCCTTGGACCAAGAGCTAATAATCACAGTGATTTTAGAGATGACATAAATCTGATTTCCCTTGAATTACCTTTGAAGCTCTTCCTATTTTAAACTTTCAAAAAAAACTTTCTCGAAAAGGTGTTAGATTGAGACAATCGTTAGCCTTATATCAAGATGGCAATTTTTCAGAGTTATCTTAAGGTAAATCATCCATCAAATATGAAGATGAAGAATTTGCTAGAGGATAAAGAAAAATAGATTGTTTTAAAGTGAAAATTATCCTTAGCAGGTCAAACTCTATTTGACTATAGTACTTCTCTTTATAATATCAATTGAAGAATATATTTCTGATACATGTAAGATTTTCCTATAGTAATCACACAGTCATCACAATAATCTTTTCTCACACATTTTGAAAACAAAATTGATTTTAATTTGCAACATCATTTTCAAAGTAGCTTCCAGGTCTCTCAGTCACAAGATCTTTTAGAAGAGAGAATTTTGAAAATAAAATTTTTGACTATGCATCTAATCTGAGAAAATGGATCTAAACTCTTAGGTTGTTAAGCCTGGTATGAAAGAGTACTTGCTTTGATACCAATTGTTAGGTCCATGGTAATGTGCTCAGAATATAGGCTAGAGGGGGGGTGAATAGCCTATATTACCTTCATTTAAAGATTTCATCCCATTTTAGAATTTATGATGAGAAACATGGATGAAGTCATTAACATGAATAGGTCACCTTCCTAGTTCAAGCAACACAGCCGATATAGTGGAATCGGCTTATGTGCATCAGCTTACTTGGAGGATAGCTGATAGGAAGTTATTGTTATACTTAGCTGATAAAAGAGATTTTAAGCAGCGGAAGAATAAGCAGCATAAGTATAGCAGACAAGATTAAAGTAGCTATATATAAATGTGTGCAAGTTTAACATAACAGCCAACTAAAATCTTGTATTAGATGCTTCAATTACTTTCCATAACCAAATTGCATAAGAAATATATCAAAAATTTACAGGAAAGATAAGTAAAGACTGAGTATAATAAAATATGATTTATTATTAAAATTCAGCAGAGGTTTGCTCAAAGACAAACATGCTTAGTACATCAACCTAGACTCTCTAACCTAGCAATCTCCTTAGGAAAGAAAAAGGATAAATTAAGAAAGCGAAATCAAATATATCGAAAATACATTGAAAGATGCACTCAATATTTATTGAGGTATCTTCCTGTAGTATCAACTCGATATATTTGTTGTGAGAAGAGAATATTAGGCGTTGTTCAAATAACAAGTATTTGAACAACTGAGTGCTAAGCACTCGGCCAAAAGTGAGGACAATTCATTGCACAATCGACAGCACTTATAATGTAGTATAAGTCTGCCGATATGAATGCAATATGGATTATTAGGCTCTGTTTCTTCATCGGACATCTTCAAGCTTGATCAGTCTTCAACAACTTGCAGGATGCTTGGTCTCTTGCAGAAGATTTGAAGTGCAGCAACTAAAGAGACTGAGTCTTTCGAAGGAAGAAAGAACTCAAATCAAGAACAAGGTTTCTTGATCAAGCAGAGCTTCTTAGCCTTTTGGAATTTATGTTTTCTCCCCCACAAAGTGTTTGTTCTTACACTTGTGTTTTCTCACTTTTTGGTGTGGTTTTTGATTTGAACGAATAAGTAACGAAATCTACCACCAACACCTTCTCCTGCTATTTTTTAGAATGAGAGTCTTCTTTTATAGGCTGAAGTAGTCGTTTGGAACTTTGATGAGTTTTTGCCCGTTGAGGATCTGGATCATTAATGCATCAGAGTGCATTCTTCGAACTGTTGGGCAAAGACCTTCTGTGTAGCTTTTTGTCTTGAAGTTGGTCCGTGAATCAGGCTGGCAGAATGACACTTGTCAATCAGGCCTGGGATGTAGCACACTGTGTTTGGTCTTTTATAGAGTGAAGCCTTGGAGACTGGGACCAATACACAAAAGAAGAAATGTTTTTTGAGTAATAGTGAAAGCGCAGACATCGATGCATATCTTGGGCTTGTCAGAAAGATCTTGTAACGGATCTATTTTGACTTGTAGCGTTTTGAGCAACGCCCGATGTTCCTCTTGAATAATCAGCTTCTCTGCAGTTGTTCTGATGAAGAGCTTGGCTGATACTGAGATCTGCCGATATAATACTGCTGGTGTAAAGAATGCTAATGAAACATGGCTGGTAGGAATATCTGCTGATGAGATATTGCTGATGGTCATGTCCGCTGGCACATGAAGAGCTAATCCATATGAAAGTTATCATCACTTTAGCAGGACAAAGACTCAGATATGTACAAAGACTTCCTAGTCTAATGACCTATGCATTGTTTCATCAAGCTGCCACACTAACTGGTACGCAGCCCTTTTAGCCACTTGTGAAACATGCGTTCTAATGGGAACAAGCAAATCACTGTGTAGGAATGTGCAAACATATATATCAGCTGTTTTCACAGGCATATTCCTAACAGTTGGAGCTTGAAGATTTTCGCCCGTTGGAAAGTATTGATTTATCAGATTATCAAAGTGTACTGAAGAAATTGTTGGGCAAAGACCTTTGTGTGAGCTTTGTCTGGGAATCAAGCTGAATAGATGGGACGTGACATGCAAGCCTGATTGATAAAAAGCGCACAGTGTTTGGTCTTTTGTCTGGATGTGTCTTGAAGTTTAGAACCAAACACAGAAGAGGAAATGTCTTCTGGATAATCGTGAAGGCACAGATATCGATGCGTCTCTTGATTTGTCAGGAAGATCTTGTAACGGATCTATTTTGAATTGTAGCTTTGACTCAACAATCGATGTTCCTCTTGAGAATTATCAGCATTCTTGCAGTTGTCTGATGAAGGATACGGCTGATACTTGAGTAACTACCGATGTAGAACTGCTAATATGAAGATTTTTTGTGAGACATTGCTAGTAAAAATGTCTGTTGGTGAGACATTGCTGGTGAGAATGTCTACTGGCACTGGTAGAGCTAATCCATATGAAAAGTCATCATTACTTGGTAGGACACAGACTCTGACATGTACAAAGACTTCCTAGTCTAATGACCTGTGCAATGTTTCAATCAAGTTGCCACACTAACTGGTACGCAGCCCTTTTAGTGACTTGTGAAATATGCATTGTAATGGGAACAAGCAAATCACTGTGTTAGAATATGCAAACATATATATCGACTGTTTTACAGGCATATTCCTAACACCCGATCAGGTCAAGCTCGGTCCCATCGCCAGAAGAAGGGACCCACACACCTTGGGACGAGGTTATAGTCGTTGAATGCTTGGATAACCGCATTGAGCAGGATATACTACGTCATGAAAATCTAGATGAGGTAGTTATAAATTTTGATTACCTGGGCCAGAAGGTTAAAGTGGGAATGGAGATACCCCGGGCAGAAAGATAGGAAATCATAAGATTCCTACAGACTAATAAGGAAATCTTCGCATGGAAGGTCAAGGATATGCAAGGCATTGACGAGGGGGTCGCTATACATAAATTAAGCATTGATACAACTGTCACGCCTATACAACAGCAACCACGAGTCTTTTTGCCCGAGAAGCAGGTCACAGTCAAGGAAGAGGTCGATAAGTTACTATAAGCAAGTATAATAGAGGAAATCTTGTATCCAACTTGGCTTGCCAACGTAGTAATGGTGAAGAAGACGAGTAAAAAGTGCCGCATGTGTGTTGACTTCACCGACCTTAACAAAGCCTACCCAAAGGACTGGTATCCTCTCCCAAGAATAGATCAGCTCGTGGATGCAATTGCGGGCCACAGGATTTTGAGCTTTGTTGATGCCTATTCTGGGTACCATTAAATTTGGATGTGGCTCGTCGACCAAAGGCTGATTGCCTTCCAAGCCGCGAGGGCTATCTACTGCTATGTTATGATGCCCTTCGGGTTAAAGAATGCCAGATCCACATACCAAAGGATGGTCAACAGGGTGTTCGGTGACCATTTAGGTTAGAACGTGGAAGCTTACATCGACGACATGGTCATCAAGACAAGAGAGACCAGTCACGTTACCAACCTTGAAGAGACGTTTGCCAATCTTCAAAATAACAGAGTGAAATTGAACCCCAGCAAATGCGCCATTGGGGTAACGACGGGGAAGTTTTTGGGTTATGTGGTGAATGCAAGTGGCATTGAGGCTAACCCCAAAAAGATTAAGGGGTTGGTGGATATCCGGGCTCCAATCTAAATATGGGGAATCCAACAGCTAAATGGGTGCTTTACGGCTTTAGGTGAGTTCATCGCCAAAGCAGCAGAGAGGAGCCTACCATTTTTTAAGGTGTTGAAAGGAAGTAAAAAAATTTCATGGAATGAAGAGTGCGACAAGGCATTCGCCGAACTCAAAGAGTATCTCGGCAGCTCGCCGTTACTCTCTAGCCCGACACCTGCCTAGGTACTATATGTTTACCTCGCTGTATCGAACTTCGCGGTAACAACAGTCCTGCTAAGCAAGAAGTTGGAATCCAAGAATGGATTGTGTGACATTGGCTGCAAGAATGGTGTTGTCAGGTATGTAGCCTTGCCTTTGTGATTCATCCTACCTAACCATGTAATAGGCCTCTCCAAGACTTGGCAATGACTTCATCCTAAGAATCTATCCCCTGATATTTATGTAACTATCATGTAACCCCCAATTAAAAACTACATCAATTGCCTTTTTTGATCTCTTTGTTCTTGATTCTAATTGTTTACACCACAAGTACATGGACATTTACAAGAAGTAATGAGATTGAATGCTGAACTCTCATCCCAAAGCCCTTTCCTTTTATGATAGAACTCTACATATCTAGCTCACTATTCAAGCCTATGCAAGTCCTTTTCCAATTAAAAAACTCTATGGTCATCTATGTTTACAAATCTCTCTCCTAATTTTTTCCAAACAGCATAAGCACTAACAACATACTTCAAATCAGTAACCATAAAAAAAATCCAGGATATAACCATATCATTAGCCCTAGCCCATAATGAAAATATAAGATCATTCTCTTCTGGCATTTTAAAAGTGCCATCAGCAATGCATAATTTGTTCTTTGCAGACAACGCAATTTCCAAAGAACGTTTCAAAGAATTGAAATTATCACTCCATGTCAATTTGGTATAAATAAGAATCATTATTATGGAGAAATAGGGGATACATGTTTAAATCAATGGAGATCTCCATTGTTATTGATCCAATAGTTGAAGTTGATGCGTTGTTCGCCATGAATCTATTAGATAACAAAAGTAGATTTGTAGACAATATTTCCAATGAATATGAGATGAACACGACAATCTCAAGAAGAAACAAAACAATGTGAAAAGAGGGAAAACAAAATCAAACGAGGATCATGGCTCTGATACCATGTCAAATAGAGAAATCGAATTGAGTAATCGAGAATCAATATTCATTCATCAAGCCATTGATTACAGAGAGAAGAATTCTAAACAAAACTTCTTTACAAAACTTGATTAAGAAGAAATAAACTGCCTCTAACAACTATTTAAAACAAACAAGCTAACCACCTAACAAATTTTACACCAAAAGACTAATCTACCCTTGACTAATGATAAATATTACAACCAAGTAGAATCACCACTTAATGAGAGCAACTTTGAGAACTGGCTTAAGTCTTATTTCAATTCTGCTTTCTTTCCTTGATCACAGCCTGAGTATATATTATTTAACTGCCCATTATGTCATTCTACCTTATGTCCAATATGTTGCTTGACCAGTTGCAGGCAATCAGTTAAGCATACAATATTTTTGAACCTTTTATTAATTTCCTTCTCAACAATGAAGCTTATTCCCCGTCGTCTCGCTAGCCAACCTTGATCCCTGTTATTTAAATGTCATAGGTAATATTTATAGTTGCCGATTTGATATCGTTCACGCAACCCAAACCAAAACAGTGCTTTACCCCTAAATGTTCAGTCAACTTGTGCTCCTCAACGCATTTTGGGGAGAACCAACTAGCTCTGGGTTCGAGTGGCATTTCACCCCTAGATTCTTCCTCTTACCCCGATATTTCTTCTCCAAGATCATCCTCAAGTATACCATGAAGCCGAAGGGAATAAAAATGAGTAAAAATGACGGGAGCTCTAAAACCGCGTGTTGTGAATCGAGCAGATAAATTCTATCTCCATCTCTCTTTGCTTTTTAACTCACCCATTTACTCGCTCTTAAACTGTTTTCATGGAAAATAGAATAAGTATTGAACACGAATGAATGATACAGAAAGGTGCGTAACCTTCTCCAATTTGATTTTTCACATAGACCCTTCTGTTTCCACTTGTGCTAGTTTATCTTACAAAGTAAAGATAAACAAAATGACATACTTCACAATTTGGTAACAATCAATTGCAAATTTTTTGATGTGGTCACTAATTTATTTCCCAAAGTGTCTAATGTTTTTAACATTTTCAAATGTGTCAATCCTTTGGAATGTGCATCAAAAAACTAATGAAAAAATTATCTCACATACACATATTTGAAAAAAAATAAAATAAAAAATGCACCATCATTAGATAGCCACTTGATAGATTTTCTTACTGCCACTTCAAAAGTAAGATAGAAGTATTAAAAGTTAATTTATTCTTTCATAGTTTTAATAATTGTTTCGTATTTTACATCGATTGAGGAAAGGGTTCGGTACTTGGTTAATAAGTATGAAGGAAAGTCTCACCCTTTGAGTTAACTTTTGAGGTTAAGAAGGTCAATAGCTCCCAACACTAGTATCAGAGCCCAAGTTACAGCATCTCCGCCCTGTGTTCTAGAGATATGGGTCATTGCTCCCCCAACCTAGGGTCTGAGCCCAGGTTACAACATCTCTGCCGTGTGTTTCGAAAGATACACGTTACTGCTGCCCCAACCTAGGACCTCATATGTGATCGAGGGAGAAATTAAGTTGGGCACCAACATGTGAGGGGGGCCCCGATATGTGAGGGGGAGATTAAGTGGGGCACCCAATTTGTGAAGGGGAGATTGTTGGTAACCCACAACCCAATATATAGCACCCAATAATAATTAATCATGTAACACCCTAAGTGAACTCTATGAACTAACCAAACCATAAAATTTGATCCTATTAAAATGAAATCCTATGAGTTTAAATTTTGTGGGATTAAAGTCATTATTCAATTCTAATTAATGTCCGAACATACTTATTATTGTATTTGTAGAAGAACGTACTACTATGAATTACTAGTCAAGACTTCTCGAAACAGAGAATCTGAATTCTTGGATATCTATAAATCATTGTCGAATTCTGAGCGTCTATAGTGTATATCATCAGCGGAATATTTTGCCCATAGAAGAAATGAACTAAACGACCAATCAACTAACTTGATTAGCTCAACTCAAGTGTGATTACTGAAGAAGATTTCTTTTACCCCCCACCTCATGCTAAAAAAAGTGTCTCATATTTCATTTCGTGACATTCTAAGTATTTCTTTTTCCATTTTTTGAATAAATTTAACCAAATTGTCAATAATAACCTTATTAATTGTGAGATATTTTTTCCCGTGCCAAAATGAGTGTTTGATCATTTTTTACTTTTCAAGAAAATTAAGGAAGTTAACTTTTGAATCATTTTAGTATCATTCGTTCTTAAAAAAGAGTCTTGACCTGGTATATAGATTAAAAATTAATTAATTATATTATAAATATTAGAAAATGGACATTTTTTCTTTGAACGATTTAAAAAAGGAAAGGTAAATGTGCACAAGTCCCTAAATTATGGTCATTTTTGCGGATTTAGTACCTATAATAAAAAAGATCCAAATAAAATCCCTAATGTCAAAATGTTTTGGATTTAAACCCATACCTCTAACAACCGTTAAATCGAGACCATTAAGTAGGCATATTCGTTGCACATGAGATCTTTTTAAAGGGTAAAAAAGGCAATTTTGTAAACCGTGGGGTTCTATGAACCAATACTTAAGAATGTAATATTTTATTTTTGAAACCTTACCCTCCCTAAATTAATCACTCCGCGGGCACCCCCTTCCTCTTTCAATAAGCCGCCATTAGTCCAGCAACGATTCATACGGATTGGGTTTGATTCACGAAGGAAATCATATGATTCTTTTGCATCGACGAGAGAGTGTAAGAAGTTTGATCTTCGAATCAAAAGTTAGAAATGGAAAATTGTTCCCTGGGCAAGTTTGATTTATAAAAATGATCTCAAATCTGAATGGGTTTGATTCACAAAACTGAGTTCCAGAGTAACAAAGTAGTTTGGTTCTCAAGCTCGTGCGTCAAATCAGTGTTAGATTTGGATTTTAAGAAGTCTTGGTTCCATTTAAATGATTTATCAGCTGGGTTGTGGGTGGACTTCGCTCCTATTTGATCTTGACACATCATATCTACATCCCTTCTCCACAATTGCATTGAAGAGTTTTTTTTCTTTGAAAAATGTGTAAATCCTAGGTGGCACCCAATTTTTCCACATTCACATTTACATTGCTCTTACATGTAATGATTTTTAGACTCGTAACACGAGGGACATATGAAGAAAGGACGATGTAGATGACCAAATAGAAAATGAGTAGGTCTCCTATGATAGAGTCTTACGGATCCTAAGGGCAAGTTCAACAAGGGGGGATCAAATGCAAATTTTGATACCTATTGAAGGTCCTAGTATCTCCAATAGTAAAAATAAAGAGTACTAAATTTTGTCTTAGTCCTAAGAGAGGTAGCAAATTAAATTGCTACCATATGGAGAACTTCACCAAATTTTGAATTTGATCCCGCAAGGACTACCATTGGATTTGTTCTAAAACGGAGTCTCACTCTCTCACAGTTCAGTCCACCAATACACGGTGGATGAGATCAGGAAGAACCGTCATACGAGTACACAGATTAAGAAAAAATAATTGACTTGATTATTAATATTGTTATAACGTGTAATTTCCTTTAATGCACATGTATGTGTGGCTCATAATTAAAGTAGAGAGAAAAAGTAAAAGTAAAATAGTAAAGGTAATATCCTAAAAAAGAAATTTTTAACAAGATAATTATTTAGAGACGGACAAAAAAAAAATAAGACAATAATTTAGAAACAGAAGGAATATTTTTTTTAAATAGTGTAAAATATGAAACTGACATTTTGACATTTTACGCAGCCAAATTCGCAACACATGTACGTAGGCTCCAAAAATCAGAAAAATAGAACCCTTTCTGTATTTGGAAATTTTATAAACTATGAAAATACTCCCCCGTTTCAGGTTAATAGTCCACTATATTATTTTGAAATATTTTATTTAAAGAGTTCATTTTTAAAAAATTAAGCTTAAAATTTTTTATAATCTTTCATCTTTACCCTCCATTTAAGCTGTTATTATTTTTTATAATTTTTCATCTTTACCTTCCACTTAAATTGTAATTATTTTTATCAAATTTAAATATTTTTATAATTATAACTAACTTTAATACTATTTATATACTCCCTCCGTCCCTAAATTATTGTATTCCTTTCCTTTTTCGTCCGTCCCAAAATAATTGTCTTGTTTGAAACTTTTTTTTTTAGAATATCATTTTTACTATTTTACCCTTACTTTTTCTTCCTACTTTAATTATGAACCACATACACATGGACATTAAAGAAAACAACACACTTTTTCAATATTATTCCAATATTAATAATTGAGTAAATTGAGTTTTCTTAATCCGTGTGCCGAATCAACCCAGACAATAATTTAGGAACGAAGGGAGTATTTCTTAATAATTAAAATTTTCAAACGTGAACTCTTTGTTAAAATGAAAGGAATACTTGGCAAGTTGGGTGAGCGTGGGCCCCTAAACATCACTTTATTAGGCATATTAAGGGGATGACCTCTTCTGTATTGACTTTCAAACTCCTTACATTTACTTGATAATCTCAATAATTGACTAAGCTTAACCTTCCAGCTAGCCGGCTGCGTCTAAATATGCAATTTGCAAAAAAACGTGAGAATTTGTCTTGCGGCGGTTTCCTCTTTTACTCTTTGTTGTTCTTCTTTGACCTCCTTTGCATTAAATTTCACTCTCACCATTTCTAATTTATTGTTTTGTTTGACTCGACACATAAATTAAAAAAAATAATTTATTTAATTATTAATATTGATATAGTGTATAGTTTTTTTTAATGTCCATATTCATGTGACCCATAATTAAAATAGAAAGAAAAGATAAGGGTATAATAATAAAAGTGATGTTATAAAAAGAAAAGTTTCAAACAAGACAATTATTTAAGAACGAACAAAAAAAGAAAGGAAGACAATAATTTAGAGATGGAGAGAGTATTTTTTAAAAAGATAAAACTATTCTTTCTGGACAAATTAAAGAAAAAAAAAAGTTTTTTTTTGCGACGGAGGGAATACTAAGTACGTTAAGGATCTCCACTCATTACAAAATGTCGTCTCATGGGAAAAAATGATAGTGATACAAATAAATTTTTTATACAAATAATTTTATATAATTTTTTTATACAAATGTAGGGGTCAATCATGTAATAAATTAAAGGGTAACATCACACGTTAAATTTGTATAAAAAAATTTAAAAAAAAATTGTATGTCTGTCACTACTCTTTCGTGATATTCGTAGTATTATAGGTAAGGTCATAATCTTGTTTGTCAATGACCTATAAAGGCTAAATAAATGTGGGTATTACTCTCTATTTTAAAAAGAAGAGTCGTACTTTTCGTTTTTATTTGTTTAAAAAAAGTCGTATTTTTTAAAATTGGGATCCAAATCTCAATTTTTTTTTTCTTTCTTTTTGTTTTCAAAGATATGATATTTATCTAACGAGACGTACAAAATTTTACCGCAATGTAAAAAAAATAAAAATTAAAAGTACGATATTAAAATACTTAATTTGTTAAAAACAATAATAATAATAAAAGAACATGATAATTAAGTCTCATTAAATACCATGAACAACCATGTATTGTTAGTTTTCAAATGAATTTTAATTAAATTACTATTAATTTCTTTTAACCATTAATCTTAACTAATATTTTAATAACTTTTGAAACCTTTAATTTTATTTATCACATAGTATCAACTCGTTTATTGTGCAATTTTTATTTTATTTACTTTCTTTTTTTAGGGTATTTTATTTTTTTTAGTTTTGATACGAGTTACTGACCCGAAAATCTTCATCGTCCACACACACACCCCCCCTCACTTTTCCCCATTTTTTTTGATTAGATACTAATCAAGTGTGCGAGTTATGCTACTAACGCCATTTTTAATTTAAATAAGAAAACTAATTAAAAACTATATTATGATATATTGAACATCTTCTCTCTTTGGATTTGACCAATGTTAAACTAAATATCTAAGATAAAATCTATTAATTTTATTTAAAACTATCTCTTTCATATAAATCCTACCATAAAATCTCTCTCTCTCTCTCTCTCTCTCTCTCTCTCTCTCTCTCTCTCTCTCTCTCTCTCTCCTCTCAATTTTCTTAATCAAACTAATCAATGTTACTGTACATCTTACAAATTAAATTAATAACTGATCCAGTAAGTATAAATAATTTTCACCCTAAACTAATTTCCCAAATCTCTATTTTGTCCCTTTGATGTGTTATATTTTCTTGTCATATGTATTCATAGGACAACATATTTACTAAAAAAACTGAAAAGTGTAAATGAAGTGAAAGGAGAGAAAATCCACATCAAATTTTGATTTGCATTGAACCAACTCAAAAGAAAAACTAGCCAGCCCTCCTTTGCAATGGACGGCCAGTCTAGAGTAGCCGGCCATCACTTTAAAAAAAAAAACATTCCCAAAATTTAAAACTAGCAATTACCGTAAAATATTTATCTCCTTCAACGCAATCATCGTAATTAACATCCATGGTTAGAATAGAAAGGTAGATCTAAAAGAAAGCATAGACAGTAGAGACGGATCAGAGATGTTAAACAGGCTAGCCCTAGCGGTTTCGGGTCAGCCCTAACGGGCCTGTGGTTAAACGGTCCAATTTTTTCGGACCACTAATATTACAGACCTAACCCTAACCCTAGCGGATTTCGGGCTAAACGGGCCACTATCGGGCCACGATTAAAGATATAATATAACAATATTTTAAAATAGTAAATCGATAAATCATTCATAACTTTGATAGTTTCTTATGTTTTTAAAAAGAAATATAAACTAGACATTTTTTTACATCGATGTATTATAATTTTCAACTTGTTTTTCTCAAAATAAATAATGTAATAGCTCTACTTAGCAGTTCTTTCCAAAATTTTTGTTTATATTTCAGTATTTATTCACAAGTACACAAAGAAGACATCTAGTGCAAATGATAAATATGTTTGACTTCGGATTAAAAGGTTGTTGGTTTTATTCTCATGGTGATTTTTTTTACGTATATCCTAAACTTTTTACGGCTTAATTAATATTATGCGGTGGCGGGCCAACCCTGAAACCTAGCGGGCCAGCCCTAACGGGCCGCGGATTAAACGGGTCAGCCCTAAAAAACCCTGATTTTAAACACGCCAAAATTATTGAGCCCTAACCCTATTTTTTTCGGTTTAAACAGGTCAACCTTACAAGTCATGGCCCTTTTAACATCTCTAGAGACGGTAGAGAGAGTAGAGAGAAAATTCTGACAATAGAGGGAGTACAAAGATAATTTTTTGGAAATATGTAGTAGACAGTGGAGAGCGAGAATTTTGATAATTTAGTAACTTTTTTTAAAAATAGATGAATAGTAATAAAATAAATTAAAAAGAGAGGAGTTTTATTTTTATTTTTTTTTTTAAAATATATATATAGGGTCAAGGGTAATATAGTAATTTGAGGTTCAAACGGTATTGTATTTAGCGAAAATGGAGTGCAGTATACAGCAAGCTCACAACTCTACCTACTATTTGAAACATAAACTACAGCAGGCACCGGCTAACTCTTTAAGGACGGAGTAAATGTTACTAGTTAACATCGTCCCCCCAAGCATCATCCCTCATATGTTGCCTCGACACTATCCGGTTCTTTCGGTCTTCTTCTTGTTTTCTCAGTTCTCTCGATCCAAAATTCTTGGAGGGCAACTTCAATCCCATCCCGTGCGCGATCAACCTTTCAGCAGTTCTTGCTGATGTCTTCGGCCTTGGCCGTGGTGGTTCCAGATCTGGTAATGAACATAAGAGTTCTTTAAGAAAATAATAGTCTGCAGACTAAGTGTTCATTGTTTATACTCATTTTCTAACTGTCATAAGAACTGACAGAGGATAATAATCACTGAGCCAAAATTTTTGAATTTCAATCAAATATTATAGGACAAAAAACAACAAACAAAAGAGAACAAAGTAAAAGAGACTCCCAAATCTACATCAAGGTGTAACTCGGCAAAATCCAAACCGTTCACTGTAACTAATGAAAGATAATGTGGCAGTATCAATTACAAGCCGCATCAGTTATTCATAATTATGTGGATGCTTGACGTGAATGTCGCAGTATCCTTTGTATATTCTTCTTTCTCTCTAATCAATACAATTACTCAACTAACACAGCCTTTGTTCTAACTATGAGGTATCAACTACATGAATCTTTTTTCGATATTCTCGAGTCTCAACCATTGAGCCACACATTCATATCCTTCTTAATTGTTATTGTTCTTGCTATGCACACACATACACACACACACACACGTATAATGTGTTAGCCACACTCATTCATATCTGTCTTAATTGTTGTTGCCCATGCAATGCACACACACACACACACATACCAATAGACACATGTATATGTATACCTACCTATATGTATATAGAGCTTTATGAAGTTGTTCTTTACCACCTCAAAATTTATAGTTCAATAATATATTTATACTTCAAAAAAAAATTGAGGTTAGAAAAGGAAAAGAACAAACTTAATAAACAAGAGTAAAATTTCAAAGAAAATGAAGTGTAGGTTCGGAATCATATTACCTCTATCTTGGATTGAACTCAAGAATTCATCATTCTCATCAAGTACACGCACCGTAAATGAACAATGAATGCAGTTACACGCATCTAGAGCTGCATTACAAGATTGAAATGATTAATTAACCAAAGTTTCTGAATGCATGTTAAGTCAACCATTGCAGTTAAATTACCATAAAGCTATTACAACTACTGCCTAGATGGGAAAGTGATAGGATAGGCTCATGGAGGGACTGTTGAGTGTAATGAATAGTTTGCACACCTAAACAAAATGGAAACAAAAACCATAAAACCTGGATAAGAGACTAGACATATATACAACATAAAATTGTTGGACCACCTACACATCCATTCTTACATACAACGTAGCAGAATAAGCACAACATTGGCGTTCAAATAATAATCTCTCAAAAGGAGGGTATTTAAAGATCTATGTTATACTGAATAGCAGGGATGCTGAAGTGTTTCGAATGAGGAATAGGCCGGAGCAATGAGAACTCTGCTTTGAATTCAGTAAAGAGTTTTCAGGAAACTTCTTTAGCGTGGATTCTTAGAAGTTGGGATGAATGATGCAGCCAACTTGCAGTGGCCAACCAATCGATAAGTCACTCAAAATGATGCCTGGTTAATGTTCTTTTCTTTCTTTTTTTTCTTTTTTTCTCTTTTGTAACTTTTCTTAATTAAGAAAGTTCTTGAAGATTACAAATGACAACCCAAAAGTCCTGTCACCTCCTCATCAGAGTTATCATCTAGTCATGGACAAGTATCAGCATATAAGAGTATAATTTAGAGCATCCCACTCAAAACAAATTGGTGATAGTTGGAAACATTGTAGGACCTTATTCACTGACTTGTGAGGCTTAACTTGCTCGATGTAGAATACAAACTTTATTTCACCCAAATCATGCATGGTCAGCAAGTTTTGCCCAGATATGTCAACTGAAACTGCAACGTTTACCATGTTAAAATCAACTTGGACAAACAGCGTCAAGTGGCCAAAATGCATATTAACTCCCAACACTTTCATAAACCAAGCCTGTTGATGGATGGAGCAATAAACTTTTTTATTTGATAAGTAAATAGAAATATAAAAGGCGTCAGAGAAGGGGACGCATCCTGTACACTAGGAGTATACAGAGCCACAAGAAAAGGCCCATCATGTACTATTCACAGCTTCTGCAAAAGAAATATAAGGATTAGTGATATTCACATCCTGATCCCCAAACCCACTATACCAAAAAAGTAATGTTCTGAGCAGAGAGTACTTCAATAGATGAATGGATCTTTCCTCGTTATCAAAAACTCTGTGGTTTCTTTCCTTCCAAATAGTCCAAAAAACACCCAACTGGATACACTGTTGAATTGCCAATTTGTCTAAACGCTTTTAAGGGAGGACCCAAAACGTATATCTATAACACGCTTCATGAGTGGCTGGCTTGCATGTGGAGAAAACAAACGAGACAAGGGACACATAATGCACAGATAGAATACACAATAACACTGGGAAAATGAGGAAGCATGCAAATGAAAATCTGAACATAAGACCAATGGAACAAAAGCTATTATACCACATCAAACATCACTTATCCAAATGTTTTAGAGAGAGAGGGCCCACCAACAGATATATAAGATGGCTTGGTGTTTTTGGCGATGTCTCTTTACGGTCTGGAATGAGTCTTGGATTTGCCCGTACACTGGTGGAATAGTTAGCTCAAAAACGGAAGGGTTTTGGCAAAGGGAAGGAGGGAGTAGTTCTCTGGTATTGTGCTATATTTGCTGTAATTTTGTGTATCTGGACTGGAAGGAATTCTAGAATCTTGAGTGTAGCCTTTATCTTGAGGTGGGCTTTTTCCTCCCTATCGCGTAAGTTTTGGGGATGTTCTGGGACGTTGTATCGATTGTCGACTGATTTGGCAAGAGACAGGCAGGCTGCTCAGAGTCTTTAGTAATGGTCTTTTATTCGTGTTAACATCTTATCTTTTTCCACTTAATAATGTGGATTTATTATCCACTTCCGTAAATTCCTGCTATTAACGATAATTTCTTTTGTTATCACAAAGAAAATAATAAACAAATAAGTGAGATACGACTGTGCAAGAATCTTCAATAGGATGTGGCGTAAATTGTGCTTGAGAAGGAAGAAAGTCAATGGTGGGGATAAAACAAGCACCTAGAAGTGTAGCAGTGAATATCAAAGAGCCTTGATCAAGGCCATCCTAAAGCACAAAAGTGCATAAAAGACAGATAGACATCACATTCTGGGGATAAAACCACCATTGTAACCTCACTACACTTTCTGCTTCTGGAACAGAATAATCACTGCATATAGAATTCTTCTTGTTTCTCATTTAAATTTAAATCACCAAAAGATCAAGAAAAACAAGTTGAGCTTCCAACCCCTAAATAAAATTCAAAAACCATCAGCCTTTCCCTTTCTAATTACTCATGAAGAGTTTACCTGCCACCAAAATCCTAAAACTTCTGTCTACTTAAATACTCTTCAGTTCAATTAAATCCTTATCAAGTCCACACAATAGTTAATACCACTTTCATAACCTGCATAAAGCAGTAAAAACTGAGATCACAAAGTACAGGTGGGGTTGTCAGCTGCAAAAACAAGATGATGACCTTCAAACTACGTCTCTTTAACATACATGAACAACATGTCGAATGCTGTCTTAGTATTATCAGACACATCACGTGATATAATAATCAGTTCACAAGAAGCTAGGAAAGCTGGTAAAAACTAAATTACCAATTGATGGTGATTTAAACACTGCAAGGGCAGTCGTATCATTGACCCAGCGAATCACAAATCCCTGATCTTTGAAATCCACAAACAGCTTCTCTAGGTCAGTTGTCCTCATACTTGATGGAAATCCAGCCAGAACTAAAGCATGACGTGTACCATACTTAACTGCAATCACAAAAAGAAAAGGTCTCAGGGCCTAGATTCTTCCATGGATTATACAATTCCTACAATCTGATTGAAAAGTTCCATTGTCATTTTCACCAAATCTCAGTTATTATCAAAGCCAGCAATATTCTGAAGCAATCAAATCTTTTTTATAAGAAAGGAAGAATTATATAAATAGAAGAAGAAACAAAAGATGGACAAGAAACCTATCAGCAAGGAACCAAAAATACAAGGAAAAAGGAAAACAAAGAAGCCTAGAAACAATCAAGAGATTAAAGCACACCAATCTATCTGCAAAACCGAGATTAGGCACTCCTCTAACCCCATTAGCGGAAGCCCATAGAGAGGCCATGAACACAACTCTCTTCCACAAAGAGTCCAGGACATAGACTGCTCTTAAGAATCTTGTTATTCCTCTCAATCCAAAGGCACCACAGAATAGCCACAACCACGCTGACAAAGCTGACAAGCATCCCCAGCCCCACCAAAACCTCTCAACCGCATGTGAAGAAAAGAAACTAAGGATATAGGCTGACGCAAGCTTCATTTGCCACCTAAAACATATTACTCCAAAGCAAACGATCCCCATCACAGTGAAGAAACAAGTGATCATAAGATTCCGAAGACCTATTACACATCACACACCAGTCCAGGGAAATCTTCTTTTATGACCTGCAGGCTTGCCTAATGCCACTAGTGTTGAGTTTACTATGAACTGCAGACCACAGAAAATCTCCAACTTGAAAAGGAACTTCAGCTTTTCATATAAAGGAAGAGAAGGGAAAGGGAGACGGGGTAGGAGACCCAGTCAAGTGGGTGAGAAAAGAGGGACAAGTGATTTGACCCGATCCTCAAGAATCCAAGAACGAGAATCAGAACCCCCTCCCCCACCCCAAATAACCTAACCTGAGAGACAGTATCAATAAGAATAAGAACCTCCTTGGCCTCTCGGTCATTAAAATACGAACAATATGGACCTCCAAGGGCAGACAATATAACCGAGGAAAGGCAATGCACAGGGGTATGTTCCACACCACACATCCTCCAAGATTATTCTGAAGCAATTCCCTTTTTTTGGTCTATATCTAATTTTCCGTATCCCTTCCATTTTTTGATCAAAAATAAGTAGGTAGATGAGGGGCATGACACGCCATCCAACAACTGATCTAAGCTTACTACTTGTATCATAATCAGAAAAAGAATCGTCAACATGTGGGTTGTTGAATCTGAAACCAGATTCTTTTTCGAATCATGTTCTCAAAAGAAGCAAATTTTAATCATTGTTCTACTCCACCAGTGAAAGCAAGAAATTCTATTAATCGAAAACAAAGAGAAACTAAACAAATGGTAGCAAAAAGGAGAGATCGATTTTCCAGTCCATTAGTTACATTAAAGAGGATGCTATTCTTCAAATAGAAGAATTGTTTAAATTATCTTCCTGTGGAACATCTGATATCTTGCACCAGTTTATCAAACCTAGCCTTTTCTCGACGGTCACAAACTCTCAAAGGTCTTTCATATATTTAAGAGGAAAAAAGTTCTGAATACCTCATAAGAAAAACATGGAGGTTTGATAAGGAAGGTTTGTATCACTATACCAATATTCCGCTTGAACTAGGACAGTCCCTTACATCTAAAATATGCAGTAATTACATGCTACTAATCAAGAAGATTGAATTACTCAGATCTAATACAACAACAATTTTTAGCACATCAATATCTGACTACTATGAAATGCAAAGGCTTTGAAATAAAGAATAACTGAACATAAATGGCATACACTCTCTTATTCCTGCATCTCCTTCTGAATTATGCGAGGCAGCTTCACTTTCTGAAGTATCAGCAACAAGCCCAACAGATTGTTGATCACTATACAGGCCATGCTTCTGGTATGAGAAAGTTCCTCTACCACGCCTCTTGGAGGTTTGAACTTTTGTATCTTCCAAATGAACTTTTGATACACCTGGTAAAGATTGTGGAGACAGCAACTCATCTGGAGCACGATCTGCAACAGCTTCCCAGTCTGTAGAGTTTCATATGTCAGTCGCATCATAATACCAGTGCTACAAAGCAACCGTCTAAAAGTGACAACAAAAATAACATGAACATCTAACACGTTGACCAAGTCATTAAGCTGAGAGCGTAGACATATTACAGGATGGCTAGTTCTCCAAACTACCTACAAGTAAATCTCCCACTAAAGTAGTAATTTATTTCCCAAGGATGTTTGTCCATCACTAAGACAAAGGTCAACCTAGGAGGATACAGTGAAAGCTATCAATATGTGAGTTTTTATATCCAAATAAGACCAAAAGATTCCGATTGACCTTCGAAAAGGTAAGCGTAGTTGTGCACAATACTCCATTGCTAACTACGTTAGTTCCTCTGGTTTGTCTTCCTCAACTTGTTCCCTTATTAGTTCGCTTGATTCTTATCCTATTCCTATGTCTGTGTCTGAGGCAGTGGCTCACCCTGGTTGGAGGACAGCTATGGAAGAGGAGATGAGTGCTCTTGGGCATAATCAAACTTGGGATTTGGTTATGTTGCCAGATGGTAAGCGTGCAATCGGTTGTAAGTGGGTATATGCAGTGAAAGTGAATCCCGATGGTTCTCTCGCTCGCTTGAAGGCTCGTCTAGTGGCAAAGGGGTATGCCCAGACCTATGGTGTCAATTATTCAGACACATTTTCTCCGGTTGCGAACTAGCCTCTGTTCAGTTACTTATCTCTCTTGCTGCATCCTACCATTGGCCGCTTCACCAGCTAAATGTGAAGAATGCATTTTTACATGGTGATTTGCATGAAGAGGTTTATCTTGAACAACCACCTGGGTTTGTTGTTCAGGGGGAGTCAAGGATGGTTTGCAAATTGAGGAAGCCGTTATATGGTTTAAAAGAGTCTCCTAGAGCATGATTTGGAAGATTTAGTGAGGTGGTGTTACAGTTTGGCCTTGTGCGGTGCAGCAGTGATCATTCTGTCTTTTACCGTCAGTGTGATGCAGGGTGTATTCTCTTAGCGGTTTACGTTGATGATATTGTTATTACTGGTGGAGATAGTGATGGAATTCTTGCTCTAAAGTCTTTTCTTCATGAAAGATTTCAAACAAAAGACTTAGGGAACTTGAAATACTTTCTGGGGATTGAAGTTGCTCGCTCAAAACAAGGCATCTTCCTTTCTCAACAGAAGTATGCACTTGACCTGTTTGTAGACACTGGGATGTTAGGGGCGAAACCAGTTAATACTCCTATGAAGACAAATGTAAAGCTTAGAGTTGATGATGGTGAAGAATTGACTCATTCAAAGAGGTATCGTAAGCTTGTAGGGAAGTTGAACTATTTAGCTGTGACTAGACCCGACATTGCATTTCCAGTAAGTGTAGTTAGCCATTTCATGTCATCTCCACGATCTACTCACTGGGAGACTATAGTGAGAATCCTTCGATATCTCAAGGGAGCTCCAGGTCGAGGGTTACTTTATCAAGATCATGGGCACACGAGAGTTGAGGGATTTTGTGACGCTAATTGGGCTGGCTCTCCTTCAGATAGAAAATCAACCACGGGGTACTGTATATTTGTTGGAGGTAACTTAGTATCTTGTAAAAGCAAGAAGCAACCGGTAGTTTCGAGATCGAGTGCGGAGGCAGAATATAGAGCCATGGCTGTTTTGACATGTGAGTTGATGTGGATTCGCCAAATACTTGAGATTGGGTTTGCTACTTCAACACCTATGCAGTTATGGTGTGATAATCAAGCAGCTATTCATATTGCGTCAAATCATGTGTTTCATGAACGCACAAAACATATAGAGGTTGACTGTCATTTCATTCGAGAGAAGCTACAGCAAAAAGTTATTGTCACGAGTTATGTCAAGTCGGGTGAACAATTAGCTAATGTGCTTACCAAGTCTTTGGTTGGGAATAGGTTAAGTTATATTAGTAACAAGCTGGGCATGCATGATATTTATGCTCCAGCTTGAGGGGGAATGTTAGCAAATAAAGGGTATTATGAAAGGTGCTAGTTGTAACGTTATATTTATATGCACGTATATATAAATATCCGAGCCTAACCAGTTTTAAGGGTTACGGCTTCCAAATCCTACTTTCTTCTCCCTCCCTCTTTATTGCTTAACAGATACATTTGTATTTGGTGTTAAGACGAGTACAGTAAGTATTGGTATCATATTCAGGTGGAAGTCAAAAATGTACTTTTGACCATATACGAATGAAGAGGATTATATATTGCCTACTATACGTCTTCCTTACCTTTCTATCCATGTGTATCTAACCTCTATTTGGACTCAAGTAAGTTCTTTATGCTTGGTATAAGCATTTTCGGTCCATTATATTCAAATTGGGTCATTTCTAAATGCTCAAATGTCTATTCATTTTTATGGTTATGATACAGCCCATACAGCGCTCAAGCAGGATATCTTGCATGTTTTTGAGGATAATGATATGGGTCCTTTTCATTACTTCTAGTTCTACCATAGTGCTTCTTCTTCCTAAGGATATTTTAAAACTATATTTCAATATGCTAACAATTATGCAAGGTTGACTACTGATTGCGTTTCGTCAACTATGATCAAGATACATCATGAAAACTGCAAACGGTAAGGTTGACTGCCAGTCGCGTTTCCACAACTATAACTGTATTATCATAAGTTGTACACTAAGTTATTGTCCAAATATTGCAAGTATTACTGAAAGAAGATTCATAAATGTGATATCTTGTTATTTTAGCAATTTCCTTATTTCGTTATTATTTGGTTTCTATGGTCATTTTGTTTTCGCCTATATGTTAAGGTCTTCAGTGTTACATGTCGTCGAGACACAGAAGTTACGAAAGCGAGGAGAAAAAAGACACCTTAAAACCCAACCCCTCCACCTAAGAGAAAAAGTTTTTCCATTTAATTATTATACAACCAAAACCTTTTATATCAATCACCATATCCAAGAACAGCCAATCTATTCTATTGTAGGTTTTCTTAAATCAAGTTGGACAAATGAACATTTTCTACCCACCCATTAAATTCTCCACCACATTATTAACTATCAGAGTTAGTTCCATCCGAGGTTTAAAATATCGCTAAAAAGGACGCATCACAAGCATTATTTTACGGATATATTGATGGATATATCACAACTGCATATGGATATCAAAATTAACAGACTTTTAAGGGAAAACTTATACTAAAAGAGAGAAATATAATGTGAAATTTGTTGGAGTGTTTTAGCCATTGTGATGAACTAATACAGCTCAAAGTAGTATAACTAGCATGCTTACGCCAAGATATATGGTGTAAAAAGTAATACAGATGTGTGCTGTTGAGAAAAAAATAAAATTTAATAGTTTTATAAACTTACATTTAAGATGGCATCAACGTAGAAACCTATGGTGGAAACAAATAGCAATAATTATGATGAAAAAACCTTCCCCTTAACCCCCCCCCCAACCACGCAAGAACCCTAATGAATTTAACCTATCATAAAATATTATTAGAAAAGATTATAGGAGCTTTTCTATAGACTCACATTTATATTAGCTAAATCATTTAATAGTTTTGTAATTTAGTAGCTATATGTAAAAAGAAATATGGGACATAAATAAATTAATAATTTTCAAAACATTTTCATAAATAATAGTACTTATTTTATTAAATTTTAAAAGGAAAAAGAAAAGTAAAAGGATCTTTACGGTTATATATTCCTTGAGCAGTCATATAACCAAAGAGGTGTCTTGGTCTGGTGGTCAAGTTGCTATCAATGGGCTCACAGGGGATGCTGTTCGAGCTCTGCTAGCCACATTTTTGACACTCTACCGTAAAAAACGCTAACCTGGCATAATATACTTGAGGAAATATCGCAATAAATGGCAATAATTGCGATATATCCGAAAAGATCGGGAAAATCCCATGTATTTCTGGATTCCCAATATCATAGCTTATTTCCATATAGCTCCCTTGAAAACCAATAGCGTGCTAGATATCACAATATTGCATGATCTTTGAAACCATGGTTGCATCAAGAGTTGACGACCCTTAATAAAGGCACATTGGACCTACGAGATAGTAACCCCTAACACCAAGCTTAATCTCCTAGAGAGAGAGCTTGATAATGACATTATAGACATTATAGAGGATGGTTACAAAGATAATAGGTCAATAATCTCTAATGAGCCATACTTCTTAGGAATAATATTGCTAACGGTGGAATTACTCTGACAAATCATACTGTCAGCATAAAATTCAGTGCTCTAATAAGATCACCACTGAGGATGTCAGTAAAAAGTCTATAGTAAAACCTTCACAGAGGGGGGCCTTATTTGTAGCTAGCTTTGAACATAGTGTGTCTCATTTCTAAGTGATTTAAAATGGAGCAAGTAAAATGTGAATATAATATATATCCATAAATCCTGTGATGTATTGGTGATGAGTATATAAAGCAGCTAGAGTAGTAAAGTCTTGGATCATCAATAATGATTGAATGACTTTTCTTAATTCAGAAAAATAGAAAACCAGAACGTTCCTAAAGTTGAAGATCCAGATCAAAAATTTGAATTTACTTTATTTATGGAGAAAGATGAAGATGCTATGAGACGAAACCTCACTTGATTGATTCTGTGGAATCCTTCCGACGATAACATTATCCGTGAACATATTAAGCAATATAATAGAGTGCATAGAGAATATCCTAATGTTTACGAAGTAACCATAAATTTTATGCTCAAATAAGATCACCTCTGAGGATGTCGGAAAAAAGTCTATAGTGAAACCTTCACTGAGGGGTCCCTTACTTGTAGCTAACTTGAACATAGCTTGTCTTATTTTCTTAGTGATTTAAAATGGAGCAAGTAAGAAATGAATATAATATATATATATATATATATATATCCATAAATCCTATGATGTATTGGTGATGAGTATATAAAGCAGCTAGAGTAATAAAGTCTTGGATCATCAATAATGATTGAATGGCTTTTCTTAATTCAGAAAAATAAAAAACCGGAACTTTTCAAAAGTTGAAGATCCAGATCAAAAAATTAAATTTACTTTATTTATGGAAAAAGATGAAGATACTATGAGACGAAACCTCACTAGACTGATTCTTTGAAATCCTTGCGACGACAACATTATCCGCGAATGTATTAAGCAATAGAGTGCATAGAGATTTTTCTAATGTTTAAGAAGTAACCATAGAGAAGATGGAATCCACTATTTCTTTATCGTTTATATTTCTTATCTATGCACACCTGCTCCTCCTGAAAAGGTCGCTATAAGCAATCCGCACTACCCCTACTCAAGGAGCTCTACACTAAACCCACAATTGCGGGCCTAAGTCAATCCTCCTCTTTCTATGACAAGTAACGACCAATAAAAACAATTTATAGTTTCAGTTTCCCTAACCCATTGAGTTCTCGCCTTCTTGACGCAAACCCATCTCATCCCTCATAAGAATCTCCTCCAAATCATTTCTCAAATGAGGCCTCCTACTATAAACACTTCCAAAGTACCCATTCTCCAACCTACCTATCTGCCGAATAACCATAGCCTACCTAATCATAGTACCACTATAGACCTCCCTATTCCGAGTCGTACAGCGCTTCTTGAAGTTGTTTTAATTTCCTTATAAACAACCACCCCCCCCCTCCAAAAATAAAAGTAATAATGAAAATAAAATAAGAAAATTAACTACCTGATTCTCAGCCACCATTAGCATTGCCCGACTAAATCCTAGAACCCCTGAAGAATGAACCACGAGTTTTCAAAGCGAGGAGTAGAGCAAACTTAAGAGATCTAGGCTCCAAAGATATAGGAAATTGATAAGAGACAATCTTTCAGCAAGACTATACGAAGAAGTCTCGGGAAAACCTCCTCCTCTTCAATAAAAAATAAATAAATAAATAAACTATTCTTCAAAGTACGACTCTCACTGAGAGGCTACAACGTAACATGCAAGTTAGAGAGAGGAATGTCTCTGAGAGCATAGTCTCCAATGAACTCAACAAAATGCCCACCCCATACTATAAGTGACCCCTTGAGCCATTGAGCTTCTCCTGATGCCATCCAATCAAATTAAAGTTCCTCATAAACACCAATGTGACCCAGATAACAAAGCCAAACCAACTCATTACCTCCTCTTACAAAGAGGAGAGATCACGGGAGATTCGAGCCATAGACAGCAGGGACCACCCCTCATTGTACCCCCTAACCTCCATCAAGACAAAAAGAAAAAAAATAACACTTAAACAACCTCTTGTAAAAGAAAAATTAGTAAACCACATGGTAATATATCACCAAGTCGGTCAGAAGGAATAAAACTTTGCTACTTGTTAACCCAAAAAGCACTCATCATAACTCATTAAAGCTATTTATTTCTAATCACATTCATGATTAAATGATCACAACCATAATCAAGCAATCACCGAAATGGTTAAAATTTATGGAAATTTATTATAAGGGAAGCGTAAATATACCATCATCTGAGCAGCCTCCATCCACCAATTTTGAACATTTTTCAGAAGAACCTTCAGAAACAAGTCCAACGGTCAATTCATGCCATCATTCAAATCAATATCAAGTGGTGGTAAAAATCTTGGCTATCTGTCAACTATAATGTACAAAGAGTAATGCTAGGTATCCCAAAATAAACATCCCAATTTGTCTCTCAACTGATGTGTCACGATATGATATTACTTAGTGAGCCCCACAAGTGGTTTGATGCATATCCACCCATTTTTTGACACGATTAGTTGTGGGTCAGAGTTGCGATGAACTAAGTCACACCGAGGGCGAGGGGGTATGAAAGTGATCACGGGTGTGAAAGGGGAGTAGCGGCTAACTTTAAAATGTAGTCAGAGCGGGAGCATCACAAGAGCATAGTAAGTTCATAATACACGCGCGCGCACGTGTTTCAGTAATACAAGTAAAAAAGGTTGCATTTCTTATGATAATGAAATTAACTGCATATAAGATTTAGTTTGAAGATAGAAAGTTAAGGGGTCAACATGTGATGAGGAATGTGAAGATTCTTTTCTGAATGAGGTTAACACTTTCCACACACGGGCACGCGTGCACCTCAAATAAACACACACGCACAAACACCCATAACACACATACAACTGAACAGAAAAAGAACAGATGGTTGAAATTTCCCATCCTTATCCAGTTTCGCTCATTATCAAAGTGAAGATAAGAAATGGATCAAACCACTTTTGTTTTACTTGCAATGTCAAGTTGGCATACATTCTTCCATCAGGAAGTCTCCTTAAACCGAAAGATTGATAGTATGAATTAAATGGAATGTTCTCAATGTTCCTTTGCCTCTCGATCTCATCGGAGGTATGTTCATGATTATGAGCTTCAAGTAGTTATTCTTTTTTTTAACCTTAAATGTGTGTATTTTGGAAGTAATCTACATCCACCACTTATGTATTCTGAAAATATTTGCAAAGTGCAAAATATAGTAACAAATGAAGAATACCATTGAATTCAAAATATGAGAACTATGAGAAAAATGATTCGGAAATTTCAGTTTACTGAATTCTCCTCGAATTCGAGCATGGACGGATATCACTCAAGCACGGATAGAGTGACTCGGGGATGATTAATTGGGATTCATAGCAGCTTCAGTAAGTACAATTGCATGTCTATCATAGTTAAAAGAAGCAAAAATGTTAGGAATGAAAACAAACCATCTTCATAATTCCCATTACAAGATGAACCCTGATTATGTGAACCACAATCTTCTTTCGATCCCGAATATCTGAAACAGAAACCAACATCAAAAAATCAAACAACCCCATTAATCCATGCCCAACTACTGAAAAAAAAAATGAGGAAAAGGGACAGACTTGTGAAGGGATTGGGTGTGATCAGAGGCGTATTTGATTGCTTGAGCACGAGATTGGGCGTCGTCAGCTTTGAGAGAGAAACCTTTGGAGGAATAGAGTTTGGCCAAGTCGAATAGAGCAGATGACAATTGCAGCTGAGATTCATCTGAGAAATTAAGGGTTTCGAGCTTGGATACGACCGATTCCAGTAGAGAGATGGCTTTATCGATGTCTCCTCCATCAACTAAGTCTTCCACCGATTCGCTCCAGTTGTTGCTGTTGCTGCCTTCTTTCTCCATTTTTCCGTTCGCAGTGGCATGGTGCCCTGCATTTTCTTTTCTTTTATAGTCCTCTTTTTTCAAACTTTTTAGCAGTAATTGAGCCCGGGCGGAGCACGGTTTTAATTTAATTTTAAGATTAATCGACATATTTTAAAAATATTTTTAAAAAATTATTATTATTAAATATAGATATTTGTTGACTTAATGTCTAATTATGTTTTAAAAATTATTTATATAACTGATATATTTTTATAGAAGAATAAGATCGCCCATGTATTTGTTTGTAGTAAAAAATATTTATATAATTGATTTGTCATTATATAAGAATAAGTCTGAGTGGGAAACTTCAAACATTAATTAGTCATACACATTATATTCATATGATAATTAACAATACAATGTCGATAGGCATTATTTTCTATAAAAAATATATATATCTTTAGTCATGAATTAATATTTTGTCCAATTTTTGTATGACCCAAAAAATCAGACGTATAACTCAAAAGAATTGTAACACATTTGTTATCACATATATTGATATTTCACAAAAATATTAATCAAAATAAGTGTATAATGTAGTACATGGGTCACATGCCTCACTTAACTATAATATATGTAGTTTTTTAAATAAATATATACAACATAAATGATTTAGTTGGTTTAAAGTGATGTTTATTTTTTTAAAAAACATCATTTTGTTTTGTTTTCTTAGTTTTTCCTTACAAAAAACATCATTTTGTTTTGTTTTCCTGGCTTTTCCTTGATAAAAATGGAAAGTCAAAAGGTCAAATGCATGAGAATAAAAAAAATCAAAAGTTGTATGTGGTGGCACACTTAGAAAGAGAGAGAGAGATTTGTTTTGTCTGATTGTGACAATTCGTGTCGTCGTGTTCGTATGTTTTTTATTTTATCTACCGTATATGATCATAAATATAACACTAAATATTATTTTAACTAAATTTATAATTTTGTACTTTCGTGTCATCTCGTGTCGTGCAGTATCTTATCATGTCATTTCTCTGTAATTCGTGTTTATATTCGCGTCGTTCTGATTCGTGTAATCGTATTGTGTCGGTCATCGTCACCCTAAAATAGCACCTCAACTCAACAAGGGAGAGTAGAATTATTTCATTTTCTAAAAACTAATTTTCAGAAGTTATTTTTTGAAACTCATTTTTCGTGAAATAAATGGAGTTCAATGATCCACCTTGGACTCGCATGACTGCCTAGATTTTCCTCTATAGTCATTGTACTCATTCTTCTTTTATTTTCTTCAATCTATCTATTTACGAACTATTTTCTCTCTCTTTTTTATTTGAAAACTGATAAAGATGTACTTCCTTTGTCCCTAAATTATTATCTTTTTTTTCTTTTCTATATGTCTTAAAATAATTGTTTTGTTTGAAAGTTTTTTTTTAGAACAACACTTTTACCAATTTAACAATTTACGCTTACTTTTTCTTCCTACTTTAATTATGTGTCACATGCACATAGACATTAAAAACAATTACACAATATAGCAATATTAATAATCAAGTCAATTGTTTTTATTAATCCTTGTATCAAGTCAAACAAGCAATAATTTAAAAACTGAGGGAGTAAATTTTATTGTTTCAATTTTTTTCATCTCAATTTAGGTGATAAGTATGTAAAAAATTAAGGATGGTTCTTACAGAGTTTTACTTTCCGGAGGGTTTGGGTGAGGACAGTCTCCGACTCGACTCACGGTGTGTTGTTTAATTTTTTTTTCAGGACAATACAACCTCAAGTCAAATATTCTATATACGTGAATACCCGTATCTTCATTACTCTGACACGATCACCGTATCTTGGCGTGATCACCGTAAAACAGTCAAAAATTGTGAATTCTTGAGATTCATTTGTGTCTTCTATGATGGAAGACGCAATTGAATCGGATAAGTAAGATCCAACATAGAATTTCCATAATCTACTTCTATTTCAAGAAATGATTCATCAAAAGAATGAGTCACCAGTGTGATGCTTGGTCCATAACTGCAGTATGTTATGCAAGGGGATACGTAAGTAGCCAAGGGGCCGCGTCTTGGAGTTGATTTCCTCTTTCATACTATATTTTCTTCGAACATAATACTCCTCTTTGTCAAAAAAATAAAAAATAAAAAAAGTCTATTTTTTTTGTTTCATTGTCTCCAAAAAGTAGCTCAATTTTAAAAGAATAGGTGCTAAATACAATACCTCAAAAGTGCTAAATATAACACCCTTGGAAAAATATTATTTTGCCCGGGGCCGGCCCCGTGAAACTCGGGGCCCAAGGCATGTAATGTCGGACGGGCCCTTCCAGTTTGTAAAATTGTAATATAATTTTTTTTTATTTCGTTAAATTTAAAAAAAATAAAAATAAAAAATAATAAATAAAACACTTCATTCCAAAATTATCGGCATAACGCACGACATATTTACAAAATATTACTTAAACGTCGCTCTTCTAGCATATTTAGAAGCAAAATCAGTAATTAAAGTAGAATAATCAACTTTTTCAACCATGTTTTTCTTAATAGATATCATAGCTAGCTCATTCAAGCGTTCTTGAGACATTGTGCTCCGAAGATAGTGTTTTATCAACTTCAACTTCGAAATGCAAGAAACCCAACCATGAACAAACCAACAAATAATTTCAACAAATCTGATATTACTTTTAAATTGTTCTAAGATAAGCTCAACCAAAGCTCCAAATGTTGTTTTTTTATATAAATTTATCACTTAAATTAATTATTTAATCCCAAATCAAAAGCCCTAATTTCGAATAAAATAAAGAGGGAAGGGAGAGTGTGTTTATTACCAAAAATTATTTGAAAATCTAGTTTCAATCAACGGCCTCTTTAAGCTTTGTGCCAAAATCCATATCAAAATCACAAATTTCGTGTGTGTGTGACTGTGCGTGTGGTGTTGGGTGAGACTTAAGAGGGTTTTTTTTTAAAAATTTCTTTCCTGGTGAATGCTAGCGGTCTAAAGCTTAAAGGGAATAAGGGATGTTTCAGTGAGGCCCCTCATCCTTAAATAATTTACAGTTAGATCCCACAATTTTGGGGCCCAAAAAATTACACAAATTTTGGGGGCCCAAGGCCTAGGCCTCAGTTTCCTTGCATGAGGGCCGGCCATGATTTTGCCCATCATTCAATTATTAAAAAAAAAAAACCTCCAAGGGGTGGTAATCCTATGGAGGAAGACCCCCTCGGGGTTGCGGTCCTATGGAGGAATTCCGTTAAAATTTTAATGATTTCGTTAACTTTTTAACGAAAATATTAACTTTAGGATATTAAAGTGTAAAATATATATATATATATATATATATATATATATATATTTGACAGAATAATGGATAGAAATGGATGACCGCCTAGTCTGAGTGGTTGTTTGGAATAGGACCGCCTAGAGGTGGCGGTCTTGTCAAAAAAAATTTTTTTTTCCATTTATAACATGGGCAAAATAATAAATTTATTCAGGGTGTTATATTTAGCACAACTCTTTAAAAAAAATACTCCCTCCGTTCCAGGTAAAGAGTCCACTTTTCATTTTTAAAAGTCAACACGTGACCAAATCAAATCAAAATTTCACATACTTTACTTATGTTTTAAGAAATATAATTCCATTAATTATAAACTACATTGAGAATACTATGGATTACAACTTTTATAATTTTGTAAAAACAAATAAATCTATGTAAATAATCGGTCAAACTTTAATTAAGTTGACCTAAAAAAGTCAAAAATAGACTCTTTGGTTGGAACGGATGGAGTAATATTAAAGCCTTATTAGAAATCACACGGTCTATATTGATAAAACTAAAATTATATAGTAACTTTAATGGTAAAAAATGCAAGCAAATATTTGTAACGTAAACATCATGAGTTAAATGTAAAAAATGGAAACAAATAGTTAAAATGTAAAAATAGAAATCATATAATTCAAGGTCTAAGAGTAGACATGCCTACCCGGTTTCAAAAACTGGAACCAAAACCGGGCAAAACTATACTAAACCGAAACTGGCTAACTGGAATCGTCAACGAAGCAGAACCATCCTAGACTGGTTCAATTTTGTTTGTCCAAAATTAAAAACATGAGACACCGGTTTCTAACCGGTTATAAGCGGGAACCAAAATCGTGCCCAAACCAGAACTATATATATATATATATATATATATATATAATTATATACTCCCTCCGTTTCAGCCAAAGAGTCCACTTTTCTTTTTTAAAAGTCAACATGTGACTAAATCAAATCAAAATTTTACACACTTTACTTATGCTTTAGGAAATAAAATTTTATTAATTAAAAACTATTTTAAGAATACTATGGATTGCAGCTTTCAAAACTTTGTAAAAATTACTAAATTTATGTTAATTATCGGTCAAACTTCAACTAAGTTGACCGAAAAAAGTCAAAACTTGACTCTTTACCTAGAACGGAGGGAGTAATAAAAATTACCTTGACAAACAGTAATATTAAATTAGTTTTTGGAGGATGGACAACAATTGTATATTTTTTATTTGTATATAATTTTATAAAGGAGTCGAGAAATTAATTAATTATATTAGATCGTTATTGTGTTCTTTATTTTAGCTTAAGGAAATCTTATGCAAGATTATTTACTAAACAAAGAAGAAAATGAATAAAATAAGAATTAAACATGTCTAAACAATATACTCCCTCCGTTCCACCGAAAGAGTTCAAGTTTGAAAAGTCTAATTATTAAGGGATATATTAGTGTCATTGAATTTGGTCATAATTACAAAAATACTTAAGGACAACTAAGATGATTACAACACAATTATTAAGGGATACTTAAGGGTAAAGATGAATGATTATAAAAATTATAAGCATAATTTTTTGAAAGTGAAACATCTCAAAATAGGAGTGGATTATTTGTCTGGAACGGAGGGAGTACAACATAATAATACAAATTTAAAAATATAATAAAAAAACAAAATCTTACATTATGTTCGAGATTATTATTTTTATTTAAATGTATTTTTTTCTCAATATGACACTAATGGAAGAATTAGAATAATATTTATCATTCGTCGTATCAACAATTATCGATACACTTGTAGTTATAAATGACGAAAATCGAGGTAAATGATTCTCCCTCGGTGACTAAATTATTGTGTTCTTTTTTTTTTGTCCGTCACAGAATAATTATTTTTTTTAAAAACTTTCCTTTCTAGGACATAATTTTTACCATTTTACCCTTACTTTTTTTCATACTTTAATTATGAGTCACATACACATGGGCATTAAGAAAAATTACACATTATATTAATATTAATAATCAAGTCAATTATTTTTTCTTATTCCGTGTGCCAGGTCAAACAAGACAATAATTAAGGGATGGAGGGAGTACTTGCCTATAATTCAGTAATGAAGTGTTTTCGAAAAAAAAATTACTTATTTATTCAAGTTCATCCATAATATAATATAATACTCTCTCCGTTCCGGATAAATGTTTCTAGTGGATAAAATATAAGAATTAAGAAACATAATTAATTATGTGCTGTAAAATGTGTTCTAACTATAATACTCATAAATATTAACATACGCGCTAAACGCAGCCCCCCCTAATGCGCTAAACGCACCCCCGGCGAAATTACTAACCTGCCCTTTTCCTCTATTTTATTTTTAAAATTTTTAAAAACTAAATTTTAAATTACAGTTTCCCCCTAATTTTAGAAAATTTAAAACTGCCCCCTGGACTTTTTTAAACTTACAGCCCCCACTATTCAACCTCAGAAAATTACTAAATTGTCCTTGCTTTTTTCTGAGAAAATTACTAAATTGCCCTTAATTTTTTCTATATATAGAAAGGACTTCTAACCTAACAAACTCACAAGTTTCAGTTCATCTCTCTAAACTCAACATATTCTCTCTCTCTAGAAATTTCTTCATCTCTCGCTCTATTTTTCTGCATTAAAGGTATGTTTTTCGTATACTTTGTATTAAATAAATTTGTTATTTAGTTTTTTGTTTTGAATATATATGTTTGTCGAATATTTTTGTGTTAAATATGAATTTTGTGTTGTTATTGTTGTGTTATAATGTACCATTTAGAACAAAAAAAAAAAAATTTGGGGTATATGCGCCTGTACCATGCGCATGTACAGTATGTCATGCGCATGGTACAAGCGCATATTGCACGATTTAATTAAAAAATTTAAAAAAAAAAAGTTCATGCACCATGCGCCTGTACACAGCGCATGAAGGCTTGTACATGCGCATGGTCTGGGCGCATGTACAAGCCTCCATGCGCTGTGTACAGGCGCATGGTGCACAATTTTTAATATTTGATATTTTTGCACTTTAACCCCTTGTATTTGTCATTTTTTTAAAATTGTTTCATTTCACCCCCTGAGTTTGTTAGTTTCGTTAAATATTTATGAAATTTTGCATTTTGCCCCTTGAGATTGTTAGTTTCGTTAAATTGAATGAAAATATGCAATTTTACCCCCTGAATTTGTTAATTTAGTTAAAACTTTGAGGTATATGAAAATGTTACACTTTGGATAAATTATATGGTTAAATAATTATTAATATCTTAATATTAAATTTTTATGTGATTTATTAGATGTTACACTTTATTCCTAATTATTGCATTATGCTTAAATAATTATTAATAATATCTTAATTATTATTAAATGTTACACTTTATTAATATTTAAATATTATTAATTGATAATATTAATTTTTTTTGCGATTTATTAAATGTTACACTTTTTCCCAATTGCATTATGCTTATATTATTATGCGAATATTATAAATATGATATATATATAAATATATATTTAAAATCAATTTTTTGTTCATGTAGATGGGCGATGGCCGTGGAAAGAGGGTCATGGAGCATAGTTTGGACTACGAAGGGCGGGCGAAAGATCGGCGTGTTTTGCATCGGCACGAGCGAGAGAGGACCTCCGCAGCAAAGACGGCGACAGGCTACGATGGATGAGACGCCCGTCCCGCTGGCGTACTTACCCCACCCCGTTCGGTGGCACGGATATCGGCTACTCCGGTTCCGTTTGGGGTAGGTTTTGATGCAACCTCCTCGGTGGGAGATTCGGCCGTGGTGAACATCACTCACATTCTCCCGCGACCAATGAGGAAGAACGTCGTAACGAAGCTTTTATTCAGCGGTTGGACGACGATATTGAGCCGGATATTGCCGCACGGAACCGGCTCCTCGTGGTCGTCGTCGTCGTCGTCGCCCTAACCCTAGTAGAGTGGCACTAGTAGTGGAATCGGCGGCCCGACGATTGGAGGTTGAGGAGCCACAAGAAGGAGGCCCCCAAATCATCGACTTATTGATTGGTTATCTTGGGCATATCGCATGTGCTTTATGGACCGGACATATGGTAATCTTTACTATATCTAATTTTTACTTAATTCGAATTATATTTGTCATTACATAGAAATTATATTTTTATTGATGCGTCTATGTATTTACGTACTTTTTTTTTTTTTTTTTAGAATAGACCTCCTCTACTCGGACTCCACGGTGGCGATCGGATGTATAAGTGGAGTTTAAACAATTTCGGGGCCACGAAAAGTTTGAAGCAACGGGCTTGGCGCATTTGCGAAATGCATGTTTCCAAACGTGAACATGCCTTTGATTTCGCTTTCGTGGAAAGATGGTATCCCGAGACCAACGGTTTTCATCTTCCATTTGGGGAGATGACGATCACTCTCCACGATGTCGGTATCTTTACGGATACGTAGTTGGGTTCCTGTTATGGGAGAAAGCGGCCTTTCGAGCCGAGGCCGAGGATAGGGGTCTATTAGGGTGGACGGTGACCAAGTGGATCTTGAATTCAAGACTCACTTGATCAAGCTCAACACCATTCAAAGAGAGTGTGGTACGGGCGGGCCAATGGTCGGTCCGAGCAGCGTGCATATTTGTTGTGGACGTTGGGTGCGTCACTCTTCGTCGACAAATCAAAAACTTCGGTCACCTCACAACTTCGCCGTTCTTGGACCCATTGGAGGAGGTGCCCAACTATGCTTGGGGCACACTGCGTTAGCATATCTATACCGTCGGCTCGGTATAGCATCTCGTCGAGATACAACGCAGATGGTGGATGTCGACTCTGTTGGAAGTAAGTTTTACTTGTTGGTTTAATTTATTAATTTGGAATCATTTGTATTTATTTTAATTTATTATTTATTAAAATGTTTGCGATTTAGGGTTGGATATATGAGTACTTCCCGAGTTCGATCCTGGGCATGTTGAAAACGGACAACCGCAAGTCCATACGTAGCTCGTTGGCGCACGGCTACGTCGAGAAACAGGGAGCCCATCGGTACTTTGGATATGTACCGGAGACGACTTGATCAGTATACTGCTGAGGAGGTAAGATAAAATACCCCCTATACAATTTAAAATTATTGAGTTTCTTATTTTTTTTATTATGTTAATATATAGTTATTTTATTTATTAAGATGTTAATTTATTTTATTCAAAATGTTATGTTATTAATACAGGTTGTATGGCTTCCGTATCACCATGACCCGATAGTTACCATCCCGATTAGTCTGTTTTGCGGTATCATACACTATCGGACTATTACGGAGGCATACATGCCCGAGCGGTGTTTACGACAATTCGGGTATGTTCGGACAATCCCGCTGCTCCTCAAGTCCCTACTAAGGTATATTTGGGTTTGAACCCAAAGTTATATGTGGTGGAGCACGATCCAAACAGGAGAAATTGGGATATGTGGCAAGCCCACTGCATTTCGCCCGAACGTTTTGGGTCATTTAGGTGTATTAATTCTAGTGATACGATGCCCGGGTATATGCGGTGGTTTAGGGCCCGATCTCATCCTCGGGTTGTCAGACCTGATTCCAGCAATGTCGTTGATGAAGGACCTCCGTCACCTAGTCGGTTGCCTCTAGCAGCTGTGAGTATTAAAATCTTCAAGATATTCATGGCGTATTTATTATTTATTGTTATTTATATTTGTTTTGACTATTTTTGTCTACTTTTGTATTGCAGCGAATGCAATATTTAGGTAACCAGGCTCAACAGTACTTGATGCCTCGCGTACGGCGTGACCAGAATTACGATGAGGAAGAGTTCGATCAAGCTATCGTAGATATATGCCACCACCTCCGTGATTGGATGTAGTTATATTTAAAATGTTAGGATTGATGTAATATTCTAGTTTAAGGACTTCCTTTATTGTATCTAATGAAGTTTATTTAAGAAAAAAAAAACTACTTAACAAAATATGACTTTAAACAGATTGCATTAACAAACAAACAAAATATCATACAGTTTGACTCAACTCAAACCAATAGAGATCTTTTTGAGGAATCCATAGCTGTTCCCACCACTGGATGTTTGGATCACAAATCCTTTGCCACCCCGGCCACCCGGGTGGCATCGGCGCGCAGGGCCTCAAATCAATTTTAATAAAATGAGATGCACCATGAACCAGCGCAAGGGTAATAGTATCAGTTGGCGCTGTTTGTCCACCAAGACGTGGCTGTAGAGGCAAGAAATGAGAGCACCCGGCCTGTATTGAAAAGCACTGTAAGATTCGTTGATACCGCGTTGCAACCACCAGTCCTAGATCGGTCAAACACAACCAATGTCGCTGTGGAGCCGTAGCCTCGTGGTAGTCACATATGCGAACAGCTCTCATAAGTACATCTTTTGTCAAAGCTCTCCAATAAAGTTCCCAATTTTCGAACATCTCTTGAACTAGCTCGCGTCTCACCAAGTCCCACAGTTCATCGTCGCCATACACACAAAGGGCAATACATCTAAAACCACAATGCCCATCTCCCTTTACGTTAGTATGGCCGATTATGTACTTTAGAATCCAATGTGGAACGTCGGTTGGGTATGGAAAATCAGTGATAAACGTACCTCCGTCATCAGTACTCGTAGATCGGCGAGCTTGTCCTTCACTTTGTGCTGGAAAGGATAATGACATGATATCCGGATCCGATCGCTGACTACCTGAGAATTGCTTGTCGACATATTCCCAATCGGATGGGTCCCTCTTCGTTGACTTCCTGTTGGGAGGGCGCCCTTTGTGTTTCTTATCCGTAGCATGCTCCCCCAACTCAGACGCGTGTCTACGAATGACATTCCCTATCCTGGTAGAAAGCACGACCTTGTCAATATCTGATTGTGGACCGATATCAGACAAGAGATCTCTGAGCAAATCATCACCACTGCGTCTCGTCGTGGATAATTCCTCAGTCGCCTCCATATCTAACGTCCTCCAAAAAATATTGATATCCGTGGGATCAAACGGGATTAGGTTTTGTTGCGCCGCAAACATCTCATGAAGACATGGCAAGCCGTGGGACGATCGCAGAATGCATCGATCGATGCCATATCCTTCGAGTTTGTTAGCCTCCTTTAGTGTCTCTAGCTTAATCCACTCCTCGTCCATCAACTCGAAAGCCTTATGAGATACATTGCACGAAAGTTGTCGAAACACGAAGCTTTTTTCAGTTAAAGTATGGACAACTGTGCGCGATTGCTCGAATTGAGCCTTTAGCTCGTTCAGCTGTAACTCAATATTCTTTGTGTAGCCGGGAATATTGTGTCGAAACCCCATGGTGAGCCTAACCATCTCTTTAGGCGAATGCGTACTCTCGACCCTAGATGACAAAATATTGGACACATTTATTAATATGAGATGATAAAAATGTATAATATAGTTTATATTCTAATAAAGAAAAATTCATTTCGGTTTATATAAATCAAATATAATACTGTTTGTCGTAGTATTCCCAAAATGTAAAATATCTTTGGTCCACGCACAACAGAATTTCTTCTTGTATGGGTTCAGCCATTCTCTCATCACGTAATTCACTAACCCAAACTTGTTAGCCCATACTCGTACCAACGCAGCCAGATGTCCTTCAAATTTCTCCTCTGTTCGTGCATCAACCATTTTATGCCACCTAGACATAAATCTTGGAGAAAACTCTTTAGTCTTCGTGCGAACCACATGCTTCTCCACATTCTTCGAAATATGTCGTTTACACAACATATGTTGGGCACCGGAAAGAAATCTTGAATGGCTTTCATCAAAGCCAACTCTCTGTCGGTGATGAAAAGCTTTGGATAAATCTCCAAAAGTGCAAACAAGCTGGCGGCGTACCCAACACCCACATGAAAGAATCGGTGGTCTCGTCATGAATGAAGGCGAAAGCAATGTGGAAATTTTTCCGGTCGATGCCACCCCTATGATCTCCAACAACGGCAAGTTATACTTATTTGTTTTGTACGTTGAGTCCAAAATGATAACTTGAGGAAACTTTTGTAACGAATCACTGATGTTGGGTGCATTAACATGACATGTTTCAGAGTAACATCATCATCTTGAAATTCTTCCCAATGGTGGTAGCCATTGTCATACATCAGTTTGAAGAAATGTTGCATTGGTGTTGCTTCACCCATGCCATCCCTTTTTATTTTCTGTACCAAATTGCACTTGACGAGCGAGCTAACATTATCGGGATCGTATTATGCGGATGGTTGAGAATTTGCTTCGGCTTCATATTGTCTTGTGTAAGTTCTTTAACGACTCCATAATCGTCTTTCGGTGACGTTCTCGATCGTGCCCGCCCATACTTAGTAAGTGGGTGGTTGTGTCGACGATTCTCACCAACGTGCACTTTCCAAAGATTACCACCAAGTTCTTTGACTGCGGTAACCTCAAATGGACATCTTATTTTCTTTGAACCGCGTTTTTCTTTGGCGGCCTCGGCATCTCCGATTACTCGGGAGTCCCACTTCTTTCGCATCCAAAACAAACAATTTTCCTTTCATTTCTACTGTGCCGCTTAATCATCATATGCATGTTATTGAGATGCCACGTAAACGAATCCATTCCCCACTTGTACTAAACTCGGAATATTGTTTACGTAACAAAGCACCCGCTAACATCCGGATAAATTGTTGTTTCATCTATAGGGAACAATCCGTAATTATTTAACCGTGTGTAAGCAAAATTTAATATTAAAATTAATTCAATTAATCGGCCCAAACAAATAACATAGGCCACAAATAATTATTGTTTAAGCAATTACAATCAACATTTCATAGTAATTAACAAAATGTAAATAATACAACTATATTAATTCATTTAATAGACCGAAAACTAATAATTATGTAACATAAAAGTTAACAAAGTTAAATTAAGAGGGAAAATAATTATTTAAGCATAATGCACAATGCAATACAAAAAAACAAAGTGTAACATTTAATAAATCACATAAAAAAATTTAAGCTAAATTACTTAATAATGCAATGAGTAAAAGTGTAACATTTATTAAGAAATCAAATAAAAATTAAATATTAAGATATTAATAAATATTTAATCATAATGTTATTGAAAGTGTAACATTTTCATAAACCTCAAAATTCTAACTTAATTAACAAACTCGGGGTAAATTGCATATTTTAATTCAATTTAACAAAATTAACAATCTCAAGGGGTAAAATGCAAATATACAAACAATTTAACGAAACTAACAAACTCAGGGGGTGAACTGCAATAGTTTCAAAAATAGACAAATACAAGGGTTAAAGTGAAAAAAATTTAGTGCTACATGCGCCTGTACCAGGCGCATAAAATACTGTACATGCGCCCATACCATGCCCATGTACGGCATTTTATCTTGTAGAATGCGCATTTTTTTTTTTTAAATAAAAATGCTATTATAAACCGTGCAACATGCGCTTGTACCATGCGCATGACATCCTGTACATGCGCATGGTGGCGCATCTAGCCTTTTTTTTTTTTTTTGTCTATTTAACGAAATAATTAATCCAAAAATATACAATTTCGAATCAAATAACGCAAAGCACTTAATTTAATTAACACAAAGTAAAAACATACATATTAACTGAATAATTTAAACAAAATTACCTCGAATTGTCGAACTGGATTCCCCTTCCGAGTTATTAGCCGAATTATTAGACATTTGGACAAAAAAATTTAAAGTCTTGAGAGAGAAAGAGAGAGAGATAGATTGTGGATGAAAAGATGAAAAAAAAATTTCATCCGTTCCTTTTTAAAAAATTGAGGGGTCTAAATGTATAATTTAGGGGGCTATTATATAATTTTTGGGAGCCTAAGTTGTAGGGGCGGTGATAAACGAAAGTTTAGGGGCGTGTAACTTATCTAAAGGCTAAGTTATAGGGGGCGTAAAAACTAATAGTTTAGGGGTCAATTTTAAATGTTCTAAAATTAAGGGGAAACTATATTTAAAATTTAGTTTTTAAAAGTTTTAAAAATAAAATAGAGGAAAAGGGCAGGTTAGTAATTTCGCCGGGGGGGGCTGCGTTTAGCGCATTAGGGGGGGCTGCGTTTAGCGCTGCTCAAATATTAATTGAGTTCAACTATTCTAAATAATTAGGTTTTTTGAAATGTGTTATATTAAATGAAACTTTAAGGGTATATTAGAAAAAATGGTAGAAAATAGGTAGATCAAAAGTCTTTAGAACACAAGTTGGGACTAGACATGCTCATTCGATTTTTTAAACCGGAGCCGAACCAAAATCGAACCGGCTAGAAACCGTCCAAACCGTGAACCGTAATGAGCCGTGAACCGTTGGTTTCGGTTCGGTTCCGGTTTGTCTTTTAGGAACTGTGAACCGTCGGTTCCGAACCGCCGGTTCCAACGGTTCCAAACTGTTAAAATTTAGAATTTAAAAATTTATTATACATTTGAATTTTGAGATAAGGCTCCTTTGTCCTCCTTTATAATAAGGTAAGGCTAGTTGTCCCCCTCCTTGTAATTTTTTATTATTATTAATAAAATTGGTTAGGGGACCGCCCCTATTTTTTATTTATTTTTTGTATTTTGAGTTCCTGAATTTTTATTGTAAATTTTTTTAAGTTCTTAAATATTTTGTAATCATTACAAAACTATTGTTGAATTTAAGAAAAACTATTTTATTTTGGAAAAGTTTTTCTCAAATCTAAATTCAATATTACAAACTCTATTTTTTCAAGACTATTGCAAAAATTAAAAATTTTAAGTCCTTAATTCTTAAATTGTAAAAAGTTTAACACTTTTAAATTCTTAATTCTTAAATTTTAAATTGTAAAAATTATAATTTGTAATTTTTCATAACTAAAGTTCTTACAATTTCTAACTTATAACTTTTGATAACTAAAGTTCTTAAAGTCTTTACAATTTATAACTTTTGCAAAAATTCAAAATATATATATATATATATAACACTTTTTTTTACAATTTATAACAGTTTTTAAAAAAATAAAATTAAAACAAAAAAATTTAAAAATCTAAAAAATAAAACCGAAAAACTGGAACCGAAATCGGTGAACTGGAACTCCACGGTTCGGTTTCGATTTGCCTTATCACAGTTTGTGGAACTGTCAGTTCCGAATCGGAACCTAAACCGTAATTGTTTTGAGCATATTTAGTTAGAACATCCTAAAATAAAAAGTATATATATTTATCTGGAACGGAGGGAGTATGCCTTTCAATAAACAACGAATACAAAACATAGAAAAAGAACGTATAACATACTTGAGGCCCATTTTAAAAAACTACAATAATTTGGGCCCAAAAGAAATCCATATACTAATAAATTGGGGCACAAGAGAAACCCCAAAAATTGCCGTAGGCCCGTAGATTCAACGGAAAATTGTGTTTAAGTTCACTTTCATAATTATTTATTTTTTAAAGTCCATTTTTTTTTTATAAACCGCTAAAGTAATTTTGATAGTTTTATTCCTAAAATGCCCACATCAACATCATTGCTTTAGATTTGAGGTTCGCATTGATATATAAATAATTTTATGTTGTTAATATAGTATTCCCTCATGTTTGGGGATCAATTCATGGAGAACACGAATTTGATCACAATTTGATCAAATTTAAATTTTCTGAGTTCATTCCGTTTTTTCCTTGTTCTTGGGCTGTTTTGGGCACTTTAATCTATGTTTTAAGCTTCGAATTTGTTTAAAATCAATCTCATATTGTTATCCTAACTTAGTACTACATTTGTACACAATTTTTCTACCAAAAAATATTATTTTCGAACTCTAAATCAAGCTTGGTAGTGTGCTGTCCGAAAACAAAGAGAGATGTTGTTGAACTGATTTTGGGACTTTAATCAATGATTTGAGTTTGAATTTTGTATAATATCAATATCATACTGTTATAGGAAGTCAATATCATATTTGTATGTAAATTTTTCAATCAAAAACAATCATTTTGATCGATTTTGATTTTGCCAAAAAATTTTGGGTTCATGTTAGTATTTCGAGTTATAATTATTTAGTAAATGGGCATCGGGATGCATAATTTTGGGCATCGGGATACCTGGATGCTGAATTTTGGGCATCGGGATACCTAAGTATTTAAGGGCGAGAATTTTAGGCATCAGGATGCATAATTTTGGGTATCGGGATGCCTTATTGGGCATCCTTAAATTGGGCATCGGGATGCCTTAATTTAGGCATCGGGATGCATATTTTTGGGCATCGGGATACCTAGATGTTAAATTTCGAGCATCAGGATGCCTTAAATTGGACATCCTTAAATTGGGCATCGAAATGCCTTAATTTGAGCATTGGGATGCATAATTTTGGGCATAGGGATGCCTAGACGCTGAATTTTAGGCATCAGAATGCCTTAAATTAGGCATTGGGATGCCTTAATTTGGGCATCGAGATACCTTAAATTGGGCATCGGGATGCCTTTAGGTTACTGTACGTGTGTTTTTCTTTCATTAATAGCATAATCGTCTTTTTACCCCAAAAATACCTTTTACTAGTTAAAAAAAAACAAAGGTACTGTAGCGAATTCAAATTGTTCAAAAGGAAATTCACCCTGTCCTCAACCTCTCAATCATCTTTCTTAAAAAAAAGGCTTCCTTTTCCCAAATTTTTTCTTTTAATGACTCTTTGAATAGTCAAACAAAAGATATCTCATTTTTTTGTCAATTTGTAAAGGCTGAAATTACCTAAAATCTTCAACCGGTATTTAAATTCTTTATAATTTCCTAAATATACGTTTTGTGTGTTTCTGAAAAATTATCAAATTCATGTTCAAGGATTTTTTTTTCATATACGTTCGGGTTAAAATTATAAATAATTGTTTGGTGGTTTTATTTTATTTTTTCCTGTCTCCAAAATTCAGCTCTCAATTTATTAGTATGTTAAATGGAGAAAAAAAAATTTCAGATCTCGTTGGCGTTGAAATATTTTGATATGAACTTCGGATCGAATGAAAATGGACAAAAAGAAAATCTCAGATCTCGGATGAAAATAACTAAGGTTTTTGGTGATCAAGCTAAGCAATTTTTTTCCATTTTGTGATTTTATTGTCATTTGATCTGGTTTTTTTAATTTTCGTTTTTTTTTTTGACTGATTCAAATTTTTTTTTTTCATATATACCAATTTCAATTTTTTTGAAAATATACAAAAAGAAAAAAAAATAATTCCGTATTTCTTTCTTCAATAGCTGTAAGATTTTAGAAATATTTAATTCATTTACAGCATTAAGAATTTTTTTTTTACCTAGCTACAGAGAAATTGAGGAAAAAAAATTAAATAGAAGTCGTCATTTTCAGCCAAATTGTGTGCCCATCTAGTTTGGTCTTTGGCTAGTGAGTTGTTGCCTATTGTGACATTACACTAAGGCTCCGTTTGTTTTACGGAAAATGATTTCTGAAAAAACACTTTCCTCATTTTCGATGTTTGGTAACATTTGGAAACAAATCAAATTTTAAATAATAAAAAAAAAACTATGTATAAAATTAAAATAAGACTAAAAATTAAAAATTAACAGAAACTTAGATGAGTTTGGTTAATGAGTTTAACTAACATTCATGTGTGATAACGTGTCGCGAATGTCGGATATCTGGCATATATTATCTGCAAAAATTGGGGGGTGCCGAGCCGATCGTTGGCGTGTCGCGAATGTCGGATATCTGACATATATTGTCTGCAAAAAAGACATCGTGAGAGGGCGGGAGGTTCCCCATAACCCTCTGACGTGATAGTCAATCTCTTGGTTTTGAGACTAAGAAAACGATATATTTGCTGAGTCAAAGTGAGACATACCTTCGATTGAAAGAAGAGGGGGCTATATATACTCGTACGGGCCAGACCATTATTTATTGAGAGCCCACTTACTCGAGTGAAGCTTGTATACTTTAGCCGGAGCCAGAATATGCACATCAGGATTACCCGTGTCATGAAAAATATATTCCGATTTGAACATGGTAGAGTTGTATTCATACGCATCGTAAATGTCCTGTACTAAACTGAAAAGTGGAGGCAATCTTTGCGCTATACACTGATGTTATACAATTGCGAACACTGGTGGTCGGACTCTTTCTTTAACTGAGATTAATGTGTTTAAAGATTGTCGATCTTTCTAATTGTTGGTAGATATGTTCAAGGTATTTTTTAAGGATATAAATGATATTTCGCAAAAAAAATGTCTTTTCCGATTGAAAACAAATATCAAGATTTAAACTAGTTGAAAATTGTACAAAAGGGATCGCCCACATTTCATCCAAAAAAGAAATAGAGAATTGTGCCCAAATCCACTTTCATAATTGTTTGTTCTCTAAAGTCCACCTTTTTTTTTTTTTTTTTGTAAACAACTAAAGTACACTTTGATAGTTTTCTTTCTAAAATAGCCACAGCAACATCGTTGCTTCAGATTTGAGGTTCGAATTGACGTATAAATGATTTCATGTTGTTAATATAGTCTTCCCTCATGTTTGGGGATCAATTAATGAAAAACACGAATTTGATCACAATTTGATCAAATTCAAATTTTCTGAGTTCATCCCGTTTTTTCTTATTCTTGGGCTGTTTTGACCACTTTAATCTATGTTTTAAGTTTTGAATTTGTTTAAAATCAATCTCATATTGTTATCCTGATTTAGTACTATATTTGTGCATAATTTTTCTACCAAAAAATACTATTTTTGAGCTCCAAATCGAGCTTGACAGTGTGCTATCCGAAAACAGAAGGAGATATTTTTGGACTGATTTTTGGACTTTAATCAATGATTTGAGTTTAGATTTTTGTATAATATCAAAACATACTGTTATAGCAAGTCAATATCATGTTTGTATGTAAGTTTTTCAACCAAAAATAACCATTTTGATCGATTTTGATCTTGTCAAAATATTTTGGGTTCATGTTAGTATTTCGAGTTATAATTATTTAGTAAATGGGCATCGGGATGCAAAATTTTGGACATCGGGATGCTTGGATACTGAATTTTGGGCATCAAGATGCATAATTTGGGCATCGGGATGCCTGAGTATTTAAGGACGAGAGTTTTAGGCATCGAGATGCATAATTTTGGGCGTCGGGATGCCTGAATGTTGAATTTTGGACATTGAAATGCCTTAAATTGGACATCGGGATACCTTAAATTGGGCATCGAGATACCTTATTGGGCATCCTTAAATTGGGCATCAGGATGCCTTAATTTGGGCAACGGGATGCCTTTAGGTTACTGATGTTCGCGTATTTTTCTTTCATTAATGGCATAATCATCTTTTTGCCCCAATAATATTTTTTTTTAATTTAAAAAAAATATTGAATACTGTAACAAATTTAAATTGTTTAAAAGGACCGGTTTCTAATTCACCAAAAAAAAAAAAAAATATTTCCAGCAGGTCCAATTTTTTAAGCCCGAACTCGGCCCACAAATCACATTATAAGACTCCCCATTAAAACCTAACACTAACCTACGGCCATCTTTCTTCATTCACTGACCCAAAATTTTAGAAACCTCTCTCCACCAATTTGTTCTATCAACAAACTTCTCATATCTTCGATTAAAAAGCCCTTTTGAGAGGAATTCCTTAACAGTGTTATAGACATACCATTTTCATTGCATTATTTGACTCTATCTCTTTCTTTCTTTTTTTCAGATCTAATTTTTGGGGGTTTAAAAATACTCATCAGATCCGGACATTTTTTGTTGACATATATGTTCAAATCTAATGAAATTCGGAAAGAAAAAAAAAAATTCATATATGTATATTTTCTTTGAGATCTCGAAATTTTTTGTTGTAAAAAATAGGAGTCCGTTTTGTAGAATAATATTTCTTCCATTTAAATTAGAGCTGTCAATACGGGTTAAACTCGTTAATTCGCTGGGCCAGCCCAACCTGTCACCAAAGTGGGTTGGGTTGTGTTAATAAATTTTGATCTCGTCTAGGAGGCGGGTTAAACGGGTTGAACTCGTGCGGGTTACGAGTTGAAGCGGGTTGGGTTGGGTTGGGCTAACCCGCCAAATTGCTTGATTATATCAATTTAATTTGACATTTTGATTTTTAAGAAGTGTAGTTATATTTTCTTAATTTTTTGGCTTTAATTTGTTAGATTCTTTCTTGGCCTTTTGTTTGATTTTTTATTTCATTAATTAGAAATTAAAAATAGATGTGATATGTTCTTTTTTTTTTACTTTAATTTGCTAGACATTGAGTTTATTTAAGAAAATTTTTGGTGGGTTGGCCCGCCCTAACCCGTAGCCCATGGTGGATTGGGTTGGGTTGAGATATTTCAGCCTATTCATTTGGCGAGTTAGCTCAACCCGCTAGTCCATTTTGACAGCTTTAGTTTGAATTAGGCCTGTCAATGGATCAGATTTTGGCTCGAATCCGATGAAAATTTTTGGATATGAATCTGTATAATGGTCCAATAACTTGAATTCAATTCGAATCCGATAATCTGTTTACTTTGTGAATTGGATATGAATTTACTTATTTTCGATCCGTTAAGAACTCGATCCGATTAGAAAATAACGTATTTATCATTATATATATACATAATATATACACTAATATAAATATATGTTGGTAGTTGAATAATTTTTATTTTATTTTATTCACAAAATTTCATTAACCAGAATTTAGAAATTGGATCAGATATTTTTTTTGAATATATCAACTAGTAACGGATTCGAGATATGAATTGATATACATATGATCCGGGCAAGTTATCGAATCGGATCGGGTTGCAGAAATAAAATTTTGGAACACATTTGGATATAACTATATCCAATGTATATCTCCTAATTTAAACAAAATGATATTCCTTCCGTATAAATAGGAGTCCGTTTTGTCCCATTTGAAATAATATCGGTAAAACTTACTTTACTAAAATGATCTCGAATCTGATGTTACTTCCCGTTTGAATCAAGTCCCAATCGCCTATGACAACTCTAGTTTAAATTAGGCCTGTAAGTGTCAATGGATTAGATTTTAGTCCGAATTTGATAAAAAATTTCGGATATAGATCTGTATAATGGTTCAATAACCCAAATTCAATCAGAATCTGATAATCTGTTTATTTTATGTATTGGATATAAATTTATCTATATTTGATCCATTAAGAACTCAATCCGATCTGAAAATATTGTATTTATCATTATACATATACATATATACACTAATATAAATATATGTTGATAGTGGTATAATTTTTATTTTATTTTATTTACAAAATTTCATTAGGGAGAATTTCAGATCGGATCAGATTTTTTTATATATATCAACTAGTAACAAATTCGGATATGAATTGACATATATATGATCCGTCAAATTATCAGATTGAGTTACTGAAATAAGATTTCAAGATAAATTTGGATATAATTATATCCGATATATATCCGATCTATTGATAGACCTCGTTTAAATAGAATGATATTCCTTGCCTTTAAATAGGAGTCCATTTTGTCCCATTTGAAATATATCGGTAAAACACACTTTATTAAAATGATGTCGAATCTGATGTTACTTTAAATTTGAATTAAGTCCCAGTCGCCTATAACAAATTGCTTTAAAAATACAGGTTAAATATTCTTGTTTTTTTTATTGAATAAAATTTCAAATATTTTATAACATTTACACTTTTTAAAGTTAGTTACGTGAATATGTCAACGCAAAAACCTTTCAAATGTATTTTATTTAACATGTGTCATTAATATTTTTTTATATAAACTTAAATAGCAAACTGATTATCATATTTTAAACTTTTGTTGATTATAGTCAGTTTATTATTTTTCTTGTCTTTGCTGTCACTCCATTCAATTCCGTTAAAGGTTTTTGTTAGAAGACATTAAAAGGTGTTAATTCTCGTTAGTGATCAAAAGAACAATAGAAAAACGAAACAATAAATAAAAATGAAAATAAACAACCTGATATATATATATATATATATATATATATACATGTCTATTAATCCAATATTTATTATAATAATTGGTATAATTTTGTGAATTGATGAATTAATATCTAACAAATTAGTATAGGGAGTACGATTTACTCCCTCCATTCCAGGTGAAGAGTTAACTTTTTACTATTTTGGGTCAATTTAGTTAAAGTTTAACCGATAATTTATATAAATTTATTTACTTTAACAAAGTTATGAAAGTTGTAATACATAGTATTTTTAATATAGTTTTTAATTAATAAAATTTTATTTTTTAAAATATAAATAAAGTATGTAAAATTTTAATTTGATTTAGTCATATGTTAATTTCCAAAAAAAGAAAGTAAACTATTTGCCGAGAAGGGAAGGAGCATTAAATAAGACTTAAGTGTACCGAGAATCCTTGTGCTATGGTCATTTTGGGGGTTTAGTCACTATAAGAGAAAACTTTTAGTTCAAATCTCTAGTGTCAATTTTTATCTTAATGTTCAGTAGTATATATGTTGCATGTGGCTCTCTTTTTGAAGGGTAAAATAGGTAAATTATGTCAATATTAAAGCAAGTTAAACTGTAAGGGTTTCTTTTGTAAAATTATGAAAATGAAAGGTTCTCCAAGGTGATAAAACCATTTGGAATATTACCGTCATAGGCCAGGAATCTTTTACCGTTTCTTAATAATTACTCCCTCCGTTCAAAAATTATTCTTTAGCTTCAACATTTTTATCATTTTATCTTTTTTTTTTAATTTTAATTATGGGTTACATATACATAGACATTAAAGAAAATTACATATTATTAGGGATATAAATTCGAACCGCTGAACCGCAAAATAGAATCAAATTGAACGGTTTGGTTCGGTTTTAGACTAGGGTGATTCGGTCACGATTTAAAAATTTTATAAACTGGCTCGGTTCTGTTTGTAATTTTAGAGGTCAAACCAAACCGTTATATATATATATATATATATAGTATTTTTGTTATTAATAGTCTCTCTTACCTAGCCGGCGCTCTCTCCCTTTCACCTCTCTAATATTCTTTTTACACCTCATAGAACAAAAATTTACTCTCAATCATCGTAAGATTTCTCTTGACCTTAACGAAATTAATTTTAAATTTCTTCTTCTTTCTGAAAATTGGCATTGTCTTCGTCTTTTTCAAAATCTCTATAGTGGTTCTGAAAAAATTATTAATCAAAAAATAGTTTTTTTTGAACTATAAAACCGAACCGAACCAAACCAAACCGAATGGTCAGTTCGGTTCGGTTTCAAGCCTTAGACGGTTCGGTTCGATTTGAAAAAATGAAAATCGGTAGGAGGCAGTTTGATTTGTAATTTTGACATAAAATGAATCATTTACACCCTTACATACTATACTAATATCAATAATTAAATTAATTATTTTTCTTAATCCATATGTCGAGTTAAAACAAAATAGAACTAACATGCCCCAAAAAGTAAGCCTATCTCATGTTCTCCATCTTTGAAGTTTTAATGCCTTATTACTGATATTTTAATTCTTTATTTGTCCCTTTGAGAGCACTAACACGTGGTTTAAAACATACTTTCAAATTGATGAGTTTTTGGTATTTTTATAAGTTTTAGTGAGTGTCGTTAAATATATAAATATTGTTAAGTTGGTAATGATTTAAAATGTTCATGTCGTTACTTAGAAAAAAACAAATTTGATTTGATGGTACAGAGATTTAAGTAAATTTGATCATATAATTATCATAAGTTCGAGCTTGTAATATCATATCTCTTTAAAAATTTAGATACGATAAGTTTAGTCTTAAAAATTATTTTTCAATGCATTGAAACTCGTGAATGAATACTTATAAAAATAATAATAATAATTAAAAAGAAAATACTATATCAGGGTTTTGAAATATCCTTAATTCATATGTTAACCAAACTTTTGCTCAAAAGTAGCTTGCCAAAGTGAAACTTATCGAACCCTCACTTTGAGAATAAGTAAATATGTTCGTAAGTTAACTGAAACGAATTACTTTAAGTAGAGATCTCATCATAACCATTAGTCAGCAAGCATGTGGAGTTTTCTTTTTTTATTCATTTAATTAAAGTATTTTAATATTAAATAGAAGCTCATATAGTTACTCTGCCACCTAAGCCTGTTAATTTATTATTCTTTTTTTTTTTTAATTTTTCAAGGTATTCACACCTAAGCAAGTTAATTTATTATTATTACTCCCTCCGTTCCACCAAAGAGTCCACGTTTGAAAAGTCTATTTATTAAGTGATATTTTAATATCATTGAAGTTGATTATAATTACAAAAATACTTAAACACAACCATAATGATTACCACACAAGTGGAGGGTAAAGATGAAAAATTATAAAAATTGTAAACATAATTTTTTAAAAGTGGACTCTTTAGTGAAACATCCCAAAATAGTATAATGGACTCTTTGCCTGAAACGGAGGGAGTATTTAGTTCAATTTTTCAAGATATTCTTAGACTTGAAAACCCAAAATGAATTCCCGAAATTGTTGAGCGTTAGAAGTGAGGATCTCTCTCAAGGAAGTTTTCTGCAAACCCAAGGGCTGGAACCCAGTAAAATCTCTCCCAAGAAAGTTTTCTGCGTACAAAAAAATTCGAATCCAAAATTTCTTGCTTAAGTGATCGGAGCCATATATACATTCAGTCTAATCACCATTATTGTAATTTTATTTTTCGATATTGGTGAAAAGAATACTTAATGTAGGGGTTAATTATTATTTAATTAAAAAGGTTAAGGTCCATTTGACTGGATGTCAGTCAACCACGGTCATACTTCTGCATGTAGTCAGTAACACCAAAGAATAGAACACAAGGACGGTGTTAATTAACATTATCATTATAACAAATCCAACCTTCTCCCTTGAATTTTTAAATATTGTTGTTACTATTTAAAAGATACTCTTTACCGTAAAACACAAGCAACAAACCAAAAAGCAGAAGCTTTTGAAAACAAACTGCTCAGTATTTTATTGCAATTTAGAGCTCGTTTGATGTAACGTTTTAAAAATATAATATTTTTAATACATAGATTATTTAAAATAAGACTTATTTTTCATAAATATGTTTAAGATATTAGTTAAAATATAGCTTTTTATTCCCTACTGCGTTTTAAAATCTGCATTTTAGAAAAAAGTTAGAAATTTCAGCGTTTTAAAACACAATTGCGTTTTGAAAATGCAGTTTTTTCTACCGCAGCATTGAAACACTAAGTTAAATAATAAGCTGAGTTTTAACTCTACATTTTGACTAAAACGGACGGAACAAACGGGCTCTTAGAGGTTGTTTGGTGCAAAGTTTTCAAAACGTACCGTTTTTAATACGAAGGAAAAACACAGCTTTTTTTCTTATAAATGTGTTTGAAATATCATTTCAAAATACTATCTTTTTTTTCCTGCAGCGTTTCAAAACCTGCGCTTTGGAAAAAGAGAATTACAGCGTTTTAAACAAAGCTTTTTCTACTATAGTATTGAAATACAATTTTTGCAAATAAGCTTCGTTAAGCCAAAAACACATAGACTTTTAGTGACTTTGATTTTATTATTTTCAATCTTTTCTCTCTATGGTCTACCAGCTTTTTTCTCTCACTCTCTTACCTTCTTTTTTCAATAGTTAAAAAAAAAAACCCCAAAATCACCAAAATTCTGAAGCCAAACACATCCTTTCAGATTTTATGTTTTGTGTTCTTTTGTGACGAAATTTAAGGTCACCTCGAATAAAATGTCTTTAATTAACTTGAAAAGCTATACAAAGATATGTGCATGCAAATAACTTGAAATCTATTTTATGTTTAAGTTCTCTTTTAAAACATTTTACAAGGAGTTTATTTTTGTTACGAATTTAATTAAACTTCGTAACCTGAGTTGATATTCTTGCTTGAGTTCTCTTGTAACAGTTTACGAGAATTAGTTCTTCACGAACTCCATTAAGCTCAGTGTGAGTAAACTGTCTTTAATCGCGATCTAAAATTTTATACTCTTTTCGTCCTATAATATTAGCTTGCCCTAAATTAATTATCTATTTTTCTATAAATTTACTTAATTTATGTTTTCTAATGGCAAAAAGTAATATGTACAAGCAGCCAGACACATGTTAAGAACACATTTATATATCTTTTGTCTCAATATTATTAGTGGCATTGAAACTTGTATAAGTGATTATCGAGACAATTTATTATATTTAGATTCTTAAGTACTCTATGTTCTTAGGGTACATATTAGTCAAGCTCCGTAAAAGATTTATGTATACTTGCTATTAGAAATGCTTAAAAGAGTTTTAAGAAACTTACTTAAAAGTTTAACTTTTTAATTTTTGTAAAATGAAAAAAATAAAAAAAATGCTTATTTTAAAATATAAAAAGTAAAAATTGAAATACGTCCAAACTAGCCACACACCACCGCTCAAAAGATCTAATCTACCATAATTAAGAACTAGTTATAGAGCCCGTGCTCCGCACGGATTTAATTTGATTTTGAAATTAATTGATACATTTTAGAAATATTAATTTTTAAAAATTATCATTATTGAATATAGACGTTTGTTGACTTAATGTCTGACAAAAATTAAGTGTTGTCAATATTTGCAAATTGATGGTCGTTTATTATAGTATTTTCGTTTCAGAATACGTATTTTTTTTATGGGTGGTCAACATATGTATTTTCATTTCTATACTTTTTTTTAAATTTTCTAAGTATCCTTTAATGATATCAAATTGTTGGATTTATTTTTTTTTCATCTTGCACTTAATAAATATATTTTAGACATATATTTAAAGAATTTTTACAAAAAATAAATATAAAATATTTACTTTGGTACATATTAAAGAAAGAT